>CM054112.1:206267788-207467788 GCA_028673005.1 Tanypteryx hageni
CCCACATTCGCCGATTGATAGGTGCCGCTAACAAAAAGCTGGCCTTTACAGGGAGAATAGTTCGAAATAGCTCCGAAAAAGTGAAAGAATTATCTTATTTGTTCTTGGTTCGGCCGCAGGTCGAATATGCGTAAGCTGTGTGGGATCCCTAAGAAAAGGGACTCATTAACGAGATAGAAAAGATTCAGCGCAGGGCAGTTAGATTTGTAAATTACGATAGTAATTAATAGAAAATCTGAAATGGACATCGTTAGAGGAACGTAGGCTGCAGGCTAGATTTAAACGACTGGAAAAATTTATGTCGGAGGGACTTGCGAATGAGGTATCAGAAGCCCGGCGTATCTCAGACAGGACAGCGAGGATAAGATTCGCGAGATGGACGGAGCGATATAGAGGATCGTTTTTCCCTAGGACGATAAGAGAACATAATAGGAAAAGATAACGCAGGAAAACTAGGGACTTTTGGTGCACTGCACCCCCTGCCATCCACCAAAAATGTGACTTACAGGGTATCATGTAGATGTAGATGGGCACCTCTTTCATTGCTGTACGCGTTTGGTAAGTTTTCAAAATAGCATTTTAATTCTAGAAACAGGCAACGGCGCATTACATCTCGGAGGATTATTATTCAATCTAGGCGATCTAGCAAAAAGACAGACTCGCCGAACACAAGTCACACGATCGCGAATCTTCCCCTTCCTTTTTTCGCATCCAACAAGGTTAATAAACGCCCAGTCACTTGGCTTCCTGTTCTAACGCCCTCTCACAATCGCCTTACGAAGACTTCCGCAATTTTTTTTACCGTGAAATGCAAAATAATGTGGGCGTACGCTATCAATAAATAAAACAGAGCAACAGGTTTTTGGTATGGCGGTGGTGAATGGAAGCGGAAGGATGAGGCGTGGGTGGAAGAAGAAGCGAGACGCGAACACGGTTAAAAGAGGCGTTTATCATAGAGTGAATTTCCTCATCACCAGATGCAATTGGGGCCACTCGGCATCGATTGGGCGCTCGGTTGTTTGGTGGGTGGGGAGCAGCGAGAGGGGGTTGTTGTTGAAGGGAAAGAAATAAGAAAAGTGCGGTGGAAAAAACTCGACGCTTCCTAAGTGCCGTACAAAAAATTAAGATGGAGAAAAAAACTTGGAGGAAGGGGAAGACGTGCAGAATTGGTAGGGAGGAAGAGAGTAGGGAGGGAGAGAGTAGGGAGGGAGAGAGTAGAGAGGGATAGAGTAGAAAGGGATAGAGGAAGGAGGGATAGAAGAGAGAAAGAGAAGGTAGGGGGAGAAGGTAGGGGGAAGGGAAGGGGAGAGGGTATTGGGAGAGGGTATGGGGAGAGGGAAAGGGGAGAGGGTAGGGGGAGAGGGTAGGGGGAGAGGGTAGGGGGAGAGGGTAGGGGGAGAGGGTAGGGGGAGAGGGTAGGGAGGGAGAGGTTAGGGGGAGAGGGTAGGGGGAGAGGGTAAGGGGAGAGGGTAAGGGAAGAGGGTAAGGGGAGAGGGTAAGGGGAGAGGGTAGGGGGAGAGGGTAGGGGGAGAGGGTAGGGGGAGAGGGTAGGGAGGGAGAGGTTAGGGGGAGAGGGTAGGGGGAGAGGGTAGGGGGAGAGGGTAGGGGGAGAGGGTAAGGGGAGAGGGTAAGGGGAGAGGGTAGGGAGGTAGGGAGACGAATGAGACGAAGAGGACCGGCGAAGTAAATGGGCACTCAACTCAAACGTACTGCACTCTTCCGATAAAACGACGCCATTTGCGGAACGTGATGAAGGAATTGCTTTCATTTCGAGACTAAATGAGCCGTCGTTTGTTCGGAGCGATTGCGAGAGAGAATGATAGAAAGATTGGCGCATTGAAATAAAAAGTCTGCCAGTTTCTTTTACGCAGAAATCCTCGCGTTCTTCATTTTTTCTCTTTTTATTTTAATTTTTGCGCAACTGTCGAACTGCATGAAAACTCTTTTAAGGACGCCCTCCGAATGGGAATTGAGAGAGTACACGCTATTTTTTTTGTTATCTCGATTCCGGTTCGTTAAACTCGAAGGGTAATTTAATTCGAATTTTTCTCTTTTGTATGGCGCAATTAAGTTAGAGAGGATTGAAAAAAACCGAGAACGAAATGGCTATTATTTGCCATCCGTGGAGGTGAACGGTCGATTTGCTGAAGAATTAATTTATTTAATAAAAACTAATCGATGAATAAATCGATCTGAATAAAACCCAACGAAACATACGTGCATAATCACAACATTTTATTTATTCGGTCCGCGGGGCCGGTCTGTTGCCTTTCTCTACGTTTTTCTAATAATAAAAAAGTCATTTTGTGGAAATGAGCAGATGAGATATTTTATTATAATAGAGGATTAACTTTAATTAAAACCAGTGAACGAAATCAAAGTTAACCAAATGTGTAATTCTTTCAAATAGATACTCTTCATAAATACAGCGTTTAGAACGACGTACGATGAACCTCTGTTATTCGAACTACATCAAGACTACTGGACTGAGCATAGGGCGTAAAAGTGTAGTTATAGTATTTAATGTAGGCTAGGTTTACTAAGTGATAATATATCTTAAAATGTTTTAAACAAAGCAAATTCGAATACATATTGCGAATTTGTCCCATAAGATTTATTTATTACTTTTCCGTATTAAAGAAACGTACGAAGCATTGATAGTGAATGACCAAGGAGATGATTACGAGAATTTGGTAAATGATGGCGGTAAGTTATTTGATTATTGAGAAAATCTGGACTTCACATTTCTCTGAAGGTTTTTCAAAACAATCCAGTCCATTTAATAAACTTTGCAGTCGTTGAGATAGTGTCTCCGTTTAATTTTGCCGATGATTGTATGCAAACCATATTTAAATCATTCGTCCCTAATAATATGTAACATTTAAATTTATTCCCTGGTGAAGATTTTAATTATTGGTTAATAGAAGTTTCAACAAAAAGGTGAAACGATTTTTTAAATTCATGAATTAATAGGAAGTTTAAAGTTTAAAATTGTTATCACCTCAGCGGAAAGACTACTTCAACGGTATGACAGAGCGAATGTCAGAAACAGACAAATTGAAACCCAATTCGATTTCCATGACACCCACACGCAAACCTCCATATTTCGTTAGAGTAACAAACCGCAACGCTACTCCACGCAGCCGAAAACACGCGTGGCAATGAAACCATTAAAACCTTTTCGAAGACCTTCTATCACTCGCTTAAAATTAAACTCGACCGCTCCCTCATCCCAAGCAGACTTTTTAAAGTGTTAGGTTAAAAGTCATCCTCCACCTTTCCCACCCCCTTCTTCCTATTTCACCCGGAAAAAATAACTCACCCGCACACTTCGGACAATTTCAGCCTCCTTTTGGTTTAACGGTACGCTCCTCGAAAAGCAGTCCGTCAGCGTTTTGTGCGTTAAAAAATTGCTTCCAGGCAACTAAGCAAGTTCGAAAAAAACACTGGAAAGGGAGAGGAAACGCGATTTTTATCAGCGGAATAACGTGACAGAAATGTAATATAGAAAAAAATGTCCGTAAAACCTTAAGAACCCTGCCGAGAGGAAGCATCCACCCTCTCCTCCCCATCCAACATCCTCCCCCATTCCGAACACGCATACGGAGAGGACTTCTTTCTCACCATTCCCCCACGCCGCAACTCTCCTACCTGCACCGAAAATTCTCTCCGCGGTCACACAACAACGCACAAATGGGGCGAGCCCCCGCAGAGACCGGGGAAAATAGTAAAAACGAAAGGCAAGATAGATGGATGGCCTCTCAGAGTAGGGCTTTTTCTGGAAACGAGCTGAATTCCCGCTCGTCCCTGCTTGCTACCTACCTTCTCCCTCCCTCGCACATCCCATTCCTTCGCCCCACACTCTACTCCACTGACCCCGCGACAATTTCGCCGAGAACAGAATCCCGTAATGCCAAAAGCGAGAGAGATGGCGACGTCTGAAGACGGACTCGACTTTTTTCCCTCGAGCCGTCTTACCAGCCATGCCCCGTGGTTAAGATTGCGACTGGCGCTGCTCCCCGTGTTTCGGGGAAATTACTCTTAGCGGGGGAGTGAGAGAGAGAGAGAAAAGCGGCGAGGAGTTGAGCCGAAGAGGAAGGGGGATAAATGCAGGAAGGGAGAGAAGGGGGAGCGAAAAGCCGGTCAGGCGATGGTTTAAGAGATCAGGGAAATAGGAGAAGATGCGACGCTATAGCAAAACCAGGTAGGTGGACAAGGCGCACGTGTTTTGAGTTTCCCATAGAGGGATTTCCGCGAAACGGGGTTGTGCGTGGATAACCAGAAGGGTTAGGACTTGCCCAAAAGAGGGTGGTCTCTCTCTCTCTTTCCATAGAGGGAGTCTTTCTGCTCGGGCTGACCCCCTTCGAAAACCGGTGGAGATCCTATTACCTTAACAGAGCGAATTCTTAGAGAAATTTTTCGGTTAAAGGCATGGTCTCCATGTCCGACGGAGCGAATAAAAAAGTTGCTCGTAGAGGGTGAATGTTTTCCAGCGTTCCTCAGCAAAGGCAGAACTTAACACATCATTATATTTTCTCCTTTTTTATTTCCGAGGTAATAGGACACCAGGGATGCGTGAGTGACTCGATGTTTTTCGAAACAGGAAACGAAGCGGCCGACCTGTTAGTGAAATAGCGTCACGTTGTTTAAATTAATTCTCTCCGACCGAGAATCGAGGGTAAGCATGAATTCTCCAGTCGTTTCCGTGTTTGGAATTCTTTATTTCGCTATTTAATTTGCGTTCGCGTTTAGCTGCGAACCGAATAACAATTCCTTGCCTTACATTCATTCGATCGTTACTTTTCTTTACGCCTTTCGATACTCGATCCCACGTTTCCATTTCTCCCCACCACCGCACAACTCCATCCCTCCAACGCCGCTTTACACGTGGTCGTTCCGGCGAAATAGAGAAAAGTTTTTGAGTCTCGGAGGATTCTGCAAACCCGAATTCCTTGACAGTGGGACATAAGCGCAGAAAAAATGTAGGAACCATGGGCAGAATAAGGTGAAGTCGGTGGGATGGGTCTTAATGGACTGGAGGAGCACAATGGAGGGGGCTGAATGACTGGGAGGTTTTTCCGGTGGGGCGTGAGACAAATGCGAAAGGGCGAGAGAGATGGAGGGGAGCAGAGGGCGCTTGGTTTTAAAGCGGCAATGGGCGGAACAATGAAAGCGATTCAAGACGTTGATGACCCGCAATCAATATAAGACTGCAAGGGGGAGAACAATGGAGATTCTCATATGCTCGGGAAACCCATCGAAGAGAAGAGGAAAAAATTACGCCCGGACTCCTTAATTTGTCAACTCCATAATCTCGAAAGCGTGTAGCGAAGTCGAAGTTAACGCTTGTGAGGAGGGCGATGAGGTTTCGCGAAAGGGCCGTGATCATTTTCACTTCGTATGGATGATGGTTTAGAAAGTGGCTGGCCCGATTGCTATCGGTTAATTTGATTATCCGGAGCTATTGGAGGTAATGAGGCTGGGAAACTACTCGGGTAACGGTCAAGCTTTATGCGGCAATCTATTGATTATGAAACAAAAAGAAATCAAAATCACAAATTAAGTGAAATAATTACAGTAATGTTGCAATGATTGAACAGTTTCTCCTGTTTCAAAAAACCGTCATTCGGAGCAAAATCTAGGGAGATAAAATTTTAGAAAACAAAAATTTAGGCATATATGCGTTTTCTTAAATTTAATGACCCTATGTTGCGATTGAAGAATAGCGATTCCGTAAGTTTAGTTACGAGTAAAATAAAAGTTTATTAATTAAAGCCTCTGAAGTCTTTAATTATTATTGCTCGCGTTTAAAAAATATATAATTGAAGGTTGCTGTAGAAAAGTGGTCTTAAAATAGAACCTATAAAAATGAAGATTGAATTGTTTATGCAAATGGCGTAGGCCATTAAGATATTTTCAAAGCGTAATTAATGGCTCGAAAGAAATAAATTGAGTGCTCTGTAGCGAAATAGAGGCATCTGAAGTTGTCACTTGAGTCCGATATAGTGCCTACGACGGTTCCCAGAGGGCCTCTCTTTTAATTCCAACCTCCCTCACTCAACCCCCTACTTCTCCGTCATTCTTTTTCTCTTCCGCACCCTGGATCCCACCAAAACCGTTCCCGCAAACCCACCCCCTCTACAACCGCCCCCATCACCTCCTCTCCCTCGCTTTGTTGGACGGCCTCGTTCATTCTTAGGTCCCCATTGTCGACTCGACGAAGCATTGTCTTTAGGACACATGTGTTCTTCCCTTTCTCTCATTCCACCATCTCACACCTCTTTCGCTGCGTGACTTTTCTCCATTAACGCCCGTAAAAATCATGTCTGCCGACCCGTATTCCAGTATTAAAAATAGTGACCTCCCTATGTCACATTTTTATACGCTAAGGGCATCTAAACTACTAGTTTGGTATTTTTTTATAATTTTCTTGTGTCATGATAAACAGGTGAATACAAATAACCAAAAAGAGACTCACCAACGATGACCCCTTTTTTTAAGTACAAGTTTTACGTGAGATTTTGAAACATGATTATTTGAAATTCAAGAATAAGCAGTCCAGAATTTAAAACATGAAGAAAGCACTTATCTCAGGTATCTCCAATAGCCATAGAATTATAGAATCTACTTTCAGTGAATTACCACTGAAATGCGCATCTGGTTTTTCATTACCTGGTTTTGGTTCTTGGAGACACCTGAGATAAGCACTTTTCCAATTTTTACTTTCTCCATACGCAGGTTCATAGCAACGAATAACAATGTGTTAACTTATTTTTTCAATGTAAAAGATTATTCAAAGTATTTTTCATTGTGAAATCTATTCATAGTTTTTTTAAATTATTCACGAACCTCATATCTTGAGATCACTCTTGTCGAGAGCATTTTGCAATTATTATTACAATCATATTAATTTTTCTTTAAGGAAAAAGTAAAATTACATTTTTTATATTCAAGTGCTTTCTCTTGAATTTGTTTTCTGCCATAAGTCGAGATCGATAGTTCTCTAGTGAACGATTATTTGAGATAATGAATATCCGAGGTGAAAAAGTGCAAGAATCACGTCTTTGATTTACGCTGTGGAGTGAAAATAGTTCCGCTGATCACTAGTGCAGTGGCGCTTGTGACATGTAATGCATTTAAAGTAACCCAATAAGAATCATAAATTCATTTTCTTTTGCATGACTAAACGCCAATTATTTAAATACTAATCTCGCAATAATTTTTCTTCAGACTTGCGTGCAGTTTAAGATTGGCTTAACAGAATTAATAAATAAACTTCCAAAAAAATAATTGGAGATGCATAAATCTTATTTCATTCTTTAAAAAATTATGATCACATTTATCGCTAATTTGAGTAAAAAACGAACGTATTCTTGTCAGAATCATATGCTTGAAACGTGAAACGTTTCGTACGCCATTGAAATCACAGATGAGATTTTATATTCTCAGAACGAGATTTAAATATAAATTAAAATGATTTTTCTTAGTCCAAACATTCTATACGAGAAACAACTGGAATAACATAATTCAACATTTGCTTTTAATTATTCCGCATGATTTTTCATCTTTAAAAAAGTCAGATTCGTAATTATGTACTTGAAAATATTTCATTTTGATGGAATGCAATGTGAAGTATAGGATACAGGTTCACATTTTTATTTACTATTCGTGTGAATGTATTTAGTCTCAATGGTCTTCAAAACTCGTATTATTTTCATGTTCAAGACCCGGATACCGACTTCATACTTCTGTGACTGCACCGGTTCATAATTCCTTCTTTTTTGCCTCACATTTCCTAGAGAAATGCAAATTTTCATCTCAAAGGAAGAAAGCAGGCAAGCGACAGAACTAATTCCTTTCTCATTACTAAGGACGTGGCAATTTTATTTCACGATTTGGAGAAAAGGAAAACTTGATCGAAATTACTCGTGTTGGGAGGAAAAGCAATTACCTGGTAGATATCCTTTTCCCATTAACTCCCTGCTTTTCTAGAATTCACGCAAAGCGCCAAATTGAAAACCTCATGCGATTGTTTTATAAAACGTGCACTTTAATCCGAAAAAACACGTGTATTTGTAAAATCCAAATCCAACCTCACCCTCTGCTGTTAGGCAAAATCAGATGGTTATAATTTACAGCAATGTGTCTCGCTAGGAGATTTTCTCTTATACATTCTCTATGAAAAAAGCACCAAAAGATATTGTAGGAATAGTAACATTATGATAAAACCAATAAGACTGGTAAATGTATTCCGACTAACTGGAATATCATAAAAATCGACCGGAAAAAGAAATGAAAAAGTAAGATAGGGCGACAGAGATTAAGGGCGTTGTACTTCTATCACAGCTCAGAGTGAAGTTCGATGGGTGCCAATTTGCAACTCGCTCAACTCGCCTTGTTCTTTTAAAGGAAACAAACGTTGGTGTGCATTGTCGCTTTGCAGATCAAATTCTCAAATACAAAAGAAGACAATTCTCGATTTCCATGGAACTACAAAAGAACCAAAATTTCGTAAATGGCTTCACCTTAAAGAAACGAAAAAATAAAATATATAGCTCTGGCAATAACACGAGGCAAAGAAATTAAAGAATGCTTAGACCGAAGCTTCTCATAATGATCAACCTTTCATCAAGGATTACCTGCTGAAACAACACGCGGAGGACCTGCGTCGAAGGGGGAGAAAGAAAGAAAAGTTGGGAAGAGGAATGCCAGGGCTACGCGGGGGATAGAGTAGGAATGCCTCGTATCAAGCATCTTAAAGGAAGGTTAAAGGAGATTGTGCGGAAAAACGTGTGTGATTAAGGGAATGGGCAATGGTGGGAAGCATAGTAAAAATGGAGGGAGGAAATTAAAAGAGTAAGAGCGACAGAGGCGGGATCTCAGAGGGGAAGGAAGATGGCTAGAGGAAATAGGAATGGGAGTTTTGGACAAAACGTCATTACAAGAGATAAAGAGAAAGCTCCAGATAAACGGGATATGAACGTCGAATGGAAAGGAAGAGCAAAAAAGGCGCTTTAGTATAAAACGGCAAAATGTTTATATAAAATATAAGAAGGCAACTAACGAGAACACGAGGGGAACATACGTATATAGGAGGAAAGCGGTCGAATGTATAACATGGAGTAAAAAGGTAAAAAAACAAATAAATGAAATTCTACTAGAAAAGTAGCACGAAATAGTCCAATCGTAAAAATATGGAAGAAAGTAAGATAGGGCATAGAAGAAGACATGAGAAACAATACGCATAGAAGGTTGAAGAAAATATGTGGAAGTATGAAAGTATGTGGAAAAAAGAGAGAGCGAGACGAGAGATACTGCGACAACCAACTTTTCATACAAAGACGTGAGCTGTAAAAGGTTTGAAGCTCTTCTGGGTCAATATGCGAGAAATAGAAAGAGGTAGTAACAGTGTGCGGCAGAAATAGAACCGTAATGGGAGTTTATATCGCAGCGAAGAGCCATTCCCATTCATCTGCAATGAGGAACGACGCGGAGAGGTTTAGTGAAAGGGAGAAGAGGCGCGCGTGAAGGAGACACAGGTGCAAAGGTGGAGGACAAGTGGTTTTCGGAGTAGGCTATAAAGGCCTTGCGCGGGAGGATGGATTGACGAAGGTCCCCGTGTGCGTTTTTGCGTGGTTTCGGAAACATGCGGAGAGATAGAGAGGGAAGGAGAGAGCGCGTAGATTATACAATTTGCTATTGGTCGAAGCAGAGGAAAATTACGACTCCGCGAAAGGTGGAGGGATTGTGTACGAGATGGTGTGAGATATAGAGAGATGGAGTGAGACAACCGAAGGATAGGAAAAAAAGGTGAAGATGAGTGTTATTAACAACTAACAGGGTGACTGGCATTGCGCTTCTTCCATGGTGATATTGAGCAAACGCGAAATACATTTCCAGCTTAAATGGGATTTTTTGCAGCACTCGATACGCGAGGGATTATTTTCCAGCCATCACGGTGAAGGCATTAACACCAAGTGATATTAATTGCTAACACTGGCACAGATTGCCTACTTGATTAAAACCCATTTCCAGTTCGCAATGCAATTCTGCGTACTTTATTTCTCTTCATTAGAACCAGACGTGAGAAAAAACTTGGATCGATTTATTTTAGGTCCCATTTGGAGAGTATTTTCATTGGCCCTAAAAGCCATTTGCTGAATGTTAATGACTCTTTTAATTCCGAAGTTGAAAAAGCGCATATTTCTCTATAGTTTCAATTGTTTTTGAGCCATTAAGTATTGCGTGTTCTATCGAACATCGCCCTTTGTTGTGCTCAAGCAACATAATAACGAAGAGATGCTTTTGGTATATCGTAAAGGCGCAGAGTGGTTGAATACCTAATCGTTTTATGGCTGCGGCTTTTACGTAGATCGGAAAACTGCATCCTCAATCGTGAATGTTTCGACAGGCCGCATTGCAAGCTGTGAATGCTTCGGTAAGATGAGCAGGTTCGCTTCGTAAGCAACCTAAAGACCACATCGTTTAATTATAAAACGCTCATTCTCTTGGTCACTTGATCATTCTGGCCGTAACGCTCAATATCTCAGCCGTTTCTTCAGCCAGTTCAACCAAATTTGGTATTATGCGTTCTTTGCCCGAAGTGCACGAAGTAAAAGCATATAGGGGAGGTCGTTTTCGTCCGTCCGCATGTTAAAACTCGAAAACCGCTGGACGTATTTTAATGAAATTTGGTATTAGAGAGTTTTGCTAAAATTGGTCGACCGATTCCAGTTTTGGTTAAAATCGGACAACAATTACGACCAATTTACATGAAGACCTACATGTAGTTTACGATGTTCCTTTGTTTCAACTCGGAAACCGCAGGACGTATTTTGATGAAATTTAATATTTGGGAGTTTTGCTAAAATTAATTGACCGATCCCAATTTTGGTTAAAATCGGACAACAATCACAACCACTTTGCATGACCTACAAATAGATAGATATATATATATATATATATATATATATATATATATATATATATATATATATATATATATATATATATATATATATATAAAGGGAGAGGGAGGCAGGGAGACAGAGAAGAAGGAAGAGGGAGAGATAGATAGATAAAGGTCTTTATCAGAACGAGATTGAGAACAGGAAATATATTTTTCCAGAGAAGGGGAGAGGGGAGAATGGGAGGGAGGAGGATTGGGGAGGAAGAGAGAAAAGGAGGAATAATAGAAAGTGCCTTAAATTTAATACTTAATCCAAGCAACCAAATTTGGTCGGGTTGCTACCATCAAAAGCGAATGACAAAAAAAAATTTAAAAGGTCCCGGGTTCGACTTCAGAGGGTGATTTCAATCTTTCATAAGACGCTCAATATCTCAGCCGTTTGTTTTATTGCAAATTCCATTTTAAACGGGCTAATTCATCTAGCAGGTACATAAAAAGCCTAAACAGTTTTGCAGTTTAATTTAAACACAAATTTTATTGCCATAATTTTCATTAACAAATATGAAATTGGCCGTGGAAACGTTTGTGATTAGTTATCAATAATAGCACCACGGCATAAAAAATGTTATCGAGGATCACTGCCTATCATCTATTGGAGCCAAGTCATAAGGAAAGTCCAATAATATATTGGGAATGATAGCGAATACTTGCAGAACGATAAACCCGAAAACGGCAACAGAAAGCTTCTCTGACATTTCGATCGGTCACACTGAACCAAAAAACAAAAATAAGCCTTCACGCTAACGTGCTACTATTAAAGCATTTTCGGAATCGATCCCATTTGCCAATATAACGACCGCGAATTAGAAGCAAAGTAGAAGTAAAGTCGAAAACAAAAAAAAATTACTCGCGCACACCTTCTTTCCGGTCCAATTTGAAATGAGTCCAGAATAAGAATTTGTTATTCAGATGCTACCGCGCTTGTTTTATATGCCGCCCCGGGTCGCACGAAAAATTCTCTTTCCCCGCCGGCGGCCACGCCAAACCAAAAGGAGGACGTACATATCCGTAAGAATTTGGTCCGTTTTTTTTATGCGAATCCGCAGCGTTCACGGGAAACAGCCTCACCTTTATATGAGATTTAAGAGGTGGAGTATCTGTCGGAAAAGGAGGGATGTTTATTCTGCCTTCATAAACGACGTGTCATTAAAACGCCTAAACCCCGTGTATGCGTTCGAAATAGGTCAAGAGGAGAGGCGAAGGAAAAGGGACCGTGAGTTGTAAGCGGAAATAGCCTCTTTCAAAAATTGGTAATTTCACCATAATAATATTTTTAAAATCTGATATCATGACATATATTTAATTTTGGAATTACGAAATAAAACCTGCTTGCCAAGCTAAATGGAGAATTGATAAAATCTCTTACCCAATAAGAAAATCCATTTAATTTGAATCGGTCGTGGTCAAATAGTTTTGATTTTCTAAATTAAAAACATATCCGCAGCTACTTTTAAAATTCGTGATGTGCACACTTGTCTGTAGCACATTTAGTTCTTCAATCTTTCAGGCCACGGCCGCAATATGTGTCCCGGCATGACGGAAGATGTCGGCTCATTGGGGTGCACTTTACATCAGGTAAAAAATTATACAAAATAAACCTCGACCATCTTCGTGACATTGAGTGAGGCAGGAACTTAATCTCTTAGTCGTTAAAAAGTAAACCACGTGCCGGAAGCTTAAATGAAAGCGTATCAGGGGAGTCGAGTCCGCGCCTGTTTTTATTAATCGGGATCAAAATATTTGCATAAAAAGCGAGAACCTCACCTCTTTTCGCAGCACAATTATTATGCAACGGAAGAGAGGCTCCACTCTGCTTTCTTCCCTTTTCCCCTCCTTCCTCAACTCCTAAAAAAAACTACGTTGCCTAGTATCGCCGAGGCGCCGAGTATCGGAAGTCGACCTCAATTTTTTTTAGAAAGGGAAGGAAAAATTCAGAGGAAAAAATATGAAAAACGCAGTCAAATCAAGCGGCGAGGGCAGCTAGCTAGGGAATCTAATGGAAGAGAGTTCATTTTGACGCGAGGAATTTGTCATTATCCTCCTCGCAGGATGGAATTTAGGGGATATAACAGTAACGTAATTAAGAAATAAAATGTTACCGATAAATGAATAAGATCCCATGAAAATTCTTCGGTTCTGGAACAAAACACGATAGCAATGAGTACCGAGTCCGTCATTCGGAAAAGATAACGATAATGTAAAACTGTAGATTTCGCAGGTTGACACCATGGTAGAATCTAAATTTTAAAATTTATTTCTGATATAAATCGGGTGACGCGGAAAAAACGTGTTCTATTTGAAGAGTCGCTGTTAAGTTAACATGATAGGAAGAGATCTAAATAATATCGTACAATAAAACAAAAACACATGCAATTAAATATCAGGATTTTTTTGTTAGAATAATATGGTTACAAACAGTTACAGCTGTTAAAACTTTAGATTCAACGCTATAGCGTTCCTTACTGAGATATTAAATTTTACAAGGTAGAAACGGAGGCTATTAAAACTTAAGCTTGATAAGGAATGGCAGCTTGAATTTGATATTATAGTACCTTTTCCCAACATTCTTCTATATCACTGAATAGTACCGATATGCCTATGGCTGCCAGCCAGTAACGTAATTAGGGCGGGACATCTTCCCAGGGCGCAAAAAAATCCAAAGAATAACTAAGTATCTAAACTAGAGACAATTTTTTGAAGAGGAGAGCATATTTGGTAGTTTGCCCCGAACGCTAAAATAGCTAGTTACGGTGCTGCTGCCGGTAACACTCACTTTTTCTTGGAGTGTGTTCCAGACAAAATAACCGAGTGGTTTAAGGAGTGGAAAATTTGTTGGTCATTCGCTTTAATGTGATTTGAAAAGCACTGCGTCAAGTACTCTTGAGGTACTTTGGCGTGATGAGAATATGCACCATCTTACACGAAGCTATAATCGTTGCCAGGATACAAAATATTGCACTCCCGGAGAAGTCAGTGAGCTAGTAGCTATCTTCTTTCTGAGGCTGACAAGAAGCACCACCAGAAAGCTCCAGACCTACGTTACTTCATGCGTATCTTTTCGAGATCCGAAAATTTTCAAAATTCGATGAAACTGAATCAAATAAAAATACTAATTTGAAAAAAGATTCCAATTTTTAAATTTATTTATCGCCGAGAATTTAATCGACGCCATGAAGTTTAAAAGAATTCGGAGAGTTAAAGTAGACAAGTACCATCAGTCTATAACATAATACTATATGATAAGCGTTGAATATTTTATGAGTAACTTATTTATTTGTTGCAGAAGCATTTGTTTGATAAGAAGGTCCAACCACATGATTACACATAATGAAACGTTTCAAATTAGAAGATTTCATGGTAAAAATATAGGAAAGTAAACTATATTGTACATAATTCATCAAGTCCCTGTATGCCAAATTACTCGCAAACGGATTTGACCGCCATCGTGGATGCAAATTTTTGGCGTTCGCTTGAAAAATATGTCTATAAAATATCCTAAAGTAGAGCAATTTATCAAGTTTTTCATATCAGGAGAACAAAAAAACGCCATGAGTACAATGGAGGCGGATTCTTTAATCCTCGAATCACTTTCTAGACGGATGAGAAAGCAAATCGCCATATCATTATCAAGTAGTGTTTTATATTTCCGCATTCGTCTAGAGATTAATTCTGTATTTTCATCAAGTGCACTCCTACTTTCTCCGTCTTGAGATGAAAAGAACGATAGAATGATGAATGCGAGAAGACCAAAAACATAGCAAACTTCCGCGTCCAGAGGCGGGATTATTAATCATCGAGGAAGAGTGCGTCTAACCAAGCTTACATTACGCTACTCAAATCACTAGCGTGATTCGCAATTAATCGTAAAAAAGCGGCAATAAATCAACCGTAAGGACTGGAAGTGGGCCATGACAAAACTCCCGAATTCCTCGGAGAAAAAAAACACTGTAGAGAAAGCATCGAAAGAGAGACGCTGCGTGTTGGACGATACCATCGAATCTACTTCATAATTTTTTTCCTCCTAGCAGTGATACTCTTTTGTTGACGACGAGTTAATTTCCGAGATGTAATAATTCCTTGGCGAACCGCAACCGGGAAGATTGGAAGTGGGTCCAGGCGGAAATGGAAGACGGGTTATAACAACTAGCGACTCTCTCGCTCCGGTTTCTTCCTCGCGTTAACCCGAGGGGATTTTTGAACCAGGAGAGCAATTCCGCCGCAGCTGACGGTGAGATTTCGGCATCCTAAAACATCGAGAACGACGCGACGGATGCTGCACCCTCTTCCTGTAGCTGTTCGCGATTTACGCTCCAGCGGAACGGCGGAACGACGGAAAGGGTGGGATATGTGAAAGGACTAAGTCTGATAATGAGAATCGCCCCAGAGGTGTAGCGCTACTTTTGGCAGACGCTGCCCCAGGCGACCTGTTCGGGAAGAGTGTGATCGAAGGGTGAGAATGGAAGGAAATGAACGCGAGAGGTGCGAGCGGAGAGGGACGGTCAAGTGCTCGAAAGGAGTAGGGGAGCGTTTGGAGCAAGGTCGTAAGACGAGTAGTGTTGTGACGAAGAGAGAAGGATGGAGAATGGGGGTGGAGTAACAGAGAATCAAGGTCGGAACTTTTTCTTGTAACCAGGCCAATATCGCCGTAGAAACCGTAGCTTGTCTCTCTCACAGCTGGTGCTCGCATCGCTGAATGGGTCCCACCCTTGTCAACTTAAATACGACACTTCCGTATCGACATTTCACGGTAATCTGGATTACATGTAACCAATCGAAATAGAATGTGTTCCTTGGACGAGAAACACTTCGGCTTATTATTTCTGCAAATGCCTTTCTTCGACTCATTGTCAGAAAGACGATCATAAAAAGTAAATCACCCAATTAAAATATTAAATAAATTAAATTGCTTGAAGGCTAAGTAATAATTCCAAGCAAAAGTAGATAAAAGGTTCAAGTATGAGGTGGTTGATGTCAATGAAACAATGGCAAACCAAAGCTGCAATCTTGTTTTTAAAAAGTTATATTTAGATTGCCTACGCGTTACCGAAATAACAATAAAAGTTTACCGCTAAATTTCTGTTCGATAAAGGGAGCTACCGCGAGAGAAAATAACCGCTATTATTTTGAAGGCTACCGATTAATTGGCCTTAATGGTGAATTCCGTGTCTGTCTTTGAGGGTCAAATTTAAAGATAGGCTATAATAAAACAATCGCCAACAAAAAAGGCCTTCCGACATGCCACTCGCACACGAGGAGGACGGATGAGGCTTTTGAGTCGGAATAGATGACCTGACGTTCGTTTGTTTGCTGTAAGATCGTTGATACAAAAACCGCGAGGCTCACATTTACACGATCACTAACCGTGACACCATAAACGTTAAAGTTGCAGAAATACACAGAAAAAAGAACTAGAGATACAAATCCGACAAGTGATTTTCTCACTATCCTTCTTATCAGCAAACATTCTCTAACATAATGCTGATCTCCAGATAGAGAAATTAAGGAGAGAATATTCCTGCAATGGTAAGAGTGGTCTACGGTGTTTTTTGTAAGCTTATGGAAACGATGCCAATTTCTCGCTTTATTAATTTTAATCTTCAACGTAATTTTCAGCTCTTTTTGCTGCGGACATATTTATTGTTATCCTTACGATATCCAGTGAATTTATCTAAACCATAAATTTGTTTAATAGAAATGAACTTAGAATGAGATGCTAATGCTCGGGCGAACGTATCGCATCTTGGCATGGACTACCTTTAAGTATTTGAAAGCGTTTGAGAAATTGAGGCTAGAGCAACCTACTCCAAAAAAGAAGATATATATTTCGGTCCCAATCATGACGTTACGTCCTCTCGATTGAGCTAAAATATTCTTAAACGTGTTTATATTATTTTTATATAGTAAAATTTAGAAATATAACTAAAATGTTGACTACTAACATTTAAATGTTAATGTTTAATGTAACTCTTAAGCTTCATAAATAATTAAATGGTTGCAGAGGAAGTCAGGAATATAAGAAATCATAAATGACCAAAATCCACTAATACCCCACTATAAAGCCACAAGAATCCAAACATAAAACCACACAAAATCATCAAGCAACTATAATTTTTAAGACTGGCGTCTCTCTACAAAAAAACACCGTATGTTCTTTCTCTTCTCACTATTCGGGCAAACAATGCCAACAATAACTCTTGACTCCGATAAAAAAATACAAAAGAAAGGTAAGAAAATTGCGAAGGGGGCGATATGCCGCTTGTATGGTACAGGTTTCGTGTGAACGAATATCCAAGTCGCAACAGACGGAGAAAATAAAATGAGAAGGACCTGTTAACCGCGGACCGGAAGTCTGCGTCATCAATATCTCCGAAAGAAAGGGAGAGAGAGAAGAACGAGATAGATGCAGTGGGAAGAATCGCTCCAGTATTTGTATGCGTCTGCTCGTCCATTCCCACACCTCGGCGCGAACTACGTAGCATCCGCATACATTTCTAACGAGACCCGTCTGCCGTCGACTCGGCTTAATAGACTTTGGACGTACCGAGAGAGAGAGAGAGAGAGAGATAGGAAGAAAAGAGAGAGAGATTTCGTTCGGACGAAGAGGGGCCTAAAAGAGCCCTGCTGACGACACCCTCTCCTCCCACGTCACCCATACACTCTCTCCCTCGCAACGGGGAACCCAGATGGGAGGCTGTGATTTAGTCGTCCGTTGGATTTCACGGTCGAGTCGATCGAGTGAGAGGACACGAAATGATTCGCGGTTGTCAAACGAATTCTTAACGCGATCCCGTCTCGTTCTGCCCCATGTGAAATCGTTCCACGGGCTCTCTCTCTCTCTCTCCCTCCCTCCCTCTCCACGCACCATGAGAGGACGAAACGGGCCAATTTCGAAGCGTTTTTGTTTTCCTCCGAATCGCGTCTCCCGCAACCGCTGACTAGTCGTCAATTCACGGTGGTTATGTCGAAGACGTTTCGGACATTAATAATAAAAAGACACGCTCTCTTACGCTTTCGTGTCGCATTCCTCGGCGCTGCGGTTCGGTGAAAGGGAATGGAAAGGAGAAGGTATTTACGAAGAGAATGGTTTGAAGGTGGCGGAAAGAATCGTTTTCGTATATCTCTTGAATGCGGAATGTGGAATAACGAGTCGGGCGAGTGACGAGCTTTGAAGTCGAGGTAGTTTTAATGTGCCACCTCCGAAAATAAGTTCAAAGCTTAAATTGGTTAGATTACACCTAGAGAAAGGATATCGCCAATATTTTGTGTGTTACGAGAAAACATTTTTTTGCTTTAGTTAAAAATAAGACGTTACGATTATCAAATATGCCATTTTAGTATAAAAACTGAAATATTGCCATTTGTACTATAATAATAAGCGTTTTCATGTATCTCAGAAGTAACAAGAGAAAAAATAAGCTCAATTTTTCATGTTCGCTAACAACCTAATTCATATACGCTACCCAATACTAAACCCACATACCTATTTTTAAATAAATATGATACTGCCCTCAATATAATTTTATGAGCACTTAGCATGAACGATGTGATAGAAACCTATATATTTCCTAATCAACTCCCAAACATTGTTCTACATGCAAACAAAGATCATTGTCCGAGAAAAAATATTCCCACACGCCGTATAACCCAAGAATACACCAGATTGGCATACCTAGCCCGTGAATTTTTTAGCGGCACAAAAGTTGCAGAACCTCGTTACAAAAAAAAACACGGAGCTAAATACCACTGCAAAATGATAATGATTCCGATACGAAAAACTGTATCGAAAATAATAAAAGAATCCGTTTCTTCATCGAGGGACGCTCAACTCCCTCGCACAAAACCGGCAACCACGGGAACCGCGAGGATATATTCACACAAGGCGTCGCCCGTGGACTGTATTAATCACACACTGTTAATCAGACTCCACCGCGCAGGAGGAGAGAGGGTCCGTGGGAACCTGCTCGGTCTTCCGGAGGACCGATCTCCTATCCTTATCCGCCCCTCTCCCTAACCTCCTCCCATGCTCCTCGCCCCGCTCCCTTCCTCCTCCATACATCCTCGGTCCTATCCCACAATCGGCCATCTCTTACACGCGTCCCACTTCCTACTGACCCTGTTTCCGGCGAAGAGCGGACCACGGCCGGACTCTGCCGCCGACACACCCGGGTCCCTCTGCCTCTCCCCCACCTCCTCCTCCTTAAGGAGGAGCCATGTCCCTCCTCCCCATCCATTCCCTCCCACATCCTCCCTCCGCGTTTCCTCCATCTGAGGTTCTGATACGCCCTCCGCTCCTTAGCCCCAGGCTCGGATTTGCGCCGCGATTAGTGCCCGTGAAGGCGGAGCACTGTTCGCTAACGAACTTGAAATTGTGCAATAATGTTTTACTGCTTGCGCCACGGTACTCTGACGTCACGTTCGCTCCGATCTTCGTTTTTAATTGGCTCCAGGAAATCTCGGCGGCGGCTGAAGGGCCTCGTTCGTCGCCTTTTAAGATGTTTTCCTTCTCAGGATGAGCACGATTTAGCCGGACTTTGTTTTTTCGACGAGCGTAAAAATGAGATTTGTGCCTAATGTAAAATCCCATTTCATCATAAATAATTAAATGCTGATATCACGACACAAAATGGTGAAATCCAACTATTAAATAAAATTTGACCATGGCTGCTTAATGACTAGAAAAGTAGAGTTAATGATAGTTGAAAATTGGAGAAGATAATTATTTAGTTCAATTTAAAAATCACACAAAAACCAGTTCATTTTCCGCCTTTACAGCAAATTAATAATTAAATAAATTTAATTTAACTACATTTTTCGAGGAAATTTACTGGATAAAATATCCTCATGGCTAAAAAGGAGTAAACTAAAAATAATGACCGGTGTAATGATAATTGCAATGAATATTTTTGGGCATCCCAATTAATGCCTGAGTTTGTGGTAATTTGTTAGGGTTGATGCAGACTAGGGCGTGATATTTCGCCACGGTGGATGCAACACTTCATTTTGTTTCAAGTGTTTACGCGCTAAGAGGCGCTAAAATCTCGAGCATCTCATTGTGCCTGTGATGCTGCATACACCCTCCACAAAGCGACTTCATCGCCGTAACTTTAAGTAGGTATGTAGCTTTATACAGAGCTCGGCGTTATATTACACACGAATTTATACACGCGAGATACATCTTCCACCCTCAATTAGAGTCTGCTGCGCTGATCTATTCGCGTTTTATGATTCATGGGCGTGTACATATTTCCCAGTAATTAACAGCGAACCGGTCGTTTAGGTCAAATTAAATTACTTAACACTTTAAATGGACTTCATCAATCGAACTGTTCGGTAGATCGTACGAGTAAACATTGAAGTTGATGTTTGGAAACTAGCATCTGAAGATATTCATGGACCTCGTTTCGTCCTGGGCGGAAAAAAAGACCGATGCCTTAAATCATTTTCCGCTCAAGTTGACAAGACCAAGATAGTATTGACCTCCTTCTCTACAATTCTGCGTAAATAGTGACCGACAATACCAGCATGCTCTGAAGCCAGAATGACACATTGACGATAAAATGAAGTTATATGCATGCACTTGGAGGTTGCGCAAGTAAGATACTTAGGTACAGAAGGCGCGCAACGAGAAGTTGTGTTCCTCGAGCGACCTTGATCTCTCAATAAAAGCGAGCTACATCTTTCTGTACCTGTCTATCTTGCAATGTGTGGTACGACGACGGTTAGCTGCATTACGATTAATCATCTCACGTCGCTGTGCAGAAAGTCCTCGAAAGACGCTGGTATTTATATTTAAAGGCTGACGCGGAGGAAATACTTCCAAGTTGAGAGCGCCGTGAGGGAAGAAAAAAATTTAGTCAAATATATGAAAAATAAAGACCGTTGTCATATAACCTGATGCGCGTGCGATATAATAAGAGATTGGAGCTGTAGGAGTGAATTTGTGAACGTATTTGTAATTTTTTATATCAGTTAATTCAAATACAGTGCCAACAGTAACAAATGCTTATTCATGGTCTGTCTCTACCAAATTACACCTGCAAATATCCACCCATTATGTACTGCAATAGTTACCAAACTATGGGCCACGAACCCGAGGTAGGGAGTAGATCGAGGATGGAGGGGCCGCAAAAGATTTTACATATATATTTTTTGTCAAAACATCCTAATTGTGCCACCTACAGTAAGTAGCCGTCAAATTCTAGCCCTCAAGTCGCTAGGACGTATCTTCCGCAGCAATGTTTTTCTTAAGATGTTTTTTATTGCAACTGTAGCAGTCAGTACTGTTTAAAAATTTTGATTGGACAGAGTAAAGAGATGGATGCAAAGATAGTTTTCCTTGGTGATGGAGGTCGTGGGTTTTTAATGTTTGAAAATCGCTGATTTACTGTATTTAAGATTTACCAAAACATATATCCCCCTAGCAGAGTGTTGCATTACAAAACGCGCTAACCTACTTAATGCCGTCTTATATCCGATATACTCTTACTCTTAACCGTTCTCTTTAAAACCGCCAAGTCCTATTGGCTCCCATACGCACGTGCTTGCGAGGAGGAGAAGGGAGAGAGCTGAAGAAGATGATGGTCACACTACCCCCGATTCATTCAGGTCGACGCCCATGCAGGGTGCGAGTTTGAATACTCCCTCGGGGTCATCGCGCCCCAAATAAATTGCGCATTATCGTTATGGGGGGAAAGGATTAATGAGCGGGAAACCTTTTATGAACCGCCTTTTACCCACCCTTCCTCTCAGAGGCGGAGGAGTTTGTTACCAAGAAGAGTATTGGGACCCGACCACAACCCATTGGTGCGTGATTTCGATAGAGACGTAAGAAATTAGACGTGAGAACCTCAACGCCCCTTCCCCTAAACTTCGCTCATTCCTTCTCTTTTCCCCTCCTCCCTCCACCGCTCCCACCCTCTTCTCTCTCCCTCACTCCCTCCTTCCGGCCCCTCCCCTTTTCGCTATTTCAACCCGTATGGCAATACGAACACCGCGATGACGCCCTACTCTCTCAGGTATAAGGCGAGATGAATCGGGCAGGAAGTGCTTGTTACCTCAATTTTACATCACCTCCGAATGCTATTTTTTCTCCGTCGACAGAAAACAGGTCTCGGTAGTTCAGGCAACAAGTCGGAAGAAGGCGACTGGCCACGTTTCTGTCTTTATTTTTCTGTCTCGTCTCATTCTAGCATTTTTATAAGGTTTTGCTTGCCTATTCTCGGAAATCATCTATAAGCAGAGCCTATCGCCATTGCATGGGCAACGATGTGTCAACGGTAACCTTAGGGATGGGTAAATGCGGCGACCGCCCGGAGCCCCACACGATAGCGGGCCCCAAGATTTTGCAAAAATGGGCTAAATTAGCTAGAGAGTGGATAAAATTCGACGCCTTTTTTTACTGTAAACAAGCCATTATTCACATACATGCACAGCAGCTTCATGAGTAGGGCAATGTTAAATTTAAATCTGAAATTCCAGACTTGCATACAGTCGAAGGTTTAAGGGACCTCAATGGACCCTTCTGCCCAGGACCTCAAGAACTCTAACGCCACTGCTGACTGTGTATTCCTAATTGTTCTCCCAATGAAAAAATTTACACATATACACACAAAATATTCGTCCTTGATTTGCCATCAAAATGAAATTAGTAATTAAATTGATAAGCAATTGTGATTGGAACAAGAATCTATACTCTTTTATAAAGTCGTTTCCTTATTACTGATCAAGCATAATACATCTCTATTGATACACATAAATACAGGTGGAGTTTGCCGAGCTGAGATGCATCCGTCACAGACATTATTCAAGTTGTAGAGCCACCACCGCATTCCCAAAGCAATTACAGGCACCACGCGTTAGAATAACACTGATTAATTGAATATCTAATATCTATTTTTTAATATCTATTTATTCTAAAAAAGATTAGCACCACCAGAGATACAAAAGTACCAGGTGATAAAAAACGCCAGCCCACCGGGATGTCACTCTGCATCCTATCCTCACGCCTCTTCCTTTATTCAGCAGGCATCGCCCTACGCGACCCACGCATCACGGTCAGTTGACATCGGAAACAAAACCAAGAAAATAAAAAAATTGGAAAGCGCGGTATCGGGGCACAAGGATGTTGCCGCGGCGGTATGGATGCAGGAGCAGCTGCGGCCCCTCGGGGCACGATACGCTACTGACCCCCTACCCTCCTTCCCACCTCTCCCCGTTCTCCTCCCACGACCCGTCTCCTCTATTACCGGCACTCCCAGCCGCGAGCCCGTCTTTCACTCCCCTTCGGAGCCTCCTCATCTCCTATGACGACCCGGACCACATAAGAGAGTCTTGCACGCACCATACGGATCCCTTCCCCAACGCGCGTACCAGTTCCATCTCGCCCTTATACATCCCGTCATCCTTGCCTTATAGGAAAAAAGAAGTAGCCAGCCTCCAACTCGTCTGCGACGGTGGATCCTCCGTAACGAGGGATCCCAGTCGCCCGTCTTCATACACGCATGCCTCCAGGGCGGAGGACTTTACGGGGCGCGCTACTTCGCCCGATATATTTTTTCCCTGATTGGCACAGGCTATTCCATCTAGTCGTACGCCCGACATTTTCGGAAAAGGGGATTGATTATTTTTTACACGCGAACGCTTTTTTATTGAGAGGGAGGGAAAGGGCGTGATAAATTGCTTCGGCCTCACTTTTCTGGAAATTTTTGGCGTGGTGCTCAGGTTTTTTTTGACGGAATAATAGACCACAAAATTTGAGAGATGGGTTAAAAGGAGGGAGTGTAGGACGTGAAAGAGGAGGGCGGCGGAAGGAAGAATGGATGGAGAGATGTATGGTGAGGGAAAAGAGGGCGCAGGGAGATTAGTCAAAATGCGGTTGGGTAATGGAAAAACGTCGCGGGCAACGTGGCAGCGGGAATCAGTGGCGCTCGATTATTTGCTGAGGCTCCGTCCGCAAATAATGAAGCGGCGTGCCCCGAGGGAAGGAAGGTCTACTGACCCAATAATTTACCCGGCGGACCGCAGCGGAAAAAAAAGGCGTTCGTAGAAAATAAGGATTTAAGGTCTGTGGAAAAACAGGCGCTTATCGCAGTCGGCCGCTCACTAAATAATCATCGATAAAAAGTGGACGTCACGCATCTAAAATCCCCATTAAATAATAAATTATTATTGCCGCTACTTAAGCGTGTAATTCGTTCACCCCGAGAGCTTTACGACTAATGAAGATTTTTCCTAGAACACGAAATTAGTTATCTTTTTGCTCGAGTTGAGAGAACAAAAAAGAAAGAATCCGGAACTGTACGCTGACTTAATTACCTGATAAATACCTTTTTAGTAGAAAAAAATGTCTAGAAACTGCCTTCGTAACACAATGAAACTGGGAATTTATGCTTTAAAAAGTGGACCAGTGTACTACTTGCTAAACGTAAATTGATTATAATACATTCATTCATTCTAATTGTACCTTCCGGTAGGTTTTAGGCACACCCAACTTAATCTGTACTATCCAGGGCTTTTCTCTTCATGTTCTCATCCCCAATTACTTCTTTTAATGCATCTAATATACCTTTCCCTTTCCTACCTCTTTGCATCTTTTCTAACATTTTTCCCTCTACTTCTGAAAATATATTATGTAATTAAAAATTGCAATTATTTCATAAATTTTTAATGCGTATGTGTATCTGCACTAGAATTAGATCGGGATTATACCATCTAAAAATGAAAGTCGTTCTAACAAATATATGCTTAAATTCAATTTTTTAGGGCAACGAATATAATAATGGAATCCGGATCTCTACACTTCAAAGCAATACATAATCCAATCAAAAAGCTTAAACATGCCCTTATCGAAAGTCATTAGAAGGGATTATTTTGACATTGTGGAATACGAACGCCTTCTTTTCACGTTACACAATGCTGCATATTGGTTGAATGCCCTAACAAGGAGAGTTGAGATAATTAATGAGTGTAGTAAGATGCATTAGTTACGGCCAATAAAAGCGGAGGATAATGTAGGTCAGAAGACTCGCTGGGAATTAAATTTCCACCACAGGCAAGACTTGGACTGGAATCGGTTCGACCAAAAACATTGTTACATCGATAAATGGTTATGACGCTATCTACTTTCGAACTGACTCAAATGTCGTCCAGTTGAACTTATTTGTCGGCTCTTAATGTTACAACTTGGCCATCGAGTGAAGCGGAAACAAAAAAAACAATCACATAAATACGTTAGTCAACATCCGGTGAAGGTGTTTTTCAAAGTTCATGATGGACTTTCACGGCAACCGAGGCAGTCACCAGGACCTCGAAATATACGCCTTACGTTATGCTAGCAACACACCACTTGTTTCTTTTTTCCGAAAAATTTAGCAAGATCCATTTTCCTGTGTTATTATATATGTCATTTTGAGTAATGAATTAACTATTGATCCAGTGTCATTAAGAAATTATCTAATGCCACTGTATATATTTTGTTATTTACAGTTTGTTCCTAAATATAATCGATGTTGCAAGGTAATATTTGGGGAACTCCATTATATATTCATTTGTATAACAAGTAATGTTATCCATGAAAATGGATGAAATTAGCGCATTTTTATTTTTATGTGGTTATACCGCCACACACTAGAGCCACGTTTTTATGCATATATGATCAAATCTTTGTATCACAAATCCATAATCCATACAATTTCCCAAGTGTCTGTCCGTCCCTCTGTCCCGCTCTGTATCTAAGAGTGCGGTAAAGGTCATTTCTAAGAGCTAGGAGACCCAAAGATTACATTTTCATTTTCATCGGCCATCTTGAAACAAAATAAACTATTTTAATGGACCCTTATCCAACCCTGTATATTTTTCAAAACTCAAATCTAAATCAAACAAATTCCAGCTGCAGTGTACTGCAATACGCTATATTCCAAGTTTCGGCTCTCTATCGTTTACGGTTTCCTCATAATTTTAATATAAGCAGATGCGCAGATGGACGTACAGAGGCCAAAGTGAAACTATAAACGAATTTTTTAAAAACGTGCAAAAAATTCAAAATTTTTACAACCGAAACAACTGCTGTGGAAATTGTACAAATAAATTTATACCAGAAAGTGAGAACGTGGGTTCGAATTCTACCGTGAGGCTATACGCTCAAATCTAATGCTGATAAATGAGATATTGTTAAAGAAATCAACGCCAAATATTGCGGTGGCTTTTGAATTTTTACAAGGTTATCGATGACTGAAACTCATTTTCAAACCATTTACGTAAATTTATTATATAAATATATAAAATATTTATCACATAAGTAAAAAAGAACGCCTAATATGAACTTTCTAAATAAGGATTTGCATAATTCCCAGACGCTTTCGCCGCTAAATGCGCATGCTGCGGCACAAAAATGAAAATCCGGTGAATATTCGCCGAGAGGGAGATAATTTCCGTTATTTTAATTTCAAGATCCGCTCTCTTATCGCTGACCAAAGCTTTTACGCCAATTATTTCAGTGATAAGCCTTCGATTTTTAAAGGAGCACATTACGAAACCGTTCCAGAAATTGTAACAAATTAGTACGTCCGCTTATTCCTCACTCTCGCGAAAAACGAAAGGTGTTGGAGCAAAGAAAATGTATTCAGGTCTCCTTGGCGGATCCGAATAAAAAAATCACCATGAGTCAGTCAAAGTGCTTTGACCGTACAAATCGGAAACTCATGAAAGTCGATCGGCGGAGAGAGCTTAAAACGCTAACGACATTTAAGTGGGTTAAGGCCGTCGGTATACACTTGTGCCAAAAGGACCCTTTTTACGACTACGCCCAGTTTTTTGGGAGCGGAGTGGGAGAAAATGGGGATTAACAAATGAGCGTGACGCAGCGTCGCCCAAGGAAGGGTGAGTGAAGTTTTGCACGAGAGTAAAACGAGAAGCTAAACATCTCGTTAAACCCGAGGCAACTTGCGACGCTATTTCGCGGAGGACAATAAGGTTTTAACGAGGATCTTCCGGAATGGAAGACAGCGACGCCTCTTAACCCCATCGCGCATCATTCGGGTCTTCCAAAAAAAACAACTTCGTGAAAGATTTCACGCGGAAGACTCGCGCATTCTAAGAGAAGAGAGACGGAGCAAGCGTTTATCGGGGAGAGAGAAAGAAACCAGGAGTCTGCATAGACAAATAAGGAGTAGAGCCAGGAAAAAAAGGAATCACGGTTTTCGGGTGGCGCCCCCTATCTCAAGCTCGTAAAGGCGGACCGGCGTTGGTCTTTTTTCCGGTCGGAAGGAACGCACCGCCCGATCTTTATTCAACTCTTTTTTTCAAACGCTAGACCTCTTTACCCTCCCAGATATTTTTTGTCTTCCTCCTTTCATTCCACTTGAGTGCATCCCTAGGTTTACTCAGTCCCTTCGCTCGCGAATGAAGAAGAAAAGGAGAGAAGTGGAGCCTCCTCCTAACGCGTTATCAGCTCCGGTTTCTTCCTAAAAGGCACTTTCTTTGGAGTGTGGGCGAAAATGGGAAGGAGAGCAATCTCTAACAGAACACGCGTAAACACGGGCGTAGGAATGTCGTATATCCGACACTCTCTTCCTTTATATTTTTTCATCTCCACTTCCTTAACCTCTTTCCTTTTGTCTTAGCTCTCCATCTCCTCCTCTCCCTCCTTACGACCCCTGGCAATCTTTTTATCCCATTCCCATCTTGCTTCTCTCCAATGCCGTCCAGCTCTCATATTTATTTAACAGAAGCAATAACAATTGCTTCGACGCAAACAAGTTTACTAGGAGTACGCTTTGACAGCCGCATCGCGCTAACACGCTCTCCTCTCTATTTGTGTCCAAATCTTCATATCAATAATTGTACAAAAAACTTTTCCTATTCACAGCCTTTTTAATACCTTTTACGAAATTCCTTCTTCTTTTTCCTCGCCATAAATCCTCTCTTATGTCTTCGTCCTTTCTCTTTATTTTCTCTTTCTTTTTCCTTCGTTAAATTTCCCGGCCATCCTTTCTTCTCACCTCAATTACTTGCTTCTCACGTATGCTCTTATTTTCATTTGTAAAGAAAGATTTTCAAGTCGTTCTGTCTACCAATTCATTTAACCTCCATCTTTAAAGTTCATTTTCGTGCCACTGACTTCATTTCCTCTATTCGTAAAGTTCGTTTTCGCGAAATAACGAGCTTGCTTTCGAATGCAGACGCGTAATGAACAAAATTTTTCTCGCGCGATAATTTTTTCTACCAGCAATGAAAAAACATATCATGAGAAAATTCCACAACTTACGTAAATTTGTTTTTAAACGTTCACATCCACTGCAAGCCCAAAAGCATATTCTCTCCCTTCCCGACCAAGGGGATAACCTCGGTCTGCCGACTAGTCTCCCAGCTATTTCTATATGATTTCTTTGCTTTTACTTATAAAATATTTCTGTTGATATGGAGCGTCATTCATTTACCTTAAATTCGGAGTTCGTTTTCCCTGCTTTGCGACATTATTTGCTTCCCAAAATATCTTTTTTATTTGCTATCTGTTTTCATTCGTTTGCAAAAATACATCCTCGTTCGCTTGAAAACCGTTAGCTTCGCTTAAAAAAACAAAGTATCATGACGCGTCACAATGACCACGCTGTCTGGTATCTAAGTCGTCCGCCGTCGGATCGTATCTCCGCGACCAAACCTATTTTCAATTCGGATGCGAGAAGAAGGAGGTCAACGTTCCGATGTAGTCTCCCTCATATTTCCCTTCCGATTGGTCCTCGTCTCTCATCGGACCGAGTCACTAACGGTGCCGTGCGTACAGACTTCCTTCCACTCCTCCCTTCCACTCCTCGCCACCCATCCCTCCCCCTTGCCTCGTCCCGCCGTGAGTGTACATATAGAACCCACCCAACAAAACCTCTCCCGACGTTTTCCATTATACGAGTCCACCTCCGTTCTTGCATTCTTTATTTTAACTGCTTCACGGTCGGTATCGTTTTGAAGACAAAAAGAAAGAAAAACATCGCTCTCTCGGGCAGCATCCGAGCGGCGTCAACATTAGAGAGAGGGAGAAAAGAACCGTTGGAGCAAAGTCTTCGGTTTCGCCTTCGTGTGCGCGTACGACAGCGGTAAAAAAATCGATACACGCGAGGATCGTGAACTGAATAAAAAACAACGATCCGACAATGCATTCCTATTCTTCTTCTTCTCATCCTTCCGCACGAACGTCCACGCTTCATTTTTCCACTCTATCGATATTTCGTTTATGATACGTTTCGATAAAAAAGGAGGCAGGTAATAAACACAACTCTCCCACCTCGCCTAGCTTCCCCTCGTGACTGAGTGGTTTCGAGGGGTGGACATGTTCTATAACAAAATAATCACCAAACACTAAGCGCAGCTCCTCCACCTATCCACACTCCCTTTATTTATGAAGATTATACCCGTTTAGGAAGTTCTCAAGAACGTAGACGATTTCTATGAACAGAACTCCTCCCCTTTAAACTCCACCCCATTATACAACATCCTCTCCTGCTCTTCCCTCTACCGATTCATCCTCCGGCTTCAAACCCAACAAACTCATTCCACAAAGGAACCCGGACGATTCCGGTAGAACTATTTGGGCGAGTTTTATTTTTTGTGAGATGAAGGATATGCTCAAGAGGGAAAATGGGGAAAAAACTTACAAGCCCTCGACGTGGCCCTTTACTCCTTTTCCAAAAGGCCTCCCAACCCCCACGGAGTAGAAGCGAAACCTATCCCTTAACAGATACATATCTCCCGCTGGCACACAGGGGTCCAATTCATTACGCGCGCCTCGCGGTGACTAGTGCACGCTCATACCGATGGAACAAGCGACCGCCCGGGGTGGATGCCGACTCCCACGCGGAATAGGTCGAAGGCACGCCCAGAACGCGGTGTCCGACAACGTATCCCACGACTTCTCATCCTCATATGACATTTCCCATTAAATCCACCCCCTCGCACCCACCTCCCAGCATACTGACCTCTCGTGAGAGACGGGAAGAGATGGTTAAAAGGTTAAGGTTCTCTAAATCCATATGGAACCCAAATAAAGGGAAACATACGTGTAGGACAGTAGCAACCTTTGTTTATGGATACATCATTTTCATTTCCATCGATTTAAAAAGGAAATACTTCGAGATAATATATTCGAGTTTGATAGGTCATTTAGGAATGAAAAATTGTTAGTTCCATGCCTCCTCTTTATCATTTCTGGCATCACTGTGAGAATTTTTAGATTTTTCCAACAACTACATATTTTTCGACGACTTAACAAGATTTTACTTGCCCTCAGAGCATTACCCTCTTGTTACAATTTTTTAAAACATTAAACTGCGGATCCATGTGGCTCAAATTTCCATATACATACTCTGATATTGCTCTACTTTCAACGTGCTATAGTGCCACTTAAAGAGAATACTGAGGTTGAGTGGCGACATAAAGCGCTCCCAGAGCAACGAAAATGCGATCACGACAACACATATTTATCATCGGTCCGGGCTTGGCTACTCTCCGACTCAAATAACGGATCCGGTTTACATCTCTTTCAAAAAGAACTCATTGGCGCGATCGGGATCGCCCATAATCATTCATTATCCCAAATTCCCTGACCCGATTGGAGCCGTGCCGCTGCAAAGTGGGACATAGAATGATACTTCAGCTTTAAGAGGCACTAATCGCTTCCGGAAATTAGGTCGTCAATCTATAATAAGGTATCGAGAACGGTCTTTAATTTCTCGGATACGCGGAACAAGTACACACATTTGAGTCGGAAAACTATTTTAAACTACAAAAGAATAACGTTAGTTCAAGTTGGAGTAGTGAAGCAAACTAACGCCAAAAAATTACAAAGTAGCGACGTAGAAATCAATTCGGACAGGTAAAATATTCCATTTAATCGCCGAGGAACTCGAACGCTAATGGCCCTTGCGCATGAAGAATTGAATTAAAGAGAACGTAAAAAATTACCCACTCGCTGAGCCGCGAAAAATTCCACGCATAAAACGAGCACCTATCTTTCCGCGGTAAAAAATTATTACATCCTATTAGTCCGCTGTAAAAAAGTTCCCTTTTCTAGGGTCATAAAAACCGCTCACCTCCATGCCAATTCATCCCACGCTCATCGACCACACCTCCGTTGCCGGCAGGATGGAAAATGAATGGTAGGGAGTGAAGGAAGATGCCCTTTTCCATCCTCAACCACCCGCCTTCCGCACCACACCCATCCCACCCCGTTTTTTTCATATGTCCAAGCTTTGCTGGAGCGCTCAATCATCAAAAGACCTTTCTTACCCTCCCAGAGGTTATTTGGCTGGTTTGGTCGAGTAAATTATTCAAAACAACGTTTTACGACCGAACGGTAATTTCTATAGGGCGAGTTCTCGAAAGGCATACGTAAAAACTGAAGGCGAGAGCCAAAGGAATGGAAATCAGAAGGAAATCATGTGTCGCGAGGGATAGAGAAGTTGTCCTTGCGAAGGACGTCTCGGTTGCCGGCTATTTTTAACATTTAGCATCTTAGATTCAGTGTATTGTTTAATTCCCACCAAAAGAAATTTTTACGAAGTTTAAAAAGAGAGATGAATATAAATTAAATGTTTTGAATTAATTTATTAGATTAAAAAAGTTTATGCGATGAATCCGTTATTGATTTTTAATTTCATTCTTGTCTTCCTGCTATAAACACATTTGTAAGGCAGCCCCTTCTCCTTAGGTGAAAGGAAGCTATTACTTCGATTTTTCATTAATGCGATAATACTTTTTCGCCGGAAAACGCAATATGTACTTAAAATCCAAATTGCACGAAAAAGCTTCTTATCGGGACTATGCCATCTGTAGTCGCGAAGAAAATTTTCAGTCCAAAGTTAATTGAAAACGATTAACTAGAAAGTAACAGGAAATCTTGAATATGCGATCGTTTGCGTTATAAGATTTGAATTAGCAATGAGGAAAGAAGAATAATAAAGAGCAAGGAAGCGAGATGGATCGATAGAGAAGATCGAGGACGCCGAAGCGAAGAAACAAAACGAAAAAGGTCAAGCGTTTTAAGGCTTCGTGAAAGGCAGAAAGAGCTGCGTGACGCAAAAAATCGCGACTGATTTCGCGAAAGCATAATGGCGAAGCGTTAAAAGCCAGGAATGTCTCAGTCTCTCCCCTTTTCAGCTGCACCGTCGTCTGTTTTTCTTTATCCTTTTTTTACACTTTGATCGTAAAACTGCAGCGAAATGCGAAGCGCGCCACGGAAATAAAAACTTAACATCCCGAGGCCCTTTCAACGCGGAAAGGAATTCCGAAAAAGACTCGATAACGGCTCTATTTTTTCGTAGGAAAGATTTTTCACAGATATTTCGGATGCTTCGAAGTCTTATCCAGAGCGAAGTCAGGAACTGTACAATGGAAAAGGCCGCTTTAAGGTCACGACGCGCAAACTAAATACCTAGCAAATATATGCGAGAAGTAAAGGAAGCCCTCCTTCTCTCCCTTTCCTTCGAAGACGTTTGAAGGCAAAATGCAGCATCCCCAACAGCAATCCACGCAATCTGGATAGTTTTTCAGGAAATGTAAAAAATAAGAAATAATGAGGAGCGGTCATCTAAATCGCTGGCTCGCGATTGTGAGCGAAAAACAAAAACTATTCTCGCGCGCGGGCGTTCATAAAATACCACCGTTGCGAAGGCATCCGGGCAGAAAATGTTCAACCTCGATCATTAAGCGCACGCAACTTTGGATGCATTAATGCATGGGCGCTGAATAATGCGACCCCAATGTGAATGCGAAAACTTCACTTTTGGCAGGCTTTCAACTTGAAGGGCGAATTCGAGCCACTTCCCCGGAAAAGGAGGTGAAATATTTGTTGGGTCGCAAAAAGGAAAACGGGAGAAAAATAAAACGATAGATCAAACCAGGATTTATATCTCCAAGAAGATACTGCGGGAGCGGTAATCCGGTCAATACCTAATACTCGTGGGTAGACTTACCGCGAAGGTATATCGATGTGGATCGCCAAAAAAACTACGGTCTCTGGCGTATGCTTCCGTTTCGGGAGAAATAATTTGTCGCGCGGAACCGCCTTCTGACAGATTTTTTTGCCGGCAACTTGTTGCTATAAGCTGATCGAGAGGATTCCTTTGCCATAAAGGAGAGGGCTTAGGGAAAGCCACAGCGACCTATCTCACACTAGGTGCAAATTACTCCAATTTAGAGAATCAAAATTGGTAAAACAAATGTGTTGACTTATTTGCATTACTGCATTAATGTTAGCGAAGTGTGGCCTTTGCCTTCGATTAGCATATTAATTTGGACGTATTGATAGATACGGAAAAGAAAATTTTCTTATTGAGTGTATTAATCGCTCATTCGCACTTAAATGAGTCCAGGTTGGGAAAAATAAAATACAAATATAAACCAACGGGATAGTAAACTTGTTTTTCCAAGAAATATTGGATGGCAGATTTACTTTCCTATAAGTTTACGAATGTTTTCTTTTTCAACCGGTAATACTTTCAAGTTGTAAAAAACCACACATATATTACAGATGAATCACGTTCGAGAGAGAACGATCTGAAAAACAACGCAAGGACGCAATAAAACAATCATCCCGTCGTTGCGAGAGGACAACACACGTTCATCACGTAATAACACAAAGAGCTCCGGCGCAGCATATCGCGCTCAGCGATGCGGCAACCGATTTAAAGATAGCCACGAAACAAAAATCTGTTCCAGTGTGTCACAGGCAAAGAGGGGGAAAAGAAAAAATAAAACAAACCGTCCCGCGGAACGAATAACAACGAATCCACTGGAATCTCCTTGCGCAACGCGTACGACAATGCTCCATTCGTCTCGTATCAGAGAAACGAAGCCACATCAAGGAGGATAGATATATAGTACTTATGTACATGTACATACTTCAAGGCGCATTTTCCAGGGAACGTTTCTTTTCGAAAAATAGAACGGCCTTGGAGGCCCAACGGCTATCCGTGTCAACACGTCGCTTTCCTGCTCCCAAACCTAACTATCAACTGGGATGCAGGTGTAAACACGCCGCGCGTAATGGGACGATCGTGTGATTACTCGCAATAAGGAAGGAATGCGGTGGAATGGGGGAAGTAAAAAAAAAACAAAGGGCCATAAGGAGGGGGGAGGGAAAAAATTGTTTATCAGATATGCTCGAACACATCTGCCCTTCCTTCTTACGTCTCGCACGTCCTCGCACACGCCTCGCCTTATACCGTTTGTGAAACGCTTCACCGAGACAATGCGTGCTCGTCAAACTCAAACTGGGGCGTCGAGTCCATGGATTTTAGAGCAGACGTCTCCGCGATGAGAAGTGACGGGAGAGGTAAGTAGGAGGCAGGGGAGGGCGAGAAGACACACGAGGAATAATGTACGTCTTGGGTAACTAAAGAAAATAAAAGGATTGCGAAGCGTTCTTCGTTCGCCTTCGGATTTTTTCCCTTTTCTTTCCTTTGAGGTTACTAGGTTTGGTCTGGGTGAAATGCAACTGTTTCGGTTTTTTCTAATTTTCCACTTGCGACCGCGAGGCAAAAAATCGAACGGATTTACGGAAAGATCTCGGTCGTTTTCTGCGATTTCGAAACTCGGTTTCAGTTATTTTCGCTTTTTAGCGTTCCCGTTCATTTGAAAAGAATGAAGTCATACGTTTGCGTTGTGCGTTCTGAGCGTTTGATTCGAAAGGGAATGGAAAGGAGCGGCGGATGAAGAGTCATTTTATGTTGAAACACGGACCTTGAGAAGTCGCATTAATTCAGCGACGCGTAAATCACGAAAATAAATGGTCTTTATAAATTTAAGGTCGGGCAGATAACTGACGTCAGAAGTTTATCCGGTAAAACTCGCAGATCCGCTCTCTTCCGTTCCCTATTACGTATGATCGGCAGCCCAAAACAATATCAACCCCTCGGATCTGACTTGACTTCAATTAATATTCTTTCCTCCAACAATTCTTCTTTCTACTTAAAACAAAGTTTCTCTCCAATATCTCCGCGTGCGCACCTGATAACAAGATTAATCATTACACAGACACCAACGAATGCCTACGCGTTTATTACATTTCTGGTTCTAACTCGGTATTAAATTCATAATCCCCACACTTGACACAGTGGACCGAGTGAATAAAAATTTAGCAGATGCTTTTATATAGGATTTATTTTTAAGCAAAATCTTAATTTGAGTTGAATAAAAAATAGCATTTGCCTTTTCTTGAAATAAATTGCATTCGCATATTTTTTTTTAAATTCCTGCAGCAAATGTTTAAAAATGTGTGAATAAAACCGTGCTTTTGATAGAACTCTTTACGCATATGCTTTGAATTTTTTAAGTAGGTGAGGGACTCACTTTCAAGTTCGCTTTTTATTATTTGGTGATAATTTAACCAATATGGCCGAGTTTATGATTTAACGAAAAGTGAAAAAATATGAAAAAAGACGAATGCCAACAACTAATGAATATAAAAATGTTGATTGTATTTAAAATCTATTTCTAGGGCAAAATCAAGAGAAACTACATTTAAACCTCGATAATTCAAATCCGGTTAATATAAAATGCTCGTCAATAAGCTGTGTAATTCGGTACACTGCAGAAGCCTAGGTATGGTCCGTGTTATAACGAACTCGTTTTCACAAACCTCGTTTGTACAAATCATGAAATTTTAAGCCTCTTGAAGTTTGCACCAATGAGGTTGTACTGTATTTGTTTTAAGTTATAGCAAATAATTTTTTTTTTAATATTACTCAAACTTGAAGATGGAACTATCACATTTAAATATCACGTTCTTTTTAATCGCAAACAATATCAGCGAGGGAAGAATTGCAGAGAAACTTACCTAAAGCGCTATTTTCTTTAAACAGATATAAGAAACATTTTACATAAAATAATTTATTTATACTTCAACCTTTCCTCTAGAATGTTATGATAACTAAACTAACATTTCGAAACAAAGGTTATCCTGAAAATTTAGGAAAGACTAAATGTGTGCATTTAATATTCAGTTTTATGTAAATGCCTAAAGCTGAATAGTAAACGCTTATAAGTAAAAGCAAACTTTTATTCACTCAAAATGAAGCAAATGCTTTTAGAATTTGCTTATACTTTTAGCATCTCCTAATGCTTTTAGCAAATGTTTTTGTTTTTACGGTTTTCTTTAAGCATTTGTTTAATTATTATTCATTCGACCCAATATGCAAAACCACGAGGCAAAATAAAACAATAGTTGTTATGATTCACGTATCGAAATGAAATATGGAATTATGACCTAATGAGGATTACCGAAGTAAATTAAAACTTTAAATTTGCTATAGCCCATTAATTTATTAGTTTCAAGGCATAGAAGTTGCGATATAAAAATCTTGTGTGATTTATTTCATAAATCCGAATACTATGCGTAAAAATACACGTAGATATGGACAAATCAGCTTTACAATTTTATTAGATTTATTATTTAAATATGTTTAATAAGTAAGAATGAATCCTACAATCCCAGAATTCATTCCATACAGAAATCACCATTATAGAATATTTGAAAGCTTATGTTCAATAATTATAACGTAAATGTGTTTTTATTTATTTATCATAAACTGTTTGAGCATTCAAGGTTCGACCTAAAAAAAAGACTTAAGTAGCAGAGGTAACAAATGGATATTTCATTAAAACTATCACATACACCTTTTCCTTACATTTAAATGTCAATTATTGTAGACGAGTTAAATCAATTTAAATTATGATAGATACCAAATGCGCCAAAAAGTATCTGCTTTTTGGTTCATTTAAAACAAGAATATAAGTATTTTAATAAGACATTTTAAATCTCCAGTCAATAAATAAGGGTTTCGATTAAGGTTGAACATGAGTTTGCCTTGACTTAGGTATACCAAATTAAAATTCCACAACACGTCTGTTTTACGGCGTTTTTATTAATCTGCCGTTCATGAACTTTCCCACCGAATTCAATCAATAGAGATTTTCTCTCTATTCTATGAGCAGATATTGAAAGGGTAAATTCTTCGTTGTTTTTAAAGAGGTCACATTCCTCCTTACATGTTTAGTATCTGTTTCTAAACAAACGAGACCTTGATATTGTGTATCCTCACGTTCTCCGCCACTTTCTAGGAATTTTGTAATGTGGAACGGTAAAAAAATGGAAACTGTTTTTGAAATGAAGATGGAGACGCAATACCTCCCCAGTTTGTCACAACATCCACTCATTCCTTGAATGAAGGTTAATTTAAAATGCCTACGCTGAAAAAAAAATCCCAATATAAGAGCAAATCTAATTTTACGCAGACTTAGATGCAGTTATAACCGAGTAAAAATAATATGATTTTTAATAAAATTATTTGCAAAGTGAAAATATTATTTTTAAATGATTAAAAAGAATCTTAAAAATTAAATGGCGAAATAATAGCAAAGATTTATGGGGATTGTTAAGTAGTACGGAATGTATTTTTAAAATAGCTTATTTTAAGCGTTTCGTTCCCATGCTTTTTGACTAATTAATGAGCATACCTTCACTCCAAAAAAATAATGACGAAATAAAACATTTTACTCTAATAATAATAAATATCAAAACAAAATCGTCAGCTAAATTTCATAAACAACTCAAAATAATTTATTAAGGATCTATATCTAGACGGCAAAGAATTAAACTGACTTTATTAATGAAATATTTGCTTCACCTCATAGGAACGAGGCCAAGACTAGCGTAGGTAATAGGCTGTGAACACAGGCAGGTTTATGAGAACTGTTACAGAGATCGCGATCCGGATAAAGGAAAACAAACTAAACACGTGTTTCCAAAAAAAAGTCGGTCCGAAATCCCGTTCATTTAGCGAATCCCATTCTCCTTGCCATCCCAGTAAATTATAAGTATATAAACTAAGCACTCGTGACAAATACCAATTGATGGAGATTCTAAATAGAAATTAATTAAACGTCTAATTTTTTAACTGCATGTGGAACTTGTTCAATGCAAGCTTAGTTTGGACGTTTCGAGGTCAATTGGATATCATCATGGGACGAGTGGAGCAACGGACTAAAGCAGCGAGAACAAGGGCCAAAATGAAAGGGTGAGGCGGAATAGAATGAGAGGACCAGTAAACGCAAGTGTACGAAACAGAGTGCGAAGAGAGAAGAGGAAACGCGTAAGAAGGGAGAGAAATTCCGAAAAGAAAAATCGGAGCGAAGAATAGGCGACCGAAATCTTTTCTAAAGCCCACGGTCGCCTGGTCTTGGAAACAATGGCAAGTTGGAAGAAAGAAAAGAGATGGTTAGAAAATGCCAACGAAGAGAAAAAACTGGAACGTGAACGGAGAAACACAAAAATGTGTACGTTAAATGCTATATCTCTGTTGAAAATGAATCTATATTAAACACAAGAAATAAATAAAATTGAGATAAAACAAAAAGTGAATGTGAATGTTAATGTAAATGAATTATCATCATGCTACACACGTTGAAAAGTAATTTAAGGAACAATTAACCTGTTCTCTCTTTTGATCTTGTAACAAATACTATGAACGTGACTAACACAATTTATTGTAGAAGGGGGTTCCTCAATCACCAGTATATTTTCGTCAATAAAATAAAATTTCTTCGCTGACTAGAAAGGAGAGAAAAGGGTTGATGTGCACATACACCACAAATACGATATAATGCGTAATAGATGATTTCCCCCCCCCCTTCAATTCATCAAATATAGCTTCAAGAGTAAATTCTATCTCAGTCATTTCCAGGATGACACATTTCCTCAAAACACATTTAATGCTGCCTTCAGGGAACAAAAAAAAGAAAAACCAAAGAATAAAGAGAGAGAGAGAAGAAATCAAAAGATTTATTAGTCCTCACAAAAGGAGGGAATAGATACACACTTCGGCAAAACAGAAAAAGAATCGTGGGAACAGCCATCAGAAAATTGCTGGCAAAGGAAACAGCAATGAAGGTGAGAGAGAGAGTGAGAGAATAGCAGAGGCATCGAGATGAGAGATAGGATAAAACGAATAGTGACAATATAAATAAAAGCAGAAAATCAGGAAACGGGACTGAGTGGATTCCTAGAGATTGGAGGGGAGAATTGGAGGTGGAAATGAGGAAACGTAAGCACGCAGACAGTCGAAGGTTTTGGAGCAGACCGCAGACGGTCCCTTTCCTTTCCTATTCTCTCCTCCCCTCTTCACTCCACTCCTCTCCACAGCATCCCTACTCTCAATTCCCTCCAACAAACCCCAGCGCCTCCTATTTTTTTCTACCCGGACATCCTTCCCCTACCAACCCTTCGTATCCGCATAAACCCCTTTAACAATTCTACAGCGCTCTCCATTTTTGCTGCAATCGCCCTCCTCCCCCGCTTAATCGTCACCCATCAATTCTCCTCCTTCAAATCCTCTTATTTCCTCTTCCTCTTTCCTCCCACTCTCCCCCTTTCTCTCTTAACCTCGATGGTAGCCTAGCAAACAACATGGGGCGTCAATTATTTTTTTAATTAACCAGAAACGACACTCACTCGTCGAGGCAAAGGACTCGCCATAACGATGGCATAAATATCTTCTCCTTTCTAAATCTTTTGTGGCTACAATTGGTCGACCATAAAGAAGTATTTCTATTAAGCGATGCGTTTCTCGGTGGATTCGTGCTGCATGAAAAAATAAACCTTTCACTTTCCAACTCTCTATTCTCTCCGCATCCCCTTTTCGTTTAACTCCTATCCACTCCACCTTTCCCTCCCTCTCTCCTTCCTGTTTCCCCTCCCTTTCTCTCCCTTTTCCCCTCTCTCCTTCCTTTCACCTCCATCCGCTTCATAGCCAGAATCCCAATCTCTTCCTTCCAGGCTTCATCCTCCTCCATTCCCTGACACTCAAATCTCCACTCTTGTATTTTATTGCTCTTGCTCCATCCGGCAAATCAATAGGACGTGGTTGTCCTAGGCGCTGCAGGACTTTTTTATGAAAAGGAAGAGTAGGAAAAGGTTAAAAGACGAGAATTTGGACAAATGCAGAGAGTGGATCAATAGAGATTAGGATATGGGCTTATTAGAAGAAAGGCAAGGCGCGTTTGAGAAGCGCGTGAAAGACGAAATGGAATAGCCAAGGTTCAACTACCTCTTTTCATTAGGTTTTCAAACTTTTGAAAAAATTTTCCGAGGGGAGGTTAAAATAGGTTATGAGAGCGTTTTTTGAAGTATTTGCGCTGAGTGGTAAATGTAGCTCTAATTCGCAATTCTTCGGTCATTGAACATTTTTCCAAACGGGTGGATAAATTTTTTAACTAAGTTTTTTCGGTTTAAACTCTATGAACCGTAATTTTCTTCAATTCTGCCGAAAGTTAATGATGTTTTATTTTGCAATGTCAATTTTTAATTTCTGCTACATCCTCCACCATGTTAGAATATCAAAAAGCAGTCTAATATATAATTGAAAATATTTTGTATTTACATTACTGCGAATAAGTTTATGAAATGCCGCTAGGGAATTGGAGCTACTAGGAAAATACTAAAAATATTGTCTATTCTTCTAAAATACCAAAGGTCAAGCAAATGGAAGAGACGTTATATATTAATTCCTAGTTAATGTCTGTGGATGATAAATAATCGGAAATTTAATTTCTTTCCGACTATTTGCGCTCGTAAAACTTCATATTTAATTAAAAGCAAGTAAACTTAATTTTCTCGATATTCGAAATGATTCACTTCCTTATTAGGGTCCTTGTACCACACCGGAGATAAATTTATCCTTCAACGATTCTGATACAATCGCGTCTTTGTACTTTCATCTAAAACTGAAAAAATCGAAAAAGGAATCAAGGAAATAAAGAGGATTTCTTTCATAAAGAAGTCAAATGTTTTCCTTGGCTGATTGGAAATAGATTCATCTTTTCCTATCATCTCACTTTTCTCTTTCTCGTCAGAAACGAATCCCGGCGAGAGGAAAGTTTACACACTACGTTAAAGACGGACGATGCTTCCGAAAACGTCGAACTTTATTAAGTGAAATGCTCAAACGAGTGATCATGAGAAAGAGAGAAGACGGATAGCAAACTCCAAGTAAGAGCGACAGAGAGAGCGAGATCATCGATATGCAAATGACCGAACCTATTGTAGTTACGCGGAGAAAATGATTGGAAGCCTCCCGAAGTATACGAAATGAGAGAGAAAGAGAGAAGCAAGAAAAGAGGGAAAATATTGATTGAAATCGGAGAAAGGGAGAGATAGTGAGGGTTAGGAGGTGAAAGGCGGAAAAAATAAGGAAAAGGGTCAAAAGGACCGGAATTGGGAGGTTTGGAACAGAAGGCACCTTATAGAAGGACTCTGGAATGAATAAAGATAGGAGATGGGGAATGAGAAATGAGAATAGAAGATCGGGAGGACCGAAAGGTTTTGGGAAAGGAGGGAGGACCGGGAGAGAGGAGGTTGGGCAGAACTGAGGGAATGGGAAAGGAACATTCACTTTTCGTCGAGACATCGGGCGAGAACGATGCGAGTGAAAAGCATAAATAGCGATAGAGAGTGAGAAGGATACAGAGACAATCTAATGGAATTGAGAAAAATCCGGAAAAGACGAGATTTGGACGTTGGAAAACAAAATAGCAGAGAAAGAGGAGATAGAGAGAATGCTGTTTATCACGAGCATTAATTAAAATTGAAGAGGTAAGAATTTAAAACATCTTAATTGCGGATGGAAACGATAAATTCTACATAGAAGAAACAAATTTATGAACGAGAATGTAAGGGATAGGTTCCAATAAAAACAAAAGAGAAGAAGGATGAATACAGACGGTAACTGAAGAGCAAGTCGTGAAAGAGAATTTTTGAAAATTCGCAATTAAGGGGACAAGAGAATCTGAGAAAATAAAAGTGAAGAAAAAAGTTGCAAAAGAGAGCCATGTAGAGTCAAAAAGAGACTTGTTCGCGAAGAGAGATAACAGCGGTGATAACAAGGTGTGGCTAGCGAGCGGAAAAAGGAGCAGAGAAAAGGTACAGAACGAGGAAATATTTGGCCTTTTGACGATGCAAACTGATCCCTATTGGAGGGTTCTGAAGGATCTGGACAAGTGCCTAGAATGATACAGGCGATTGAGATTTCGGTAGCCGCCCCTTAATGTCACTTTAGATATTATATTAGTATTGGTAAATAATGAAACTACTAAGCTATTTATAATTAATGTTCAATTCTGTTATCTAAAATATAAAAACAATTCTCAAGGCTTACAAAAGAGCGCATTTAAAAATGTGCTCTTTTTTAAGTTTAGTACGTTATCGTGATTCTATAACAAAAATAAAGATTTCTACCGTCAAACAAAATTGGCAGTTATTTCAAGGTTGTTATTTAAAAATACCAAGATATTCTTTATCATTGCAGCACTCGCTCATAGAAATACTTTTTGTTTTCTAAGACAATTTACCGACTAATAAATACTCGAACGAACCCATAACAAGCGGTAAAATATCGCGAAACAATAGAAAATCCGGCTACTGGGCGATAAATTCCGATGAATAGCGAAGGAATTCAATAAAGACGAAAACAAAAACATCTGCAATCTCATTATTTGAGCTTGACATAAAGGACACTCCCCCATTCCTCCCCCTCTTCAGTGGGACTCATACTGCGACGTTTCTCACACGCAATATCTCGAAAAAATATGGAAGGGGGGAGGAGGAAGAATAAATAAAGAGCGCCCTTATAGCAACGCTCCCTCTCTTTTCACTAGGCTACCTTTCCACTCTCGGAACAGAAGAGATATCGTACATTCACTAAGCTATCAAGGCACGAAAAAATATCCGAAATATACGCAATTCATGCGGATGTATGGCAGATATTGGATGAAGTACGCGCTACTCCAGCAACAATACTACTTCTACGACAACGCAATCGATGGCACATTTGAATCCCAAATAAAGAAGGGTTGGGGAGAGTGGGGGGGAGAAATGAAAAAAGAGAGACAAAAAAACAAGACACTAATGAAAAACGAAGTGCAAACAATAGGTAAGAAAGAGAATCAAAGTGGATGGAGAGGGAGACTGTTTTAGAGAGAACGTGATAAAATAGATCCGACAGTGAAGGGACACATGGGAATGTACGAGAATTGGGGAGCGGAAGATGGAGAGAAAGAGCGGGAGAGGGATGGTTTTGACGAGGGGAGAGAGAGAGAGAGATAAGGACGAAAGACGTGGAGAGAAAGGGAGAGAAACGAACGATTGGGAGTCGAGTAGAGAAAGAGGACTGGAGAGGGAGATGAGAGAAAGGGGGAGAGAGAGAGAGAGAGGGTGGACAACAATAGGGAAGTCGGATAGGATGAAACTGGAAAAGAGTTGGGAGTTAGGGGGTAGTAGAAGGGCAGGGGAGGGAGGGTTGAGGGTCGAGGTGGGGGGGGAGTAGGACGAAGGAAGAAAGAACGCGGAAGGGGAAACGCCGTCTCCAACAAAGAGATGGAGCGGAAGGGAGGAGGGGGAGAGGGACACGGTTAAATGAAAGGGAGAGTGGTAGGGAATTTATTTTTTTTAAGCCATGTTGGAGAGGTGGAGGAATAATGGGGATGGGTGGGAGATGGAGAGATGCGCATACGAAACGGCATACAAGAATTTAGGTCTCTTGCAGAGAGCGGGGGTGGTTTGCGAAAGACTAGTGCTCTGACGGAGCGAGAATAGCAAATATTTCGCATTCACCCTTTAAATAGAACACGATCGGTAAGTTCAACTCGTTAGATTGTTATGCAAGAGAGAGGGGAAATTTATTCTCTTCCCTTCGCGCGTATTTCTTCGTTTTATATGTGTGTACCTATATCTATATCAAGATATGAAGAGGACAGCGGAAAATAGGAGTATATGGAGAACCAGGTTTAACCATGAATAATCACGGACCTGTCTACGGACAGACTACCTATGATGATGACCTATATCTGACGAAAGAAATATTGCCGAAGACTCATACGATATAAGGATACGAAAACAATTTAGTTTGGGGGGGAGGGGGGATACTTCAACACATTATCTGAGCACTTGTTATTTTATCTGCAGGAACCTTCCTGTAATGAGAGAAGCTAATGAATACCGAATCTAATTTGGACACCTTCGATCCACCTTATTTCCATAATCTATGATTTTGTTAAGATTATCTCCGATCATGCGGGGGAGGCAAATGCCCGGTAGCCATCCCTCTGGCTGCGCCATTGTTGCAGTACGTTTGTTTCTAACAATTCTGCGAATGCTCGTTGTTTCACACGTGATTCATAGCATGATTATATTATGCTGACAGGCCATTACATATGAACTGGCGCCACATCAGAAGACCCCTGTTATAATTGGTTACACTAAAAATGCAGGAAAGTGATTCAAAACTTCCGATGTAATAAGTCTAATGAATCGAGTGCGATTCATAGACAGTGAACTTGTTATTAATAAAATTTCTGTAGCCAGAAATAAGGTCGAAGCCATTTAGAACCAATGAGATTTTTTCTTTCTACAAAACAAAAGAGGATGAAAAGATTCGACCGAAACTAACTACGCCTGTCTGCGGCTGAAAAGGGAGGTGATGGTGATTGAGACACCCCGGTTTCGTTTCCGTGTATGCCCCGGTCATGAAGGAAGCTGTGTGTAGGTGGGGGAGGGGAGAGGTGGAGGGGAGAGGTGGAGGGGGGAGGTGGAGGGGAGGCCGGTGCGAGCTCGGACACCCGTAGGGTGATGGGTGTGCGGAGAAATGAAGTGTGCTGGGGAAATGGAACCGGAGAGGCGTGGGGTCGAGTGGGACGGTTGATCGAAGAAGTTTTCAAGAGGAAGAGGGGCGGGATTGAAGTTTTTGACACCGTACAAGGGACGAAGGGAGGTGGGACTGATTGATTGAAAAAGGGGTCACTTTCCGACGAGTCCAATAATGTAAACCTGACTTGCAGGGAAGTGTAGGCGATAAAAAAGAGAACTGGTCGGAGATGATGAAAAGTTGCGGTTTTATGTAAGGGAAGGGGGCGAAGTGAAGGGAGGGGTGGGAGGCGAAAGGAATTCGAAAACGCGGGAAGACTTCACGGCCGAAATGTAAAACTCATCGGAAATCGAGCGATGGTGAGGTATTTTAATTGAAGCGACTCGCATAAAAAATAAAATTCCTGAACGGTGGGGAAAGATCCTGGAAAATTTGCGTCTATGAAATCCAATAGAACGTCATTTAAACTGGTGGGTTTCCGAGAGATTACTCACCAAGGAAGGAAGTTAAAGATTATTAAACTAAGCCGAGGAATTTTTATGCGAATTATCACTTACCACATGAAATAAAATGATTACTGAAAGCACGTAGAGCGATGCGGCATTGCGATATATTTAGCATTAACTGAATATATATGACTGTATAATATATACTTTGTTTCTTGTACGATTAATTCAAATAATACGCTGAAAGAGGCGTACTGTATCAGTTGCAATTAAGTTATTGAGTACTACGATTCGTTTAAAAAATTAATTAATTTTTTTGAGGTTTCAGATAAAACAACATACCGTATTGGTTCGAATGTAGGCCGCACTCCGAATATGAGATCTTTTTGAAAGGAAAACTATGGTACTAAGAGCGTGATTATAGGCCGCACTCAGGGTTTATACAAGCCAGATTTGGAAAAAAAGTGAGGCCTATATTCGAACCAATACGGTATATCCTTTGATTCCCTAGAATAAGAAACAGAAAAGTGCTAAACATTACAAGTATTCTCATCGAAACATTATAATCGCTAAACATTTCAAGGTGCTCCTTCCAATCTAATTACTTCTCCTTACCGTGCATTGGCACTGCCTGATGAATTTAAACTGACCGGACAGAAAGCGAGCAGCCGAGTTCTATTGAAAAATACGTCAGGTTACCAACATTTTCCATAAAAGAGAGAGAGAACCAAGAAATGAAACTCAGAATTTTTTTTTAATCAGTCATAATTTATCTTTCAAGAGAGAAGTGCATTTAAGAGAGCCAATTGACCGATTCAAGTGAATTTGAATTCATTGAACATGTAAGCACCGGCATTACACAACGGCGCCTAACGAACTCAAAATATACGGCTACCCAAGGAAGGAATACAAAAAATAAACGACGTGCAAAAAACGGTCGCCCCGGCGAGGGACGGTACGAACGAATAAAATAAAGGAAAGTGGGCGTGTTTACTGAGCGTGGCTTATAAAAAAAGAGATGAGTGAGCTGCGTGAAAAGGAAAACGGAAGTTGGAGAAAATAGACTGGGAAAAGGAAGAAGAGGAAGAAGACACGACGCAAGGAAGAAAGGGCGGAGAAAGAGAAAAACGGAAAGAAATAAAATCGGTGGGAAGGAGGAAGCCGATTTGTGATGGGAAGACCGAGAACATGGGGACGAAGGGGAATGGAAGCGAAACATCAGCGATTTGGAAGAGATTTGGGGATAATACAATGAAAGAAAGGAAAGATATGCCATGAAACGACCGTACAGACTGTACAAGATTCATAGCGAGAAATGGTTCAGCAATGCGCCGAGATATATACAGAAATGCGGTATTTGCGAGAATGTAAGACGACTCTGAACATAAGATAATCTTCCTGATGGAACTTTATAATTGAAGATAATATTTTAAAACTTGTGTTAGCAACAACTATTTTTGGTAACATGAAATACACATGTATTTCTCTTTCGAATGTCACTCTTAGTTTTCTTTTGTCTTTTTACAACAACGTGAGTAACATGAATTGTATTGTAATTCTGCAGCTCCTTAATTTCAAAGCATTGATTATTTGTTGAGCTATTTCATTTCAGGCGATTATAAAAAGGCTTGCCTTTTCAAGTTCTGGAATAAGAAAAAAACTTTGCCTCCATTCAGGTAAATACGGAAGAGAAGGAAGGCTCAAGTCTAGAGAACGTAAGGAAGGGAGATGAGGTGTAGGAGATAGAACGATCTTCGCGACGAAGAGGGAAAGAATGGAAAAAAGAAGAAGTGACGTAAAGAAGAGATGAAAGAGGAGAGAAATAAAAGGTCTATGTTGACCGTGGCCTTTCCTCCCCCTCCAGACTATTCCGACGCGTTGTCCCTTTGTCCCCCAATATCGACGAGACTCAAACCTCTTCCTCCACTTCTCTCCCACCCACTTCTCCCCCTCCGCTCACAATCCCTTCATCTCCCGTCCTGGCACACTCATCTCTTTCCCTCCACCATACCCTCTCGACTATTGGCCCAGACCCACCCACTACACGATACCGTCTTCCGTCTACCCTTCCTATTCCCCTTCAAAACACTTCCCTCTACTTCCCATCCAATCTCTACCTCTCTCATCCCTTCTATTAGCGTTCCTATATCTCCCTATGTCCTCCCCCTCCTACTCTAACCTTCCCTACGCTCACGCCTATGACTCCTGGCTCCCTTGTCTTTCGTCCTCCCCTTTACGGCATAAAAAGGGACGATGTCCAGACTACCCTGGCCTTTGCGCGAGTGGTCAACGATAGCGGCGAATAAGAGGGGACCCATAAGGGCGGCTCGGTTGCTCTTGACTGCGGGAATGGGGTTCGGAGTAAAAGGGATAAGATATGTTCCTTTCACTCCTGCTCGGATCCTCTGCTGACTGCGAGGGTCTTTCCATTGCGCGCTTTCAATCATGCCCGACTACGGGGAATTAAGGGTTTATCTCTCTCGTCGTGAGAAGGGTTTTCGGGGAATTTGGGAGAGAGGGAGAGTTGTCAAACGTCACGGTTTTAATACTCGTTTGTCTCTTCGTTTTAATTTCTAAGCGATGCTTTGTTTCGAGGGGAAGCATGGGCACGTGTTTATTTTCGGCAAAAGCGCAGTCGGTAGTGTGGGCGTAGCCTTGAAAGTTTTTCGCATCGCAATGCGTTCATCATTCTTCGCGATTCTCACGTGACTTTTCAAGAGATTACCTTTCCACTTGTATGATATACACAGTAGTTGCGACGTAAATACGCAAGAAAATCTTTAAAAATAATTCCTGCCATTGAGCTCAAATAAAATCTAAATTTGCCTGAATAAAATTAAACTTCACACAGTATTCTGAACAAATACATAAAGTTAATGCATATTACTTTAATTTTACATTTAATTTTTTATACCTAATTAGTTTTTAAAAACCTATTTTAGAGAAGGGTAAAACAGATTAAACCGAATGACAGGTAAATGCGTCGATTTTTTTATATTAAAAATAATTTTCCTTTCAGGGAAGACTTTTAGCCAAATATATCCGAGTTTAGGTATTATGTTACCACGCCAAATGTGGTGTTCTCTAATAAAATGGCTCTTTAACAACCTATTTAATATAATCATATGAAAACAAATGTGTCCAGACGATGGCAATATCTTTCCTAAAACAGAAGACGTAACGTTATATTCTTGAGAAAAGTAAAGATTTCGCGCAATTTTATCAAAGTATACTAATGGCGTACCACCAAACTTCTCGACGGGAAAAGAATTTGGCAGTGAAAGAAACAAATAAGGTCACAGCACACTATTATAAAAAGGAGAACACTCTCACAAGGCTCACTACTTTCAGCTTCCGCCGCTTAAAAAGTGCGATATTTTGCTTATGACTCGGCGATTTATTTCCGCGAAGTTTCGTCAACCCGATTATGAGGCAACGCCCAGCACTGTTGCATTGAAAAGCGAAACAGGAATGCTGAGATTTTCAGACGATACGAAAGTGGATTGCCAAGCGCGGGTTCTTTCTTAGTCACTATTTAATCGTTCAAGTTCCTCTCACTATTATATCATTCTCGATACTTGAGTGACCTTCAATAAAACGACGTTGCACCTCTCACCGATCTTTCATTTTTTTCCAATAGGTTAAATCAAAAAGTGTTATATCTTTCCGCTTTAGAATAAAAGCAAATAAACTGATCTGGGCAACACATGACTTTCTCCATATTTATATGGCAAATTACATGTTGTTATCTCTGGGATCGTTGTCAATATTTACTTCCAGTTGACAATTAAGAAAATAAAAAGGAGTGTTACTAAGACGTAACTAAGCGTCAATTGTTAACAATAGTCTTCGGTAGGTGGCGTGGTGGTGGCAGCTAAAAATATAAGATATCTCTTTAATAATGCATTATATGGAAAAATGTATCAAACAAAGATTGTAGAAAATACAATTTCTACAACTTTTATTCCAATACATTTTTACATTTATCAAATATTAAAGCAAATATTTCAAAATAACGGATAAGTGACAATAGTAAACACTCACTTCCGATCGACCGATTTTTACCAAAAACTAATCAGATCTTCTAACTTTTATAAAAATATTAAATATAAAATTTTGCGTTGACCTGATTAATAGTTTTTGAGTTAGAGCGCCCACAAAAATCTATCACATACAGACAGACAGACATCATTGAGAAAATAGTCAAAACGTGTTCAGGGGACCTTTAAACATGTCTTTCCGTTGAAATCTCGAATTCGATTTTTTTCATGAAAACAATACTTTCTCTATACTTCGTATATGGAGAAAGTAAAAACGTGCGAATTAAATATTCGGCTGGTCGATTTGTAATATTGCCAGATTTTTTCATTCCGGATCTTACGTGTAAAAGTAAGGAATTTATGATGCAATATTTCCAAAAATAGTGTAAGATTGCAAATGTCTTCGCATTTCACGAAATTCGCAGCGTTTTTCTTTATTAAAAACCATCTTGCCTTTCTTATAACAACCTTTGATATTGTCCTGTTTTATGTAAATGTAGGAATAATAATTGTAAATGTCAATTTTTAACTAAATACAATCATGATAATATGAGGAAATATTTTTTGCGAAGCTACATTCCACTGAGTTTTCCATGCGCACATATTCTCATTAATATTTCGCTGTTACATGAATTAAAACACCTACCCGAATTCTTTTTGTGGATATTCACCCTCGTCTTCCTCAGCTAATCGAGATGCACTGTTCTAAGAAAGCCGTTTATTTCTTCCCGATTTGTGATCAAATTAATCAAAGGAATTAAACAAAGAAAATATTTTAAATGAGCTCGCTATATACCCGGAAATATTTCTCGTATTTCTAAAACAAATTCAACCGTCCGTTTTCGCCAAAAAGTGCAATGCAGAACTAACTCAGTGAGAATCTCATGTTCATTAGCGTCGTGTTTTTGCCCGTGTCATTGTATACATATCTCCTCAGTTATTCATGATATAATAAATCCTTGAAGACAAAAAAATCGTTTGAAATTCTACCGTAATTCAATGGAAAACCATCGTTAAAGAACTGGCACCGATCTTTCCTATTCATCTCTCCTGTCAACGTTATTCATAAGTGGGGGAGGGAGCGGCGCCCCCCCCCCCTTCTTCGTTTCGTGAGTTATCTCCTTTTGCACGATCCAACGTGAAAATGGTCCCTTTCTTTTCCTCCCTATCCCCTCGTCCTCCTTAGGATACCTTCTCACACCCTAGCCTCACTTCGTACAAATGGTTCTCCTTTCACGAAGCGGTTTGACTACACTTTCACCCCCCACGCTTTTCAAAACTCGGTCTGTTGACCTTTCCGCTCGCGCGCGATCTCAAAACAGGAGATCCAAGCGATGAAAATTGCATCCCCAAGCCACATTGGCCGTTGCGGTGTGATTGGTTTAAGTAAAAAGAAAAGGTTGGCAATGAAGTATTGCGGAGGAAAAGGTTGCCACATACGAAGAGTGAACGTCCTCGGCGAAGATAATTGAAATGATATGGACTCGAGTGAATTGATTAAAAGTCGCGGATAGAGTACGGTCTCCACTAGGCGAAACAAATAATTTAAAAAATCAATTTTATTAAATTTGCACAGCAAAACGGATTTAACCCATACAGGACAGCGCCAAAATGTGATTTCGTCATAAACTACAGATCATAACTCTAATCTGACGATGTTGCATTGCAACGAAACCTATGTCGTTTTGAATAAATTTATGTGGAATTACAAGTCTCTTTATTTTACATTATGAACAAATTCCACCAAATGACGCCTGAAACTATTAACATAACTCTATTATTAGGTGAAACGACGTTATACATTATAAAAACCACATACAATTTATTCGACAATAAAGTTCTAGGAGTAAAAAATATCGTCGAATGAAATTTCTTTTCGAAATGCAGAGAGCGATAAACACTGCGACATTTATTCGATAGAGAATTATCGAGCTGGAAACAAATTAAAAAATAAGCACTCAATCTCAAATAGCCATAACAAGATTATACCCAAGCTCTTATTGTTTTCTATTTTTTATGCTTAAAAGCTTATTTTTTAACTAAGGGATTTAATTTGATTAATCGACCAATGCGTAAAACTCAGGGCAACAAAAATATTGCTCGTCACGTAGCAGTCCATAAATATGGGGAACGCATTAATTTAAGAAATTGATTCTTCTCTTAAAATCAAATCGACATCCACAACAGCTCTATCACTCGAGCGTTCGTATTCCCCGGTGGCGCCTCTACGTTCCCGTGGGGGGGGGGGGGGGGGAATATTCATCCCGCGTTATCCTCTGACAGCCTCATTTATCGCCACGCGTCTCCCGCGCCATCAAATAATGCGATGTCGCAATACTGCATCCATCAGTGCACTTGGAATATGAATATATAAATATATATATATATATTAACTTAAGGAAAAGAAAAGGTAGTGATGAGGGTGGCAACAAGGTGTTGAGGGAAGCCCAGCGGACACTTACCAAGTTGGGGACCAAGTTGGCAGGCTGCTGGGCGCGTCGAAGAGACACGTAAAACACACGAACACAAAAAAAGCAAAAAAACACGCAAGCTTACCGGGCCTATGCCCTTCTTCAGCGAAAGAGTATCTGATATATATATATATATATATATATATATATATATATATATATATATATATATATATATATATATATACACATATATATACACACACACACATACATACATATAAAAAGAACGGGAAAATTCCCTCTCCGCCGTTCTTGAAAAAAGAAAACAATCCCCGTTGAAAAATTTGGAACGAAGAGCGTGAGAGGCCTTAATGAATGGAGTTCCATTTCTCTCGATCGAGGAAATAATTTTCGCGGAAAATAACGAATTCCGGTTTGAAAAACGCGCAATTAACACCCACGGGAAGCCGTTTACATTTCCGGATGGCGGGGTAGAGACGGGTGAGGAACGCCAAGGATGCGCGGGGTAGGAAGGGAAAGTGGGGGAGGGGAAGGACCGTTCCAATATTCCGCCGGCGCATCGTGGAATTCCTCCTCCTCCCAGCACTGAGGAACGATCCCCCGCCTTTTATTTTATGTCCAAGCATCATTTTCACGCTGGCATTTCACGAATAACGCGCGATCATATTTCCTTGTCCCCCGTCGACCAAGCGGAGTTTCTCTCTCCCCTCCCCGAAGATATTCCTTCTCCCTGCGCGCGAATGCATTTTCGCTTTGCATTCCGATGGCGAGTATTTTATTGTTTGGATATGAGGAAATTGGTTACTAGCGCTATTAATTTTTACCGCGCAATTATTATTATTATTATTATTATTACCCGTATGAAAAATATATACTGACAGACACCAGCATATCACTGATTGCATATTAAATTGAAATATTTCTTGTTTTAAGCTATTGAGGGTTATCGTTTTTGAAGTCCATTTATTCGGCTAATTTCCTATTTTAAATTAAATTAAATACACGGTGCTGCGTCGTTCAAACGGAAATTGCTTGCCAACTGGCGTAATTCAACATGGTTCCAAGTAGCATCCATAAAAATATGTAAACAACCTTACAAACTTTTAACATGTAAGTTGTTAAACAAACAATCTTAAATCCGATTTAAAAATCAACATATAGAAGAAGTTGAAGAGAAATATCCAACGTAACACGTACTTCATTTTGAGTAATTTTTTATTATAGTTTTCTAGTTTTGGTATCCTCATGCCGCCCCATATAATATCGACTGCGGTCGTGTATGGGAGACACCAGTTTTTCAAGAGTTACAGGAATAAAAGTTTTGGGATTCAGACCTGACGAAAATGCGGTTATACCTTGTGTTGTTTTTGTCATTCGAGACAAAAAGTTCATATGTACATACCTTGATTGAAAAATTTTCCCTCTGTCATGGATAGTTACACGGATTGATGAAAACGATGAATTTCAGTTCACATACACAAATGCGGATGTGTGTTCGAATGCGTGTAGGAAAAACACCATTCTAGATTCTTTTCCAAGTGGTCCGCAATATACGTACATTCAATTTGCTCAGATAACGTGAGATGGAACTTAAATCAATATTTTCATTATTATTTTCTGCAAGCCAATTTATTCGGAGAATACAAGGTGAATGACCTCACTTGACACATTTTGGCGAGATGGGTGTTATTTAATCTTTTCATCCGTGTGAATCCACAGTATTTCGATCTCCTTTCTAAGGGTTACTTTAAAACTGTAGGAGTTATATGCGCTCCACACTTTGCTAAGTAAGGCTAGATGGCACAATTCCATAAATTTTGACGAGAAGCATATAAGATACCTATTTTGAAATGCATTTAGCCCAATAACAACCAAGATACCTTATCATAACATCACTTATTATTTTAATAACTTCCAATAGCTACGGTATACATAAATGATGAGAGTAAGAATGTAAAACGCATACAAACTTATTAAACCTTAAATGCTACTTTTATTTTTAAATTCTTTTATTATAATAGTAAGGAGAAGTCTTATTTTGATGAAAGTAAACCATGAATTTACGGAATGTATTCTTTAAAAACCATTCATTACGAGCATCCAAATAAAATATTTTCACATTTACAAAAGTTACTTGACAATGCTTTTATCTAGATAGATGAAAATAGTTAAAGAAACTTTTACCATTGACTTCCTATATCGCGTCCTTCGGAAAGGTCGCGAATTCTTCTGATCTCTCTAAATCTTTCGCAAGAGAGAAGACGAATGCCAAGTTTCCATTACGCTCTTCCACCACTCCCACTTCGCGGTTGCGTGCGGGAAAAGTATTAATGATGTTGACCTTGCTAAGTACGTACTTTTATGTGCGAATATAATAGCTGCTCACCTGCCGAGTTTAAAACTCATCCTTATTCACTTTATACTCAAAATAATAAGCACTTATTTCAATCTATAAACGGATTCGGGTGAGATATAGTATATCGCGTCATTCGCCCCATGAAAAGTCACAACTATGCTAGGGATATAATAAGCTCAAAGTTTCGAATAAAAAACGTCCAAAACGCAAAAAGTGAACGTGACTAATGATTAGTGTTTGGTATATTCATTCAAGTAGCGGAATGTAAAATTAACAGTTAACCCTTTAATTTGGTGAGAACCCGACAAAAGCTACTTCCGTGCAAAGTTTCCGGCCTGATCCAAAGTCCTTTAATATTATAGCATTTCTAATGTTGCGATAAATTTACCATATTCAAATCATGCCACACAAATGCGCATTTTTTAGTCAAATTAGCGACTGGAAATTTTAAATTTTTCCTCGTTTCAGCATTTTAATATTTTCGACGCCAAATTTGTTTTTATAGAACCCTTTTCAGCCGCCATATGACATTAAAAGTGAAAGGACCAATCCCGCACACCACGGATAATTAACGAAGTTCAATTGCTAGGGAAACAGTTTTATCCCACCTGGCCAAAGGCGCCCAGATGGAGCTTTGCGTGGACCAAGAATACCAGCGCAAATGCCCGCTCACACCCTATTTGCATACTTTCAGAGTCCAAAACAATGCCATCTCAACAATGCGAACACACACACGCTTACGAGAAAACTTCCAACCCAAAAACAAAGCCCCCTTTCTCGCTTTCGGACTGCCGAATTCCTTCCGCAGTGTCACCACTTCCAGCACCCGCAAAAGCCGCACCCTTCCCACCACCCCATTCCGACGTACTACCTGCAGGACGCTGGTTCTGATCAATTCCCTTTCCGACGCCCAAACTTCAAACCCTGCGAAACAATATCCCTGGACCTCTGTGACCGCAAGGAACGTATCCTCGTTCGTTTCACACCTTTTGACCCATCTTCCTAACCGCCCTCCACCGCTGCGTATAACTACCATTTTTCTAACTTCAGTCGTTTTATGCGTTCCATGCACGTGACGCACGAAGTGAAGACATGCAGGGGAGGTCGTTTCCGTCGATTCCACGGCATCTTTCATACAATAAACAACGCTACTTATTTTTATGAAATTTGAAATAAAAGATGCACAGCAAAATCTGCCGTGTAAATTTCATTTTGATCCGAATCTACCAAGTGGAACAGAAACTTGACATAAACGCTTAAATGAACTTTTGCTTGCATCTCGTTAATGATACCCTTGCAGGTTATAAGTTGTTGCTAAGGAGATATTTACGATGTTGGTTTTTAAAAAGCTAAAATTTATAGGTTTCTCTCGTACATTTTAACATTTAATAGAAAAATCATTGGTACAAGATTAAATTTCATCTCTGCGATCATAAATCTAAAAATGTCATGCTTCCTTTGTCAGACATCGCATTTGGAAATTCTTTATACCTCAAAATGAAGTACAACTACTGAGAGCAATACGAACGGACCACAAACTCACGCGTTGATAAATTTAATAAAAGTTGTTTTTTCTACTGTAAAGTCATAAGATATTTCTTTTTTGCCTTGAAAAGCAATATTACTCTGACATGCTGCAGTTAAAGTAAAGTTAAGTAAGTAAAGTTAATGGCTCTTAAGCACTAAATACGACTATCGACAAAATGAGTCCTCTCCTTACTTCTCGTTGAAGTGCGATATACGTATTTTGGAGAAATGAATTACCCGACCAAACGGATCAGAAAATTATGCCCAATTAGATACCTTCTTCGATCTTCAGACCTCACCTCGTTGTTTTATATGGGGTTACTCCAAATATAGTGTAAGTACATAAGTTTAGAGAGTTTCATGTTTTATAACGTCGAACTAGGGTCACTGTGAGCAACATCACACTATACCGGCTAGAATAAACGTTGCGGGAGCTAATCTACCATTTGAAGTATTTACGTTCCACCCATGAATCTCGTGATAAGAGACCTGGTGTAATTTTCGGTAGAAAAATTTTATGTAAGGCTTCAATTTTGCCGGAAGTTTTATATTCAAGATCCTTTCGTTGGCAATTCGCTTTAATGAATTTTGTAATTGTGAAACTTAACGCTTATTAATCCATTTTAGTAATGTCGAATCCTACCGGCGCCAAAATATTAGAAATTGTCGTACCGAAAAAAATGACAAGATTTCGTAAGAAAATGGAATGATATTTACTCTTTCTTTTAATACGAAACATATTTCACAAGACGGACGCATCTGACGTTGAATTACTTTAGAGCGCGAGAAAATAACGTCGATAACGGAAGGGAGCGTAAAGGGAGCAGGAAGAGACGGTCGATTTGTCAGGATCGGCGAACCAGGAGCGGGCGATGAGGAGTCGGAAGAGGAGGGAGAAAGAAGAAGCGTTTCGGAGTGGAGAAGTGAGAGATGGTGGAGGCAATAAATCCCACGCCACACCATTGGAGGATGAATTGAGTCTTTTCCTCCTACTCTCCTTCCGACATTGCACGCGAGGGACAGAGAAAGAGAGTGAAAGCTGTCGACGTAATTAATCGAACAAAGGTATAGCGGAAGAGGAAGAGAACACTTTTGAGAGAAGAACCGAGTGGCTCCGCGAGGCATGCAACCGAAGCAATGAGATCTTTCCTCTCCCCACCCATCTCTCTCACTCTCTCCCCCCCCCCCCCCTTGGCTGCCGCTTTCGGTTTTGCCCATGTTTAATTCACTCAGCCATACAGTTCCTTCCTATTCCGTGACGTGACGGCGTAACAATGAGCGATGGCTCCTCTCGTTTTAAATGGTAATAACATACCAAACTACCTGAACCTAAGGAGCCACCGGGGCCAAAATGCCTTACCTTTCTATCGGAGGAAAGCGAATTTGAACCCGGGGGAAGGAGAAGAGAAAGGATTTTAACATAGTTTCCTTTGCAAGTGAAGCCCCGTTGCGGATTTTAATATACGAGCCAAGGACTTTCGGGAAAGGTAGAAAAATATCGGTGAAAGTTGATATTTTTGCCTCCGCGTGTTTCATTTTTGCTCGGTGATCCATAAAATTACTTTCGAGGCATGGCGCGCTTGTAATATCCTTGGTAAGACGTATTGTATTCACATTTATGGAATTTTTATGATAATATCGTAAAAATTATTCTCGTAAGTTTAGTTCTTTTCATAAGTTCTGCCTTATTTCGCCATGAAAAAATTAACGTTCTGCAAAGGTGTTTGGAGATTTTTATGAATAGCGAAACTTTTAATTTAGCGAAGTTAATAATATTGATTGACAAAACTATAACTTGTCGTACAATTCCACAATAATTACGAATATTTTATGACGTGTTGAAATATTTAAAAGTAAGTTTCCTTAAGAAATTGATTACTATTAGTAATAAAAACTCAAATTAGACTGCACGAAAAATAATTACAATTTGCACAGTGGATCAAAGCTGGAATTTTGTATTTGCTATTCAGAAATTTGAATAAAATAATTCCTGGATGGAATAAAGATCATTCTTGAGGTAAATATTTACATATTTAGACGTCACAACAAATGAAATTTCAAATACGAGAATATAAACAAACTCATAGTAAACGAAAACTTGAAAGCCAGTGCAATTCTTTTTTAATATAACTGTTTGTCTAAATGACGATAAATAAACAACGTTATTTAGATTTCTAGCATTAGTTATCAGATAAATTCATTAATGCAGTAGTTTACCTAAAACACATTTCTTGTAAATACTCGTCTGTACATTATTTACGGTTCAGTGGAAGAAGGGTCTACGTAGCCTTAACCTAGCCGTTCAAAAGGGTAAATAAAAAAATAAAATAATGGACACTGCAAACTTGGAAAAATGCACTTATAAGCAGTATAACAGAGTATAATAATAATATGAATTACTCACTGAATGTGTTTGCTATCCTATAATTATCATTACGCTAGCCCGTCTCTTACTGCCTCTCTCTTTAGTGCTTCATATTATACATAATTTCTTTTTTTATTATCTAAACAGGCATTTGCTAATATTTTGGATAATGTGTTTAACTGGAAATATAATACATTTTTTGTAATAAAGTTGATTAATACAAGCTTTAAAAATATTTTTTATATTCACTCTCACCTTTCCACAACCTTTTACTGATTAACATTATATTTACTAAATAGTCTAATCCAAAATTAACATTAACAAAAAATCAGTTACAAGAGGTCTCTCAAAATTAAAGGCTGTATCCCGACCTACACTATATAAAAGACTATTATTTAGCATGAATAGAACCGCCTATGATAGCAAGATCAAAAAGAAATACGCGCAGATATTGTCTGGAGGAAAAAATCTGACCTATATAAAAGAACGCAATCTGCACAAGCGCTTTTAACAGAAATTCCCGTATAAATAAATCACCACTCCGAGAAGGTTTTGCGCAAACACACAAAGCTCCACGCCCCGTTTGTATTTCCGAGATAGCGAGATATATTTCGTAAAGGTGAGGAGAGGAGTGGAAAGATATATATATATATATATATATATATATATATATATATATATATATATATATATATATATATATATTATATATAGAGAGAGAGAGAAAATCGGGTCGCGAGTTTTTTTAAATTAGGTTGGAAAAGCGTCTTCCAAGTGATGAGAAGGAGAGAAAAAATCTGAACCGCGATATTCGAGGGATTGAAAAAAGAGAGAGAGGGAAGGGATGGTCGATGTGGCGCGCCATTGAGGTCTTCTGGTAAAGGAACTGCCTAAGAGATGGTAGACTTTGTGTCTGTGTGCGTCTGAACGTGTAAATTAAAACTTTCTTGGAGCGAAACAAGAGAGAGAGGGGGGGATCGGGATAACGCGCGCTGTAGGTAAGAGCGCGTCCATTGCAGAACGTTAGGAAAAAGAAATCCCCCGGTGGTCGTCCAACTGGAAGTTGCTCTTAAAATTTTAAATCCCGTACAAAGCACCACGGGCAGAGGGAAGTGAGAGAGGGAGGGAGGAGGAGATAAGGGAGTACTGTGGGGAGGAAAGGAAACGTTCGAAATATGTCACCCTGGAGAAAAGCCGTGCCTTCATACTTCACGAATTTCGGAAACTTCAAGGGAAGGAGAGAAATATTGCGAAGGCAGACTGACGTATTTAATGCGAACTACAGGGTCGTGGAGATATGGAAGTTTGGATGAGAAGAGGGCTGGAAAAAAGGAAACTCCGTTTTCGGATGTTATGTGGCGAAAATCCATTCCCTCCATAAAAATCACATAAGAATACTTTACTTGATCCCGGGAACAACTTAGCATCAATCCTTACTTTTATATAATATCTATTTTACCTGATTATTTTCAGTCACCTACTCGTGTGCGGTAAACTGTTCCAAAAAACTTCTATAGTTAGCAGTAAAACCAAATCCAAAATTTAACATTTGAGTATATACTGTATTTACTCGTGTAATTGCCTCCATCGCGTAATTGCCCCACCTGAACTATTAGGAGGAAATAAGACACTGAATTGCTAATCTTTCGGGACGTAAGATAGTTTCCTATGCAAGTGGTCACGACATTGACATTAAATATTAAGCACTTAAGTCTCCGCTCCTATCGAAATGGCGACTTCGACTTAACAAAAATTGTTTGAGTTTTATAATGGAAACGTAGAGATATCACAGAAGATGGAAAATAGAAGTCAAATCGGCTTCGTCAAGTTTACCGCAAACTTTCTATGACTAATGCTGGATCCTACGAACTTCCAACGACTAAATTATCTTTTAACCCCCTTCTGATGCAGCCTTCCCTTCTTCCGTCTTTCACCCACTTCCATCAGTCTCTTCGCCCTCGCATCCTTCCCTGAGTCTCCCTTGTCACCCCTCTCCCCCTTCCCAATGGCCAATGTGCCAAACGACGACCACAACTCCGACGGCCGCAGATGACACACAAAAAAGGGCGGCAGAAATCTCCGGGATGAAAAAACAAAGAGAACGAGAGGGAAATACTTGGAAGCAAGGGAAGAGGAAGGAAATGAAAAGGCAAAACACAGACGAAAGGAAAACGAAGAAAAAGAATGAGAAGAGAAAAAAGAGGAAGTGAGGAACGAGAGAGGTAGAGGAAGGACAATTTTCGTGAAAACGAAGTTAAGTACAACTAAGAAATTAGGGGTGGAAGATTAATGGGAATGGAAAAAAAGAATAAATTTGAAGGGGAAAAAGCACGGCGAGTGGAAAATAAATATAAATATAAGCGGAGCTAAATGAACTCAACCGTTAAAGATAAGGGAGAACCCCATGCTGCATAAAAACACAAACGTATGTCTACTCACATCATAACATGCAAAGAAAGCCAATCATTTGTGTCTTTCTGCACGGCTTGTGTAAACTCTGTTTTCGATCCTGTCGTCTGATAAGAGAGACAATCATGGTCAAATTGCTCTACTCGAACTCGGTGAGGGTAGATTGCTAACATTTTCTTCTAAGAACGTTCTTGCGTATTGACCATATAACTTAACGGCGAAGAGATCGTCATGCATTCAGCACGGTACAAGAAAAACAGCACGACCGACAAAAAAACTAGAACTTAGTCCCATTTAGGAAAAAACTCGCAGAGAGAAAACACCCCCAACATGAAGAGTGCACATTTCCTCGACGGGGCACAATGGAGAAGCCGAGGGAAGGGGAAATGAGAGGATAGGAAATGAGGGGAGGAAAAATGAGGGGAATGGAAATGAGGGGAGGGGAAATGAGGGGAGGGGAAATAAGGGGAGGGAAAATGAAGAGGGAAAATGAGAGGAGGGAAAAATGAGAGAAAATGAGAGGAGGGGAAATGAGAGGAGGGTAAATGAGAGGAGGGAGAGGCGAATGGATGATAAAAAATCCTAAATGGGAACTCGAGAAGTGGACGGGAGTAAGCGAGGGCGGAATGTGGGAATAGATAAGAAAAGGATTCGGGAGTGAGAGAGGGTGGCAGAGAAACCAGAGAACGGAGAGACTTGAGAAAATGGTAAAAAAAGGAGAATGATCGGAAACTGAGCGAAGGGAACAGTGCAGAATAGAATGAACATGTAAGAAAAAATTAAAGCGAGTGGCGACAGATGCGGGAGCGTTTAGGAAAGTTCCATTTTCCGCGTAATTCAGCGATCATCCAAAGCTACAGCATGGATTTCTACCGCAGAATTACAAAATTTGTATCGACGGTTATTTTGGAGCGGAAACGAATCGGAAAATTTACGAAAATGGATTCAATTTTAATCCGAACGAAAAAAATGCAAATGGTAATATTAAAACATTTTCCAACAAATGCGTCGGAGCAAAATAAATCAGGATTACCTCGAAGAGCATCTCATCAAATATATAAATGACCGAACAAGAAAGACAGTTACAGCTGTTGCGTCGCATTAACAAAGCTGCGCCAAAAATGTGCGTGCATTTAATTTCCAAATCTAATTTACGTAGTTTTATCAAAGGGCGTGTGTATGGGAAACAAAAATTTTTGATTTCCACGTTTGCAAGCAACAATTTTAGCTGTGCACGAAATAATTTCTGTTATAAAAAATAACTTTTGAGGAAAATACAATATCATAATCAAGAGACAAATTAAACAGCTCTTCCCAGCGTCCAACATGCTATATTAATGAGCGAGAAAAATAATCAACACGATCAAACAAAGAAGCAACTAGGTTAAATGAAAATACGATTCAATTTATGTATGTAAATATCAAGTAATAGTGCCGGATGAAACCAATAATAACTAATTCCGTGAAAAAATCCCGCGGAGAGAAACTCAACTCTCGTTTTTGTTCGTCAGTAGAAATTTTCCATCGCATATTAGATTAAACGGTCCCGCAATACTTCATTAAATAAAACGATAAATTTTTATTTGGATGCGAGGAATATTGAGGTTCGCGTTGATAAACACACATGCAACTAATGAGAAATAAAATTAAAGCATCATGGTTAAAAAATTTTGAAACTGGCCTCGAAGCATATTCATGTCTATCAATCAAGATCGTGCTTAAAATTGATTGTAATGACGGGAAATTATTTTGATTAACACTTCGATAAATGAACGAATCAATTTTTTTAATAAATACGCAATCTATAGAAATTAAGTAACGATCAGAGACGAGTCAAAAATAAAAACAGACTAATTCAAATAGCTAGAGATACTCTTAAGTATTGTAAAAAAAGATCTTTTTACTAAAATGTACATATTTACCCGAAACAACTAATATAACTTTTTCTTTTATTTTCGAGTCAAATGTTTAAAAATCAATGGTGCCATTGTTCGAATTGACCCCGTGGAAAAAATGGTTGTAAAAGAGCGAAACAATGCACGTTTTTATTCCACTTTTCGATGGTAATGATGATAGCTATAAAACCTACAATTACCTTTTATGTACACGAAATAATTTCAAATAGCTGTCTCGTTGAAAAACGGAATCAAAATCGAAAAGAGAGAGAGAGAGGAGGGGAAGGCGGACCAAAAGGACGTAGAGTGTGTGTGAGAGAGAGAGATACAGCAAAAGAGAGGCGGGTGGGGGCCAGAGGGTAGGGGTTAAATAAAACAAAAACTCCCTCGGGTTTTTGGGAATCTCTCCGAGGGGGAGGTAGAGAGCGGCGGGGTTTAAGGGGGTGTTAGGTTTGCAGGGGGAGGGATGTGGCAGATGGACACACTGGGAGCGGGAGGCGGGGACCGATTGGCGTGTTTGGGGCGAGACACCGTAGAGTGGCGGAGGGGGGGGAGGGGACGAATACTTTTTATGTGGAGGAGGAATGAGAACGCGACAGAGGAGAGAGGGTGTGGGAGGAGAGGGAAAGGAGAGATGGGTGAGGGACTGAGGGAATGCATGGAGGCGAACGAGTGGGGGTTATAGGGAGGAAAGTCCGCAAAGGGGAAGAATCGCTCCATTCGAGCGTGTCTCGTGGTGCAAGGCAAAAAGGGTACCAAAAGAGGGGCTTAGGGTGGGAAGTGTGGTGTGGAAGGGATGAGATGGCTTCGAGAGAAAGGGAAGGAGAGGAAGAGTGTGTGCGTGTTTGTTTGTGTGTGTGTGTGTGTGTGTGTGTGCGTGCGTGTGAGTGTGTGTAGGGAGCAGATAACGGGAGTGGAAGACGGAATAGGGTGGCGGAGATGAGGGGTATGAGAGGCAATGTAACTCAGTTTGGTGGGAAGAGGAGAGAGGAAAAATAAGAGAGGGAGTAAATGGAAGTGGGAAAAGAGAATGAGAGGAAGAGAAGAAGAAAGACTGGGAGAAAATGAGAGTAAAAGGCTTGGCGGAAGGGGAATAGCTGGGAAAATGAAAAAATTGTGCTTCCCTCTCTCTCTCTCTCTTCGACAGGATGGCATAGTAGTTTTTTTTATTTTGGAACAAAACCAATGCTAATGTGGAGAAGGGAAGGACAGATGAAACCTGACTCTTTCTCTATGATTTTGAATCTGGGAGTGTTCAAATAATGCGGTAGGATTTCATAGAATTGCAATAGCGAGCACGTTTTTATGACTTCCCTTGCGAGAAATTTTAGAAAGTGACCAGGGAAATTATGGCGAGAAGCAAATTTCGGAACAAGCAAATTGACATCGCAGCGATTGGCTAACATACATTAGGCTAAAGGAATTCATGAAATTTTTATTCTGAGTGAAGGAAACTTTTTTATAGGTATGGTAAAAAGATATGCTACTTACTGTATATACAAACGGATATTGGATCAAATAATCTGCAATCTGGAAGACCTTTTTCATTAAAGAATCGTACGAGAAAGGGAGGACTTCTATTATTTGTACTTTCTTTCGATAATATAAATTCATTTACAAAAACTTCGCAAATTATGTCATTTATGGACTTCTATCAAACGAGTGTGTCGTTTTTCCAACTATAGCATTGTTTCTGGAATTAATAACATTGTATTGTTATTGTATTGGTGGCAGAATATAAAACTAAAAATAATATTAACTTGAAGGACTATTCCAGTCAATTCCTCGATCACTGCAAGTTTTAGAATCAAGGTCTTTTAAACAGTCTCGCAAACACAAAGGCCAGTAAATGAACCGGATCCCTCACGCTTTTTTCCCTTTCTTTCGCGCTGTTGCCAAAAAACCGAATTCTTCACAACGTTCCCTCAGAAATGCGAACGTATATGGACACTCCGTCAGGTACGAAACGAATTTCTCGATCCGTCTGTCGGACAAGCGATAAAAATAGCCCTTTCGCCGAGGGAAGCGATGCGGGTGGGTGGGAGAGTGGGCGGCTTAGCTGCAAAGAGAAATGCCTTGCGGGCGCGAAACGCCCTCTCGCTGCCCTTTTGGGGGAAGGCCTGGGCAAAACAAAACGACAAGTTGCGCGCACTTATGACTGGCGGTCGAGAGATTTAAAAGAGCGAGGGAGGAGCATGGAATGAAGGCGAGAGTATAGGAATAAAAGTACGAATGAAATAAAGGACGAGGACCGACCCTTCTAAATCAAACAAGCGGTCATACACACACCTCTCTCACTCTTCACACTTTTTAGGTACGACCACACCCTAACAGGTCCCCGTGAAAACAGTAGGGGGAAAGAATAGATGTTTGTAGTTAATTGCGCGGGTGTACTTGTTTGCCCGTGATTGCTCTCTTGGCGGGCAGCGCGAGTGTGTGTACGTTTTGTGCGTTTGTTGTCTACGAACCTCGTGCTGGTTTTGTGCGTTGTGCCCGTACGTGTCTTTACTTGTGCGAGAGGAGAAGGGGAATAAGGAGAGGAGAAGGGGAAGTAGAGAGAGGAGAAGGGGAAGTGGGGAGGGGAGAAGGGGGAGGCGGTCGTTGTACGTCAGCTAAGTCATCCGGGTGCAGTAAGCCCTTCGACTCCGTTCAGCCGGAACGCTGCTCTCATTCGTTTCGTTTTGAACCCGAGCCAAGAGTGGGAGGACGGAGGAAAAAATAACGGGGGAGGGGGGATACGAAGGGGAGGGGCATTACCCCTTTTTTTCTGACATCGTTTAAATGTGTCGAAAAAAATTTCCGTTATCGACGAAAGTAATCCCGCGGGCAAAAAAAACGCGAGACAAAATTATGATAAGATAACCTCGCAGAAAAATCAAGTGGCAGAATCCGCTTGTTTAAGGTTGCAGGATATCCCCGCCGGCTATTGTACAGATTCCAAAAGTGTTAGCGAAGAGCATAATGACTCATACCTTTCGTTCTTTCGTTATGTTTTTGCATTTTTTTGGGAGGGCGGCTTTATCTTCTTCCTCTCGAAATTCACCGTCGTCATTTTTAATTGGTCGGATTTTATTCGGCAAAAATTGCAGCCGCATGCGTTTGTGAATTCGGTGAGAAGAGGGATGCGGTTTCGCGAATGGGAAACACTTCGTAAATCGCACCGGAAAAAGCGCATTGCTTTCATATTCTCTGTTGGTTGCATGTTCTCTCTCCTATCGTTGCCAAAAGTCTTATTCCCAATTTAAAGTCACTTGAATAAACTAAGATAGTGATTAAAGAATTATTTTTAAAATTTATAATAGAATTTTCCCTAGCTTGTAGATACTATATATATATATATATATATATATATATATATATATATATATATATATATATATATATATATATAAACATTCAAAATTGTATAGGGTACTATTATATTTTTATAATATCTAAAATTCATGCTTAGATATAATTTAAAGCCAATCAGAATCGGAAAACTTTCAGTATACAAAATTGCAATAAAAATGGACAAAAATATTTGGGAAGTGAATTTCAACTACTGCTGAAAATGCTGTTTCACACTGGAGATATTTCAAATCATTAGTAGTAATTCTGCATTTTTTCTGAAATATACTCTCGTAGGCAAAATAGCTTAGGCGCCAAGATCAACGCCCTTACAGAAATGTGAGCTACTGAACTCAGCCAATCTATTAAGAAACAGAGTGATAGAGACACACCCCGATATGCGAACTGCTGAAAGTGAATGGACAAGTGCTATGACCCAATAATGTTCCAAGAAAAGCAGGTGAAAAAGAAGGGAGAAACGACTGGCCTCTGAGCTTATACCGAACAATCGGAAGCTGAGGAGGATCAAAAAAACTTAAACCATCGATACTGTGAACAAACCTCGTAATACTGCGGTCGTAAAATGTACAAAATACACAAAAATGCACTAAGAAAAACTTTTAATAAAGACCGAAAAGTATACATTTCCTGCGTTCGTATTTAGGTTGATTTTCATAGAGATGCGAGGTCATATAATGAAATGCAGACACATTCTGATCATTTTTCTGTTCTCGTTATATCCTTTAGATTAATCTTCCAGTACCACCTTAAAGAGCTTAAAATCGTTCTGTTTCGAATTAACTGCGAAATAATATTTTATATACAAGACAACGATGTGAATTTCTCTTATTTTTACCCTTCCACACTAACATGACCGCCGAGCAATAAAATTCCGGGCAGGAAACCGAAACAACCCCGCCAAATCCTTATGAATATTTACTCAAAAGCTCATCTCTTCAACGGTTTCTTCTGCTACGTCAGTGGAGTCTAGAAAATTTACGACCTCTCCAACCGAGAGAGAAAAAAACTGAAAGGATAGCCCTGGAGATTCCCTAGGAAGACGAAGCTTGTGGCGCGTTGTGCAGACAACGCGAATTTAATGACGCAACGAGATTGAAAACATTAGAGATCACGATTAAATAGCGAATGATTGAAGAGTGCGGGTGAGGGATGGAGCAGATCGCGGAGGTACGGGTGAGTCGATGGGAGGGGAACGAAAGAGATAGGGGCGGAGAGATTGACCCACTTATCCTTTCTCGGCGGAATAAGGCCGTTTGCGAGGCGGCAAGGCAGTCGAAGGAAATGGAATGGTAGGAAGACTGGTGCAGATCGACTCGAGAACACCGCGACCGCCTCGGCGAGTATGAAAGTGAGGGAGTGTGGAAGTTATGCAGAGATAGGTGATGGGGGAGAGAAGGAGGGGGCTGCAATCCCGGAGCATAACGGCGGGGATAAGAAAAACTGGAGCTCGGTGCAAAAGAGGTGGGGATATGAGGATGGAAGGCTGGCGGGGGAGAGTTGGAATAACTTTCACTTTTTCAATCTCACGCTTCTAGCGAAGCATTTATATGCAGCTGCACTGGACCGTATGGATCGGGTCGGTTGGGACGGGGAATTTGAATGCCACGCTTTTGATATGGGCCGAGATTACTCGGCAATCTTTCGGATAAATTTGGGATCGTTGGTGGTGACCTCTCACTCTCCCCCTCTCCCCCTCCCTCCCGTCCTCCCTCTCTCTCTCTCTTCCCTCCTCTCGTTTATCTCCTCTTTTTTATCATTCTTCTCTCATCGCATGCTCTAAATATTTATAGTTTCTTCGTTCGTTTGATGGTTGATGGTGCTGTATCATCGGATAAGCGCATTTATATTTTCGACGTATATCGCATTTTGGAAACAACCCCAAATGCATAAAGGCATGTACAACATTGACAATTATATTGTCTCACTCAAAACAATTTTTCAAATTAACAAATGAATATGATCTAAGTTCCACAACAAAATATGTTTCCTATTTTGGCCAATGCTATATAAAATAAGAAATGGAATACGTGAAAAAGTTGAAAATAATTGTGTCCCATTGACTAAACATTAATTTACTATCACTATCACTTAGAAATAGAGCTGTACAGATAATTAAAATGGGCATTTTCGGTTCAGTTCCTGTTGAAAATATAATTAATTTAATATGTGATAAAGATGAATACGTCAATAAAATGTTTCACGCGAATTCTAAACAACAATTCAATACGAAGCGTGATGGGATTTGACGAAGTGGCGATTTATGGTTCCAATTTCCATTATTAGTTCATTAGCATGTGCTCGTTGATCCTCTTCGTGCGACTGGATTTTATGGACGTGTTCCAATTCATTTTCACCTCTTATAATAACCCTCCACATAATGGTGCTCATAAGGCAATGAGTAGAAATATAGCCTTTTTAATTGGCCAATTAACCAGTGCGCTGGCGTGAAAGACCCTCGAGTTGTGTACCAAGAGAAGTACCAGAATGTATCACTGAAAAATACCTTTCGCATTGCGATGCGTAAAAGGATATTTGAAAGTTATAATCCTCTATTTTTTAAAATGCAATCGCATGATACCTACATTCTTCAGTATTACTTGGCATCCGATTGCCATTCTCAAAGGAAGATACTTTCACGGAAATTTTCGTAGGTGAAATAAGTTAGGTTTTTTTAACAGGTTATGATTTAATGTGAGCTAATCAGTAAACGACCTAAAAGTAGAATGCCTTCGAAATTCCTGTTTGAATATTTTAACTTTTAACGAGTCTAAGTTATTTTGTGATTACAATCGAGAAAGTTGGTCATAAGAATTGATGCAATCCATCCTTCCGTGTTCGTAAAAAGAGTGGTTAATTTAAATGACCAAGGTAAAAATGCAATTATTAAAGAATTGTTATCCCATATATTTTCTTTGCTAAAAAATAAATCTGAAATGAACGACTGTAAATCGATGCCACTCCACTGCCAGCCAACAATATCCTCCATCAATTAAATTACCGAATTATTTTCATATTATCTTTGAATTCGACGAAGTAAATGGAATCGTGGAGCATATTTCACCGTCGCCGTTTAAAACTACACGGCGGAGAAATTTAAACTAATACCAGCAACAACTATCGAGGAAGTTCATAAAATTTTATCGCAACGCGCGCGCATTTTATCCCGAAGAGCAAGTAAAACAAGTACTGGTCGTCCGAAGAGGAGTAGTAGGGGATGGGTGAGGTCGCGAAAGGTTTCCAAAGCTTATATGTCCTTTCCTTCCTTCCTCACAACTACGTCTCACGGAGACTCAGTCTCGCCTTTGTATTCAACGCTTCCAGACTTGGCATCGGAATCTCGGGCGCCGGTCCAACTAAATCCTGTTTCCACCTACTGGCTTTTCCGCCATAGTCGTAAGAGGAGGAAGTTCCTTAGATGATGGGATGGGAGATGGAGAGAAAAGAGGGAGGAAGAGTGCAGAGAGGGTGGACAGAGAGACGACGGAGAGTGAAGGGGAGGGAGTACAATGAAAGAGGCTGGAGGAAGATGGGAGAGAAAGGAGATAAATAGAAGTGAAGGACAAAAAAGGAAGTAGAAAAAATAATGGAGGAATAGATGAGGGGAGGAGGGAGGAAGAGAAGAGAGAAAGGAAAGATTAGAGAAAGGAGGAAGGGAATTGAGACAAAGGGGGAATGTAAAGGGTGGAGAATGAGGAGAGAGGGTGATAGAAGGGTGGAGAATGAGGAGTGAGAGGGTAGATAGGACGGAGGCGAAATGAGGAAAGGAGAGAGGGGGAAGGATGAAGGGTAGCAGTCGAGTGGAAGGAGAGAGGTGAAGGGAGAGGAATAAACCGCTCGGACGGAATGCCGGCGTAATGTCGTAACACGAACGACATCGTGCATCACGGCAGTTGGTAATATCCGGCGGAGGAAATACACGGCTACGTACCGAGGGGATGTTATATATGTGCGCCGCTTTAAGCAGCCGGGTGGTGATCCACGTCCCATATCGTCGTCGGCTGTTGGGGTTGATGGATAGAAATTGCGAGCGTTGTTGAACTTTCGTTTCTGGGAAAAGAGACAGACGGACGGGATGACATACGTCGCCGATTTTTTCCTAACCTTGAAGATTCTTAAGCGTGTAAAGCCTAACCGGTTGTTGTTTGGTCTCCACGAGCCGCGCGATTAATTTTCCTCCCCGCTATTGCGTTCGCAAAACGTTTTTTTTTTTATTTGTCGAGATGTTTGTGTGACTTGCAAGTGGTGCCGGAAGCATCAGAGGAAATAAGAAGTACATATAACTTTTCGCATTCTATAATTTACGGCCAAAATGAGTCAAATCCGGACAAAAATACTTGCATCATCTGAATATTTTTGTAAATAAATTTTGTAATATTTTTTTTATTAAATGGACTTTTACGATTAATGAGAAAACGAGTAAACTTTATAATAAATTTTCCAAACATCGGATTTTTCAGATGAATTCCGTTTCAAATTTTACTTTTAAAAACTCCCACTCACGGAAGGGTTAAATTTTGACTATCGTTGAGAAACTGAATAAGTACTACATCCGTCCAACTTCGAAATAAAACAATCATTCAAATATTTTCCCGAACGTCGGGTAAACCTCACTTCTATGTATGTACATACTGGGACGATAAAATGGATTTCGGTAAATAAAATGTCTAGTCAAAGGAATGCCTATATTCCTCGAAAATAATATGAATTACGCTGAAATGTATTCGCTATCAAATCTGTATATGATGTCAGAGTGAAACTGCCTTACGAAAGCTTTCTTTTCCTTTCTGTCCGAGCGAGTTAACACGAGGAGAGAAAACGATAAAAAGGCCTCGTTTTAAAAAGGGCTTCACATAATTACTTATCAACGCGAGAGTATTTAACAAAAAGGAACCAGAAATCCTATTTGGCACACCAGACTTTAACATTTATTCTAATAGAATAACAAATAACGACTTGCGTTAAAATTTTTATCGCCCATGTTTTATTGCTGCTCGCCTTATCGATGAGCATCTCCTCACGCGAAGCCAACCTGACCATTTATGCGGAAAGCGAGCCGCAAATTTTTACGTGATTACACAAGAAACATCTCTCACGCTCCGCCGGCGTCGCTTTTACAGATACCTCAAAATAAATAAATAATGTTTCCGGAGAGCGGCGAAATTAAACGAGGGCGAGGAAAATTCGAAATTCCGATGGAAAAAAGTTAACATACTCGAGCAAGCTAAAACAGATTTTGTCCGCAACGCTGTCTTCCGCTCCTTCTCGCCCAGTTATCGAATAGCCGACTCGATAACTCAATGCTCAAGCGTACCGCAGTCCACGGAAAAAATATCCAAAAAGAAGAAAAATAATAAAACTCGGGCCGGAAATAATTAAAAAGTCTCGACTCTCGTAAAAGAAATACGACGCGAAAGTCGCGTTCCCCTCCATTTTAGTATCCCAATTAACCGCACGAGGCAGGATCAATGGACGACACCCTTTCTATTCTTCCCCTACTATTCTCTCCGGACCTCCCACTTTCTTTGAGGACATCTTTAAGGGGACTCCCAGAATCATAAAAAATTCTGACTTTTCGCGGAATAGGTAGGAAAGCAAGCTTCGTCATCGTTTAAAACAGTGTTTCCTCTCGAGACTATACGGATTGCACGCAACACAGCTCCGGTGGCGCCTTCCTTATAAAAACAACGAGTAAATATTATGAGCCATTGTCTTAAGGATGGGAGCTTATCGGAATCTTCTCCCACGCCTCGCTTAAACCCGTTCAAATGACGAGGCAATTAAAAAAACCTCGTAAGCTGCTGTGCACCGCAGCTCTTCCCTGAATTCCACCGTGAAGTTCTTAAGAACGACCTTCGAGGCGCTGTCAGCGACCTTCTTCCTCTTCTTCAAAGAGTTGCCAAAGGCGCTCGACCTGGATCGAAATCGGTCTTCTTTTTCCATACATTCTGTGGGAATTAGAGGCTGATCTTTCCCTCGTGAACATCTTTCCTCTTTTTATTCTCCCTCTTCCACTCAGCTCCGAAACTCGACCGAAACGCCATAATGTTTTATGGCGACCATTAAACCCTCTCTGACGTCTAGGCCGGGATCATCGTCGTTATGAAATGCTAACCTGACGCGGGATGAGATGATGTTGCACGAAAAGATGATTAAGATTGCGACACAAAGATTTGGTCCCGGTGCGGACGATTGCTTTTAAAATCGCTTCTGGCGATGCTGCAGAGGAAAGCAAACTTGGTTTAATTCTTTTGCGCCTCAAAAGGCAAGCCGTCGCATTCTTCCCTTTTACACGAAAACAGATCGGTTCTCAAACATTTATTTAATGGGGGGGGAACGTAATTGTTCTTTCGAAACCACGCGCTTCACCGAGGTAATGAGTTCTCAGAGTTACATTTCCATTGTTCGCGATGGCGTGATTCACCGGATAATTTCGCATGTCATTACTGATTATTTCTCGAGCGCAAACATTACGCAGGAGCAAAAAACTCCAGCAAGTTCTCTCTCAAATTACTGAATATATATAAAGAAAAAAATGCAAAATCGGACCACAAAATACCGCAAATAGAAATAGAACTTTAAAAAGAAAATCTTCTGCTAGCCTTAAGCTTACATTTTCGTTGTTATTGCACCGCGATAGAAAATTTTCGACCCGGCCGCCGTGTGCGCTGAGGTCAGTTTGTCTTCGTCGAACCACTAGCTAGCGCTCAAGATGTCCACTATGTCGAACATCTTACCCGGAAGGGGCAAACGCTCACTCCGTTCCGTCTACTAATAACTCATGTCAACGCGAACAACCCGGAAAAAGGACTAGCGGACAACAGCGGATGGTTGTATTGTCGCGCGATCCAATCATCGGATTAATCGCAACAGCCGGATATCTTTTGAAATATCGCGATGCTACGTTGATAACTCCTGTAAACACGCTGGGAAACTTGGCTGGGAGCATATAGCTCTCGTAACTTTGGGATTACGCCTCCTACATGTTGATATTTTTGAGTTTGGGATCTTCAGTCTTGTCAATTGTACCAACAATATGTCATCCATCACTGGGTAAGCGCATTTCTCTTGTCTACTTCAAATAGAGGGAGGAAGGGATACAGGAAGAATAGAATGATGGGTCGGCACCCGAGTCGATTGGGGTTGAATGGAAATGTGAAGGAAGAGAATTAAATGGCTCTTTTTTAACTTCGAACGCTTCATCTCAACCTAACTTTACTAGTATTTTATTTAAAATTCAGTTTTCCCAAAAGATACATGGATATGTACACCAATGCACAGTGAAGCCTCAAGGATTATAACCAGTACTACTGTGTGTTATTTATAATACTATATAAGTATATATATATATATATATATATATAATTATATATATATATATATATATATAATTTGTTGTCGGTATCCTAATAAAGTGAGGAAAACTGCTTATAACTCAAAAACTTTTCATTCTTTTTTCGATCAAACTTTCAAGAATTATTTGGCTTTATCCCTTTTAAATTTTAAGCTCTCGCCGTCTACATTGAAGTCATGGGTTCGATTTTATGAGTGTTTATTTTCTCCATTTGATAACACGGAGATGGGTGTAGCAAAATAATTATTTGCATTTTAAAATGGCTTAGAGTCATCGTATAAGTTCGAGATTTGAAACGACGAACGCCTTAAAAGTACGAAATCTTGTTTTTCTGCCGTCGTTTTTCAAACATACGTCAAAACGGGCCACAAATAAGATTTTAACGCGAAAATTTGACTATTTTGTGATAAATACTTTCGTCGTCTAGGTGATTTACATCGTGACCGTTTTCGTGTAATTACTTTTGATTTACAGGGATTATAATTTCGCGACGAACCTGTCCACAGATTAGCGAAATTTCGACGCAGTTTTGAAGTTTAAACAATAAACACGTAACGATAAACAATACTACGGTAACGAAAATAAATAAATAAATGTTCCAGTATTCATTGATATTGTGTTAATGAGTTAGATATCTCTGGATATCTCTCTATATATTACAGTCGTAGTCGGTCGGTCGGTGGAGAAATCCTTAACTGGCAGAGAAATTAATGTGATATGAAATGTGTTGTCTACTAAGAGAAAATCCGAAAATGGGGATTGATATATTTTTCAGCTTTAATAATATGCCGAAAGGAGGAGGTTCAGGGGTGCACGCAGGCAGCGAACGAATTCACCTCGCGGAGCGAGGCACGGGGTTGACGCGCGTAAGGGCGGAGTCCCTAGCAGGTATAATGTATACTGACAAGCAGTGAGGCTTCTATGACTAGAACTCTTTGTGAGAAAAAAACTAAAACAGAAAATTCATGCCAAATTTTTCAAACCAACGTATATCAATATGAACTGATGAGAATGACTTACTCGAGTTATCGCAAATTCGAGGTGGGGTTGTTATAACTTTAAAAATGTTACATGGTGTACATGCATATATCACACGTTGTTGAACAGTGTAAAAATAAAGAGAAAACGTAATAAGTGGGTCGTCTCGCTGCGTCTTTATCGAAATTCAGTTCAGGACCGGTTCTAAGAACACATGAAGAGCATGTCAATAGGAAGCGAACATGAACGATGTGTAAACGACTGAATTTGCAGATAAAGTAACAGAACTAGGAAAAATGAATTCGTAAAAAGTGAGAAATTAATATTTTTAAAATTACAAAAATATCGTCTACTTTTATTAAACATTACCGATGGAATAAATTTTAGGGGAAATGCCCTTAAGAAGAGCAACATCAACATTATTTATCAATCTCAAGGAAAATAATGCTTTGTAAGGATCTACAAAGATTTCGTTATTTTCATTCAATAACTGCAAAACATTGTAATTTAAATTTTTTGTGGGAAAACAATTTGGTAATGCATACCCACAGACGCTTCTGTGATCGAAGAAAATGAAAAAAATATGTATCTGAGTTTGTAACTCTTTTAACGTAGCATAAAATACTCTTTTTTTACGACCTGCTGATTTCCTCTTGCCTACACGCAATGGTATCTAAGAGGTGGTGCAATGAATAGCTGGTCAGTTTAAAAATTTTAGGAAGAAAGGTGACTTCCCGATTATGAATATAAAAATACTCTCTGATGGTACAGCAGCTCGTATTTATGTGGCTTCCAAAAAAAAACCTTGAGATGAGTTATGCAATATCGTAAGCAAGTAAGCCCTCCCTTCAAAAACCTCTCCTTTTTTCTAGGAAGTGACATCAGCAAATAAGCAAACGCAAGAAAATCAAGACAAAAACGTCAACTCAAAGGAATCACAATAATTCTCCAGAATTTTCCTTGTTATTTTTATCCCGGAAGAGAAATAAAGCCCAAGGTCACGATTCTTTGCGACCATTTCTTTTACTTTCCAAGCAAAACGAAACTAATTGTAAGTAATAAGACATTATATGGAATTAAAAATTATTGAAAAAGGTATAGGAAAGCGGATAAAGAACGAATTCCGACTTGTTTACAATCAAAGATTTTCTTAACTGTTAATTCCGGAAATGTTATGAATAGAGGACAAAAATAGAGAAAATTTTAATATGAAGGATGATTACTTTCCGAATAAGGACGCAGATTAGCCGAGAATAATACAGTGGACAATAAATATGAGTTGACCTCGTACATACGTATCCTTCCATCTAATAACGCCATATAGAACACATACGATACGTGGAATCGGCATAACGAAAAAGAAATAGTATAGACGGGCACCAGATGAACATAGAAGAAAACTGATAATATTTACATTATTCATATATCGTTGTGAATACTAAAATTGAAGCGAGTCAGATAGCAAAGAATATTTACCTTTGGTGAATGTTGAGATAAAGAACAGGAAGGGTGACATGAAGGCAACAGATGTAAAAATATAATTAATAAGGCCAGGAAAAGGTTATAAATATGGGCTTTATAATATGAGGTATACATTCCAAACGATAATGTCGATGTCGAAGAGATCAAATACTGCAGGTAGCGAAAGGAGAAGGAATAAATGTTCTTACACTAACTGTTTCTGGATGAAAACCATTTTAAGAGATTTTTCCCTTACATATTATTTTTATGCATCAACATTCACATACGACAACAATATAAATACTGGTATTGGTGAAGAATATTTGGAATACTCAAATTTGTCAAACAGAAGTCCATTTTCTCTGAAGAAGAAAAAAATGTTTGGTTTTGTGTTCTGAATTACATATATGCACGGCGTCGTGAAGGAGAATTTCAAAGTGATTTCACGTCTCTTACCCTAAGAAAAACTCCAAAAATACAAAAATAAATTTAATTTTATTGCATCTCAATTCTTTTTTCGTCCCGTATCGATTTCCGATGGAGACCGTATCGGTTTGCCATATCTCGGAACATAAATCCTTTGGTACGACCTGGCCTACACTTCCTATACTTCTCTTTATCCACACACACCACACTTAGCATTTCTCTTCCCTCTTCTCCTCACAAATCCATTGCTGATCTTCTTTCATATGAACGCATCTATACTTATTTCTTTCTCTCTCTCTCTCTCTGTGAGGCATAAAAAGAGGAGATACAGTTAAGATAGAATGTCACTCTTTCAGCAACAAACCTGAACGACATCATTGACAACGAGTTGAGAAAATGCATACATGTACCGACTTAAATTCACAATCCACAACATCCATTGAACATTCAACTAATTCACTTAAAATATAAACCATTATATTAGCTAGGTTATTCCGGTTATCCTTAAAAATAAATATTCCAGAAAATTCAAGTTCCAATTTTCTACTAAACGTTTAAGCTACTTCTTTGCTGAAATGCGGTTCTACTTTACTCAGTTGTTTCATAGTTACAAGATTTCCTTGTACTATCTATTAGACTCAAGCCATAAGGCGAAATAAAAAATTCACTTTTTGTCTAACGTATGTAAACCTTAGTAATGTTAAACAAACATTGCACCTTAGCTCCATTATTAAAATAAACTTCTTATATAACTATTTCCTACACCAATCGTTAAAGTTCCTTTGAACTTACCTAAATATCTAATCGGCATAATATAAGATAGTATAACCAAATTTAGCCAACCAGTAAGCCATACATTACCGTCTGAGATTTGAAATTTCTTCTAGATATGGAGTTAAAAACTGCTATGCATCTCCCGCTAATTCTTCTGCCGAAGACCTTAATTATTATGAGGAAGATCTTCGTCAGGATCCGTTGCGTGTATCCGTTTAGGCACATCTTTTTCTTGCACAACTGGGTTGTTAAAACCCTCCTTATTAGGTATGATCATCAAGATTTGCTGAAGATAACGGGATGCATAACCGACTGCTTTGTTAGTCGTTAGTCGTACGGAAATCAACTACGACACCGGTTACATTTCGATGAGATGGCGCAGCGAAAGAAAACTTGCCGCCTTAACGGACGGGACGAGGTGTCCCTAATCTCACGACGCCTTCCCGCGTCGCCGCTTTGTCCCAACGAGAAATCCGCAATTGCATTCAATCAGGTTTCGTTTTAGCATTTCCATTCGAGGTGGGCACAGCCGCGACGCTCCTAAATCGACTCGTTCGCGAAATTCGTCCTCGTGCATCCAGTCGCAAAAATTACGCACCTGCTTTCCACTACGGTTTGCGGCGATCGCGGGCGATGATCGACGCATACAATTTTTGAACCCGAATAGAAGAGCAATGATTATTTTCCAGTTTTATTTTTTAAAAGAGATAAAAGAGTTTCGTCATTTTGAACAAGTCGCATGTAGCCCTCGACGTCGCGCCAAGAATAATGTAGGCAATCGGTTCGAGTTCCCAATCTGGCACTTGAAACCGGTCGAGCCCTCGTCTATCGACCGATCGAATAGAATTCGCTAGACGGCTCCTCACCAATCCGGCGGTTGTCCACAATTTTAATTCAGGTAGATCGTTTTACGGGTAAACCATTTGATAATCGTACATTTAAAAAATACATGTATACACCAAAATCCCGTTTTTACTTAGTCCAGTTTTACCGGAAATGCCAGTTTTACGGAATGAAAAACTAGCAAGTAGAATTTGTACCTCCCTCCCTATAGTTTCGAAATTGGCCCCTACAAGGCTATAACATCGAAAATTTGTGTAATAACTTTGTATTGTATTATGTACAGTCAAACTCCGATTTAACGCCACCGTTTGCCCATCAATGAAATTCGCGCTAAAGCGGGGGTGGCGGTAAATACAGGTGTATACTCGCTCTATGTTATCATATAGTGGAAGTTACGCTCATTATGATTAATGGGAAATATGCGTAGGTTGCGCTATATAGGGGGGCGCTAAATCGGAGTTTGACTGTACTGTACTTAATCTATCCTAATTAAACAAACATTACTCTCCATATTTCTCTCATATATTACTTTCCATGGTTATTCATATTTTTGTATACATATTTCACAATAATTCTATGGGTACTTTATCCAAAACTGGTTTTACGGAAAATCCTAGTACACTAAGGTGACTAAATATTCAGGAAGCTAAGGAGAGACATAATGAAATATGTGCCGACTATAAGGAGGGATATATTATAGTCGCGTGCATCTATTGATGAACCGACCTTAGATAGACAAATGTAATAGATATCAGAGAGCTTGGTGAGGCCAGTGAGGATGTTCCGGGGAGTTTAAATGAGAATTCGGGATGTAAATAATGATTTTTCATAAAATGCACCAAATGTTTGGACATTTGACAAAGCGGGACGAATGATGAAGAGGAGGGGCTGTCCCTCCAAATTTGGAACGGTTGGTCACCCTATTGTACACGGAATGAACTTAGCCCCAAGCCACCCCGTAAAAACGGAGCTTTAGTTTATATAAAGTAACCAAATTTTAACAAGTTCCACGTTTGTTTTAAAATTTCTCGAATCCGTCAGTCAGTGATAATATATTACTGGAGAATTAAGTTTCTATCCAAATGTTCTGAAGCCTTGAATAAATCACCGGTCATGCACACCCGATCTGGAATGAACGAATCTCTTTTCACTTATTTCATTTTAACGGAGAATTTCGCTGACACGTGACGCCCAGAGAATTTCTATGACGTCCTTCGATAATTTTTTTTAATAATGAGAAGACTGAAGAAAGTGAAAGGGACGAGGAAAAATCATGCTCTGGAAGATTTTTCATTGGAAAATTTAATGAGCGCCGTTCCCTTGAGAAAATTTTATGGTCAAAACTCCTATTATTATCTCGAATCAGGATGAGAGATAAAAAAGAATTGAACGACCGACTGGATGATTCGTGAAAAAAAATATAAAAAACAATCATTTCCCGATGAGTTACTCCATAAAAAAATACACAAACCATAGGAAAAATACTAGGCGCATCTCGCGAGCGTCGATCAAACGCAGACAACGAGCGAAAGAGAGAGAGATACAGAAAGAGAAAAATAATACATTTCTACAACAAATCAGTAAGGAAAAAACGGACCGAAATAAACACGTAGCACCGCTGATGCGACGGTCCGCCCGAGACTGCGGAATGCGGCAAAAAGCGCATCCGTTTTGCATCGCGAGGAACCGAATGCGAGGCGGAAAGGGTGGGGGAAAATTCATCATCGCGACCGCATTTAATTAAGAGGAACACTTTTCTATTTTAATTATTTTCGAGAGGTCGTGGACGAAGAAAGAGAGAGAGCATAACTTTTTTCGACGGAGGCACCGACAGAAAGTACTAAAAAAAAGTCTGGAAGGGAGACGGCCCTCGCAAACGCTAAAGAGTAAAGACCGTAACGGGAGGGCCGTCCGTGCTCATCACTTTCGACTTTAGGGGAGAAGTTGGTTTCGCGCACAACCATTCGATGGTTTTTCGAGCGGAAGGAAGGGAAGAAGAGAGTGCTTGAGAGAGAGAGAAAGAAAAGGGAGTTTTGGATAGAGAAAGGAAGAAACGTAGAAAAGAGGTCAAGAGAGAGAAAGAGAGAAACTGCCAAACGAGCGGGTAGCCACGCCGCGGCAACACTCCACATTTTGCGACCTGGTTGACGAGGGAGGGGGGAAAGTATGTGGGGGAGTGGGAGATATGAGCATGTAGGAGAATTTGGAGTGGGAGGAGAGGGTGTGGAATGGAGGGGAGGGAGTGGGAGGAGGAGCGGACGGGACTACGAGTTGGACTGTGGATGTGAGGGGAAGGGCGGGTAGGGACGGGGGAGGGAGAGAGAAGCGAAGACGGGGGGAGGGAACATGGAGGAGGTGCGGGAAAAAGAGGTTCCGAGGAGGAAGAGTGGGGAGAAGGGACGGGGAGGCAGAAGTGGAAAAGAAGTTTCTATAGAGGACCCTGGGCGTGGCTTCGCGCTTATTTGACGGAAATTTTTTCGAGTGAGACTTTTCTCTGAGGTCAGTAAACTAATTATTTTTCTCTCCTCCCTTTTCTATCACCCCAAAGCTTTATGGACGTCCGAGTACCACATTCCCAATGGCCTAACAACCTCGTAACAGCCCTCCCTTTCTATTATTGCTGTCATCCCATAATGGTGGTATAATCGTAAAAGGGAGAGAAGGCCCTGTTTTTTTCTGTGAAAAAAAAACGGTCGTTCTTAAAGCGCTTTAATTGATGTCCGATGGCTACCGGAATAAAACTGCACCTATAATCACGACTTATAAAAGCAACGCATTAAGTAATCGTTGTGAATACCACATAAGAGAGATGAATCTTTGTTTGAAATTCCGATTCCAGTGATTTAATAAACGATTAATAGGATGTGTGTAAATTCTGTATTTTTTATTCTAGAGGGGAATGTGATGCACTGGAAGTTGGAATATTTTCCTAAATAAAATGTACATTTAATATTTTTTCACTTAGTTATTTATCACAGTTAAAAAACATTTCTATTTAGGCCCTCGTTAACATTTTACGAAATTTTATAGAAGTAAAGGAAAGATTTTCGAAAGAAAATACAATGTCAACTATTAACAGGGTAATTAAAAAACGCGGCCTATCAGAGTAGGTATATTAGTAAAAGGAAATTAGCACCTATATGGTTTTGTAATGTCTTTTAAATCCAATAGCAGACTTAGCATACAGACAAACCTGTAAATATCTTTATTTGAGCGAGAATCGATTAAAACCAAAAGTTGAATATTTACAGTTTCCCGATATCCTCTTCGACTGAATTGCTGAGCGACTGAACGGCGACGATAGCGAGATTTGTGAGGACGAGTGAGAAACCGTGAATCGAACGAAATCGCTTTAAAAGGTAAATAATTTCCGACCGAGAGGGAAAAATAAAAGTGGTTTTATCCACGGCAGCAACAAGAGAAGGAAAGAGCGAATTTATTTTCAGATGACCCTCTGAGGGGACAAACGGGTGGGGCTATTTTATAAAAAAGAGCCTTGTTTCCGGTAGAACCTTTGGCGTCCTCCCGCGGAGACCATATAAAAGAGAGAGAGAGAACGCTGGACATGGCTGCTTTGCTCTACTTTTACGGGTTCGGTGAAAACGGCCGACGGGACAAAATCCGCCAAGTCGTCAGAAAGGAAGAAAGAGCCGCTTGATGAGCAGAAGGGGCGGGAGAGTGGGAGGAGGGCTGAGATGCGCGCAAATCACAAACGCCTCACCCGGGTCGTCAACCTCAATGAAAAATTGTATAAACGGACGCATTCTTCACCATATTAGCTGAGACACTCCTTGGGAGACGAGCGGGAAATGTTTTTTACGGATAATCGGATAGTATAATACTCTTTGCGAAAAGCATATGAAACGTAGAAATCTCAAAAAAAAGCTCATAAATATTCTCTCTCGGTAATCGCAAAGTTTCGATTTCCTACAAATTTAATCTCTCAACAGATATTACCACCAACGCAACTGCTAATGATCATGCTTCGAAGTATTACCGTGATCACACCCTGCGTTTGTTATCGTGATGCCTGCCTTTTTTCGAAAGGTCTCATTTTTAAAGAAACCTCATATAAAATAGTAATTGCTTAGGTAACTTTGGAATCAATATGTTATAGGAATGGCGTAAAATATTGTAGTCTTCCCGTTATATACAGAAATGTAGGGAGATAAAAAGTTTTTTAATTTAACAATTAAATAAAAGACGGAGATAGGGAAAGATAAAATAATTTAGGTATACAGACAAATTATTTTATTTTCTCTTTATATATATATATATATATATATATATATATATATATATATATACATACATACATATATATGAGTGTGTGTGCAAATTAGAAACCTTAATCGCAATGGCGACGACGTAAATACCATCCGAGAAACAGATTTTTTTTAAAGGTGGAAAGAAATGCACAGTAAGCGAGTGTGCAGGTATTAGGGAGAGGAGGAAGAGCGACATATGAACGCGCCAAGGAGAGTGAGGAGAAAGAGATAAAAAGGAGAGCCGAGAGATACGTACATAGAAAGGAAAGTAGGGAAAAGAAATTTCGAGGGTGTCTGAATAACCAGCAAGAACGGCGACCGCGCTTGTTTGGCCTCGGTATGAAGATACTGTGGGATTGCAGACCATATAATGAGCTCTTCTAACTAATTGGATAGCAGAGACCGACTCAAAGGATCAAAGGTACAATTTTCGTCGGGATGCACCTTGGAATGCACTCAAATAAGGCATTTCAAGACCAGATTCGAAAATTTCTCGCCAATGCCGTGTGCAGTTATTTGTCTTTGCCCGAATTATTCAAGTCATGATTGGGATAGTTTACTCAACAGTTATTTCGCATGAACTTTGCTGCCGTTAATGCAATAGATTCAGTTGGAATTATTTCCGCCAATTTATTTTAAAAAGATCAAATATATTTTACTTTAATTTTTATTATAGTCTAAATCTAAAAAATGCGTTTATTATTGAAATACTGTCAGTAAAATTCAGTAATATATTTTGTTAATAACAATCATGTAAAAAGGTTTTAACTTTCCAGCATTCCTCTGATTTGTAACTCTTGCATTTCCGGAGTGGCGAACTCAACCTGCCCATTTCTCTACTTTTGAAATGAAAGAAGGTTTCGCTCTGCCATCGCTGGTCTATAGGGAGTGACACCCTAGCGAACAGTCTATCCTAAATTTCTTTGCTTAAAAGGAACATTTTCGTTAAAATATGAAATAACTTTTCCAAAAATTTGCCATCAAGTTTCATCTGATCTGATTTCTCCTGATCTACTTTAGTTTTAAGAGTATACTCTTCTTACTGCCACTATATAAAAAGTATCAAACTTGAAGGCAATTTTTTAACACAGCCGATCGTTGCAAATAGTAGATACATTTGAAAAGATGAAGAAATTTATTTTAGGATTATATGAATTAAAAATTAAACATTACAAAAGCCAAAAACAACAAATTAAACTGATTGTGACTTTATATTCAATGATATATGAGATAGATATAATTGAAAAGTAATTATCGCATAGTAAAGGACGGGAGAGTAGTTGAAACTTTTAACTATCAACTCTTGTGATACCGCATTCTATCTTTTGACTCATTAGTTACGGTAAAGCATATTTTCCAGGAAGGAATTCCCTTAGTAGTGTATAAACATCGGATATTTCACAGGTTCGGAATCATACTATTGATATTTCAACTACCGAATATATTTTATAACTATTCAGCCAAAAATATTTCAAAATTGACAAATTCATAAAAATATCAGGAAACTTTTGTGATTAATCTAAACTTTCACTCCGAGAAAAATTCTCAGATAATGACCATAAGTAGCAATTAACAATTGTAGTGCAAATTTGTAAGTACGTGACAGATTCGCAACACTTTGAATTAAAAATTTTACTCACTTTGTATATGCCGTCCACCAGCTTAGTGATTTCCTCGCTCTCCATGATGGTTTCTCAAATTGATGTCCAGAGATAAACAAATGATTTGCGAATATGTCAGAAACCCATCACAGGAATCCTCACCCAACTAGGATGGCCTCCGGTTACTTATTCCTCCACACGCGGGATTCCGCGAAACTGTTTCACAGACTTCCGATAAATCACCACTATGTATCAATAAATTCCTAAATTCGACAAAAAAGTTTTTTTTCTTAGTCCTCAAAACCTATTTCACAAGTTTTTTATTGTTTTATACCTAAATACAGGAAATCGATGAAAAACATAAAATTCCGCTGCAAATAAAAACTGGCACTAGATTAATAAGAAAAAAACAACGCAAGTTTAGAACTTCCTACGTTCTCCAGTTCCAATCAATCGGACGAAGAGAAATTACTTCGTCTATCGTTAAAAACGTTCAGAGACACCTCGACACCTGACGCTCTAAGTTTGAACGATGCGATCGTGCGCTCCGCAGCCCCTTCAGAAATGCGGAAGGCGGCACGATACAAGTTTCCCGGACAACCACACCATAGAAGACGAGGAGCGAAACTGCGGAAGGATGCCGCGTCCACTACGAAAGGAAAACGACTCTAGCGCCGAGCTGCGGCCATCAGCTGAACTTATTCCTTCCGAGTGTCCCCTTTTCTCCTCCATAACACGCATCGCGAAAGGATTCAAACAGCGAATTGTGAGACGCAATCTGGCGTCAAGAAGACTGGAGATGTCACTTATTCGGACATGCTTTAATTTAACCTATAAAAACGTCTTCTTCCTGAGACCATTAAAACGAGGAAACTTTAAGCATAATAATTATCAACAACGTGGAAATTATTGGTTATCCACGATTGCTACCACAAAGACATTGTCGCATACGCGTTCGAAAAAGTTACAAATAATTTCATTCCACTTCAATAAATTGGTGAACTTAATAACAATTTTGTTACATAATATTTTTAATTTTCATTATGACGTGTATTCTACCCACTTCGTAGCTTTACGATGGTGAATATTCGAGTCTAAATACCGTAAAATATATCACTTTTGTAATCGTGAATCTCTGATGTCGTTATCCAATTCAATAGGATTGTCAAATAAACAACCTTCTAGAAACCCTTTAGAGGACCTAGCTGAGTATGATATCCATGTATTACTTGTAATAATATCTCACTGGCCGTTTTCGCATTAAAAGTTTTTATTGTGATTAGCATCCTATATCTGGAGATGAAATTGAACATAGGTAAACAGAAGGCGATTGAGGATAAATAATTTTTAAGTTACGCTCATAAATAGGGTATGGATTTTTCGGGTTTAAAAAAAAAATTATTCGGAGGGCAAATATCGGGTTTTATTATTTTCCTTTTCATTCGGGTTAAAATCGGGTATAAATAAGTTACAGATTTTTCGAGGTTTTAAAAAAAGTTTAATCTAGGGTAATTTTCGGGTTTTATTATTTTGTAATTCGGATATAATGATTTTAAAATAAAAATCTTGTTTAAAAATTTAAAAGTTTTATTTAACATTAATGTTTATGATTCACATGCAATAACATTTGCATAGCGAGTGTGTCTTCAGTGGTATTACTCCTTTCCGGAGTTTGCAAATGACGCAAACGGGAAAATGAATGCTCAACATCACAGCTACCTGTGGGCATACATAGTAGTGTTAAGGCAAACTTACTTGTGTCGGACTCCAGCATTAACCCAAAACTTAATAATGTCCAAATCTTTGTTTAGAGGTGTTGCCTCTAATAAATAGGCAGTAAGTTCGGATTTAATCTGCTCATTCACGCATCATCATATGTGCCCAAAAATTCGACGATAGCACTTGTATCTGGGTCATGCATAGATTTCTTAAAAGGATCTAATACGGACGCCATTTTCCAGAAAGATTTAACGGGTGTATTAACATTTTTGTTTATTGTAGCAATCCATTTTGAAGAAAGGACTTCCGAAAATTCTTTTATAGCCGCAATGATTTTTTTTACTTTCTCCGTGCGTAGTATAGGGGCAAGTGTTGTTTTCATGAAAAAAAATCGATTTCGAGATTTCAACGGAAATACAGGTTTTGAGGTCCCCTGAACACGTTTTGACCATTTTCTCGATGATGTCTGTGTGTATGTGATAGCTTTTTTGTGGGTGCTCTAACTCAAAAACTATTAATCAGGTCAATGCGAAATTTTATATTTAACATTTTTATAAGTCAAAAGAATTGATAAGCTTTCGGTAAAGATCGGTCAACCGGAAGTGGGTGTTTACACTTGTCACATCCGTTTTATTGACATATTTGATTTAATATTTTATTAATGTAAAAAAACTTTAATAAATGTTGTGGGAAGTTTAATTTTCTACAACCTCTGTTTGAAACATTTTCCCATATAATGCATTGTGTAAGAGATATTTTAAAAACTAATTCTTTAGCTGCCACCACCTACCAGCGACTATTGTTAACAATTGACGCTTAGTAACGCTCCTTTTTATATTCTTAATTGTTGGAGATTCCTGACTATATCCAATATCAGAAGTCTACGGTATGAGTCTATTTCTGTTCTTTGTGAAGTCTTTAAATTTTTCTCGCAGTTCCTTAAAATATTTATTATCATTTAACCTATTTGGTATTTTTAGAAATATTACAGGTATGGAGAAAGTCGTGTGGTGCCCACATCTGATTCGTTGTATTAGATAATGTTCACGGGACATATGCCTACAAGCGTCAGAATAGAAATTCTGTGGCCAAATCTAAAATAATTTGAGTTTAAAGAAAACAAACAATTTCGGGTTTTCTCGAGTTTTACCCGAAATTTAAAAAAGGCAATCGTAGGGTTAAAACCTGGTAAGGATCGGGTAAAACCCGAAAAATCCATACCCTACTCATAAAGTATTTACTTTATAGCATTTAAATGCGATATCAGTTCCGATTCCTAGATATTTGGAAATTTAAAGCGTAATAAATTAAAGCTACATGGATGAGGTTCAACAAGTGGCAGGAATCGAGTTATCCTTCAGCCAGAACACACAGTTGGTCATAGATGAAAGTGTGCTACGGAGACGGAAAAACGTAAATAAGGCGTCTAGAGCAAGATGAAGCAAAAAATCGAAGAGCTCGAGGTTTGGCCTGGGCCTTGAAATACGCACGAAATATGTCAGAAAAGGGACGACTGGGTTTCTCATCTTCAAGGAGTTTTTTTATTTCGATCAATAAAAAGGTTATATAAGTAATCAAATCAGCGAACATTAGATTCGGTGTTTCAAGGGAAGCCGACGAGAGCGATGTGAAAAATCGTAATTGATAGCACCGAAAAAATATTACATTATTTTTGCCTTCACCTACTTAAGGGGCCAGAAATTTTCCAACTAAGAGATACGCAAGATTTGCTAACACTTCGCCACAGATTTAAGTTCGCTGTGCGAAGGTCACACGAAATATTCCCTTATGGGCACGTATTCTTCCCTCCGCCTCTCTTGCCTCGAAACTAAGAAGCTTTCACATATGGACAATCCAGTGCTACGCTATACCTGCGGTCCTAATATTTTGCCCGAGCATCAACAGTTAGAACTTCCAATTCATGAAGGCACTATACAAGTATTGTTGTCCAGTCCATCAGGTTTCGTTAATATTTTTGAAACAATAGACCGATTTTCACGACACTTGGTGGAAATCTCTTGCTACATGGGCCGAGGCCTCCAGGGTAGTTTTTGTTGCGAAGATTGAAGTCCCGGGTTAGATTCCAGGAACTATCCCTCCCATTTCATTTACATGGGAAATCGGAAACCCATCGAGCAGGGTAGTTTTCACTTGCACATTAAAATATCTTAGAATTGTAATATCGGAGCGGGATTTGTACTATTCTCTGAGGAAAGGAATGAAGGTTCTAATTTTTATCGTAGAACTTTTCTTGTAGAATATTGCGAAAATATTGGGGTTTTGCAGTTATATCACTCATTACGAGTGTTGCCATAGCAACAACTATTGTTGTACTCGAATTTGGTAGCCTAATACATACACGCGTTATTTTTGACGAACAAATACGCGTGATCAATTTAATATTGCTTGAATGTATTGAATAAAATATTTTATAACGTTAAATTATGAAATTTGGGAACACAAAGAGCAACATATCTGCGGTGATTTTAAAGCTATTAAAGCCGATATAAGTATTAAATAAATGACTAAATGGAAAGTAGGCATCATAAGTTCCATTTGGATCATCTTGTTTATAATTATAGTCGCGCTTTCATTAATTTCTCTCCAGTTAACTTCACATTGAAATTTTTCGTAATTAACTATTTTTATAGTTATTTTTGCAGTGTACCTTATAATTTACTGGAGTTATAAATTCGAATCGCATTTATGAAACATGAAAAAAGCCGTTTCTTGAGATGCAGACCTTTTTCGTTAACATTTTAAAATATCTCAAGGATGAGGTATTTAGCATAGTTATGCAAAGAAAAGAAATTAATCATTCGTAAATCTCCAAAAATTACGTTTTAATACGATTTGTTCACATTTTCACGCATTTTATTTATATTGCCATTGCCATTGTTGCCCCAATTGTGTGCTTTAACACGAATCAGACTTTTATACATACACATATACATATAAGTAGTATATTGAGCAAGTATTGTAATCGTGAAAAATTTCGACTTCGAGATTTTGATGGAAAAACACGTTTTAGGTGTCCCCGAGTCCATTCAAGTGGTTTTCGCCATGCCGTTTGTCCGTCTGTTCGTCGTCCTAGGGCTCAAACGCGTACATTAAATCGAATGATATCTCGTATTTATGCAATATATCATCTTTTGCAGACCCTTTTTCATAAAACTGATATTGCGTAAAAATTAAGGGTATTCTGGGCGATTTTAGAAGAATTTGATTTACTCGAAAATGGATATAGAGAATTTGATTAAAATCATACCAATTGTAGAGTCTGATGTCACAAATAATACTGCGTAAGTTATGTATCTCTTTAACACTCTATATGCCGTCCAGTGATATTACAATTATGCTAAGCTACCTTACCTGCGCCCTATGACGTCACGCCTCCGCCGCGATCCACTCAAAACCTTACTGCAGCCTTACGGTTACACTAAATCGAATGATATCTCATATTTCTGGATAATATCATTCATAAAAGACATTCTGAAGAGATGAACGATATTTCGCAACAATTAAGGGTACTTTATTCTTGGATATTTTTAAAACAAAATTCGATTTACTCAAAAATGGATATAAGAATTTTGATTAAAACTCATCCAATCGTACAGCCAAATGTCATAAATAGTACTAACTAAGCCATATGTCCCAAAAAAATATTAAATATCGATCAGTGGTATTAAAATATACACTGAATTATGGTTAACTTTGAATTATAAGCGTTTTACTTTTTTCTTTTACAAGCGTACACAGTGGATCAAACGTATATGAGAAAGTTTGTGCAATGTATATTGCGCCGTTTATTTCCCTTTGAAATATAAATCAGAAATGTGCGCGGGATCAAACAAGTGACAGATGCAAATATATGTCTTGTCTTACTCAACTCGCGGACCCCTAGGGGTTGTGAAACACTGCCTTATGTACATACCAACATCAGTAGTGTTAATTTTGTCCTTCGATACAGTTTTATATCCTCTTTTCACAAAATTCGCGATTTGTAAGTGCCATGGCTATTATCGATAGGAGCACTTGCGTGGAGTGCAACAATTCTCTAAATAGCAATGTTGAACTTTTGTGTGATAAATGTCGTTCAGGAGTGTATACAACATGCAGCAGGTTGATACGCGTTGAGATTCAGGCTATTAAAAAAAGGATTTAGAGTTTTTATCTTTCCAAACAGTGCTACGCGTCTCGGGGTGCCGGCGATGTTGACAAAATCACCCTCGACTCAATCTATTACATCCGATCTGAAATAAAAAAAGAACTTGACGACATGAAGTAGATCCTCAGTTCTCAACCTCTGCATTCCACCCCTGCGACTTCGGCAGATGATATTTGGATATTTGGGCCGAAATCAATGATCGGCAGATGAGGGCCTCCAACCTAATTACGTATATACAACGTTGCTGAAAACTTATCAGCCTCCTCATACGAACAGATTGTTCTTGACAACTAATAATGCCACTGTGGTAATTTAGAACATTGATGTGATTAAAACCCACCGACTGGACAAAAACCCCAACGGCAAAATTCGCCCCTAAAATGATTTTCGATAATCCCAACCAAGGGAGGCGTATTTTGGCGAAAAAGAGAAACCTTCCAGCTGACTGCAAGATTTCCATTCATGCTAATCTTACTCCCAGTCAGAGGCAACACCTCTCCGTCCTACTGCACAGTCTGAAAGAACACTATATCCTCTGCTTTAAAAAAAAAAACCTGGGTAAGACCCTGCTTCAAAGTTTTATTCCCGTATACGGTATACCCTCTGCTTTTTTGCGACTACTGCACTGCATTTAGGTATATTAAATATGTAAATGGGACTCCCAAAATAGTCTCAAATGCAAAACATTAACTGATGCATCTTGCTCCCACCTACATGTTTATTATCAGAATGTACGTGGTTTGCGAACTAAACTTAATGAAGTAAAACAGTTCTCCCCTGAAGATGCCCACTTAGTGGGCGAAATGCATAGGGCTTACCCTACAATTTTTTTGGCTTAAGGAGTTTTATACAACTGTTCAACTTGGAGCCAAAGTGATTACGAGCTACCATCTACTGTTAATGAAGTAAGGTCAAACATTTCAACAATGTACTTCGATATTATTTTCCAATTGGAAACAGGTCAGGCTGATGACATTTTGTCATCTGACTATCTTTTCATAATAATAATATATTAAGATGTAACCACAACCCACTAAATAGTACTAAAATTGGTGGCATTGGTGTCTAAATAGCTGTGAAAAACAGATTTTCAGTGCATGAGTTATCGGTGATAAATAATAATATTGAGCATCTGTTTATGTCTTTATCTCTTCCATTTCAGAAGTTGATCCTAGGCTGCACTTATTTACCGCCTGATGCTAACCTCAATGTCTACAGTGCTCATTGTGAAGATGCTGAATTGCTTGCCATGAGGTTCCCTGACTCCAAACTCCTACTTATTGGTGACTATAATCACCCACACATTTCATGGTCTGGAGATGAAGATTCCCTTAATTACATATCTCCCTCTGATGGAAAATCCCAGGTGCTTACAGATATGATGAACCTACTTAAGTCAGTACAACTTGTTCAATAACTACAAAGATAGAATTTTAGTTTTAGTCCTTTCTTTGCCGGCCTTGGTAGAGGGGTGGTTAGCATGTCTAGCTCCCAATGCAAGGGTCGCGGGTTCGAATCCTGCTGAGGGCATGGTCATATGGGCTTGTTCTATATCTATTATAACACATGTAATTGGAGAAATCTGTTTGTGTTAAATAAATTATTATTAATATTCCAAACATCACTATTACCAAATCTCATGCGATATTCAACAGCCATCCTTGTACTCATCCATTTCACTGAATGAATGTGGTAATAATGTGAATCATTTGAATTTTCAAAAGCTAATTATAATTAAATGTGTATGTTCCTATTATGTCAAGATTGATCTTTTTTACATATGGTAAACAACCTTTATCAGATAGTAGACAAATTATATTCAATCCTACATAAAGTAATAGAACATTATGTCCCCAAGAAATGCTCATGGTCAAGCACTTATCCAAAATGATATAATACGTAACTGATTAAGTTGCTAACACAAAAGAAATTAGCTCATAAAACATAAAATAAACAATTCAATGTATGACTGTTTCCTTTACTAGACTGCAAACCGAGGTCAAAAAGCTTTCTAAGCACAGTTATAAGGAATTTATCCATGAAGTTGAAAACTCAGTATTGAGTAATATTAAGCATTTCTAGAATTACAACTACTCCCTTAGAAAAATGAGTGGTATTCCTGGTTATATTATCCTCAATAATAAAAGTAGTGAGTCCAGTAGAGGCACTGCTGATCTCTTTGCCAAATTCTTTTTCTAAGTTTATGAAACAAACCATTCCTCTTCAGCTCCTACTTTTGAATACGTTAATACTGTTAATCTCAGCAATCTTAGAATCTCAGCTGATGACATCACAAACAAAATCACTGCCCATGATTCCAAAAAATCCCGTGACCCTGACCATATCCCCTCATCTCTGCTACTGTGCTATATCAATATGTTTCCCTCTTATAATTTTTAACCTCTCTTTGTCTTCAGGAAAATTCCCAGAGTTTTGGAAACTTAGTCACCTAACACCTATCTATAAATCAGGTGACAGATACAATGTTTGTAACTATAGACTCATCTACGAGTATATCCAATCAATTCTTCCTAACGTATTTGAAATTATTGTGTGAGACAAAATTCTCCCTTTCCTCAAGAATATAGCCATTCCAAACCAGCATGGTTTTGTTCCTGGCTGGTTATCCCTAACCTGCTAACCTTCGAAAATTACATTTTTAAAGCTTTTGAGTCAAATTACCAAGTTGATGTAATCTACACAGATTTTAGCAAGGCCTTTGACAAAATCTGTCATAGAAATGAATGCCCTAGGACTTCATGGGAATGTTTGGAATTGGTCCAAGGAATACGTTTGAGAGAAAGTGAGCTGTTAAAATCAAAAGGGAAGTATCCTTTATACATATTTACTACCAGTTCTGATGCTCCTCAGAGGCCATACCTTGGGCCTCTTCATTTTATCCTATTTGTTAATGACATCACTAATGCCATTCAAGTTGTAAACATCCTCCTTTTTGCAGTTGATCTAAAAACATATGATGTGGCATCCAATTCTGCAGATGCAATTAGGATTCAATCTAATGTAGACAAATTTTCTGAATGATGTGTTAGCAATAGACTGTAACTGAACATTAACAAATGCAGCTCTGTAAAGTTTTGCTGCATAATGAAACCAATTGTTCACAAATATACAATTTATGATGCTCCTCTCAAAACAGTTGCAGAAATCAAGGATTTAGAGTTCTCTTTGATTGCAAGTAAAGTTTTGCTAATCACATTAATTTTATATACTCCAAGACATTAAAAATGTTAGGTTTCATTATAAGAAATACCAATGCCTTCAGGAATATCTTTGCCATTAAAAACCTTTATTGCTCACTCATCTGCTCCATACTTGAGCATGTCACACCAGTATGGTCCTCCTCATTACCTGACTTACTTTGCTTGTTTGTGTGTATTTTTGCTAATTAACTTCATGGATAGTTATAGCCATAATTTCTTACACACCAGACACTCACAAGGGAGGAGAAAAATATGGTGCCAGCATTAGGTTACTCTTAACAAAGAGCATCAAGAGGGCCAACTGCTTAATGTCCCTTCCGAAGGACAGAGCACTGACTTGTGCGGTCTGCTCAAAGCACACAAGGAGGGAACGGAACGATCTCAGATTGAAAAATTTGATCTCCACCAGATTTGAACCTGGATCCGTGGCATGGAAGGCCTATGCTCTAACCACTATGCCACAGCCACCTGACTCAGTCTAAATCATGGGTGTCCAGATATGGAAGGATATATAGCCTCATAGTGGCCAGAAATATCTTGAAGTGGCCGCACGAGAAGGAAGAGGGGTCTATGGGATTTTTTTGCTAAAACAGTAATAATATTTGTTTTTTATATTACATATTTAAGTAAAAAATACTTTTTTGCATAGTATTTTTAATTATTTTAATTCAAATTACAAATTTTTATTTTTTTTTTTCTAATACATTTTTCTTTAATAAAGTTTAATTTTTTACAAAGTATTTAAAAGTAGTTTAATTTAAATATCATCAATTTGTAAATCCGTTAATTTTAAGGATGATAATCTGAGCTGATGGGTCAGATTTTCATCCGTCAAATTATACTGGTATCTATTTGAGTGAATTTCATTTGGGTGAAAAGTTGTTCACAAAGATAAGTACTTCCAAAAAGCGATATCATTTTTAAGGAATGATCTCTGAAACGTGGATATTTTTCTCGGGTAATATAAATGTTATGAAAACCTTCTTGTTTTTCTTTGAAAGCACAATGGGCTTCAATATCAGACTGCAATTCAATAAGCTCAATTTGCAAGCGATCTGGTGCAGAATTATAGTCCACAATAAATGGGTTTGAGAAAATTTCAATTTCATTTTTCATTTTCAGAAGTACAGAAAAGCATTCTTTGAACTCAAGAATTACAATATCTATGTCCTTCAAAAATATTTTAGTATCTTTCTCGGTTAATATGATTGACTTTATAGATTCAAAATTATCATATTTGTTTTCCTTTAGCTGATTTTTAAATAAATTCAACTTTCCAATAAATGCATTTATCAAACGATACATTTCAGATATTTTTGTGTCTTTTCCCTGCAGCTTCACATTTAAATTATTGATGTGAAGCATTATATCAACAAAAAAGGCAATTTCCAAGAGAAACTTTTCATCTCCGAATTGATTGATGGGTTTCCCTTCTGCTTGCATGAAAAAGTTAATTTCCTCTCGTAGGTCGAAAAATCTTTTCAGCGCTTTTCCTCTGCTTAACCAGCGAATATTAGTGAAATAAATAACATCAGTCCCTTCGGCTTCCTCCATATCCTTATTCATTTCCTTAAATTTTCGGTGTCTCAAAGCACTGCCTCTGATGTAATTAACTGTTTTGATGATAATATTCACGATATGCTCCATATTAATGCACTTAGAACATCAATTTTGTACGTGAATAAGACAACGCAAATCACTGACTTCAGCACAAGGGAATTTTAGTATAATTTTTTTTCAGCAACGATACTGCACCATTTTTAGAACCTCACATTGATGGTGCCCCATCAGTCGCAATTTGAACAAGCTTGGATAAGTCAATTTTGTGTAGCTGCATTTCATTTAGAACCGCATCACAAATATTTTTTCCACTTGTGGAGTCATTCGAAGAAACTATATTCAACAGTTCCTCCACAACCTCGAAACTCTCAGTTATACCTCGAATAAAAATTGCCAATTGAGCAGTATCAGTGATGTCCGTACTTTCATCAATACACAATGAATACCTGGCAAAATTCTGGATTTTAGAATTCCAAATTTCACTGTATTTTTAAGAAATATTTACTATTTTTCTACAAATTGTCTGTCTGGAGGCGGCTATTTTTTCAAATAACTGTTTTTTCTCTGGTGCAAGAATCTCTGCCACAGCCACCATGCATTTTTTCACATACTCTCCATCCGTATGTGGCTTCAAATGCTCACCAATTATTTTTGCCATCACAAGGCTTGCTTTTTCAAGCTTTGAATTTTGATCATTACCTTTTCTAAAAATATTTTGCTGTTTATCAAGCTCATCTTTTAGTTTCCCAACCCTTGCCTCTCTCTGCGGTGCTGTTAGCTCTCCAACTCGATCCTTGTGTGTCTCATAGTGTTGTTTTATGTTGTCAGTTTTCAGAACAATTGATTTATGGCAGAGTAGACATAAAAAGATTAATAATTAAAGAGTTATTCTATGTGATTTTAATGCAGCAAATTCATCAATAGCATCATCAAAGTTTATAGTTTCTGCTATGTGTAATGTCTGGAACAAGTATAGTATTGAAATCTCCCATCCTTGTGACATGCACAACTTGACTTTAACAATTTTTGCGCCCCTTCTTTAGTTACGCCCGGGGCAGATGCTCCACTTGCTCTGCCCTAGTTATGGCACTGGTCTCCATAACACAGGTAATAGTTTCAATATTGACTTAAACTGCTCCATTAATACAATCAAGTCTCTACAATATAGCTCAAGTTCTTGATCAAACAAAAGTTCATTGTGCATATATGACTCTCATAAATATTACCTTATTAAATATAACAGTATTACTATACTCAATCAAGATACTTTGAACAATACATCTTTTACCTCCTATATTTTTTATTACTAACACTTTACTTATAAATTATATATTCTTTACTTTTTGCTTTTCATGTTTTACTGTAAAAATTTATAAATGCTATTCTTATTGTGAAATTTTTTATCTTATGTATACTGATTTGATGTTATGCAATCCATCCATAATGTGTGAATTATCACAGATGCTAGTATTTGTTCATTTATATAAATTAATGTAAAAGGACCCTACCCATTAGTAAATAAATAAAATGAGAATTGACTCCAATTAATGTCGTTAAATTACTTAACAAATTAATTTATTATAAGCTTATTATGTCAAACACAGAAGGCACTTTTAATCAAAGAATTTTTTAGGCAAGATGGTAACTTTATCTATAGACACAGTTGTCATCTATTTCCCATTCTGGCAGTCGATACAACGCTTTCATGTATTTTAATATTTTTCAAAATATTTGGAGCCATAGCTATGTAATGTTTCAATAATATGATACAATAAGATCAAGACGTTATTGTGCAGCGAGCGGTGAAAATAATCGATATTAATATCAAAGTAATTTTATGGAGCTTAAGTAAATAGTTTCTGTTCGAAATTTATTTAATAACACGTACCTCTGGTCTGCTGGCCAGCAACTCAGCATAACAGCCGCCATCTCAACCATAAATGCGAGTCATTTCGAGGAGTAATGAGGCGCTCACGTTTGAAATTTTCCCTTAAGTTTCAACTCAAGAAATCTGGAGAATTTGTGAAGTAGGATTCCGTTACCTTTGCTTCACCTAATTCACAGTTTTTGATGTAAACTTGGCAAGCTTCCACAATTCCGACACTTTAAATTTCATTATAAAAATATTTTGATTGGACATCGCATACGATGCAAGGCTGCTTTCTTCCGTGCAACGACATAAATTTCAAATATCAACAATCAACCTTCGGAATTTGTCAAAGATTTTACCACCAATGCACATCAGTTAAAACTGAAATATACTAAAAGAATCCTATCAGTCCTACAAATTTCTTAGCACCTAGATTAACTAAAGCTTTCATTCAATCGTCACAAAAGAAAAATGACAAGCGAAATTGTTTTTACTTTAATTGGGGGAAGTTACGAATTCCAGTAACGAATCGGTGGACCAGACCTACATATTTAAACAGAATGGAAATGCTATTTTTATACACTTATTAGTAATGCAGTTCCAGTTTGACTTGCTTAAACTTTGCATAAGGAAATATCATTAAAAACTGTTTTAAATTATTTTTATTAACGTCAAAATGTAGTAAATGTTAGAAATATGTAAATTAACAATTAGAGCACAATTTGTTAAATACGTATTTTAGTGTCCCTTATTATGTATGGACCTATTATGATGAAATTTGGTATTGGGGAGTTTTGCTAAAATTCGTCGAGGAAGTCAAGCCGTCGATCCCGTGTATTGTACGATGTCGGTGCACATCAAAGAACCCCTTTTTATATGGGGCATTAGGAAGCCAAGCACCTGTAAATAACCCACCTTAGGGGGAAGGGGAGTACGACCTATGCTTACGTAAGATTTTTTATATAAGAAATATTTTACTTTTTCTGTGCGATTTATATGTCGCGACAGCTAGTCCACATGCTCTTTAACCAAGTTTCACCCGATATTGCCGTATTTAATTGATTTTTCGGTAAACATAACTTTACCTTGTTTGCTCTGATAAATTTTCTCATTGTGCTTTAAAGAGCATTAAAATGCATTGCAATGCTATAGGAAGGCATTAGAAAGTATTGCCATGCATAACTCTGCATTTTCTAATTTTTATTAAAAAGGGGGTACAACGAAGGGGGAGAGAGTCGCCCAAATGCTAACAGTTGCTGACATGGAGGGACAAGGGAGTCAAAAATAGTAAAACATTTTCTGTCGTAATACATGAACAGTCCCCTAGTGAATAAATTTGATCTGTAAAATTCTGTGTGCCATCAGGGGCGGCTGGTGGCGTCGAAAAGAATTGGGGCTTCACGTCAACCAAAATCTACCTATGTACCTATATATGAAAACAAAAACTTACTTCATGATGATATTGGAGGCCTAAAGTAGTGACTATTGATCCAACCGTAATTGAAGTCAAGTCGTCATCCTTCAGAGCCTGAACAGTGGATACAGACCTCATCCTTCACTTAACAAGTAAATACACACAATATACACAAATAAGCACAATAATCTTCTCTAGCTATATATTACACTTAAGAAATGTTGACACATGAGAAAATACATTGGCCTAAGAGCAAGAGACATCTGAAAGCATATAATCGTAGCCTATATCTTGCATTGGTTTTCGTTCTGAGAAATGCCTCTTCTCAGTGTTATAAAGCCGTATTGTAGACGTCGCTATTACATTTTTCGGGTTCCTAAAGCGGTCGCGAGACGCCTTAGTCAGTACGGTTTGAATGGTTGGAGGGTCCCCTAGATCTCGGGACCCTCCCGCATTGCGGGGCCTATCAGTAGGTCCTTGCCTCTTCTCTGGAAAAATAGACTTCCTAGTCTATTTCTCACTCTAATAAAGAACATTATCTATCTCTCTCTCCCCTTCTCAGTCTCCCTCCCTCTCTCCTTTCTTTCTTCCTCTCTCTTGTATTAAAGCATTCAAAGCACATTCCCTATGCATATAGTATAAGGATTGAGACAATAAAATCTCAAGGTTTAACAATGACACGAACGGCAAGGCAACTATCGTTAAAAAGCTTAAAATTTTCCAATAAAATTGAATAACATGTATATAGGAAACGTTAATTATTTTTCTTTAAAACAGTTTAGATCTGATGTTCATAGGTCAATTTTCTAATTTTAATTTGCAAAAGAGTAAAAGTTTGTAAGTCAAAAAATTGATTTTTACATGTTATCTTATGGGAAATAGGAATTATTTAATGGAGTTGAACCCATGACTTTTTTGGGGATTTTATTTTGTAAATGGCTTTTCCTACCAAATTTCAATCTTCTACCTACTCGGATACTTTGTAAAAAATAGCATTACAGTCAGTCATAAATAGTTCTCGATTCTCTCGCTCTTTTATAATGGCTTTTTATGGCAGCACCTCACTTGAGCATGAGGGACAAATATAGCTTATTATTTAAAGAGATACAATAATGCAATTTAAACATTTTAGTCACTGGCAGCAACTTATGTTTTAATATAGTGTGTGATGGTATTATGTAAGAAACTATAAATTATTGAAATAATATATTTCTTTATGTTACTACTACACAGCAATCAAATGTTATTTAAGAAATTGTGATCTATTGCAGGTTCCTTGGTTTATTTCAATATAGCAGTGCTAAGCAAAAAATACTTGTTGCTCATCATGAAAATGTGCAGATAAAATCAATATGTACATTGAAAAATTACTTACTATTATTTGATAGTATATATTCCTGTAAAAAATCACAAAATACAAAAACAAAATCTTTACACAGTATTAAAAATGTAAAAATAATTTTACAAGTTTAATTCTCATACTAATCTTTACAGAAATTTTAATTTGCAATTTCACAATGGATAGGCCTGCTTTCCTTGTAAGATTAATTAATTCATATGAACACAATACCCAACATTACTTACAATCTGGATGAATTTCACCCATCACAGCCATTCTCAGTCTATATTACAGTCTTTCATCATTGAAATCACGCAGAAAGGATCCTTACCATAAAATAATTTGAATTAACAAAAAGATGCACTCATCTAAATAACTTAGTTGAATGCAAGTATTTGGTATCAACTCCATTAGTGTAAATTATCATGACAAATGGTACCTCCAATGACTTGCTGATGATAAGGCCTATATAGCCTGACCTTTGAGAAAAATTTTGTTGGAAGAACTATACAACATTCAATCAAAAAAACAAATACAAAAAATGCTATGGAAATCCAACGTGATGCACATAATTTCAATGCAGTCAAATGGTACATTCTTCAATCAATCAATCCCAATATTACGTACTCAAGTGTACACAGAGACCAAGTACAACATGCATGACAAATTGATGATAATTACTGGAACAATGACAAGTAACTAAAGAGCACTATGCAGAAAGAGCCAAAAATATAGGAACTAGAAAGCTCAGAAAATATTCCATTCATACTTAATCAGTATCATCAAAATAGAAAATAAAAATATACAAGGAGCAAAATTACTCTGATTTCAGCCATGTATGCACATTGGAATCCAAACAACAATACCAAGTTGTAATACTAATTAGGAGGAAACAATACATTTTCAAAAATCTGATTTACCCTCTATTAAAGATTTGTAAAAAAACTTTTGACTTGTTTCACATGATAAAATTAAGAATAATTAATATTTATTAAACTATATTTGGTATCATCAAAGATTTAAGTTGATATACTAACGCATAAGGCACATGAAATAAACAACCAATAAGTACATCCAAAACTGATTTCTATCAAAATTGATACTTGATTTTGATGCAAAGCAACAAGTTTAAATAAATCAGATCAGTGCCCTTATTTAGAAGATTATGTGCATTGTGATTACAAAATGTACCACAAATTATTTGACAACTTTTTCTAAAACATAAAGCTGTCAAATAAAGCTCTATTTGGATATTTTCAGGAGCATGTAAGCAAGTTTCTTAGGTGGAGGCATAATATTTCACTCCTTTACAGAACTACTATCACATACGATTCATACCATGAAAAAGCAAGATGGAAGAAAATTATAGAAAGAGCCATGATTACAATCTGCAGAAAATATTGATAACATTCTTAAAACAAGAAATAATAAAAATATATTTTAGAGAAAAGGCTAAAATATAAAATTTATCAGCTTCTTGGAACAAGAATTAATGTATCACTAGAAATCTAAAGTATCATAAGAGTGACTGACTGCAATTTCAAATGCGGCAAAGGAATTTAACTGTAAATTATGCCAAAATAAAATAGAAAATGCAAAGTTTCTTAAAGCACCATAACTCAAAAAACTGCTTTAAGCAGACATTTGGATTGAAAACAGATCTGTATGACGGTGGTAAAAAGGCATGATATGGTCATGTATTCATTCCATGCTCCCATACTTCTGACCCCTAGCATCTCCTCTGCCTCCAATGCTACTTGGCCCTCCTGAGACACCACTAGAGCTAGGACCAGCAGCATTTCCCACACCTCGACCTCTCTGAGGCCACATCCCATGACCTGTTCTTTTGTCACTCTCACTATCACTATCACTATTATCATCATCCACAATTGAACGACTGAACGCATTCATGATGGCTTCTCTCAGGCGTTCCCGGAATGTTTTGCATTCCATGTCTATGTCTACATGTCCAAAGTGAAAGTCTGCAACTTCAACTACAAACCTGTAAGAAAAGAAACATGGTTTTGTTAACATCATCTGTAATTACCATATTTATCCAAATATATATCCATAACGACCTTGAATCTAAGACCCCCTTTAGCCACCTGTCAAAACAGAAAAAATATTTTGACCTAATTTCTCACTGAATATATTTAGTGTATATTTCGAACACACATTCAGTTTAGGTATACTAGTTCGTTCATTAATTTAAATGGTTTGTTTCAAATTTTTGTTTGAAAAAAAAAGAATTTTTAAAAGGATTTATAAAATTAAGACTTTATTAATTGAATTCCGGATCGTAAGTTTGCAATGAAAAATTTCAGGAGATACAATTATTTTATTACATTTCATTTGTTTAAAAAACATCGATTAAACGAGTTATCATACTTCCTAAGGTTCTATCACACCTCGTCGCGGTCAGTTTGTTGCACGTCAATACATCGCACGACAAACTTATCGCACGTCAATTCATCTCTCGACAAATTCGTCACGATACACCACGACTGATGAATGGCGGGGGGGGGGAACTTTTTCACAAAATAGGTTTTCTTATATTTCAATAATACTAGAATTACGCGAGACACATTGGATGGTGTATGGCAAGGGGTGACATCCAACAAAAAGTGTATACTGCCGAACACCAGTCATGGTGTCTGTTATCTTTTACCATTAACATTGAAAGATTTATGGCAACATAAATCGATACATCTACTTACATTTGTTCGGCTACCAAGATGTTGTTTATTGTTTATGTTTTGCCTATTAGTATTGACATAATCCATATAATTTTATTGATGCTTTAAAGGCTTCAGTGTATCTATCCATGTGGATATTAAGCAAGACATTAATGCGTAAATATATTAATGGTAAAACTTTACAATGCAATACATAAAATATTAAACGTTAATGTAAACATTGCTTGCATAATTAAGGAATGGGGAACGAAAATTCAGGATTTATGGTGCACTTGTAGTAATTTCTATTTTAATAAAACTGCTCGATTATGCCAAATATTCTTGGAAAAGCAGTCTGCCATGATTATATTATGGATTTGCCATTGAGATACCCCACGAGCACAAGCCTGACTAAAATTATTCAATGGTTTCTTTAGGTGGTAGTTAAAATTCCGTGTGAACCTCTTCTCCGAATAACACATTTGAGAAAATTGGGAGCACCGACAATACGGGCCCCGAGAAATAAATATCATTTGCTACTTTCCCGAGCAAAGCTGGGTATCTCCAGCTAGTATATATATATATGGATGTCAACAAGGTGTTGGGATGAGGAAACCCAGTAAACACTCACCAATCAGACGACTTCAGGTTGGTGAGGCCCCGGGGATGTCGAAGCGACACACGTAAAAGAACACTAAAACACAGAAACGTCACAAATGTAGAAGCTTTCGGAATTGTTCCTTTATCAGCTACAGAGAGAGAACTGATGGCGGTGACACTGGGTGGAGGCATGGGGTGGAAGGGTAGTGCGGAAAGGTCGAGGATTGGAGGATACGGAGGGGGTTGGGGATTGGTAGGGTGTTGGGAGAAGACAGAAAGGGAGTGAATAGCTATCGAAGGTTGAGGCCAGGGGGAGTGAAGGAGTTTAGGAGATGGATATGCGAAAGCTCCCACTGACGGAGTTGGGGAGCCGAAGCATTGTCGGGGAGAGTGCGAATGACTCTCACTGTGAAGCAGTTGTTAAACTTTAAATTATATTTGTTCGCATGAACGGCCACCAGCAGCGGTCGTTTGAGAATGACGCTGTTGCGGTGGCCGTTCATGCGGATGTTGAGGGGATTGCTGGTGAGGCCAACATAAAAGGCGGGACATTGGGTGCATCTCAGGAGGTAAATGATATTGCGGGTGGTGCAGTTGGTGGTGGAAGTTATGGGGTAGGTGATGTTGGTTGTGGGACTGGAGAAGGAGTTGCAGGGGGGGTTTATTGGGCATGTTAGACATCGGGGTCTACCGCAGGGGTAAGATCCGGCAGGGTGTAAAGGCGTGGGTGCTGGGGGTTCTTTCTTCCATAGAATATTTGCCAGATTAGGGGGACGGCGGAAGGAGAGCATCGGTGGTCTGGGAAATGGGATCTGGTGAGGGGAGGATGAGAGGATAAGGTGGGCCGCTTTCAGGATGTTTTTCAGAATGTCGTGGATGCCGGGGAAATACAGGGTGGTTAGGGTGAGTTGGAGGGTGGAATCGGTGGTGGTGTGGGTATTGGGGTGGGAGTTAGGGGTGGCGGGTGCGACTGCCTGCCGGATTTGGTCTCGGATCAGATCCGGCGGGTATCCGTGCTGTAAGAAGGCATGTTCGAGGGTGGAGCAGTACTCGGACAGGGAATCTCTGTCCGAGCAGATTCTCCGCCCTCGACGGGCTAGGGCGTAGGGAATAGAGGTTTTGGTGTGGAGGGGATGGCAGCTGTCGAACTGGAGATATTGAAGGCGGTTGGAAGGCTTGAGGTGCACGCTGGTGTGGATTTTGTTTTCCCGGATGGAGAGATCGACATCCAGGAAGGTGATGTTGGAGGCAGAGGAGTGGTGGGTGAAGGAAAGCGTGGGGTGGGATGAGAGGCGTTGTAAAAAGGATTATAGGGAGTCGGGTCCATGTGTCCAGAGAAGAAAAATATCGTCAATATACCTCAGACATAGGAGTGGTCTGGGGGAAACGTCAAGAAAGCGTTCCTCCCATTCACCTAAGAAGACATTGGCATAGGAGGGCGCCATGCGAGTGCCCATCGCGGTACCTTTTATTTGTAGGTAGTGGCGCCCTCCGATAGAGAAGTTGTTTTTTTGGAGCACCATTTCAGCCAGCTTTGCTAGGAAATGGGAGGATGGTCTTGTGTCAGGTGGTCTGGAGTCCAGTAATTTTCTCAGGGCGGACAGTCCTTGGTTGTGAGGGATGTTGGTGTAGAGGGAGCAGACGTCTATAGTGGACATAATTGTGTTAGGTGGGAGAGGGGAAGGGAGTGATTTTAGGCGTAGTAGAAAGTGATTTGTGTCTTTGATGAAGGATGGGATTTGACGGGCGAGAGGTTGTAGGTGGGAGTCAACATAGGCAGAGATGCGTTCCGTGGGAGAATTAAAGCTGGCAACAATGGGGCGGCCGGGGATGTTGGGTTTGTGGATTTTTGGGAGTAGGTAGAAGGTTGGGGTCCGGGGTGTGTTGGGAATCATTAGGGAAATGGTGGAATCAGAGAGGCCTTCTTGTTTTCCCACGGAACGCAGATATGCAGAAATTTCGGAGGAGTGGCGGTCAGTGGGGTTGGAGGGGAGAGGAAGGTAAGAAGGAACAATTCCGAAAGCTTCTACGTTTGTGATGTTTCTGTGTTTTAGTGTTCTTTTATGTGTGTCGCTTCACCATCCCCGGGGCCTCGCCAACCTGAAGTCGTCTGATTGGTGAGTGTTTACTGGGTTTCCTCATCCCAACACCTTGTTGACATCCATATATCCATTTTACCTTTCCTTTTCCGTAAGCTGTTATATATATATATATATATATATATATATATATATATATATATATATATATATATATATATATATATATATATATATATATGATGGCCTCAGCAGAGGGGTGGCTAGCGCTTCTGGCTCCCAATGCTAGGGTCGCGGGTTCGAGTCCCACCTTGGTCATGGTTGTATGTGTCGTCTACTGTTATTGTTTCCACTGTAAAATGGCTCCCAGAGCTGTATGTGGAATTACTGAATAAATAAATAAATAAATATATATATATATATATATATATATATATATATATATATATATATATATATATATGGATGGCAACAAGATGTTGGGATGAGGAAGCCCAGTAAACACTCACCAATCGGTCGACTTCAAGTTGAAGAGGCCCTGGGGATGTTGAAGCGACACACGTAAGCTGAAGAAGGAATCTTTCCGAAAGCTTCTTCGTTATGTTTCTGTGTTGTTTTTAGTGTTATTTTACGTGTGTCGCTTCGAAATCCCCAGGGCCTCGCCAACGTGAAGTCGACCGATTGGTGAGTGTTTACTGGGCTTCCAACATCTTGTTGCCATCCATATATCCCTTTTACCTTTCCTTTTCTGTAAGCTGTTATATATATATATATATATATATATATATACATATATAAACTTAAGGAAAAGAAAAGGTAGTGATGAGGGTGGTAACAAGGTGTTATATATATATATATATATATATATATATATATATATATATATATATATATATATATATATATATATCCTTTTTTAACAATTAGCCAAGAATAATATCTTTCATTTTTGGGATATATATATATATATATATATCTTCCTCATCCCAACATCTTGATACCATCCATATATATAAACATATACAGTAAAACCTCTACCTTACGAACCCCTTTATAGCGAAAACCTCCGAATAACGAACAATTGACGGGGTCCCGCCAAACTTGTATACAAAATCCCTAATTATAACCTCTTTACTACGAACTTCCGTACTACGAAAACTTCCGAACAACGAAGGAAAAAAGTGGTCCCTTCCGTTTTTATTTACCTCTTTAGAACGAAATTTTGCTCGCTAAACATTTTTTTCAGTTACATAAGTACGGAAAACTATTGAAAACAGTCGCCAACGCGCCAATTAGCGTTAAGCTTACAACAAGCCAATCATAGCACGTTTTCTAGCATGATGACGTATTTCCTGTGTTTCCGGCATTCTCGCGCCATTGACCGGTGTGTCCTAGGTGAGAGAAGGTGTAAAAGTGCGACAAGTTATTGAGTGAGAAGAAGTGCGTTAAATATCAATTCCTTTTGATATTTAGTGCTTAAGGGTGGTTCACAACGATGGCGGGAAATGCAACCCTCCTTAATGGAACCTCTTGCAGGCAATGCAACGGCTTTGCATTTCATGGAAAGCCGTCTCACCGTCAAACGTAAAAAACTGCTATGCAAGGGCGGGATTTTTTTGTGATTCCATTGCAAGTGAGGAGCGTGTGGAACCTGAGGGAGAAGGGTGGGAGGAATTAAGGGCAGGTTTAAATTTAAACTCGGCGTCTTTTCAAGATTTTGCCCATGTAGACGACAATTTGTTGACCTGCTCTGTGGAAAGTGAGGATCCCGAAGGGGTAGAAGTGTCCAATATGGAGGAAGATGGAGAATTGGAGTTGGTGCGGCCGAAGTCGAGCGACGTATGTGCAGCACTGGATGTAGTGGAAAGATATTTACTCTCCTCCGAGAGTTGTATTGCTGCAGCTATGCACGCTTTCAGGGAAGTGGAGACTGCCGTTTCCCGAGAATTTACGAAGAATTCAAAACAGAAAAAAATAGACTCGTTTTTTAAAAAATGTTGATTTATTAATAAATCTTTTAAAAAAAGTGTTGTATTTGAAATCATTCCCGATTAAATTAATCCCCTAATCCTTTTAGAGAGAATTTCAACAAAAGATTGCAGCAATGAGGTATGTATTGTGGTGAGTGGTTCCTATGCACTTTTTTGTGATAGATAATTTATTCGTCAGAGACGGAGCTGGAGTGTTGTTAAGAATGTTAGTGAAAAATATTGGAGTCTTGATTTTGAGTGCCAACGACAGTTAGTGCTTTCTTATGGGGAAAATGCTTTCTTTCATTTTGTTTTGAAATATTTGCAACCCGCTCCGTGGTGGTCAAATAGTAGTTTATTAATTGGCGTTGCTGTCAATATTTTTTATAAACTTAGCGACTCAACAGATGCTTTAGGATAGGCTCAGCGAGTATCACGCATTGCAACCTCGAAAAAAGTCGCATAATAAAAAATTGCAGAGGATGTTTTCGTGCAGAACCTGCCAATCAATGCTAGAAAAAATAACATTGCATTTCCGAGTTATTTGGTGCATGCCACTGTCAAACATTGCAAAGTGAGATGAATGAAAGTGGCCCTTTTTCCCATAAGAAAGCATTGTGTCGTCGGAGCTTCAAATCAATATGGCCGATTATTAAACATTGAGGGCGTGTTTTGAATATCGTCCACTTATGTGATATTTTTTCCTGAAAAGATGTAATGGGCATAATTTAGTAGAGTTACTCCGTTTCTGAGCATATGCCTTCATTTGGATAGCCCCGTTGCTCCCGTATAATCTAACAGGCAATGTGCCCCTGAAGTTATGCAACGCCCAATAACCTCCGATCAACGAATTTCTGAATAACGAATAGACGAAAAATTGGGTCCCTTGATATTCGTTAATGAGAGGTTTTACTGTATATATATAAGATATTTTTCTTGGCTAATTGTTTAAATATATATACCTATATGTTTGTTTTCATCCTTTTTCAAAAATTAGCCAAGAAAAATATCTTTCAATTTTGGGATTCGAACCTCATAACCTCAGCTCTATAGCCATAGCCAAACGTGCTACCCATTACACCAAATCACTCATTCGTAACTTTGATGAAAGTTATTTAAATAATAAGCTACGTTTGTCCCTCATGCTCGACCGAGAACTATTTGCAACTGAATGTAATGCTATTTTAACAAACATTCTGAGTAGATAGAAGATTAAAAATTGGTAGGAATGTTTGTCTCTTATAATAAAAGCCATTAATAAATTGAAAATCCTCAAAAAAGATGTGTTCGAATCCAGTAGATAATTTCTATTTCCCATAAGATAACACGTAAAAATCGATTTTTCGACTTACAGGCTTTTACTCTTTTGCAAATTAAAATCACCTAATATAAAACATTTGATATCTTTGTCTGCGCAACGGGGATGCATCACTGGCTCTTCGGGGATGTTTGCAGGCGGCATTGGTTGGTCAATGTCAAGCTCTTAAAACGCGAATAACTCAATCAAATATGCAGATATAAACTTGAAATTTGGCAGAGATAATCTACTTGGATATGAAAATACTGTGAAAAAGAAAATTTACAAAAAACTTCCAGGGTTTGACTCCAGAGGATGATTTGCATTCTCCATAAGATAACAGGAAAAAATCATCTTTTTGACGTGCAGGCTTATTTTATTTTTGGAATTAAAATTAGAAAATATTGACTCACGAGCTTTAGATGTAAACCATTTTAACAAAAAGATTACAAGGTTTCTTATTCTGTTCATCATTTTTCGTCTACAATTTGAAATTCCTCATGTTAAACGTTTAATTCGAATATTTTGGGAAAATCTTGCCATTTTAACGGGATGTTGCCATGCCTACCAATTAAATTGTTAAACCTCGAAATCCTATTGTTATTTCAATCCCTATGGGTTTAAGCATGCTTTGAAGACTTTTAATATGAGAAGGAGTGAGAGACGAAAGGAGGGGGAAAATCTTTTCATAGCAATCAATGTAAACAACATTCACTGCATTATTTACGAGAAGGTATATCTAAAAACCTGAAATACTATTCAAAATTAGATTAAAATCATTATGATGAGCTAAATTCAATATTATTGAAATAGAAACGGTATGAAAATCGGAGGTATTTTCTGGACGTTTTAATAACAAACCGAGCATGTAAAATGTTTATAGCATGAAGGATTGTGGGATAGGTTACGGGAGTTAGAAGAATGGAGAGGACGATTTTGGAGATAGAGAGAGAAAGAGAGATTTAAAAGAATTAAAGAATCACAAAAATAATAATAAATGGCTAAGTTTTCAGTCCGTTGGTCTGAGTGACAAGCTATTAAAACGCGATTAACTCGATCAATCAGAATTTTTTATTTAAGGTTGACATGGTAATTAAAGAAATTACTGTCCGTTTGTGGCGCTATTTTGAGGGGGGATATATTGCACTTCCTCTGAATAAAACTAATTAAATTTTAGAAGAAAGGGATGAGAATGGGTGGGAGGAAGATGGAGAATGGGAAGAAAAGAGGAGAGGGAAGAATAAGAGGGAGAGAGGGATGGAGAAAGAGAAGAAAGAGGGAACATATGAGGGAGAGAGAGAATATGAGGGAGAGAGAGAATACGAGGGAGAGAGAAAATACGAGGGAGAGAGAGAATACGAGGGAGAGAGAGAATACGAGGACGAGAAAGAATACGAGGGAGAGAGAGAATGAGGGAGAGAGAATAGGAGAGGGAGGGAGAGAGAATAAGAGAGGGAGGGAGAGAGAATAGGTGGAGAGGGAGGGAGAGAGAATAAGAGAGGGAGGGAGAGAGAATAGGTGGAGAGGGAGGAAAGAGAGTGGGAGGGAGGGAAGAGAGTGGGAGGGAGGGAAGAGAGTGGGAGGGAGGCAGAGAGATAGTTTTCGTTTTTGCATTTGATTAACATTTAATATGCTAGAATACGATGTGTAGACCTTTATTCTTTAACATTTTAAAATCTTACGATTGAGACTTTGACTCGAGATTAATACCATTTAACGCAGAATGAAATGAAGATTCTCATTCTTACCACCGATTCTGTTGTTAAATTCATGTTTGCTCATATTTTGTTTATTTTCGATTTTGTCCAGTTTTTCAACATTTTAAAAAGAAGGTTGCTAGGGTAGTCAGCATTGTTCATCTAAAATTTTTACATTGTTAGACTCAGGCTTCAAGTGCATTTGCACTAAACTTGCAATAAAATAAAATTAAATAAAATGAAGGACATAGACAGATTGTCTCGAGTGACATCACCTCCCAGTATAAATGCAAATAAATCAAGAACGGTCAGCTCGATTTCAACAAATCTTTCATCTGAATACTCAGAGTAAAACTCTTGCAGGTTTTAAGTGGGAAGTCATCTCCCAAAATGGCATGAATGATGTGAGTTATGTATATAATTATTTTAAGAGGGGCAATAAAAGTGGTTCAACTAATAACACTCTTTGTATCAATTTTTTGTAATAGGAACTGTCACATTGGGTCACTTTACGCAAGGCTGTCTAGATGATTGTAGGAAGTACTGCAGCAGGCCCCTAGTTGTTATTATTTCGGGTTATGGAAATCTTGGGTGCTGTTGTCAATTTTATCATCGTGATGCATGGTTGATATAAGTATCACGGATCTGTTTTTCACTGGAACATAGGAGACTATTGTGTTATCTTCAGTGAAACTGAAAATGCAGCTTCAAACACTCCTGTCTCTTTTTGGAAGGAACTCAGGTAGGATTTTTATTTTTATTTTTATGCAGTGCTGACACGTATCAACTTGAACTCCGACAGAAGTGACTTAGCTAAAGGGACACTTGCGTAACAATTATCATTGGTAATGTTACTATTTGTTCCTTTTATTGGCATAGCTAAACATTTAACCACCTGATCAGGTTTATTACCAGTTGCATATGGTTCTTCTGGTTGAACACCTGCATATATTTCAAATTTCTGTAAATAAAATGTTTACGCATCCAGTAGTGCAAAAACCTTTATTCTGTATCTTTTCATTTTTTTCAGAATATACTGGCGAAAACGGCACCGACCTTTGAAAGGAATCATCATTCATTATATATTCTGTTGGTATGTATGCCTTTTCAAAGTTTGCTGACAATATTTGAATAAGGTCCCTTATTGGAGAAAGGTTATCAGTTACTTTACGCACTTCTTGGGTTGTAACATCGTCAAACCTTATGCATCTCATCAAGAAAAGAAATCTTTTTGATGTAATAGTAATAAAGTATTATCAATTTTACCATCCAGTACTAAATTATTTGAGAAAAATACCTTACACAAATGATAAGTGACAGTTTGGACTGTTGTAGAAAAGGAAAAACAATAACGGAAATCAGAGATACATAACTTACAAAAACTTTGTGATACACCTAGTTTTATGCAATGTATGTACACTCTTTCTATTCATCCACTTAATCCCATGTGAAAAAAAAAATTGGGAAAATTAGGTGGCTGTCAAGATTCAGAGGTGAGCTCTGCGGTAGCTGGGCAAAAAATTCATTATCAGAATGCCGCTGTACATTATATAGCAATTTAAATATATTGTTTATGTCATATTGTTCATGATATCAAGCTGTATATAGACATAGATTTGAAATCGCTGGAGCCACTTTTGAGAAAAATCAACTTCTTATGAAAATCGACAAGTATAAGCTACCCTCCATTCTTACTGTATATATTACATATCAACATTATATATATTTCAGATGATATTATACAAAACTACGAGATTTTATTATATTATGTGTAACCCGTTCAAGCACCAGAGCGGGAAAAAGATGACGGGCAGATGACGTAGCAAAAACAACTTTTTTGGACTCAGGGATACCTTAAAAGTGAATTTCCATTGAAATTTCAAATTAAAATTATTTTATAGTCTCAGTATTTATTGTATGTATATTGTGCATAAAACATTTAAAACATCACAATAAACAAATCCCAAAATTACAAAAACCCTAAAAATTCCATGAAGATGGTTAATGGTGAAAGTATTGCAAATTTGGTCTATATAGGTAATAAATTTCTTTTGATATCAATGAAAATACATTGCACTGGGTTATATTGACCCCACGCGACTAATTAAGGGTTAAAAATATATGTCAAAATACTAGTGTCTCCTGGTTACAAATACTTAAACTATCTCCAATGGTCCCCCATTTTAGGTTTTACCAGTTCCTATTAATGACATCCCTCCCTAAGAACTGCATAACCTTACAGAGGTGGGAAGGTTTGTGTACTCTTATGAACCAAAGAGCTATGCCGGCGGGAGAATATTCTCCTGGTAGGACCATCAAAGCCGGAAAGGTCTGAGGGGAAGAGTCAGACTAAGAAGCAGTCTTGGGGGTTTTACATCCCCCTGTGCAAGGGCAGCAGCTTGCACAGTACCTCTGTAGGTGGTGATCATGTGGATCTGAACAGCTACAGATGGGTAATCACTCTGTGGAACTGCGACGAGGAAAGCAAGGGGAAACTACCTCATTATATTTCCCATGATAGGCTGAAAAGCTGAAAATACCTCTATGGATCTTTCTGGGGTAAAATATTCCGGAGGTAAAATAGTCCCCCAATCGGATCTCCGGGTGGGGACTACCCTAGGGGATGCACAGAGGAAATGTAACATTAATAAGAAAGCAAGTAGTGAGAAATTAAAAATAGGCACATGGAATGTTAGGACTATGAATTCAGGAGGTAAACTAGAGAACTTAAAAAGGGAAATGAGAAGGAATAATGTAGGTATAGTAGGTCTTAGTGAAGTTCGGTGGGAAGGAGAAGGCGAGATAAATTCAGACGAATTTAAGATTATTTACTCGGGAAAAGAGAAAAAGGAAAGGGAGTGAGGATTATAATAAGAAAAACAACTAATGCTGGCGATGACGAAGTAGATGAAATGTATGAACAGATTATGGAGATATTGGAGGAGGAGGGAAAAGGAAGGATCACCACCATAGTAATGGGAGACTGAAACAGTGTAGTCGGAGAGGGATAGGAAGATAACATAGTGGGAAAATATGGACTAGGGAAGAGAAATGAAAGAGGGGAGAAACTTGTGGAATTCTGCCATAGAAATAGATTGATTGTAACTAATACATGGTTTAAGCATCACCAGCGGAGACTTTACACATGGAGAAGCCCAGGAGACCAGAGACGATACCAGATAGATTACATACTAGTCAATGAAAGATTTAGAAATAGCATTAAAAATGTGAAAACACTACCAGGGGCAGATATCGATTCCGACCACAACCTTTTGGTGGCAAATACACAATGTAAACTGAAGAGCGTTAAGAGAAACATAAGAGTTAACAAGAAATGGAACTTAGAGGAACTCCTTAAAAACAAGGAGGCTATCATGACTGAGCTGGAGGAAAGGTTGGGGGAGAGAGATGAAGAAAATAGGAAGAATGTAGATGAGGAGTGGAGATACATACATAGCAACATTAAAGATGTAATGGAAAAGAAGGTAGGAAAGATAACGGGTGAAAGAAACAAAAAACCCTGGATCACAGCAGCAATGCTGCAAAAAATGGAAGAGCGGAGAAAGTGGAAGAACATAAACACTGAAGAAGGCCAAAGAAAGTACAAGGAGTTAAATGATGCTTTAAGAAGGGAAACAGATAAAGCCAGAGAACAGTGGATAAATGAGAAATGCAAGGAGATTGTCGAGTGTGAAAGAATTTGTAGAACAGACCTCATTGCAAAGCAAGGGAACTATTCAAGAAAAAGGCAAGAAGGATGGGACGTAAAGGAATCATGAACAGAAGTGGTAAAATAGTCTCGGAACCAGACAATGTAAAGAATGTCTGGAAAGAATACATTAAGGTGCTGTATGACAAAGAAGGAAAGCCAAGAAATATTGAATTAAATGAAAAAGAGGATGTGGAAAAAGATCAGCTAGGACCAAGTATTCCCAAGTCTGAAGTTAAAAGAGCAATTGATGACATGAAAAGAAGGAAGGCTGTTGGGAGTGATGATATACCAGTGGACGTTCTTAAGGTTTTGGGGTCGAAAGCAGTTAAGCAACTAACAAAAATTTTTAACCAAGTATATGATACTGGCATATGGCCTGAAGATTTTTTTAGATGTTGTAATGGTACCACTGGAGAAAAAGAACAATGCAAAATGTTGTAAGGATTACAGAACTATTAGTTTAATTTCTCATACAGCTAAAGTTCTAACCAGAATAATAACAAAAAGAATTGAAGGTAAAATAAAAAAGGAGCTGCAAGATAATCAGTTTGGTTTCAGAAGAGGAAGAGGAACTAGAGATGCTATAGGATGTATGAGGATGATGATAGAAAGAGCGCTAGAAGTCAATAAAGGTATGTATTTTTGTTTTGTAGATTGGGAGAAAGCTTTTGACCAAGTGAAATGGGATAAAATGCTGGGTATTTTAAACAAAATAGGAATAGATTGGAAAGATAAAAGACTGCTTAAAAACCTTTACTTTGATCAAAAGATTAGAGTCAGGGTTTAAGGAGAAGAAACAGAAAGTACTTCAATAGGGAGGGGAGTGAGGCAGGGATGTCCTATTTCACCAGCGATATTTAATATTTATGCAGAAACAATAACAGAAGAAGCGTTGATGGAAGAGAAAGGATTTAAGATAGGAGGTGAAAGTATTACCACCATTAAATATGCAGATGATCAGGGATTAATAGCAGAAGACGAGAAAGAGCTTCAGAGGATGACAGACAGACTAGTGGAGGTTGGCCAACAATATGGAATGAAGATCAATGCTGAAAAAACGAAAGTCATGGTGGTTTCAAAGGAACATAAAGAATTAAATATAATGGTAAATGGACAAAAATTGGAACAAGTATGTAGTTTCAAATATCTTGGCAGTATTTTAGCGCAGGATGGAACTAGTACACAGGACATCAGAAGTAGGATTGCAATGGCAAGAGCAGCATTTAATGAGAAGAAGGAGCTTCTCACAAGCAAAAAAATAAATTTAGAAACAAGGAAGAAATTAGCAAAATGCTACATATGGAGCATAGCTCTTTATGGTGCAGAGACGTGGATGGTAAGGAGAAAGGAGGAAAAATATTTAGAAAGTTTTGAGATGTGGGTATGGAGGAGAATGATGAAAGTGAAATGGACAGAGAGGAAGAGAAATGAAGAAGTATTAGAAAAGGTGGGAGAAGAAAGGATGCTAATAAAAACAATCAGGAAAAGAAAAGCAAGTTGGATAGGGCACATATTGAGAAGACAGTGTTTACAAAGGACGATCTTAGAAGGAAAAATTAGTGGAAGAAGAGGAAGAGGGAGAAAAAGAATAGGAATATTGGAGAATATAAAGCAGGGATATAATACTTATAGAGATATAAAAGAGGCTTCTAGGGAGAGAGAGAAATGGAGGTAGCGATTCAGTTAAAACCTGTCTTCGGAAAGAAGCATGGTGATGATGATTAATGCCATGAGATGGCAGTATGACGAAATTGTGAGACACTAATATTTTCTATTTAAATCTTCTTTTCAAATTAGGTATTCCTGCAATGGCTTATATTAGATACTCGTAATTGTTTAATTTTAATGTTTTAGGCGATATTTGCAACCAAAAAAAGAAGTATAAATACTTTTAATGAAATTTCAATAACGTAGTTAACAGGCCATGGATCAGTGTTGTCCAATAACCATTCAGCAACAAAATATAATGGTAAATTGCCACAGTGAGATGACCTGACACGTTTGCATATTATAGATGTGAAGTGTCATTGGTCTTTTCTGACACACTGACAATGCACTTAATATATAGATGCATAAGGAAAGCATGCTTTGAATGTTATAGTACGTGGAAGAGGAGAGAGAGAGAGAAAGAAAGAAAGGAGAGAGACAGAGGGGGGGTGAGAGGGAAGGAGACAGAAGTAGGGAGAGATAGATCAATAATGGTGTTGATTAGGCCGAGATTGATACTAGGAAGTCTATTTTTAATATTTTCAATGATACTTGATGCAATAATTGTATTTAGAAATATTGTTTTTGTTTGCCAGCCTTCATTAACTATTCTTTTATTTCTAAACAGACATTTGAATATTTCTTCAGGATACTTCTTTGCAGGGCATTGAACTGAAATTTATTTTGCTCCAGTTTTCGTTCTGGTTCACACAAACCAAAAAATTTCGGTTCGGTTCGTTTCGCTCCAGCAACCACCATTGAAAATGAAAGTGTGAGCTTTGCTGGCTGATATAATGATATAAATAAAAATATCTCCAGAAACCAGCAGGTTCGTCAAGGTAAAAAACTTTTCGTTGACAGCTGGTCACAAGTGAAGTGTTGGTTTCAGCCAATGCTGGGGCAAATTTCCCATGATGAGGCCAAAATCCCACCATGAGGCCAAAATCCCACCATGAGGCCAAAATCCCACAAATAGGCAAGATCCCACAATGGGGGCGAAATCCCAACAACGACTGAATGAGAAGAAAAATCAACGATGTTCAAGAAAAATAGTTTTTCGTGATGTACCAACAATGTCAACGAAAACTTCCTCGAAGTTTCTGGTCTATACATATTTCGGCCGCCAGGTGACCATCTTCAGGGCCAAGTGTAATGATTCAATTGAGTGAGGATATTCGGTCACAGGTCTTTTTTAAACACAATTGTTCAAGGTCTGGGGAAGGGAGGTTGGGGGTTTCGGAGGGGGTGGAAGGCCACATGGATTGGGTGGGGTAGTACAGGGACTAGATTAAAGAGTGTGCTATCAATGTTCCAGTTTCAAGTTTTAATTTTGCATGTCGGTGTTTCTGGATTTCAAGGTTTTCTGTGGCATCTAACTTGGAATTTTGGCATCCTTTAAGCAAGGTTAGGTTTTCTATAGTTATGGGGTGGTTTCTTTCTATTATGTGTTTTTCGACGGCTGATTTTTCTGGTCTCCCATATTTTGCGTGTGTTAAATGCTCCTTAAATCTAACTGTGGGGTTTCGTTTTGTCTGACCAATATAAGCCTTGGGATTAATTTTAAAATGAGAAAAAAGGTCTGCTATGACCGGGAATTGAATCTGGGTCTTCCACTTGCCGGGCGAATATTCTACCACTGAACTAATGTAGCAGATCAATTTTCTCGTTTCTGAACATGGATGTTTTCTTGGTTGGGACGGAACTAGCCAAGCTAGTATCAAACTGCCCCAACGGATGTCCTCGAAGAGATACATCGAAGAAAACTCCTCCCTCTCAAATGGTGAGATGTGGGCAACACATGACTTTCTCCATATTTATATGGCAAATTACACGTTGTTAGCTCTGGGATCATTGTCAATATTTACTTCCGGTGGACAATTAGGAAAAGAAAAAGGAGTGTTACTAAGACATAACTAAGCGTCAATTGTTAACAATAGTCTTCAGTAGGTGGCGTGGTGGTGGCAGCTAAAAATATAAGATATCTCTTAAACAATGCATTATATGGAAAAATGTATCAAACAAAGGTTGTAGAAAATAAATTTCCTACAACTTTTATTCCAATACATTTTTACATTTATCAAATATTAAAGCAAATATTTCAATATAACGGATAAGTAACAAGAGTAAACACCTACTTCCGGTTGACCGATTTTTGCCAAAAACTAATCAGATGATCTAACTTTTATAAAAATGTTAAATATAAAATTTTGCGTTGACCTGATTAATAGTTTTTGAGTTAGAGCGCCCACAAAAATCTATCACATACAGACAGAAACACAGACATCATCAAGAAAATAGTCAAAACGTGTTCAGGCGACCTTAAAACATGTATTTCCATTGAAATCTCGAATTCGATTTTTTTCATGAAAACAATACTTTCTCTATACTTGGTACTTGGAGAAAGTAATAAGTGCTTAGAAACATATTAAATGCTTAATAAACAATTAAAAAGTATGAACAAAAACACTAGTTTTGCAGAAAACATGGCATTTTTCCAAAAGGAATTTTTTTCACTATAATGGAATTTGGTTTCTCTTATAAAGACATAAATAAACCCGTAAAAATGAAGAAAGTGATCAAACACATAATAAAACATTACGATTAAATGATTTAATACGATTACATGATTACGAGTGAGTACTAACCACCAACACAATCCGATGAAAAAAAATCGTCAACTGTGAAACTGACATTACCCAAACAGAAGTGGGAACCAAACTAATGGCTAGAAGCAAAAGAAAGGATGCTAAGACCACCTGAACTGTTAGGACCAGATGTAGCACAATGACAGGAATTCCAGTCATGCGTCACATGATAGGACCCCTCATGACTGGAATTCCAGCCATGCCATGTTGAAAGTGTTAAGCATGGTGATAGTTTGTACTCAAATATATCATGTCAGTCTTTTCAAACAATTTTGGCATTAGCTTAGGAGAATCTTCTTTCTTTTCTTTTCCTATTCATAGCATGATACAATGTTATGGCTCTTTCATATACCACATTACATTTACATGCTCTGCATAAAACTCCTTTGATCATTAGCATTGAGAAAACAACTGGCCAATCATTGCTATTATTACATCTACTTTTCTGCGGCAAAAGTTAACAATTTGGTAAACACTATGCAATTTTAATTTTTTTAATACTTACCTTCTTTGATTCTGAACATAATATGCAACCCCAAAAATAATTAGGATGACTGCCAGTATGGTACAGACCACTGGCACCACTATTACAGACAGTTGGGCTGTTTTTTTTACTGAAAAATAAAAAATATTTGTTAAAATAATGTTATTAGAAAATTTATCATTTAAAAAAAACTAACAAAAGAAAATTTTAACTTCTGTTAATGCTTAATCATCCAAATGATCGCGTTTTAATACTGTATCAATAAGGAAAAATAGAGAAGCCTCTCAACTTAGCATAAGAGGTAGATGTTTATTCTATCAAAATTTTGTAATATGTAATCAATTATACACTTGATATAAAGCCACAACATTATGAACTTGCATTTATGCTCTGGTTCTTCTAAAATAAACCTTTTATATCAAATAAAAATATTTTCATTGCTAGTACGAAGGCATTCATAAAAAACAATTATGATAGCTAAGCCATAGTTAATACAATGCATATTTGAAATTTCATTTACAAAATCTAAGCGCAATACTTTAAGATATTTTATATTTACCTTCATAGATGGTCACCCCCACTTGTGTCACCTTCACACTGACATCATTGTTAATGATGATCAGCATAGTATACTGCTTTGCTACAGGAAAATAATGCTTTACATTGAATTCACAATATGAAGACGTCACTGCATCACTTTGCCTGCAAGTTTCATTCCCTATAAGACAGGAATGCATCATGTCATCAATGAAACCATAAAATAAGTTAATGAAGCATCTCCATGCAATAAATATGTAAACTTAATAGGTAAAACCAAACATTTATAGAAAAAGTGTAAATTAGCTCTATAATCACCATGAAGCCATATATGATCCCAACACCATTATAAGTAGTTTGGAATTTTTTAGGATTTACCCAATTTTTACGAGATTTATACCCTCTGAATGATTTTTTCAAATTCTGGTTGTCTAACTAAACCCTGAAAATTTTAATTTTTTAATACTACTGCAAAAATCAATAAAAGCCATTTTAGAGCAGGGATTCTCAATCTGAATTTCTGAAAGACTCGGAGACAGCTATTAGTGAAAAAGTAGAAATCAATGACATAATTGAATCTTTCAGTTCAAAAATACACTTTACTCTTACATTTAGAAGAACTATTGGCACCAATTATCAATTTTCAAAAACAACTTGAAAGTAAAGCTCCAATAATCCATCGATTTAACCATATTGTAAACATACACTTAAAGAAACAAATGGAACTTCCCTGTAAGTAGCTAGAAACAAGCATGTACATATGCCGCTGTTATGAAAACACTACTTAGCACAACAGCACTACTATGGCTATAAAAGAGTTTTTGGAAATTCTTTCTTCAAATGGATTGCTACAATTAATAGAAATATCCATACAACAATAAAACCTTTCTGGAGAAAGACATCCGTATTAGATCACTTTAATAAATCTTTGAATCTATGAATGTCCTACATCAATGGTTCTCAAACTGTGTACAGCAGTAGATATTTAGGGGTGCCGTGAAAAACCATGTTTAGTAAATAAATCAATGATTTGCATGTGTTGGTGAGTAATTAGAGCAATAATTTTTCTTTTAATAAATTGATTATGTAGTAGCATCAACAAAAGGATGAGTCCAAAGGTTGTAAAATCCGTATCTAAAAATATATGAACCTTGTCACAAGACTGGGGTGCCGTGAAACCCTCTTTATCTTTGAAAGTGTGCTGTGGCTCAAAAAAGTTTGAGAACCACTATCCTAGATGCTGGTGATTAAGTTAAATTTTTCGGCATATATGGAGATGTGAATAAGCAGATTAAATTTGAACTTGCAGTCTAAATATTAGAGCCCTCAACTCTAAGCAAAGATTGGATATTGATAAGATTTCAATTGGTACTGAAGTCCGATACCCTAAATCTGATGTCAACAACCTATGGCCCACAAAGATGAAAAAGTGGTCAATAGAATTGAATGTAGACAATATCATGTTGTCTTTCAGCGAAATTAAGGTCTCAAAACTTCTTCTGATGAAGGTTTAACTCTAGCAAAAATCAGAGTTCATTTTCACTCATGTGAGACCTCAGAATATCTAGTAGGTAACTTGTGATGTAAACACTTATCCATCATCATCTTGCATGATTTCCAATGCAGCCTTCCAAAGCATTCATAACTACAAAAGTGGCCCACCATAAAAAAATGGTTGCCAACTCCTGCCCTAAATTAGACAAATTTGCCTTAACATTGCTATGTATACCAATAGATATCTATGATGTTAAGTGTTGTCATTTGCAAACACCAGAAAAGAGTGATATTACCAAAGAAACATTTGCCATGCAGATGTTGTATCTGAATCACAAAAGCCTAAAAAACATTGAAAAATTTTTCAAGTTTTTCATTTAAAACAGATTTTACCCAAATTTTTGAAAAATAATCAATCCTGATAATTACCCTCAGAATGAAGTTTTTTTCTTAAACCCGAAAAATCCACACCCTAATTATAAGCTTTAAAAAATCTGATGTGGCCACCACATGACTTTCTCCATACCTGTAATATTTCTAAAAATTCCAAATAGGTTACATGAGAATAAATATTTTAAGGAACTGTGAGAAAAATTTAGACTACAAAGAACAGAAATAAGCACAAACCATAGCCTTCTGATATTGGATATACCCCCAAAACTCCAACAATTAAGAAAATAAAAAGAGCGTAAATAACAAGGAGAGGCTATGACCTTCAGGTCACGGATTATGATGATACGTGACTAGGCGATTCTATATCAAAAATAAGGAGACTCGTGTCTCAGGGTTTTTGTGAATTGGCCCTTGTGTTCGAGAATTCAGCATCGGAAATATCCAAAAACATCGTATGCAACTTAGGTAATAGGCTTCATTGTCAAACTGATAGCGTGTCTAGCTCCTATGGCGGGGGCCTGGGTAATTATATCACTCTCCATTCATCTCTTTCCTTTCTCCCATTTCTCTTCCTCTCTTCTCCTCTCTCTGCCTCTCTATTATCTCCCTTCTTCTCTTTCTCCCATCTCTCTTCCTCTTTCATCTTCTCTCCCCATCTCTCTATTCTCTCCCTTCTTCTCATTACTTTCTCCTATCTCTCTTCCTCTTTTGTCTACTTTCTCTCCATTTCTCTCTGCCTCTTTCTCTCTCCCTTCTTCTCTTTACTTTCTCTCATCTCTCTTCAGCTCTTTCTTCTTCTCTCTTCCTCTCTTTCTTCTTTCCCTGCCTTTTTCTCTCTGCCTTCCATTTCTCTTATATATTTATCATTATATGTTTCTGCATTCATTACCTCCAAATAAAAATTATACAGCAAAATTTTACTGGAGAATGTTATTTTCAAATAACACTTGGATAATTAAAATAGCGAAAACATTCAGGATCGAACCCAAGCCCATTCCGTAGTAGCTAGGCATTCTATCCCCTCAGCCATTCCCTTTCTAATCAACAATGAAACCTATTAAGTTGTATACGATGTTTATGCATATTTTCAATGCTGATTTCTCGAACTCAAGGGCCCATTCACAAAAACCCCGAGATACAGGTGTTATTATTTTCGATGTAGAACCACCTGGTTGCGTTTCATCAAAATCCATAACCCGAAGGTCGTAGCCTCTCCTTGTAAGATGTAACCAATTGTAAACGTAAATTGTTTACAGTAGTTGCCGGTAGGTGGTGTGGTGGTGGCAGCTAAAAAATATAGTTTTTAAAATATCTCTTAAACAATGCATTATAATGAAAATGTTTTGAACAAACATTGTAGACAATTCATTTTCCTATAAAAGTTATTCCAGTACTTTTACATTTACCAAATATTAAAGCAAATATTAAACAAATAAAATATCTCCTTAACAATGCGTTCTATGAAAAAATATTTCAAACAAACATTAGAGAATAATATTTTATATAAAGTTTATAATAAACAACATTTACATTTATAAAGATTTAAAGGAGTTATTTGCCAAAACCAAAACATGACCAGAGTAAACATCTGTAAATGGAGAAGGTAAAAATGCAAAAAAGATATTGCCAACAAGTGAAATTTTTTTACTCTCCCTATATTTCTGCCTAAAGTAAATGATATGCATATTTTTTGGGACAATATGATTATCATAACATTAAGTACCACTGGGGTTTCATATAACTGCAAATGTAAAATCTGTAGAAAATGGAAGAATCAAGGGAACAAATTATCTGATTATTCTATTTGGCAGAACACAGTTAATACAGGGTGGGAAATAGATGAAATATGCAAGTTGAACCAAGAATATAGAGGTGCCCAACATTGTACAAAGCCTTGAAAAGAGCTGATGTAATGTTATATAATGATTTTTCACCATTTTGGATATTGAGAAAGATGGAATTTTTTGGAAGAATGTTAAAAAAATTCCAAGTTTCAATAATAATCCACAGAAACACTGGCTGTAAATTATCTTCCTCAAATTCACTTTTAAAGAAAAAGTTACAATAGCACTACATATTTCAAGATAATACAAATATAAATTCTCTCTAAAATAGAAGAAAAAAACTGGACGAAAGCTGGTAATTATTCTTGAATGCAATACTTGTAAGGCAAGTGTAGAATCAGTATATATGAGAATGTGGGCAATAATTTTGCTATACAAATTACGAATTTCTTGAGCGATGAAGTGGTGTGCAATGAGTTTGTGGTGCAATTTATTGACGTGCGATGAACTGACCTCGACGAGTTGTCATAGAACCATTGGAAGTATGGTTACGCATTTAATTGATGTTTCTTTAAACATAAGATAAAATAATTAATCTAATGAAATTTTTCATTGCATACTTAACCTAAATTTCAATTAATACAGTATTAATTTTCAAATACATTTTAAAACTGTTTTTCCTCAAACAAAAATTTGTAACAAACCATTTCTATGAATGAACAAACTACATAGTATACCTATACTGATTACGTGTGTTCGAAATATAAACCAAATACAATCAGTGATAAATTCTCATAAAATCTTTTTTTTTCTATTTTGACAATCTGCTAAATTGTTAGGTTTGGGGTTATCTTGGATTCAGGTAAATATAGTAGTGCTTAATTCCATATTTAATTTTTTATTTATATTAAAAATTTTCTGTTAGCTTTGCATAGTTTCTATATTAACTACAATACAGTACAAATAACATGGAATAGTTTCAAGTTATTTTTAAAGCTTATAAAATATCAGTTTCTCAGGTTTTATATTTAGGTAATTTAAGAACCCAATGGTTCTCAACAACTTAAAACATGTCAAGTAATAGCAGAATTAATCGAGGAAAAATATACAGTTGAGCATTTTTATGAGTAACATTCTTTCTCAGAATACAGTAAAACCTTGTTATTTCGAAGTTCAAAGGACCACAAAAATATGACTTCGAATTATCCGGGTTCAAAATAAATGAACTTTAAAAAAATCGAAATTTCTTACGATCCGCTACTTGGACAGTAAAAATCGCAATATAGTCTTATTTATCCATTCTGCTACAAAACGTATTGACCTTACAAGTTCGTACACACAGTGAATTCATGAAGAGCAGAAGTCACCACTTAATTAAAGATTCACGAACACCACTGCATGCGAAAAATAGGATCGAGTGGACATTCCAATTTTCCCAGTATGTATTTCAAGTTACTCTTTTACGCAACGTTTCGGAAGAAAAGATTTTCAACCACGCGTACTCAGCCAAAAGATTACTAAAATGCTTGCTAAAAAGATTGGGAAAACACGTGTGAAAAATTGTAAAGATAATAGATAGGAACCATCACGTAGTAATTCTCTCCAATTTCGTTCCAACTTTTCATGCTATTGGTCAAAAATAATTAATTAGGTAATTCTTTATTAGCTCTAAGCAATTTCATACATTGCATTGTAATTTTATTTGCATCCATATTACACAGCTGTAATAAAATATACGTGCTCTCAAAATAACATGGTCGTATTTGCTATGACAGGTGATGATTTTACAATTATTACCAACTTTTATATTAACTTTGCTTTATATATATATGCGTGTGTGTGTGCATGTGCGTGCGTGTGTTTTGGACCCCGTCTAATCTGAAAAATCCAAAGCTGCTTGCAGGGCTCAAACCACCTCACCTGAGATAATCATCGCGTAAGACAAGTGATTTAGTCACCTCGGCCACCAGATCTATGCATTGGCACTGTGATAAATGTTAATTTGAATACGTGTGGGAAGATAGATATATAGTATTAGTGGCATTTTTCATATTTATTTATTTTTAAAAATTGTTTTCTTTTTAGTTGTTTATTTTTATAATTTCATTATTTTGACAACAGTTATCACATTATTTGTACTACATTACATTAGCTTTCCTTTTCTGTGTTTATACTGTTGAAGTGAATCTAAACAAATTACAAGCATCAATCATAGCAACAAGATTAAACAAACTATTGTAATTGTTAGTGGTGTAAGAGAACTTTATTTTACTGTGGATTTGTATTGATACTAGCATTCATACGTTTTTTGAAGGGTTATTTCAACTAATAATTGTAGGTTTTTATTTTTCGTAATTATTATTGATAGTAAGTTTTTATTTATCTTAAAAACTTTTTATCTTTATTCATTTAAGATTATTCTAAAAACTGTTTTCCCTATGAGTTTCATTAAGAATTATGTTTGGAAAATCAAGGTACATAAAAGCTTTTGATGAATTTTATTATTATTATTAAATTCTTATCGCTCCTCTTATAATATTGCCTTATACATGCATTTTATTATTATTACATTATAATCACATTTATATTGCTCTACTATTAATAATCATTAATGCTATCTCAGAATAGTTCACATTGAAAATTCATTTGAAAACTACTTTAGATGACTATATTTGTCTATGTAGTTTGTGCTATGAACATAATTTTATTCTTTGGAACAGTTCACTTGGCTTATTTTTTACTTTGGATGAATTCTTTTCTAATTATAGACCTTTAAGAGATGACAAAAAAATCAATGAAACTCCAGAAGAACGTGAGAAAAGACTAGGTCGCAAAAGGAAGTATTATAAAATAAAGAAACTAAATGAAACAGCAGAGGATAGATAAAAGCATTTGTGTCATTCTCATGAATATGCTCAGAGAAAGGTTGTCATGATTATATTAGTTTATTCATATTAAAGTATTAACTATATAAAAGTTGGTTATAAAAATTCATTTTTATATTTTCACTTGTGTACTTACGAATTCTTTTCTGCAATACGTACTCAACACATTCACCCTTTGGTACTGCTGACGAGGGGATTTAAATCCATGAATTGCATCATGCAGGCAGGAGGGAGGGGTAAGGGTCAAGCTTAGCGTAGCGCGCTGAGTTTAAGGGAAGGGAAAACTAAAAAGGCAAACATAAGCATGATGTATTTTATGGACAATCTCTTAGAATTGTAAGAAATGCTCTTAACCCCTCAAAGTCGTCCTGCGTACTGGGTATGCAGGATGAAAACTTCATATGTGGTCATACTGGGTACGCTGCAGAGATCACTAATTTCTCTATTTTTTTGAAGCAATAAGTTTCCTAAAATCTGAAAAACCTTGATATATTTCAAAACAGTAACCTTGGACCTTCCTATTATGCTTAATTCTGCAATTTTTACTGTTTTCTTTTTACCTATATTATATGTCAAATTTTGTGATTGAATTTTCATGTAGTTATGCGAATTGTGGGTTCTAAAAACCCCTATTCAATGCTGAGACTAACCGAACCTCTGCACGAAAGCTACTGTGAGGTGGAAGAAGATGCAGCCATTGTTTATCTGCTTTGTGATGTCTCTCACTCTTGAGATGAATATTTTTTTCTTATGCATCAACACTTGAGAGTTATGTATATGGAAATGGAGGAGGAATGGTTTTCGGATCTGTACTAGTGCTAGGTTCAGTATATCTTGAGAACAATATAATGACAGTGAGAGAGAGAAACACCTATCTGACATCAATGCACAAACAAGCCCATTCAAAGATATTTACAATGCTACCTCTTGACCAAAAGCATGATCAGAGTGTATAGGAAGCGCTTGGATCGCACAAAAAACATTATCTTGCCGCTCTGAGGGAAACATTTACGCTGTATGGTGGCAGCAATTGTTCGCTATTTTTCTGTTGTTACTTTTGTTTAATTTCTAAGAGACTAAAAGAGTCGAACTTATCATGGTATCAACCAATAGAAAAACGCAAGCAATATCTGGTGATGAAAAGTAGATGGAAATCTTACTTGAAAGTGATTTGGAAGAAAGTGTCAGTTCAGAGAGTGATAGTGAGAAAAATATAGGTAAAAACCTATATTTTTGGCATTTTTTTTGTTGAGTGGGCAAATACGAAACCTCATCTCTCCTGTCCCTGTGCGCTTCTAGCATCTTTGTTTATCCTTATTTGAAGTTTTTTTTAATTTTACGACATGATGATTCCCTCTTGCCTATGCGTAATGGATATATAAGAAGGTAGTGCAATGAATAGCTGGTCAGCTTTAAAAATTTAGGAAGGTGACTCCCTAATAATGCCTTAAGAATATGCTTAACATATAATGAAGTTTTTTCCAACAAACTTATGGGGAAGAGGTAGAGATCTACTATATAGCAGTATACATGAAGTAATCTGAGAACCTGGAATAAAGAAGGTCTAGTGATTAAAGGATAAGATGATTCCTCTATTTGTATCATCTACAATTTTATTTCATGTTGACAATTAAATAAGTAAAAAGAAGTTACCTGTTTGGGGGGCAATGTATATTTTGTTTGCGAGAAATGGAGAACAAAAATGCAATGCCTTTGTCATGTGCACGCACGAATTTTCCACTTACAATATGGGTAAAGGTTTCACATTAAACGAAATGTTCGCGAGTCACTGGACCAGATCATGACTTCAAATTTCATTGTAAACATATTTCAAATAATCCGTACTAAAAAGTATGCAAAATCCTATGACGTTGGCTGGGGACTACTCTTAGCTTTGAATTACACGCTCTTTCAAATTATCCGGGATCAAAATAATGAGGTTTTACCGTAATAGTAAGATGTCTGGATGATTTGCAAAATAACTATACAGTAGAATCCTAATTTAACATTTGTCTGGGGATTTTACTGCCCAAACCTTAAATCGAGGAAGACATTAAATGGGGGTAGTCAAACATTGTAACACAAAATGTCTCTAATTTGTTATATGATAAATAACAAACCATTTAAAAGCATAATTAGACCAATTGCCGTAATCTATCCTTCATGTAATGACAGTTTTGTTTTCATTATTTTTTATAGAGAAATTTAACATTTACACATTTCATCATTATTGATTCCTAACTTGTTTAGAAAATTTGTAGTCTTCTTTGGTATAATCTGGAAATGAAATTGTAAAAATGCAAGACTTGTGTTAAGATTTTGGGGATAACAAGCAAGACACATGTAACATTAAGTCGTTCTTTGCTTCTTTTATCCACCCTGGAAAGCTTCTCCTCTCATTTGCAAGCTTTTATATGGCAGCAGGGAATAAAATGCTGTAGTTCCATCGACACCATAAACCACTGGGTTCAAATCTTTTCACTATAGAATATGAAAATTACTTCCATTGATCCACCGATTCTTGGTCAGTACTCACACTTTCATCAGAAACATTCCTGCAGGAAATATCATGCCTCTTATCGATACAATCTCAACATAAGGACAAAAATATTGCATGTGAACGATAAATAAAAGTTCAGATTTCATGAAGGAACCAGAATTATATTTCTTAAAAGTGTGCGAACACTAAATCAGAAAAATATAGCTTTATTTCTATGGAGCATTGGAGGGGACCACAAAACTGAATGTTAAATGTGGGAAAAAGTTAAATATGAGAATGGTAATTCAGGATTACATTGTAAATTAGAAGTTATGACCATGTGTTCTAAAGTTATATAATTTCTTTGAAGGTACATAAGACTTGCTTGGACTACAAATACATCATTTTTAGGCATTCTTTACCAGTGAATTGGTAGTAGCAGAGTGCCTTATGGGCACATCTCGATTTCTTATATATACCTTCAAAAGTTTTATGATTACATAAGTCACATTATTCCCTACCCCAAGGGTGGGAAAACTTTTGAAGAGACAGGCAGCATTAGCAGTTGTGGTTCCTTAGGCCTTATCAGATGCAAATGCTTTGGCGGACTGCATTAGGGCCCATATCAGAAGTTACTTGAGAGAATGCAAATGTTTCTAACAGTGAAAATCGATAATTAACAATATTTACCATCAAAACTTAGCAATTTTATCCAACAAATACGAAAATATCTGTATTGTTCCATGGTTCGCTTTCATGTAGCTTTATAAAATGCTCCTGCGAGCCTGATGTGGCTCGCAGTTTCCCCACCTCTGCACTACTCCATTCTAATAAAATCTTTGAAATTTCAACATTTCCTATTTAATTTAAAACTGAAATTTTAAAATTATATTACAATGAAGCCTCATTTTATTCAGGATTACAACAAATAATTGCACTAGGAGTAAGATTGTAGTGCTTAGAAAAGAAATAATAGATCTACCTGTAGCATTGTAAGGCCCAGGAACCCACTGGATGCAACGAGTGTAAGGAGAAGATCCTTTACATTTGACCTGAAGGTTTAATAGTTCTCCATGTTTTAGCCAATTTGTTCCATTCACTGTCACATTTGTTACAGGAGCTGGAAAGGAAAAAAATAAGATAACATTTTTCCAGATACAAAGCATATGATAAAAAGAATACCTAAATAAAATGTAATAAAATTATTTTAGAATAAAATTTACTAGGTCTATAGGAATCCTTTTAACCCGGCAGTACTCGTGCATATTTTTGTAATGTAAGAGATCTTGCGGGGTGTCTCGACCCCATGGATATTTGTAGTTAAAAAATTATTAATCGTCGAATTTCCAATAATTTTTTCATTTTATAGGTCTCTTGATGTACTTTGATTAATTTTAATTTAATTTAAGATGTCAATTATTTAACAAAACTGTGAGAAAAATAAAAATTGTGGAAAATACAATGTTTGCTCTTACTTTTATGAAATTTTATATTTTGTAATCAGTGAAGTAACTGTTCAATAGCAATCCCAGATCATAAACAACAACACCAATGATGCAAATAGTAATAATAATTTCACAATAAAATGTATAAACCACTCGCAAAACAGAAAAATGGAGATTATGCACAATGCTCAGTCACACCAAGAAAAATGACCAAACTCAAAGAATAACCACAGGATACTAGTTTTTTGGTGAAAATGGTTGTAGGCACATGCCACTCCAGCTACTCAGGAACAGGAGACATAAAATCTAAAAGTAAAGGAACCCTGTCATAAAACATAGGGCTGGGGTGTCTACAGCACCCCGCACGACCACTCCCAGGATAAAGTGAGAATAGCTCCAAAAGTGTAACTTTACTTTAACAGTTACCTCCCACAAATAATTACAGGCAACTCTCGTTCAACAAACGACATGCATTCCTGAAAAGTGATTGTAAAACGAAGATTCGTTGAATGATCGTGATTATTCCATTGACTTCCCCATTAAAACTCCAGATGCGTTCCAGACAAAAGATTTTTTATTCTTTAATTTATAATTCTTAGCTTTTAAAATGTCTGTCAAAGTAAGTAGAATATTGGACCAACTGGAAAACCGAAGCAACTACAATAGAACATAGAAGTATGTACAGTGCCATCTATTGTATGATACAAGAAAATTCAACTTTTGAATGAAAAACAGAACCTCTTAAACTCATTGTCAAGTGAAGGGTAAAAAAATAAGAAAAATGTTTATAAAAGATTCACAGCGAGAGCAAGTATGATAAATGTGGCCACGGCAAGGCTTGAAAACAAATCCTCCTGATGTAATGATTATGTATGAACTGCAAGAAAACAAATGCGACCAAACGTAATCAATCCAAATCACAGACTGAAGCATAGAATGGCTGTGGAAAACTCTGCATTGTCTACTTCCTCCTAATCGGTACACAAGAGGTCCTTCGAGTCTAAGTGGATATTTCTAAATATATTTTGAGTAAAAAAAAGCACATTCGGTGACATCATATTAAGCCTCTCAAGAAATGCAGATGATAGGAAAAATGCATGGTAAAGTGGACACACGAAGAATCCATGGGTAAACAAGATGGTCTTTGTGACACCAAGAGCTATCATAAACATCCAAGTTTCTTTGATCTGAGTTGGATGCATGTTATTTAGTACAGAATTTTAGGCAAAAAGTAAAGTCATAAAATTCAATTCATTCGTTCAACAAACGTTCATTGAATGAGAGTTACCTGTACTTTCATTTTTCCACTAACATTGCAATTACATAAATAAACTAACAATCAAGACAACCCACTATGTTAGTATTTTAGATTAATTTAAGTACTTTTGCACTATTAACTTTATTTATACAAAAGTATTAGGTTGTCAAGAAATTAATGTGCTTTTTTTTCAAGAAAACAGAATACAATTAAAAACAAATGAAATTCCCATTATTATCTTAGAAAGCCTTTCATCTAATAACTAGATTTTTCAATTCCACGTTTGAAGAATTCCATTGGTTTTGATCCAAGGAATAAATACACGTTCTCTTTAACTGCCTCTTCATTTTCAATTTTTTTACCATTTAAATGGTGTTGAAGTGAATGGAAAAGACGGTAATCTGTTGGTCTGGTGCATAACCTAATTCCCTGAGTTATTGTCGAGTCCAATGTGCCACATGGGGACGAGCATTATGATGGAGAAGAATGACACCTTTCCTATTGATATGTAATGGACAATTCTGATGAAGAGACCCGTTTAAGCGATCCAACTGTTGACAGTACAGATCAGAAGTCACTGTTTTATTTGGATTGAGGAGTGCAAAGTAGACCATTCCTCCCATGTCTCACCAAATGCAAAGAATTATCTTCTGCAGATAGATTTCAGGGTTTGAGGGCAAGAACTGGTGTTTGTCCGCAACTAAGCCATTGTTTTCTACATTTAACATTAACATAAAGAATCTATTTTTCATCTCAAGTTACTATCCGTTCTAGAAATGGTTCAAGGTTTTGGCGAGCATTGAGAGAAGAAGCAATGCTGATGGTTTGCAGAAGTTGATAGCTGGAGAGATTATGAGGAACTAAGGTCTTTGCCAAGTTTTCTAAGGTGTAGTTGCACAGTATCATGAGAAACATTTAGTTATGTTGCCATTTCATGGGTATGTTGCTGTAGGTCACACTTAACGAGTGTCTTCAAAACTTCAGGGTCAATTTCAATATGGCAGCCTCTACCAGGGCAATCTTTCAGACTGAGATCCCCAAAATGGAATTTCCTGAACCATCACTGGCATTTCCGAGCATTCAAAACATTTCTATAAACTTCTCGGATATTCCTCGTGGCCACATGAGCATTATTTCCTTTTTAAAATTCATACAGCATTACATTCCGAATGTGTATCTCATCTGTGATCATGTTAAGCAACAATATGAGGGGTTGCCATGGACAAAAATAAACATCTTATTTACACAAATAATCTGTTTGATTGGTTAGGAAATATATATTCTGAAAGTTATGAGTTAAATTATCCTACTCACAAAAATGACAATTTCTTGACAACCTAATATAAATATGCCCAGACCTAAAAAAAATAAATTGTGAACTAAGACTGTTATGTCCCGAGTTTGAAATTAGATCTTCAGTACAGTTCTATCTTAACATATGTTAGAAGAAAATTATTAATTTTACCTTAAATTAATGAAAGTTAGTTCATTATTTCAAGCAATCAGCACAACAAACTGACATTATATTGCCTAATTTTAGATTGAATAATTTTATGAATATGTTTACTTAAATTATATCAAAATGATTTATGTAGAAATTGATATAGCTTACCTTTAACCTTCAGCTGTCTAGTAAAATACCCATATATTTTCTTAGGATCTGGTGGAATGATTGAATTGTTCATACAAATATATGGTGCATCACCAATTATGTTTGTAGCAAGCATCTGCTTTGTCATCAAACCTCCACTATCATCTGCATTTCTTACTACTGTGGGAGGAGTGCTTGATGTTGTAGTTGTCGTCACTGTTGTTGTGTTAGGTGCAACACTAGTTGTGGTAGGAGCAATAGTAGTTGTAGTGCTGGGTTCTGGAGTTGGCAGAGGTTCAAATGATGCCACTACCAAAACTTCCACATTATGTGTCTTCTCCTCTTGGGTGTAGTTAAAAGGAAAGTCAAACCCTTCTGACTGCCCATAATTTACACAGTCCACATACCAGTATGATAAAACTTGAGGAGCATGTGAGAGAAATTTTAAATCAGGAGGAGACAAAGCTACTTCATGTAACACCTCCTTAGAATTTGATACATATGGCCCTGTCCTAGTTGTTTTTCCTTGTATGATCTTGATCTGCCCATTCAACTTTGCTGAAAAATAAAAATTATGTTGACAATATGAAATATGAAAATCAAGATTTAGTAATTGTACACTATAGTCATGTAGGTAACTCTGAATGTTAATTCATTCAAATACATTAAAAGCTAAGGTAGTACATAAAAAACTTTTTAACTTCCATCAGCCAACATTCAAGTAGTATTAATATAATAAAAGTCCAGGTTCTGTTGGTACGTACATTAGTACATACGTTGGTACGTTTGTCCGGAATGCTCTATACAAATCCCCATAAGAGAACACTTAAAAATAACTTTTTTTCACTAGTAGGCTTTTTTTCTTTGGCAAAATTAAATAAGAAGTAACAGACCTACTATCTTCAGACAAGGAACATTTTAAAGAAAAACAAACATAGATTCTCGTTCTTATCGTAGACTTTTGCCTTTGGTTTGAAATCGCTCAAATTTTGCTTAAGAATTCAATATTTCGTCAAAATATAGTTTATAGTGAAAGGTTCCCTTGACAATTGAATGGATTGTTGCATTAAAGATCCTTATTGACAAAGAAACAAAAACAAAACAAATTGGCACTTTTGCAGTTGGGTACCCCCCTCCCTATCGTTTTGTTTGTAAAATAAAATGTATACATATTTGTGTTTTTCAGTTTTAATATCTTTGATTAGAATAAATATTAATCAATATCCTTAAGAAAGCAGGGGGTTAGGGGGTGGAGCAAAATAAAATGTTTATTTATGTTTTGTTTTTAGTATATTTTACCCCCTAACCCCTCCCCCCTTCAATTCTTACGATATTTTTATTTTAAATAAAACAAATGTTTTTAATGTTTATTTTTTAATAATTTTCCATTAAGACAACCTTTAGGGCAAAGGATAACTCTGTTATTTGCAAAACTAAATGGTATAGACAATCAGTACCCGAAAATTTCTTTCGCCAAATAAATTCTTCTATGTAGCTGTGTTTAGGTGATTTCTCTTTGTTCCAAAATCTTTCTTATGGTGCATCTTAAACTTCTGCCATGTGCTTTCAATAGTTTGCGTGTGTATCGCTTTATTATGTTGGTCCGTAAAATTTTCACTATGATTCACTTTCCAGTGTTTGTATCCGGTTGGAAGTGAATTTATCCCTTCGTAAGCTTTCCAGCAATCCGATATTATTATAGTTCCGGGAAGAACGTACTTTTCAATTAATGGCAGTAAAGTAGCGGTATTTCTTTTTTGGACTGTTTTGAGGACACATTTCTGTGTTCCTCTCTCTATCATTCTGAAAACCCACTGTTGATCGATGACAAAACGTCCTCTATCGTATTTCCTCTTCGTAATGACTGTCTCATCTATTTTCGCTATTGCTCCAGATCCTCCAAGAGTTTGTTCGTTGTTCAAAAAATATAGGCAACAAATATCTCTGAAGAAGTTGTTAAAATCAACAATAGTGTTTTGACTTACAGTTGATCCGTCACATTTACGCATGTCAAACATTATTTCTGCTACGCTGTTTTTCTAGTCCAATAGTAGGCTAATTGACGTACTTCTTTCGTTGTTATTTTTACACTCTCAAAAAAGGATCCCTTCATAAATCCTTCAGTTGTGTTACAATGGTTGCATTTCCAGTTCCCGATGGTATTTCCAATCTGTGGTTTCTTGAGTTTCATCCTTCTCCCGCATTTGTGAAATCGTTTATTGGCTGCTAATTTCAGCTTCTGCAACCAACTCAAGAATTTGTCATCGTCTAGATTTAATTTCTCCCATAGTTTTCTCGAATTAAAATGCCTCAACTCATCCAGCTGTTGTGACATAGTTTATTATACTTTATTTACCAAATAAAATTACCTTAGAAATGCTACGGAGGGGGGTACCCATTTGGAAGAGTACCAAAAAACTGTTTATCCTAGAAACCACTATATTAGTGTTAACAAACGTTTTATATTACAATATACTTTGATACTACAAGTATTACATAACACCCATTTGCTAACCTGAGAACAAAATAAAAAATTAGTGAGAGAGAGGGAGTTAGAGACAAAATTAAATGTTCCATAAATTAAAAAGTTTTGAGCATATAAGAATTGTATAGCATAATGTATTTCTTTGTCATACAATTTCTATTTACCTAAAACTATTTTTACTCTCTGGAACACTCAATTATGTGAATTTTATACTTATTGTTTACCTTTTAGTGCATATAAAAGTTGGTTTCATTAACTTTTTATTTCAACTTAATATTTAATTCATGCATACCTGTCATATTTGATGGGCAATTATGCTAGTAATTACATAAAAGCTAATCTCATTAAAATTGTAAGATTTTTGGAATCAGTGATAATTACTCAATACAGGTTTCCCTCTCTTTATGCGGGTTCACTTTATGCGAATTCGCTATTATGCGACAAACTTATTGCTACCGGAATTTCTTCATATGCGTCTTTGATTTGCTCTTATGCAGTTACATGGCCAGTGTAACACAAATGCAAGAAAGTTCTCCACTACACCACAAGGCGACCATTCAGTCTTACATTGTCTCTTATGCTTTGCATATTAGTACTAAAGTAAAAACGATGAGAATGGAGAGAATATTGTAGAGTGGAGATGAGATGGATATTTCGCATGATACTGTTTGAGTACACTTGAGAAGTTTTGTCTCCTTGCCTGTGGAACTTATGTTGGGCCAAAACAACCATCCACTATTATGTCACCCATAACAGCCACCACTTGTGCTCATCTGCTTCCTTTTATTGGCGAGTATAATTTACAGTGTTAATTGTTTTAAGTTTGTATTTAGCACATAAGGAGTCATTATCGAGCGAAAGAAGAGCGTCTTGGAGGGGAGTTAGGATTGCTTGTGGAATGTATCCCTTTTACATGTAAATATGGGTTCTGTTTATGCGAATTCGCTTTATGCGTCACTTTCTTGGAACGCAACCCCTGCATAGAGAGAGGGAAACCTGTAGTTAATCTGGTTTCAACAAGTCTTTCACCAGATAGTGTGAAATGCATGTTTAAAAGGAGCATGGGTTCAATTTGAGGAGTGCTTACTTTCTTCATTTTCTTAACATATGAATGAGAGTGATATATTTTCTTTATATATTAAAATTAGTAAGTATTGAGATTATATCTCAGGATTTAAATGTATGGGCATAAAAAAATTTTATTTTTTGCTCAAAGAAACCTAAAAATCACTTCAAATTAGTTTAAAAATGTATTTTAGATCAGAAAAAATAAATAAATTAACACATCTTTAAAAAATTACAAATTTTGACTTCTATGACTACATCACTGCTATATGTGAGCTGGCCAAATACTAGTTACACTTCCTCACCACCTATTGACAAATGAACAATATATGCTTGTTAACACAGTGACAATTTCTTGGCCAAGGAAGATTACAGAACATAAATTATGAATGTGTAAATTGAAAATAAATATACAACAGTAAGTCCAGCATCAGTCAATCTTTCAGCATTTATTCAGTTTGATTTCTCAATCATTTTAATAACGTTACAATACTAATAGCAAGGACTCATCTTCAGCAGCATTTTCTCTCTTGCCTTAACATAAACTGAAACACATATTTTCAACAGCAGGAACACCACTTTCATGTTGGATCGGCCCTCCACAAGAGAAACTGGACGTCCTACATATTTGTCCAAGACAAGAGGCTTCTCCATAAGGTATATCTTCACTTGCTGGATGAACAATTTGCAAACCAATCTACCAACAGATTACTGATTTCAGTTAGACCTCCAAAAACAGGCAACTCTGATTTATCTTCCTTGTAAAAGCACTGAAATTCTCTTAATCTATTATAATAAAAGGCTGTGTTTGTCTGTCTGTGTGTATGTGGACAGCATTTCTCAAAAACCAAGAAATATAGAGACAAAACTTGGTACACTTACAAATGAGACCTTGAGGATGTGCACTTCTGAGACAGAATTTTGATTTCTTGGGGGGAGAGGGGGAGGGAGGTGCTATACTAAGCATACCCAACAGCATTTCTCAAAAACCAAGACACTTAGAGATTTAAAACTAGGTACACATAGTAAAGAGACCTTGAGGATGTGCACTCTGGTGCCAGAATTTTGGCTTTAGGGGGGGTTTGCCATGCAAATCATATCCAACAGCATTTCTCAAAAACCAAGAAACTTAAGACTTAAAACTTGGTACACACCCTGATTAGAGATCCGTGATCATTTTTTGTAAAATTACATAACTTATTTTGAATATTCTTAGCAAAATATCAAACTTGAATCTATGTTTAATTTGTTCATACCAATTAAGGGGGAATATTGGCCACTTATCTCAAGTGTACCTTCATTTCGAATGAAAATATTAGCAAGAGAAATGGGCATAAAAAATAAGCATTGGTAGCCAATAAAAATCTCCAGACAGCTCCACATGAAATGATATTTAACATTTAAATGCCAGATTTATATGTCCATTACTAGACTCTTGCCGCCGGATTTATTTTGACCATTTAAAGTTTTCTTGCATTTGATTGGAAAATATGTTGTATTTCTTGAACTATTGGTGATAAAACGTTCAAATAAAAAGCATTATTTATTTAATTATTTGGAGAATAATGGAATTATCTTTTATAGTAAATGAAAACAAAAATACAAATCTGGCATAATTCTATAATATAACAACGATAAATTCAATAAAAAATATTAGTGATAATTTTTATAGTACATTTATTCATGCATTACAATACGAATTTCATTCTGCATTACACTTAAAATCCTGCTTCATGTGGTATTCTTCAAAACAGGCAAATACAGACCAAGATTGCATATTTTGTATTTTGCCACTGTCCGCGTGTCCCTTCTCTGAGTACACACACCATCAAAGGTGATTTCCCTTACGGGCCAATGTTTATTTTCTTTCGCCTCTAATCGATGCAATAGGGCCATGCTTGCTCTTGGTTTTCCCTTTTTAGAAGTTTTCACGGGAATAGCTGAGGCCCCTTCTTCAATAAATTCCCTCACAAGATCAAGGCGAAACTGCCAATGCATCATTTGCCTTCCTCCTGACCTCAGTAAAATGTAGCTATTAAGCACCGTGACCTTGAGGAGGTGGAAGAAGAGCATCTCTGTCCACATCTAACATCCTTGGGCCATGGAGAGGTCAGAGTTGGAAATGGGCTAGGCTAATGCTCTCACCCTATTTTCTGTTTACTCTTGGTGTGAGGTGGCCCCACCCCCAGTAGTTGGATCTACCCCATGTTTGCCTTGAAACATCTTGAGAGCAGGCTTCTAGGAGGACCCCTCCCAAATTTCACACATCCATGATGAATGCAACATCTGTCGGTGACTTCCAAACTAAGTGTGCCCATGCGGGTGGTGAAATTAATCCAAGTCAAATAAAGGATAAAAATGTTTTTGTAATCTCTTTCGATAATCTACTTTATACACATTTCTGTAAATTGCAAAAAGTTTCACCAACATTTGAATTATTGATATGTGCTTCCACAAAAAAGAACATATTAACCCCTCTAGTGGGATAAGCGACTATAGTCGCAAGCTGAAGTCGCTTGCCTGTTGGGGAGCCCGACTATAGTCGCACTTTGAAAAAATGGTCATTTCTCGGTGGAGAAAGAGACTAATGTCACACAGCTTTTTCATAGCTTAGCCTGTATCCTTCTGCCATCTACTGGATTTTTTTTAACTTTGTAGTATCCATAAGAAACCCCATATAGACACTTTCACTGCACCAGGTCAAGGCGTTTCGGCACTGGATTTAAATAATTTTTTGTGATGAATCAGATTTAAATATTTTAATGTTAATATACATATTTATATTTTCAATATAGTTATTAAAATTAAATGTTGTTTATATTACTTATTCATTACAAATTAGATATATATTTTTGCCGAAAATACTAAATTTTCAAAATATCCCATAATGAACTAAAATACCCCCACACAGCTGTGCTGCATATGGCCACAATGAATCCCTGCACACTTCAGAGGTCCCTAAACCCTCATAAAAGTGAAAGTACAATGCTTTTGCCATAAACAGGACCTCTATGCTGCCCGTCTTTTTCATCTTCACTCAGATCTTTTTTTTACATGCTTGCATATGGTTGTTGGAATTCGTTCCAAGTGGTTACTCTGTTTATTGTAAAATAACCTTTATTTTACTGTGCAAAATGGCAAAACGGGGTTTAAAAATGCCAGAAAATATTATCATTGAGATGTTGGATCTTAGTGAGGAGAGTTGCTATAGTGAGGGAAGTGGTGAAAGAGAAAATGAAGTCATTTTGTCTGCCAAAGCCGTAGCTGCTCCTAGTGAAGTTGATCCAACAATAAAAAGAGTAGTGGTCAAGTAACAAGAAGAATCTTCATCCAAAGATGGGACTGATGAAGAAAGCAGTGTGAAATACCTTCCTTACGAGGCAAACTGACAAAGAGGAAATGAAATTTTTTTTGCAATCCATTTTCTACAGGACATTGTTCAAAATTCAAAGATGGGACATTATTTTTCTAGAAATAGATTGTTGGCAACTGCCATTTTTAATGAAATGATGACAGAAAAACGTTTTTTTTTACTTTTGAAATTCCTTCGCTTAGCCGATAATGAAGCATTATAGTAGAGAAAAACGGATTTCCGCTAAACTCTATAAGATACAGCTACTGATGGATCATTTGGTGAGAAAGTTTTCGGAAAGCTATATTCCTGAGGATCAAATATTGATAGATGAAAGTTGATTGCTTTGGAAGGGCCATCTTGGGTGGAAGGTGTACGTTCCAAAGAAAAGACCTCAATTTGAAATGGAATCTTTTAAGCTTTGTGAAACAAAAACTGGGTATTTGTGGAAAATACGGGAAAGAAACTGAAAAGAAAGAACTTGTGGCTGGATATAGAGGAAAACTAATCGCAATGAAGTGGAAAGATAAAAGAGATTTTTCTATCTTGAGCAGTATCCATGATGACAGTATGAAAACTGTGCAAAGCAAAGGAGGGGGAACGAAGCAGAAACCAAAAGCTGTAATCAATTACAGCGATGCCGTGAAGGGAGTAGATCTATCAGACCAGTATATGGTCACATACACCACAGCGAGAAAGAGGATGAAAAAGTACTACCAAAAGATTTTTTGCCATTTATTAGATTTAGTGACTTTTAATTCTTATGTAATATATATAAAACAAGGAGGTAGTTTTACGCATCTACAGTTTAGGCTAGATCTAATTCAGAAGTTGTTTCATAAATATCCAACCTCAACATCCTCCAAGGAGTCATCAGAAAGAGACAGGAGATGGAATATACAAACACCAGGGAGAATAAATGAGAAGCATTTTCCTGAAATGAATCCACCTTCAGAAAAAAGAAAGCATGCAGTCAAAAGATGTCTGCATGGCCCAAAAGCAGCGAAAGGAAACAATATACTTCTGCAAAGAGTGTGATGCTCCCCTTTGTGTGGCAGGGTGCTTTATAATTTATCACACTCGGATAGATTATTGATAAAAAGGTGGTGTGTAAATAGTAAAATTGTTGGCTAAAAGTTAGGTATGGAAAAAATAATGAATCACTGAGAAGACTTGGAGAAACGAAAATTGGAAATAAAGGTCCTCTTTATTTTGTTATTATAAACTCTAGTGAGATGCCCATTGAAATTCAACAGGCGAGTGTTTTGTGAAATAAAAAATGAACATAAATATACCTTGACTTTCTTTGCATGGCAAGAAAACAAACTCATTCTTTTAGGCGTTCGTTGTTTCAAGTCTCTAACTCCTATGATGATTCTAAGTACCTAATTTTAATATGCGAATGATTGATGTTCTACATTCAAATGTATTTCTTCTCGTAAATAATGCAACGAATGTTGTTTACATTGGTTGCTATGAAAATAATTTCTCTTTCCATCTCTCTCTCTCATATTAATTGTACGAGTATTCAAAGCATGCTTTCACCCATAAGGATTGAAATAACAATATGATTTTGAGTTTTAACAATGTAATTGGTTGGCAAGACAGCATCCCGTTAAAATGCCAACATTTTCCCAAAATATGTGAATTAAATGTTTAACATGAGAAATTTTGAACTGTATGCGAGAAAAGATGAACAGAATAAGAAACTTTATAGTTTTTTCTTTAAAATGGGCTAGATCCAAAGATCATAGGTTAATTCTTTCTAATTTATATCTCAAAAAGAATAAAAGCCTGCAAGTCAAAAAGTCGATTTTTATTTGTTATCATATGGGAAATGTCTACCTTGGAGTCGAACCTAGGACTTTTTTCAAGATTTCTTTTCGTCATCATCTAACAATATGTGAATCAAACATTCCTGCTAAATATCAAAAATGCATCTCATTCCATTATCGAGTTATTTGCATTTTTATAGCGTGACAGAGGGAGACACAAAGGGACAGAAGTAGGCTTTTATAGATTTTAGATAATTTAACAAAATAATAGTTTCAGGGATTTTTATATTCATCTGTTTGCAATATGCATGTTTTTATAATTAACATTTATCTATGTGCATGTAATTTTTTGTAAAAATTTGAATTTTTTACAATAACTTATTTCTGGTAAAAAAACTCAAAATATTTTTTAATTATAATTTTGTCAAAACAAGTTTTCCATTTGGCATAAATAAGCATTAAGATTAATAAATCAACTTTTTAAATTTTGTTAAATAACGGATTGGATCCCCATCAGCTACAAGTTAATGGAAATTTTGTGCCCAGTTAAGGGGTTAATATGCTTTTAAGGAGAACACAAGCATCACTCATGTAACGCTAGTGTTAATCACCCTTTATTGCTTCATTTCAATCACAAGTTATTAATCAGTAAATTAAATTAAATGTATTTTATATAATAAGGTACGAAGTTAATCAACTACAAAGATTTTATAAAAAGAATATTTTTCGTTGAAAAAACCAAACATCGTGTTATCAAATACGCTTCTCAGATTATGTATAAAATTGTCATTACTCACTCATTAAGCCCTTTTAATCCTCATTAGCTACAACCCCCATGAAACTACAATTTTGTCTTGCGGTTTCTTTATCTTAACCATACACATCACAGAATTGGCAATTCACATGGATCAACTGATATACTTTAAGAGAATGGAGTCAAACCCTAACAAATTCACCGTCGTGTTATTAACTGAAGAATCTATGAAAAAAGTAAAGATGAATTCAAAAAGAACTGCAGCAATTATTAACGTTTTACTCGCAATTATAAATTTACCTGTGACATCGAATTGAACTCTCTGGCTGGTCACAACCCAGTAAACCACAAAATATTTTTCAACAATGACTTGGGCTTCGTATGATCCTGGTACATATCCTTCGCTGGCTGGGTAGGATACGTTCCAATAGCTTACGGCATCGTCTCCAATAGTCTGCAGAGTAAGGCAGTGAATAAAATATGGTTGAAACAGTAAAATAAATTAAAAATACGGAGTATGTCTCGTAATAAAACGTTTGACTACCTCATTGGTATGACGAGGTATCGCATTATCCATCCATTTATATTTAAACTTATCGGTTGGGCGATCGCCATTTGGAAAAAACAATTCCGCTTTAAGTGATATTGTTGCTCCTAACACTACTGGACCGTTATGGGTGATTTTAACAAGATATTCGCCTAAAAACAGAGAAATTGATATTATACCTGTGCTACTCCAAAAATGGATTGCTTGATATGCTTTAGATAATCGAAAGGAACCATAATTAAAGTTATTTTAGACCACTTACCATTACAATACTCCAAGAATATTTCAGTAATAATAAAAAAGGCAAACAATAATTTCATTTTATTCGATAAATTGCAATCAAGTGACACATAACAACAAAAGAGTGCACTGCGGTGATTCAACTGTTTATAGTTTCTCTCCGAGCCGTCAGGTTGTAGCCTTGCAGACTTATTTCTCTTGTTTTTAGTGCATCTTAAGTATTGAGAGAGAAAATAAGTTCGTATACGTGCATTAACATGGATAATAGTAATTGTCATTGCGTATGTTGAGTGACTGACAGACAGGTTACTGATAATAGATATAGCTTCATTTATTTCATTCGCAGTTTGATGCCCCGCAAGATGTCAGTGTCTCTAACAAAAACACAAATATTGGCCTTGGTGCAGTAGTTCGTACATCAAGGTTAAGGAAGAATTTGCTTGTGGTTTCCCGCCGGCGGTCATCTGTCGTAAAGTGGCTGCATGGCTTCCGCACTTGAAAACACGTACTCTCGCCAGAGATTCAGACATGTAGACCGTTTCTGTTACGAAAATAACTCGGCATTTGGTCAATGTGATTGCACGTCTTATTCTTACTTTGCCCTTTCAACAGTGTTATTTGCTGTTGGCACAGTTATTACAGTTTTAGCGTTAGGAGATGCGCAGGGCTATTTGTTCTCGAACTTGGGGCATATGTGGCTTGTTGGCCCGATTTTTATTTGCTCCGGGCTAATGGTTGCTGTGAAAAGTGTTTTGTATTTGAGAAAGAAAAATCTGATCCAGATGTTATTACGGCAAAGAGCTCTCTTAAGGGTTAGTCATGTTTCCTGGAAGATACCTAGCATTATCAGCATTGATGATCGTTTATATGCTTTTGTTATACTACGTAATTTGAAAAGATGTAATGCTAAAGTCTTGAGTAAAGGCAAGCAACTATACCTATCCCAAGCCAAAGTATTTTCGTGTTTAAAAACACCATTTCTAATGTGCATAAACTTTTGTATCGATTATTAGCTACAGAGTAAAATACTACAGCCCATTGAGTTCACTGCTATATTGGTTGTAGGAGCTGGCGCAACAATCACGCAATCAACCATGCAATGGTGTGGTAGCTCGCAATCCCAGTTGTCTTACTCTACCCCCATCTTACGATCTTCTCATGGGGACATCCGGACAAGGGATGCATTCAGGAGGAGGTCAGAGTGCTACAGATCCTGGTAAGAGATACAGCTCTTTTCTTTATGTTGCCTTATTATAGTGATTATATCGAATAATTTGCAGTAAGATCTGGCTAGTGTTAAATGAGCAAGTTAAAGCACCAATCATAACTGAGATTTTAAGTTTTGGAACGATTGGATTCATTGTATATGCATATTGAAAGTACTAATTTAATTTTCTTCAGTAGCTTCTTCATTTAAATTTACAAAACATATAAAAATAAAACGATTTGTAAATGAGTAAATTCTTTATTAGATTTGTTACTTCAAATAATATGCACATATCCTTTAAGAGTTTGCCATCTGAAGATTTACTTAGATGTTTTAGTGTATATGTATAAACATCGCTGCTCAAGTTGAAAAATAGTGACCAGTTTAAATTATTATGAATCGGAATTTGTTCATTAAATGATCGTGATAAATGAGTCATCTGCATTTTATATAGAAATTCAAAATTATTGTAAAAGCGTCATTTGTCTGTCCATTAATATATTTAGCTGCAAATATATATTTGTTATTAGGTTTTATGCAATGTGGTAGAACTATAGTGAAAATTATTCTGCTAATTTTGTTATATATATCATTTTATGTTTTCATCCAAAATTTAGAATTTTAAATGGGCATATGCTGCAAACTACTTAAAAAAAACAATTGTAAAATTAAGAAGCCAGCAGCGGTATGTAGGAAAAATTGTTATTATTATTGGTTACTGTAAATTAAGTTACAGTATATATTTATGTAACACTAGTATCATCCATGTATTAAAAGAAAAGTTACTCTTAAGCTTGAAAGACTGTTGACATGACTTCTTCAGCTGATAAACATTAGTAAGAATTGTGACAAGTATTCCCATTAATTTTTTTATAAAAAATATGGTCAAGTCAATAAAACTAGGTGGTGTTATTTACTTTTTTCACATCTTCAATTATTTTATTTTTGTCTGATGTGAGATTTTGATTTATAGCTAATATATATAGTATTTGTATTAAAGTTAACATCTGCTTTAGATAATTTAATCTTTTGCAGTTATTATAAATAATTTTGAGCAATCTTAAATAATTCTTATAAATAAATGCTCCAGAGATAATTACTCTCCATTTTTTTACACTAGCTACAGAAAGTAGTAAAAGAACTTTTAATCCAATTAAATTTTTTTAAATCTTTTCCTGCTTATAATTTTACACTTCATATTTAGATCTACAACACATGTTAGGATTCTTGACATAAATTTACATAGCACAAAAAATATAGAACCTATTTTAAAAAAACATTACAGAGTTATGATGGTTTAACTTTATACTTTATCAAACTTTGGCAGTGTTTCCTCTTTTTCCATATAATAATTAATTTTATTTTGATTTTATTTATGTGAATTGCACATTAACATTCTAATATTTATCTTCAAGTTTACCAACTATATTTTCCTTTAAATTTCCAATAGCTGATTTACAAAATTCATGCAGTTACTCTTACCCAATCCAAAATCTTGGACTTTGCTCAGAGAAAGTAAGGAAAAGGCTAAACTCAAGATGAGAGAACTGGTGAAAATTCTTGGGATATATTTTAGTGGTAAAGAAAAAGCTAAAAAGTCTATCTTCCTACTAAATCTCATTTTTTTGCTCCTTCGTTATTAGAAACGTCTCCAAGATTTTATTGGCCATTGATCATTTTGACCCATTCAGTGTTATTCTTAAAATATATGCCACAAAAAATCCTCAGTAAGAGAAAGAAAAACCTGCTGCAGAATTAATATTTTTGGAATGTAAAATTATTTTATATGAATAATATCATTTGAATAATTTATATATTTCATTTTTGAAATTTTATCTTAACAAACGTTATATAAAACCAAAAAAAATTGATATTTATGAAGTTCAGTGTGATTACCAAACACTTAAGGAAGGTATTAAACCAGAGGTTGGCAACCTGTGGGCTGCCATGTGGCCTCGATGAGCACATCATAATTCCATAAAGCTATGACAAAAAAGTGATCAGTAAAATTTAACATAGACATTTTCACATTTTTTTCAGTAATATTATGGTCTCAAAGCCTTTTCTGGTGAATTTTTAATGCTTGAAATTATTTATATTTGATTTTCACAGTTAGACCACAGAATCTCTAGGTAACTTCTAATGCAAATGACGAATGTGGTCTGCCACACAGACAACATTCCCAACCCCTGGATTAAACAGGTTTTTATTGGAAAAGATATTATCAAGAAATCAATAAAGTCAATTTCTGCTGCATACTTTTTAGCGCTTTTCTTATATCGGTTATGTATTCTGTTTGTCTCTCCGTCCGTCTGTTCTTGCAATATCTCTTGAATTCTGCAACTTGGAGAAGCCAAAATTTCAGGACAGAGTCTACATGAGGGCACAAATTTGGTATGTCTAGGATCGACTGCTGAGGGGTAATCGATGTCTTTTTCCAACATTTCTATCACCCATAAGAACAGCATGATATCGTTGCACGTCATCCTAAATTTCCTTTTTTAAATTAATTAAAATTAAGATAGGAGCTTGAGACATGAAAAGTTCTGTAGCTGAAACACCGAGGTTTCTATTTTTTGAGAATGGAATTCAAATCCGTGTCGTGTGAGAGCAAACAAATGCTTTTAATCCAAAAAAAGGAAAATTTCCCGATTTTTAACAGTGGGAAATAAAACTGCCATAGCAACATTCCACTGTTTTTAATGGGAATCATATACCGTATACGCACCTTGATTTTGAGGGGTATAAGAACAAATTTTTATAATCGTATTGTCATGTTAAGTATTAACTACATTACCGTAAATAAATAACTACAGACCCTTCCCGGGAGACGCCAGACTTACCCGCATCCAACTTTACTTAAAAACCTCCGAAAATTAATTTTTTAAATCCGAAAATTTCGAGTTGTGGAAATTTGCTTACAAGGCAAAATGCTTCAGCCTTAAAGGTAAAATGTTGAATGAAGTTTAAACACGTCAATTCGTTTAAAAATTTTCAAAATACACATGACACTTATTTACAGAATATTAAATGGCTAGAAATATTTAATGGCAGTATATAATACAAAACCTTAAATTTCGTTGCTTATCGCGGTCGCCTTCCTCTCATTGTTAATTGGTGCGGAAGATGAATTCTATGGGTTTTAAGTTACTTACATCATTGATTATATATGATATATTTATTAACTAAAAATATTATTTCAATTTGCGTATATATATATTTTTGTTTTCGATGCGTGTTTTGCGGGAAGTCTATCTGTCGGTTTTGCAGGAGACAACCGAAATCAGCTGATTAGCTAGTGAAATGAGGAATATTTGGAGAGGATGGAAATACAATTGTAAGGAAGTAACTAGATGTTTGATGCGTATACTTAATGTCTGTATAAGGTGGATTATTGATAATTAGCGTGGTTTTCCTCTCAATTCACCCAAAATGTGAGAATCTGGTGCGAGGTAGGTACACTTCAATTTTTTATTTTAACTGCACAGGAATGTTACCCGTGTATAACTCGCACCCCTACTTTATGACTTAAAAATTTGGTCTTCAAACTGCGCCTTATACACGAGTATATATGGTAATTAAATAGCATTGATATAATGCTTTTAAAGGGAATTTATAGACTATATTCTGAGGCCGCCAATCTCTACCAAAGATATAATTTTTATGACGATGTCATAATCCTAAAACAAGAAAAAAAGCGCCCAATATAATTTGTTGTGCAATTATTCCCTCACTTGTTTCTTAATAGCAGTTGATGTGTTGCATACATACTAACATGATGTCTATTTACTTTCAAAAGTAATCATGAACCAATTGATTTATGATGAAATGGTTATTTTCAATTGCTCTTATAAATAGCTTTGCCCTTGTCTTTCTATATCATAAAAATCTTGACTTCGTCATGACCCCAGTAAGTTTTGTGGGCTTGTATTTTTCAATCATATTGACATACAGGAAGAACTATGTTTCATTGTATGTTGTCATGCTTAGATTCCTAGTATTCATTACCATTAAAATTGAAGGGATGCTGGAAAGTATTTTTCTCAACTTTGATGGGATCATGAACCGTGGAAGCCTCAGTCCCTATAGATATCTTGAATTACAATTAAACAGTCACTATTCTTCAGCTGTCTTGTACTTTCCTTTTTCATAGTAAAAATTGCTGAAACATTATCACCTTATCTACTTCAAACATTTTCTGCATTAGTATAAATTACACCCTTAGTAAACTTGATTCTTTGTAACAGTATTGTAAGTTAAAGTATACTTTATAACTTGAAATGTAAATCTCTCTCTCTCTCTCTCTATAATTTGACATGAACATCTGCCTTCTTTTTTGAAGGTGGAGGAGGTATGACAAATGCTCAAGGTGTATCTTTGGGGCCATACCATGTGCATCCTCATGGATTAGTTGGATGCAGCACTTGGACAAATGGTGGAATGGGTGGTAGTGAAGGTGATGAGAGTTTGGCAGAAGAAGCTCCACCTCCAACTTATGAGGAAGCTATGTTCCTAATGGCTGAAGAAGATGATGAAATTCCTGAACAAAAAGGTCTGAAGGTAGTTATGACAGCAGAAGAAGAGGGCTCTAAGTTTGCCAGGTGTGTTAATTATATAAGACATAACAGATTGAAATTGAAATAAGTTTTTGAAATCTCTTCACTGCTAAAATTTAGTTGTATTCTGGAAAAGTTTTGTGTTCTTATTGCTAAGAAAAACAGGGCATTTATTTTCTAGAATGCCATTTGGAATTCAATTCACCTTTAAATGCCGGATTTATTTTGGAGTATTTTTGTACATTTTATGGAAAACCATGTATCTCATGAACTATTGGTACTAAAATGTTCAATTAAAAAGCCTTTTATTGTAAAAATAATAAAACTTCTGTTTTGTAGTGGAAAGAAACATGTCGAAAAAATATTATAACAAAATATACGTCCGTGAGCTATTGCATTTTGTGTGCCCATACAGGCACATTCAGCATTTAAAGGTTAATTTCCATATGCGAGGGTTTGTGACCATGAAATTAATTTATTGTGGTTTAAATAATCTAGACCCATAGATATTTTATACCATTCATTATAATACATTTATTCAAATACCTTCTGCCATTAAGAAACATGCTCACTCTATTCATTGAAATAAATATTTTAAATAAAACATGATAAGAGCACTTTGTTTCCCAAAACACCTAGTTGCTGCCTATTTGTATTTGTAAAAGAGTTCAATTTAGCTGATATTTATATTTTCATTAATGGTTTTATTTTTTTGTATGTAGTTATTGTAATTGTTGACTTTTTTGCAAAGGAACATATTTTTACTTTCTCCATACACGCAGTATAGAGAAAGTGTTGTTTTCATGAAAACAAATCGAAATCGAGATTTCAATGGAGATACATGTTCTAAGGTCACCTGAATACGTTTTGACTATTTTTTCGATGTCTGTGGGTGTTTGTGACTGGAATTTTATGGGTGCTATAACTCAAAAACTATTAATCAGGTCAATGCGAAATTTTATATTTGACATTTTTGTTAAAGTCATAAGAACTGATTAGTTTTTGGTAGTAATCGGTCAACTAGAAGTGGTTGTTTACTCTTGTCACATCTGTTTTTTACTTTCTCCATATGTAGTATAGGAGAAAGTATTGTTTTCATGAAAAAAAATCGATTTCGAGATTTCAACGGAAATACACGTTTTGACCATTTTCTTGATGATGTCTGTGTGTATGTGACAGCTTTTTGTGGGTGCTATAACTCAAAAACTATTAATCAGGTCAATGTGAAATTTTATATTTAACATTTTTATTAAAGTCACAAGAACTGATTAGTTTTTGGTAAAAATTGGTCCACTGGAAGTGAGTGTTTACTTTTGTCACTTATCCGTTATTTTGAGATATTTGCTTTAATATTTGATATATTTAAAAAATACTGGAATAAAAGTTGTGGGAAATTTAATTTTCTACAACCTTTGTTCAAAACTTTTTTCCATTGTTTAAGAGATATCTTAAAAACTAAATTATTTAGCTGCCACCACCACGCCACCTACCAATGACTATTGTTAACAATTGACTCTTAGTTACATCTTAGTAACGCTCCTTTTTATTTTCTTAGTTGTTGGAGCTTTGTGGCTATATCCAATATCTGAAGGCTATGGTTTGAATTTATTTGTTCTTTATTGTCTAAAATTTTCTTGCAGTTTCGTAAAATGTTTTTTATTATGTAACCTATTTTGAATTTTTAGAAATATTTCAAGTCATGTGGTGGCCACATAAGATTTTTTTAATTTGCTTTAATATTTGATAAATGTAAAAAAGTATAGGAATAAAAGTCGTAGGAAATTTAATTTTCTACAATGCTTGTTCAAAACATTTTCCCATATAATGCATTGTTTAAGAGATATTTTTAAAACTAATTCGTTAGCTGCCACCACCTACCAGTGACTATTGTAAACACTTCACACTTAGTTACGTCTTAGTAACACTCCTTTTTATTTTCTTAATTGTTGGAACTTTTTGGCTATATCCAATATCAGAAGGCTATGGTTTGAGTTGATTTCTGTTTCTTGTAGTCTTCAAATTTTTCTCGCAGTTCCTTAAAATATTTATTATCATTTGACCTATTTGGAATTTTTAGAAATATTACAGGTATGGAGAAAGTCATGTTTTGGTCACATCAGATTATTTTATTTGTAACAGCCCACTTACAAGCAATAAAAAAATTTATTCCATCCCAAGTAGATATTTTTCTGAATTTTATGTATGCTGCAAGTCATATTAATGCTACATTTTTTCTATTTTCACTAGAGTTGAGGCCGGCCATTTAAAAAATTCTGGCAGTGGTGGATCTAGGAATGGAAGAGGAGGATCTTGTAGCAAGATGTGATAGTGTTGAGCAGCTTCCCATTTTGAAGAAATTTTCATGAAGACTGACACAGCTTAGTTCTTAAGAGGGCTTTAAAAATAGTTTTTCATAAAGAAACTATTTCTTCTAAGTGATATAGACTGAAGACTAAAAAGGATAAAGCTCCAAGACTTTCTAATTAATCATATACTAATATCTTTTTATCGGATGTGTATTTTATTATGAGTATTTATAGAGTTGATGAATGATTCCTAAACATGCTATTGAAAAGTAGCTGTAAAGACTGCTAGTCATGCTGCTTTGATTATCGACATGCATTTTGCAGTATATAATGCTTAAATACTATGGCTTTTAGAGTAATGATAGTTTGAAAGGTTCCAAGATACCAAATATACTTTCACATATCACATTTATTATGGTTGTAACATTAAAGTTGCAAGGTAAATAATTTTACAACTGCGATTTCATGAAGGTAATATGCAGTTACTATTCTCATTCTCAAAAGAGTTTATGTGGAGTAAGTCATTTAATCATTCATATGCAGTAGTTTTAAAATATAGAGCATGTCATATTTCTGTGCAGTTTTTAAAAAGCAAAATTTTTGCAGGTATGGTTGATAATATTGTATTACTTTGTTCCAATTAATGCAGTATGTACAAACTTGTTATGATTATTGGCATGTTGTATTGCCAAGTTCATTTATCACTAATAGTTACTAAAAAACAAACTTTTTATACTGAAAAGACGTTTGTAAAGCTTATGATGATAGCTATAAATTCTCTCTTCTGAAAGCTGAGTGGATACTTGTATGCATTTCTTTATATTAGGCATTTTAAGATAGATATATTATGAATCTGTGATAGTGTGGAGGAATTGTTATATCCAATGCATCCACTAAATAGCTACTAAAGCTTATTAATTACACTAAAAAGTTTACTTTTGTAATGTATTAGACATGTAAATGCTCGAGTTTTCTTGCTTGTTAGTGTTCAAACTAAAATAATGTCATATTTTAACAAATTATTAAATATATTGAATTAATTAAATTTTTACAATATTTACACCCAGTTATCTTCCAGATGAATGATATAAATAGATTGCTACCATTTAATTTTTTGTAAATATTATTTAGTCAAAAATAACTATAATGTTTATGAGTACTGTATGTCAATTTATGCTCATTGCATTGAATAAATCAATACTCATTGGTGCTTAGGCCATGCCTGAATTGGCAAATAAATTTCAGCTTGAGTATGCTGTATCAGCAAATTTTTGTTAGATGATATGGCTGTTTCCTATATTGAAGAAAGCATTTGTATTGTAGACAGCACATAGCTCTCTATATTAAAATTATTTACATGTAGCCAAATTGTGGCATTAATTGTTATTTATTTCATTTTTCCATCCTGTCCTCCAGGTTCTTACTGTTTCTTTAATTTGGAACAAGATAATCTCCTAAATTGAATCAAATCAGGACCAGTTTTCATGTGCTTATTTATACTTGCATGTTAGTGGAAATTTTTTATAATTATATTGTATTCAGCACATGGCCCACCCCTCTACTTATTAGTAATCTATTTCTAAAAGCATTGATTGTAGTAATTGAGCCAGAAGATTCATTGTGTGGATTTTGTCTTCGTAATATCATTGAATTTTCTGTGAAAATCGTTAGCAAGAATCCCTTATGTCTCTGGTTTTGCTTTATAAAATCACTTGTTGATGTATTATAATGATGGTTTTGTTAGCCCTGAAGAAGCAGGAAAGTAAAATATGGCAAAAGAAAAAATGATTTCTGCATTTTCATGTTCAAAGAACTTAAAATTTATAGTTTATTTAAAAATACTAAGTACCCTAACTTTCTTGGCTCAAAATTCAAAGTATGCTTTTGAAAATGAAATATTTTCTGGATTAACATTGGGTTCTGAATATTGGATGATATTATTATTATGCAGATATTTTCCTAGATGAAATTAATAAAGCAATAATAGTGCTTGAGAATTTGCACTGCATTCTGAAGTCTCGCATAAAAAATGCTGGAAACTTATTTACTAAACAATAATTAATTGATGATTTTATTTCTGATACTAATTTTTTAAACTACATCTGGAATTTTCTTCATACAAATCACAATCTTGGATTTGACTTTCAAAGTCCGTGAGAAATCTGTAATATAAAATAAATCAATTTTAGTAGAAATCCAACATTTTTATTCTAATACAATGGTAATGAATCATTGCAGCATTGAAAATTAACAAAATATTAGTTACTTATTGAAATGCAGCTTATGTTATTGGCGATAAATATAGATTAACAAAAATTATATTTATTTCCCTTACCTTTATTACATAAACTGTATTAAATATGCAAAATTCATTCAGCATTCCCATAAGTTTATTAGAGCATCTCTATGTATTTCTGCCAATGAGCATTAGCAACATATACTTTCTGTTAGATAATAGTGTATCTAAGATTTTTTAGATAAAAAATAATGTCATGCTGCAAATATGACTAGATGGAAGTGTAATACACATCAGAAACCAATTCCTTACTCCAATACTTGGTTAGATTTTGTTTCTTGTAAGGCATTGATTGATATTTTTATAAATGCTAGGAGAGGGCTGAAATAAATTAGTTATAATGCAAAATTAACAATTGAGGTATAACTAAAATACAATGAAAAATTATACTTGTTTTAAGTTATCAATGTTTGAATTATAATTATGACAATTACAAACTACATTGGGATGGATATTGAGGTATATCAACAAAAATTCAAGATTTTAGAACATGATTAATGGTGAATGTAATTTTTTCCAGGAGAAATAACTTTTTCCTTTTTAAGATATTTTAAAATCTTCTCATCTATAAATTATGCAAACTAATGTATTATTTTGTAGCTTTTAGCCAGAAAATAAAACTAACTTACTACAATAATTAATTGCACATTTAAAATAAAGAAATAATGGAATTGAAAAAATCTCATACACATTTTAAATATAAAAGGAAACAAAATGATTATTACTACTACATATTATAGAACAGTGCCATTCAAACTTTTCTTCCTGTGTAACTCTTGGGTAGTTTAACTGACTACTTGGTATCACCACCACTTTTTGTTATCCAATAAACTTGCCTTGAAGCACAGAATCAATATTTTGAATGTCATGTTACAACTTGTGGTATTAGTACCATACTCTGAATGGCCCTGGTATATTTAAAAAATATAATCTGTATTTTGTACCACTGTTGCAGCAAATGTGTTTGTAATATCATGACCAGTTGTAGTGATAATGAAAAAATGGAGAAGAGAGTTTTTATTAATTGTCATAAAATTATTATAGTGCAAGTGGTTAAAGGAATTGAATTGATCAATTTAGATACCTTTCAAGAAAAAAATAAAGCAACTGCATGCCAAGACTAGAGTATAATCATTTTAACTTTGCATGCAGATAAAGTTATTCTTAGGATTTTGAACAGAAGCCTAGAAGTTACAGCAAAATGATTACATATGTGAAGATCAGTTGAGTTTCAGAAAGGATGTATTATTGATACCATAGAAAGAAGCAATAAATACAGTCAGAATGTATTAGTTTGTTTTATTGTAATTGAAAATGCCTTTCATTGGAAAGAAGATGCTCCAAAGAATGCTTTCATTCAACCCCTCTCCATTTTCAATATCTTATAAATGTTAAAAATTATGGCTTGAATGTAACTGTCATTAAGTGGAAATTACTAAAAGCACTTGCAGCTACATAGAGGCAATACAGAATGTATCTACATTGTAGAAATTATAAAAATATTTGTAATATGTAGTATATTCAGGTTGTATATTCTTTCCAAAAATACTGAAAACTATACATAGTTACAACACCATTGTTTAACCAGTTGATAACAGCAATTCACCAAGAAGTACAGAAACACTTCGCCATATGTAAGATAGACAAACACCAATGCTGTATTATGAACTGTCCTGTGTTCATTAGAAAAATCTTAAATGTATATGATTCAAGCATATCAATGTTGATGATAACCCACAATATATATCACAGTAATCAGCAGAAAAATAAATAATTCAAGTAATAATAATTGTTAAGTTTTTAAATTTTGGCTGCTCCAAAAATCATGAGCCTTTTTTTTTAATGCCAGGAGCACACATTAGGAACTGGCATTATCAAGTCCCTTCGCAAGGTAACAAATAAAGGTTTTTATTATGCAATCAGGATGGAATTCCAGTTTAATATCATATATTTATGAACTTACCTTAAATGGATTGTTGGGCAGCATTCTCATTTTCAGTTTCTGTTCCAACAGAACGAGTATTCAACACTACTTCTGTTGGGGGAGAACTCGATTGACAAGTTTGAGGCTGATTTGCATGAGAGCAACATGTATGAGATGGATAATATGGATGGTTTGGAACATCACAGCAAAAATGGCTAGGATGGTGTGAATGGAAATGAGGATGAGAATGACCATGATGATGATGAAAATGTCTCATGAAGTGACCAAAATGATTGGGTTTTTGAAAGCCTTGGGGGGGATGATGATGATGGTGATTGTGATTGCCATGGTTTTTCTTATGCATCATATCTCTTGCAAAATTATTATGTCCAATTGACTCTTTGTGGCATCTCTGATGCATTTGGCATGCTGTCCCTTTGGACCAACCGCAGTTCCATCTATCTGGCCTTCTGCAGTGATTCCAATGTTGGCCTTGGGGATTATGTCCATTGGAATGGCAAACAGGTTTCTGCATGATTCTGGAAACTTCACTTGAGTTTTCTAATTGCCAAAAAGGGTTCTGGCTGTGCACTGTTTTTTGGAAGTGAAAATAAACCAGAATAATTTATTTTCATACTATACAATGAACGTAAAATGCTAGAAAATAAATTTAATAATTTACAATCAGCGGCAGAATGAGCAATAATGCAAGTTATATTCTCTCTATCTATAATCTAAATCTGAGACTAATTATGCTATTTATTCACACTATTCATCATTTTAAAATGATTATTGCTCCACAAAACCAATGTGCTCCTTAGTACAACAATCAATTTTAATTATTAACATGAAGTATAACAGTCGTAATCTTTCGTTTGTACTTTTTGTAAAACAGCATGAAATTTTTATTAAACGGACGCCTGAAGATAGGCCACCCTAATTACACATTACGATTGCTACTTCAAGAGCTTTTCTCCATTGCAGGGTTAAAACGCCTCTGAAAATAGATTGCGGATAGTATTTAATTTTTCTTTAATAAATATCTTAACTAAAAAGTGAACTAAAACTTGTCTTATATCGAAGTTTTTATAATACTGACTAAAAATGTCCAGCTAAATTTTTATTTCGAATAAAAATGAACAATAAGGGACAATTGTCTTCCCGACGAGATGAAAAATTATCGAAAACCTGAAAATATAAAAGATCTTGCTGTATGGCACTCTGACTGTTGGTAATTGAGCTGAAATATGCCATCGCCAAAAAGAAATCTGCGTACTTATCATAAAATTTTCACCATGATCCCAGTCAATACATTTTTTAATATGAACAGACTTACTAAACAAATAAAAGCAGCTCGTTTTTTCACAAAAACACTAGCAGTCGGTAAAGATCTATTATTTTTACTTGTATTTCCAAATTGTTTATTTATTGAAACTTCTCTCAAAATATTAAACTAATGAACCTTCTGAATTTTTAATCGGGTTGATGACGGTCATTTCAGAGATCGATACTGAAAGGGCATTCCCTCGTGATTCTATGAGAAATTTGTGAAAAAAGCATCATTATAAGTAGAATAAATTCATTGTTTCATTAAAGTCGACATAACTGATAGAAGCAATCAAAACTGTGTATACTCTTGGTAGTTGAAAGTTCTACAAGAACTATAATTCTAGTAAAAATTGGATGGATCCCCCACTTTGGCTTTCCAACCTCTTTCAAAACTCCAATACTTTATTTTTGAGGCTAAATGAATGATATGAGTTAATAAACTAATTTGTGATAAAACTTATAAGAACGCGGCTGAAGTTCAGATATTACTTCTTTTAGCATCTATATCCTCATCACACCAACATAGGTAGTTCCATTTTTAATAAATATTGTGGATAAATACTTGCTAAAAACGATCAAAAAATGGATTTTATGCTTTCCACTTACATTTCTATCCTTCGTGGACCAACGTAGTAAGCCCCGCTGTTGGTTCTCTTCTGACAAGCAACTCTGCGGAATGTTCTTTATAAGGCTTTGGCCTTGACGCCCACACCCCGTTCTTGCGCAAACCCAAGCTTCCGGTTCTAACCGGTAAGTTACTCTTTCCAGTAACTTCTTTTTCAATTTTTGAAAGCAAACTCAACGGAAAGGCAGCGTTTCTCCCCCTTCCTAGGCAAAACAATTTAACGCACGCCAAAAACGATTATTGCATCATTTTAAAAATTAATAGACCATTTAAAATGTCCAATTAAGAACGAAATATATCGGAGATAACGTGTCGGCAATCACATGACTTAAATAACAAAGACTAGTCCCCTAACGGAAATAATATCTCCAGGCACATGACAATGCCGTCACGCCAGGAGCGCCTGCCTCAGTGACGTCATCCTTGTGGTCACATGCTCCTGATTGTGCCAGAGGACAATGGCCGAGGTCACCTTTTTCTACGCAGTCATGATGAAACTCATGTCAGATAGTATGAAGTGAATTGTGGTAAATAAAACGTTTCTTATCTTCTCAGCCACTTGCTCCAAACGGTAAAAGATATGCGTGATAACGCAAAAAATCGGCGGAAAAGAATCGAAACTCAGTTCATGAAAGATTGCTAAATATAATTACAGATTAGATAAACCAAATCTACTCCAACATGGCATCCTTTAAAAATTTGCTTTTAGTTTTGCATCATTGTACTAGAAAACTTGCGATCACTATGTGATATTATTGCTTAAAATGAACGTTCGGCTGTAAATATCTTATTTTTATATGCCTAACAGTGAAGTCCCACATCTCTCAGGTCAAAATGCAGTACACCCATCCCTCGCTTTACACGGTACATGCGTTCCTAGAAAAGACCGTGTAAAGCGATACTGTGCAAAGTTTCCCCGTGGAAATACATGAGGTTACATTTGAGCGCCATCTTGAGTTCAACTTGCAATAATTTAGTAATATTTTATTCAGAATTACTTGCTTTATTCTATACTACAATCTCTGACTCGAACTGAAACATTTTCATGCTCGAAGAACGTTCAAAACCGTGCTAAAGTGAAATTGATGGCAGTGCTATTCTAGGTAGTTCTCTAAAATGAAAACCGTGCTAAACCGAAATTGTGCAAAGCGACAGTTACTTATATGTTGTTCTTAATTTGAACACTAATTTAACTTAGAGTCTCCAACTCAGTATTTTTATTTCCTTTCGTCACACAGGACAGCTAATTTTTTTAGACCATTTTATAGAAGCAATCTTTCCACATTTTGGCAGTAGCGCATTCTTATGTCTATATCAACAGGGCCGGCGTGATTATTTGCGGGACCTAGTTCGACAGTGAGCGGGGGTGGGTCATATTTATGTATGCATGTATATATAACCGGATGAGCAAAAAATGACGTTTTCAAGAAAAATGGTAATTTTTTAATTAAAAATAGTTACTGTTAAAATTAATTGTTAGTAGAAACTTTATTGTTTAAAATCTGGTGGTATCAATGCTCATTAATGGAACAAAACAATGTCATAATGGAATAGATATAAAATGTGTAATTTAGAAATTAATATAATCACATATAATTACACATAACATGAACGATCAAATATAATTAATGAGGTCAGGCTCAACTTTGTGGAATTTACTCATAATGAAAAGATAACTTTGTAGTTTCCACAAAGTTGTGGAAACTACAAAGTTATCTTTTCATTATGAACGATCAACTATCGCAGATTTTTATAAAATCACAAAATCAAATAGTTTTATTAAATACATGGAAAAAATATTTAAAAAATAATTTTTCTCGCTCTTTTTGTTGAAAGTTCTTGACAGATATCATCAAAATTTAAAGTTTTTGCTTTGTTATTTACTATTGATAACATTGCAAAGGAAGTGAATCGCTCTTGACTTAGTGTGAAGCTTTTTTTATTAATTAATTTTTTATGATTCTAAGTTTCGAAAATAAGCGTTCTGCGGAAGCAAACGTAACAGGTGTAGTGAGTAGTATTCTTAAAGCCATTGTTAAATTTGGTTAAATTTGCAGAAATTTACAATAAAAGGAACTTTCAGGCGTATTTTTTAATTTAATAGAATTGATCAAATCGGAAAAAAAGGACAAGCAAGTGGTTTTACAATAAAAGGAACTTTCAGGCGTATTTTTTAATTTAATAGAATTGATCAAATCGGAAAAAAAGGACAAGCAAGTGGTTTTATCGAGAATCATAAGATCACGATGCTCGAATGGCAGAAAAAATTAAGTGAAAAATATGTTTGTGTTTTGAGAGAGCGTCAGAGAAAAGAAGGATAAGCATTCTCACGTATGGTGGTTATGGTTCTGTTTATGCTTCGTCTTAATTTCACACACAATGAGAATCTTACCCACTTTCGTAGCGGAGAGGGGGATTCGGGAATGAACCGGGAGAGAGAGACTGGCTGCTGCTACTGTTCTGAGATTAGCAGCACTCTACACCAGGGGTCCTAAACCTTTTGCTGACCATGAGCCACACTTAATATAAAAAGTATCTGGCGATCCACCTATGAAATATATGAAAGGTAGTATAGTACAAATAATACAGTGAAGCCCCAACATACAAACGTAATGCGTACCATGAAATATGTTCGTAAGCTGAATTTTCGTAAGTTGAATTGGTTTTCCATTAGAAATAGATTTAATTTTGTTAATGCGTTCCTGAATCATTATCATAAATCCATTTCCATGTATAAAGAGGGTAAAAAATTGCGCTATCAATACATGAGAATTGAGCCTTGTGCGCGGGGCTCTGTTTCAGAGAACCGACTGAACATGCCTCACGCCGGCCCTGTATATCTATATGACCTGCCGCACTGATTTATTCAGTACCGTATTGATTTTTGCCATTGGCGCACTGAGTAATTTTTTTTTGGGATTTATCAATATTATAATCCTGAAATTATAATTTACCTTAATGCGGTCACTTAGCTCGCTTCTCGGTATGTATTATAACACCTACAATTCCGCCCCCCTTATTTTAGATATTATATAATATTAAACACTTCTACGAAGAAAAAGTTAGTTATAGTTGTATTCAACCTATTTTAATATTTCAAATTTTGTTTGGTCGATTAAATTTCTTTTATAAAATATTTGTAAAAACTAAAAAATATTTGTATAGTTTATAAAATTATCACCTCGATTTTTGACAAAAAGAGTTTTTGATTTTTCACATTCACCAATACAAAAATCCCGGATCTGCTACTTTTCGGGAGAGAAATTGCCACTTGTGCTGATTTGGGATTGAAAAAAATTGGTCACTCTGGTCTATATCGCTATAACATAATTTTTGTGGCAATGATAGAAGATCATTGTTATAACATTATAATTTTGTAAAGGAAAAGTCTAATGTGTCATGGATTAACCGTGTATAAAATTCATATGTCGAGCCATTTCATTTTCTGTTAGCCATTATTCAAATCCTTTATTCTAACTCGAGTCTTCCATTTGGCCGATTAAGTAACAATTGACTCTACCCTGGCGGATTAATTGGTTGGATCAGGCATCCAGTCAATGGAAGTTAATATGGGAATTAAAACGCGCCACCTAGCGCCTGTCATAATCCATCTTGGCCGTTTATCTACAGAAGAGGTCGGCAACGCGGCTATCGCGGACGCCATGGCCATAAACATTAGTTAAACAGACCAATTGTGACATTCTTGGTTAATCCCACCAATTTTACGAACAATGATAAGTCTATTATTATTGCAGTCTACTTTAACATCATTAACACCGAAGACTTATACAGGCAACTCTCGTTCAACGAACGACATGCGTTCCTGAAAAGCGTTCGTAAAACGGAAATTCGTTGAACGATCGTGATTTTCCCGTTGTCTACCCTGTTAAAACCCCAGATGCGTTCCAGACAAGAGATTTTTTTATTCTTTAATTTACAATTCTTAGCTATGAAAATGTCTGTCAAAGCAAGTACAATATTGGTCAACTATAAAAGTGAAGCAACGACAACCGAACAATGAAGTATGTACAGTGCCATTAGTTGCACGATACGAGAAAATTCAACTTTTGAATGAAAAACAGAACCTCCCAACGCTGTCAATAAAGAATTATAAATTCCTCGTGATTTAAACATCTCCAGGAAAATAGTTAACAAAAAGTTGAACATTTATGAGAAAAGTACGAGCAAGTACAATAAATGTGGCAACGGCAATGGCTTTAAAACAAATTCTCGTGATGTAACGATTATGCATGAACCGCGAGAAAACTAATGCGAACGAACGTAGTCAATCCAAGTCACAGACTGAAGCATAGAATGGCTGTGGGAAACACTGCGTACTGCACTTCCTCCTTATCCTTACACAGGAGGTCCTTCAAGTCTAAGTGGATATTTGTATAGATATTTTGAGTAACAAACAGCACGTTCGGTGACGTCCTATTAAGCCTCTCAAGCAATGCAGGCGATTGGAAAAATGTGTGGTAAAGTGGACACACGAAGAAACCATGGGTAAACAAGAGGATCTTTGTGATCTCAAGAGCTTTCGTAAACATCCAAGTTTCTTCGATCTGAGCTGGAGACATGTTATTTAGTCCGTTAAAGTGAACAGAATTTTCGGCAAAAAGTAAAGCTATAAAATTCAAGTCATTCGTTAAAGCGAACATTCGTTCAACGAACGTTCGTTGAAAGAGAGTTACCTGTAATGGTAAATAAGAAATATACAGAATGATATTATTTTAAAATTACAGCAGAGTCATGAAAACTTTTGGAATTTAGTTTATGGAAATCCCTTATTAAAAAATGCGCCCTGAAAATATAATCTTACTGTGCTCCAACATACTTGAGCGAGTTCCTTTTTTCAAGCATGGAATATTTGAAATCCAAGTATACCGATCCAATTTAGACAACTGTCTAAGAAGAGGAAACTCGAGTTACGTGCCAGATTTCAACAAATTGACTGAAAATTTGCAGTGCCAAGTTTCACATAGATTTATTTTTTATATTTGTTTTATAATAAATTCTTTAATAAGTTTTTCTCTTGTATATAATACATTGTTTTAATAAATATTGGTACATATCTACACTTGTTGCTTTATGCACCCTTCACGTCTCCAATAATTTAAGTTGCGCCCTCATAGGCGAAAAGGTTACCGACCGCTGATCTACAGCATCGTCTACAAACCATTAATATTGAAAATTTGCATAGTAATAAAAAAATACTTGTTTTACTGATACAACATTTCCTTTATTTACATCATACTTTATTCGGATTTTAGCTTTCAGAAAAAACAAGCTAATGCTGGCGATTACTTCTAGGAATGATGAAATAAAATATTCGGATTCGTAAAAGCAATTACAACAGCCGCCGAAACATCAACTTGGCGAGTCTTTATAAATCGCATCCTTCGCCAATGAAAATCCACTAGCAAAAGCGTCTAGGGCAGAGATCTCAAACTCACATCGGTGCGCGGGGCGCATTAAGGCAACATACCGAGTTCGCGGGCTGCTTTCCATCCTTTCCCAGTCCACAAGGGGGTAAATAGCCCTTGCCCTATGATGGGATCTTCAATCATTATTATTATAAGACTTGGTGTCGAGGGTTTAGGTCCTTCGGCTACGCAAGAAACACGCTAGCAGTGGTAAGAACATTCTTCTGTACCCCAACTGGGCAGGGTGTTATGAATTGGAATGAACAATAAATCGCAGATACACATATTTTAAAAGTGCTGATTTAATACACTTCTTAAACTTCTTAGATTACTTACTAAGATTTGCGTGAAAGTTATAAGAAATACATTTGAGTTTGAGCTGTGTAGTATAAATGCATAATGTAGCATAAATGCACCACACAGGAAGCATGCGGCCCGCGGACGCGAGTTTGAGTCCCCTGGTCGAGGCATGTCACACAGCCACCTTAACGTATGATCAGCGGCGAACTTCTGCCTAGGCAAACTAGGCAGCTGCCTAGGGCCCCAACCTCGGCGGGGCCCCGACCAGGGGCCGAAATGGTACACATTGTGGACACAGGACACGGAAAATTATGTCAATTTTTCCGAACGAAATAGAAAATAATTGACAATGTAATCTTGTAATTATATGTAAATGTAAAAATTATAATGTGTAAAAAAGTATTGTTGGTACTTGTCTATTTCATTTCTAAGTCTGATTGTCTATCTTCTAAAGTCAAAGTACGTTAAATAAATAAAAAATAAAAGTAAAGTTTGTTTTTTGCTAAATAACCAAGAAGGGGGCCCCAGCTCTGTTAACTGCCTAGGGGCCCTGGGTCTCTATGTCCGGGCCTGCGTATGATGCATCAAATTTAACGTCTTGACCTGCAGATTTGCAGGAAAATTATAAAATTGATATCGCTCAAACCGTTGGCGAGATATTGAGGTTTTTTTGACCGGCTATGCTCTGCTCGACGTAAATGTAGTGGTTGATGTTAAGGTAGTACTGCTAGCCGACATTTGACGCTTTAGGAAATAATGTGGCACTCCAAGCGTACATTAGTAAAACGAAATAAACCTTGCAGTCGCTGACCTTCATGGTAATGTGACAGAAAGCGAACTACCAAGACAATATTTAATCAACCAACCAGTCGATTTATCGAAGGGCAACTGCTAGTGACAATTAATAATGGCATATACCGATTCCTCGAGAAAATCTGTCTTGATGCTAAAATGCTTTCCAAATTTAACACAGCTAAATATGAATGTAGGTATATATGTGAGTATATATGCAGGCAATAGTTTCTGCTCATTTATACATTTTATACAACCCTCATGGGATTATAATGCACCATGACTCGTCATAGAGGACATGTTATGAATATTCTAAAGCATTTTCCATGCTGGAAGAAATGTTTATATGAATATTTTGAATCTTAAACATTTACACCATTTTGCGTTTTTCGATAAAAGTTTTCAGAAATACAGTGCTGTGCACACCGTCAGAAACAAAAGGGACCTTATGCATATAAATATATCGTACATATTATGTTATACGACACAACATATATTATATAAAATAATATATGTATAAAATATACGGAATTAAGTTGTACTATGAAGAAAATCTAGTAGCGCAGACGCGTATAAAGCGGGGGGAAATATTAATTATTGTCACGCATTCTCCCATCCTTCGCTTTCGTTTCCTGAACCTCTCGACTGTTTACCGCTCCGTAGAGCATCATAGGGTTTCTCTAGAAGTGACCCGGAGAAAAAGTTCCCACCACTCAGAAGCATGTGATCTCGATCGATGCCAAAAAGTCTCGTGATCATGAGTCAGCATGATGTTCTTCGAGAATTAAGGTAGATTCTTTGGCGACGCAGTAAATATTCTAAAGATGATGCAACTCCGGCGCGCTGGACGTAGGTGTAACTCTATACCTCGGTTAGCGATGAGGTGCGTGGTGTTTTTCTTTTATTTCCGGACCAATGAAAAAGAAGAACGTTAAGGGGTTAGCCAACGCGTCCCATCCTAGATGACGCTTTCGGAATCGTTGTATAAGTACCGTTTGTGAAGCACCCCTTCACCAGTGCACCAACACGCTAAGACACTGAAGTACCTTCCGGCGTCTACTTCGAGCGAACGTGAGTGAACACCTTTTTTTCTTCTTTCTGATTTTCTTCGCGTTTTTTGATACCCGTTCAGAGAAAACGGAAGTTGCACGGGATAATAATGCTAATTTATTTCACAATTGGTGAAATTTGAAACAAGTGGAAAGCGGTTTTTCATGGGTTCTATGTCGTCAAAACTGAAACAAGTGTAGTGGATTTGTGAGGATATGGTAAAACCTCACGTATCGCGTTGGGTTCGCTCATAGAGATCATCATACGTGATCGCTTCCGAAGCAGATAATAATTTGTTCATAATTCATGTTCGTTTATTATTTTCACTTGAATTTGGTTTCCTATGATGGATAATATGTTGCTATAATTTATTTTGTCGTCTTATAATCTTAAATGCAATATTAAAATAAAAGTTCATGGAAGGCATGGTAATTCACCCGTTGATTCTCCAAGTAACAAACTCCTTTTTCTCTGCTATCCGCGTCTTTCGTTCTCTTCATTATCAAAAGAAATTCAGAATATCTATTGAAGTTTGCTTTTAACACCGGCGTCAGATTTGTTTACGAGATATTTCGTGCCCTCTCGTCTCGCGTAATTTTGCTCTGTTGCACGAAACGTTGCGATACGGTATGATAATGGTCCAAACGCGCGATAAAAACACCACCACGTAAAGAGAGCTGAACGTATGAAGAAAATGCGTGTCATTGGAGGTTTGAAATAGAATAAGATATGCAAATTCCCGTATTGTATAACGAATATCTTGAAATAGGTTTAGCAAACCGCTCCTTACCGGGATAACTCTATGATTCTCAGGGAATATATACGTATATATACGTACCGTTTCCGAAATATATATTTTAAAATATTTCAAACGGCCGTCATTTTGTTTCAGGATGGCGGGGGAAAATGAAATAGTTTTCCTGGGATCTCCTAGCTTTATCATTTTCTGTCATAAAGGCCCTGAGATCGAAATTTTAACGATCAACTTCTTAGCGCATTACTTTCTTTAATAATTTGCTTATATCCACAATAACAGCGTCGATTTAATTACGAAATAGTAGCGCGCGGGGGGGGGGGGGGGTGGAGAGGATGGAAACCTTTAAACGGTGCACTTTTTGCCGAAGTCAGCAATAATGCGATTTCTCTTGACGAGGAAATATTAACCCGAAAAAAACGCCAAATGCTCGTGTTCAAAACGAATCTGTGGACCGATTCGATACATGTTTAAAAATCGACGGCAGGAAAATAATTTTAAAAAATGAGATTGTAAGTTATGCGTCAAAAAAATCTCACGCAGCAGCAGGGGCGGACTGACCATATAACCTTCCGGTGCAATCAATCAATCAAAAAGCCGGTATGCTGAAACTTAAACATTATTTTTTTATCAATTAGTAATTCTTTTTCATGATAACATTTCCTCTCCATTATATTACTTGATTTTAAATAAGATATGATCGACTCTTCGCTAATAGTGCGATGGGAGAGGGGCTAACCGCGTGTTCTTCACAAATTATTCAGTCCGCCCCGGTATAGAGAGAGAAAATGTCACATTTTACTATCAATCTGTTCATCTGTCCGTACACATTAAACTGATGTTTTGTCCACCAATAAATTAACTTAAAATTGGCAAGCATTCTAGAACGCGTGTTATCATTTCCTCAACAATGGAAAATTCATTGTTACTACATTTGAACCTTTCGGAAAAATTGTGATATAAATTATTAACCAAATGGATATTATGCTTGATAAGCTTACCGTATGAAAATTATATCTATGAAAAATTGTGTAAGACTTCTTTTCGTCTCCAATAAAATGTAGTTTAAAATATTTATGAATGTCAAGATGAATTTTATACAGTGTAAGCAAATTGTATATTTATCATGTGCTACGAGTATGCTTTCTACTATTGGAGGTCTATTTTCCATTGTTACTTTCGTTCACAGATTGTCCACCTGTGTTATATTGAAAGGTATCATTAAAGTGACCATGCAGAAATCTGGATGTCATTCTAATCAGCATGGCCAAGCAGGCCACCAACACAATCACTGCAATCGAGGGGAATCCCAAGGGTGGAAGTGCCAAAAACAGCAGTCGTCTAAGGATTCTTCTGAAAAGAAGGATGGGTGCTATTCATCGCACAGCCACGGCCATCATCTTCACCATCAGCATGATTCCAATAAGACCCATCAACATCAACACCATTGCACCCGTGACTCCAAAAGCAAATAACTAGGTTCTAAAGCGTTTGACAATTACGTTTTTATTTGAAATGAGAGTGATGAATCGTAAAGAAGATATCAGACAAAAATAAATATATCATTCTTTAATAGCGTAATTCTGTCATCCTGTGTGTAATATACTTAATGGGAATAACTCGAGAACGGTCGGTTCAATTTCGACAAATCTTTCGCAGGCTTCTCGGTGCGTCCCCATGCAGGTTTGTAAAAGTTTATCGTCCACTATAAAGACATGGGTTCGATTCCAGAAGTTTAATATCTCTATTTGATTAACAAGTGAGTGTATGTGGGATATTTTTCGTTTACATTTCAGTAACAGAAAAAGAATACGAGATCGGGATTTGAATGTGCTTAGGTTAAAATGAACGAAATTTTTGTCTTCAATGAGTTCCGAATCAGTTTAAAAAACTGATTTCCCTCCGAAAAAATCAAGAAATTTTCAATTCTTTAACAAATGACTACTTTACGCATAATTACCCAACTTTGATATAAAATATGGGTATACCTATGCTATCTACTTATTTAGCTACATTTTATGTAATTATTGAATAGTTATGAACGATTCCATTACACATCAGAATTTCGTGACTAAAAATATTACCATGGCATGGAAATACTATTTTGAGCAATCAGAAAAAAGTACTGAGTGCCTAACCTTTATAGGTTAATTCTGTACACCTTGTAATAAAGAAATTATTTCATGTTTTTTATTTGAAAAGTATGACAGTAATTTGAAACCCAGTATTTGCAGTTTTTATTTTTAAGGCACATCCTATCAAACTTAAATACATGCTTCCACAACATTTATCTTTGGTAATTTATTTTATTCATTGATATTTCAATTTTCATATTTGGACTGAAGAAAATAAGAAAAACTTTGTAAAATTAACTTCGAATTGGTGTCAATAGAAACTAAATCAGATGACGATGAATCTTAAAATTCAATCAGTTTTCCTTCGTGATTTCAATCGGGTTTGGAACCGTTTAGTGGAAATCAATTGTCATCCCTAAACTGGAGCTAATTTAATCACACGAAAGAAGTTTTCAAGAAAAGCCAACTTTTATTGAAGGAGTTGATTAACGCACCTCGAGTTATCCAAGAGACATTTATTGCTTGCTTGAAAAAATAACATCTTTATTTCTATTCAGCGAGAGAGTGAGCGGGAGCCTTTCGTTGCCGATAATAATTTCGTCTCAGAGAAATTAATTCGTTAACTTCATTGTTGCTCAAAATGACATCAGAGCCCAAACTTCGTCTGTGAGCATATCCACTTATCTCGGATCCACACATTAGTATGAAACTGTCCCAAGTTGTACGTCTTACTTTACAAGCCTTCGTATTGCTCACACAACGCGTTTGGTGTCTCCCTTCGTTGGCGCACCGATGCGAGCAAGTTGGTAAGTAAATGCTCGACTGTTAGAAAAGTCAGCAGACCGGTTTGTCAACATGGAACGTGAGAGCGTCCCCGCCTCGTGATACTGAACGCATAAAAGGCGACGAAACACAGCGCCGACAGCAGGCGATTTCGGATTGGCGACGCACAAGTTGATATTTCGAACTATTTTTGCCGAGATAGAAGAATTCGAATCCGAAAAAGATGCGCATCGCTTCTACGAGTAGAAGAATATATGCACATTTCTCCTCCTTTACTAATGCTTCAAACTGGAAATTTCATGTTGTGATCGAAATTTTTAGAAGATAAATATCACACATTCGCATTTTATTTCTCATTTAGAAGGATTTTTCCGTGGTTCAGTGTTAGATGAATATATATGATTCATGAGAAACCTCTTCTAAGACACATAAATATATACGGGGTCCAACAATGTCGCTTTGCTCACCTACTAACATGAATTTAATAAAGATTTAAAATATAAAGTACATTTTCATTCCCTGATTTATACCTATAAGCAAGGAGTAATGTGTTTTTTATAAATAGGATATTTCGTGTGCTACGATTATGAGGTTATGCTTATGCCGTTGTTTGGAATCAACGGGATTCTAATATCGTCTATTAATTCCCACTAAAATCATTAAAACATTGCTATCATAATAATATTCTATTAGGTGCCCTCTCCGATACGAAGATTGTCTATCGGCCCTTTCCATGCGTCTCTAATAACCTTGGAAGATAACAAATTTATTTAAACTGTACCTATCGTGTTTCTTATCAATTCCTTATGCGTGCATTGCCTTCCAGATTTAAAATTGAGGTTGAAATTAAGCAGCATGTAAAGATCGCCAACTAATCTCACTTCAACATTTGCTTGCTTGATACCGTCACTATAGATTTTACGCATCCAATCCTTTATTATTCCAATTATGGCGCTGTTTTATTAGCGGAATTTGCGCACCAAAGGAAAAGTAAAGTTGGCAAACTTTTTTAGTTTTAACCCCGTGAATAAAAGCGGTCGGATGAACGCATTCATGGCTTAACCATTGTCGATTCCGTCTTCCGGTTTGGGTTGCTCGCGCACTGAAGATAAGATAACCAAAAGAAATGTTTGAATATTATTATTTTTCTTGACATTCAAGATAAGAAGCCTTTAGCATAGCTATTGTTTCCGTTTTAAGTGCTAGGTTGCCATTGCCGTTAAAATAAACATTGTAATCCTGATGTTGGAAGCGTATTTTAAACAGTCCTTTTCTTGGTTTCTATTGTCCTTGCACATTAAAACGTGAGAATCTTATCAAAATAAATTGTAATAAGCAAACGTGTACAGTCTTTGAACCAATCCATTTTTTCACGAATAAAACATAAATCACTAAAATAAAAATTTTACAGATAATTTATCCAGACACAAATGAAAGATTCTTGATAAATAGCTATGATGTTTTATATTTTTAGCTTCTAACAAATATAGTGAACTATTAAAAACCTAAAAAGAATTTGATTAACAATAAGATAGCATGATAAAAGGTGGAAAACGTTGAATGAAAGACCAGATTAAAAATTTTATTGAAGGGATGAAAAATTACTCGATTTAATTTCTTCGATAACAGATAATTCCAGTCGCGTTGAATGGAACGAAGCATTGGCGTAGCTGAAAATGTAGAGCTCTCTTAAAAAACTACCATACAACGGCAAATACGACTCAGAGGGGTGTCGGGACTCACTGTCCGCTGGCCCTCATACGCACTGCGGGGGTCTTCACTATGCCCCTGCAACTAACAATAAGTGAGCCTAATGGTATACAGCCTTTTCTAAATAAATAGTTTAAGAAATGGGAAATTGTTCCATTTTTATGTACTTAATGGTAACACAGGTGCAGGTGGAGTCAGTGGAGTATCCGATGAGGGAGGATTTCCCTCCCATAAATCCACCCTTGCACCCATTTCGTAAGAAAACCAATAAGACCACAGATTAGGTTCGTAAGGGGAAAGATTCTGTATCCGACCACTATCTCTGCGAATATATTATTATGAAATTTTAATAAATAACCGAGTAAAAAGAGTCAAAATAGGAAAAAAAATAATTATTTTACAAGTAGTGGATTATGACAATAACGGTAGCTACGCGTCTAATATGAAGTTCACAACGACCTAATTCTTCATTACCCTGGTGCTTATGCAACGCCGCGTACTTCTTACGAGCGGAAGAAATTGACTGAATTTATCGCTAGCTATGTCAGTTTCATTGCTGTGCTTCTGTGCGTATCACAGTCAAATACAACTTAATCTTTAAACTGTATTAATTCAATAAGTAAATTAATAATTCAACATTAATTAACTCCAAAAGATAGGTATCTCATAGATAAGGAAGCGTAATTTCTTTCCATTTCCCTAGATTAGGGTGACCAGACGTCCCGGTTTTCGATGTTTTGTCCCTGTGTCCCGAAATTTTTTTTCGGGACGCCTAAATGTCCCGGTTTTTTATTTTAAACGTAATGATTTACCGAACAAATTTAATGTTCTTCTTTTGCATGAATTCATTTAAAATCTCTTACTATATCATCTACCAGTTCAGAGGCGTTTTATACCGCAGGCAAAAAAGACATTTGCCTAGCCCCCCCCCCCCCCCCCATTCCAGGAGGCCCCAAATTAATTTTTCTTTCAATTTTGTTTCAATTTTTAAAGGGATTAAAATATAATTATTAATTATAAGTATGCATTGTAAACCCAATAAATTATTCCATACTATTCCGCCTTTGTTATTACATAATTTTTAATTTGGTCATGTTGCCGATAATGTGATATTTTTCTCAGCATGTGAATGAAAAACGTGGACATTGCGCAATCTAATTTTGTTATAAAAGTTTTGTTTTTGTTTGTGCCAAAAATCCTCCATCTATTTATTAATTAACTCAATTAAAAAACGTAAGTATTATATTAATTATTTATTTTTGTTATAATTTTCCATTAATGAGCATGAAGGTTAATAAATATTTTTTTAAGTTAATATAAAAGAAAATCCTATTTTATTACTAATTAAGAAAACTAGTCATATTACAATCTGTTATTGTCTACAAATCAATAAAATTAAATTTCCCTTTATTCAGTCAGATTATGAAAAGAACGTACGAGTCTAGTGCACATAAAAGAAAAAAAAGAAAATTAGAGAGGCAGAAATCGGAAAACAACAAAATTCGTTGCAGCATTTTTTTCTTGAAAAAAACAACAGAAGACAACGCTGCTAATGAAGCGGTACGACACCAAAAGACAACGCTGTTGATGTTGCGACCCCGACCACTACACCAGAAGACAACACTGTTGATGAAGAGACCTCTACACCAAAAGACTATGCTGTTGATGATGAGACCCCGACCACTACACCAGAAGACTATGATTTATGGCCAAAAACAATCCCAAAAGATTTGATTGAATTATGTATTCGTGACAAACCAAAAACTGTAGGCGATATAAAAAATTTGAAATCGAATTTTATTGAAGGTGGTCAAAGGATCTCCAGAAGACTAAATGAATCTCATTTCTATTTAATTAGGGTTAATGGAACTAAGGAAAAAAGAGAATGGCTAATATTTTCCGAAACGACGAAATCAGCATATTGTTTTATCTGTAAATTATTTTCAACAAAATCTAATTCTAATTTCAGGATGTTGTGACTGGAGAAATATTGGCGAAATCTTAAAGAACATAAATATTATATGCGTGTTTATGTACGGCGTACTAATACCAGTGGAGGAGTTGATTGTGAAATGGTAAGAGAATATAAAAAGCAAACTATTTATTGGCGTGAGGTTTTGAGAAGAGTGGTTGCTACGGTGAAGCTTTTAGCAACATAGGATTGGGGTTTAGAGGACATGACAGTTACAAAAAAGGAAACTTTATGAGTTGCATTGAGTATTTAGCAGAATTTGATAGTTTCATTAAGACCCATCTGGAAAACTATAATAATTGTGGTAAAGGAAAAGTAAATTATCTTTCAACTACTACATGCGATGAGTTCATTGGGTTATTGGGCACACATGTAAGAAACACAATTATTAATGACATAAAGGAAGCTAAATATTTTTCAATCATTTCTTGGGTTTCATAAACATAAAAAACATGATGCAAGTTATTTGGAAAATATTATAGTATCGACGTTTGCTGAGTTATCTCTAGATATTAAAAACTGCCTAGGCCAAACTTACGATAATGCAGCAAATATGTCGGGTTTATACAATGGATTACAGGCAAAAATAATAAAACAGTAAAAATGCAGTTATTATACCATGTGCAGCTTCTTCGTTAAACATAATTGGAAATTCAGCTGCAGAATCTTGTTCCAAGGCCATTCATTTTTTTATTTCATTCAAAATTTATTCGTCTTCTTTTCGTCGTCAACAAAAAAGGTGGGATCTTCTAATTAAGACAAACACAAAATCAAATTTTACATTAAAACGAATCAGTGATACCAGATGGTCTGCAAGGGCGGATGCAATATTAGCCGCTAGGGTAAATTTAGTGGCCGTAAAAAAAGCATTATTCGAACTTTCTAATGAACCAAATGAAAAACCTATAACGAAATTAGAAGCAAAAAAACTATACAACTGCTTTGAAGATTATGAAACAACACTTTTGCTGATTTTATGGAATACACTTCTACAACGAATAAATGCCACTAATAAAAACCTTCAAAGTAAAGATTGCAACCTACAAGAAGGCGTAAGTCTTCTAAAATCACTGTCCGCATTTATTTTAAATGTTCGAAACAACAACATGTTTGAAAATATGAAAATGGAAGCACATTTATTGTCAGGTTATAAATAATACAAATCCGATAGAAAAAGAACCAAAAAAATAAAACTACAGTTCGGCGAAAACAGGGACAATGAAGCAATATTAACTAGCAAATATTTATTTATTGTGAGATGCCTTAATGTGATATGCGATAGTCTACTATCAGAAATTAAAAGATGCATTGAGGTGCACGAAGACGTGTTTAAAAAATTCGCAATATTTATAAATTTAAATTTACGCGATACATCACCAAATGATTATGATGATTGTATTGCTAATTTAATTCATAATTATGAAGACGATATTGATGTAATTGTGTTCGAAGATGAAGGAGCCCAATTTCTTCAAAATTAGTCACACCGATAGAAATGTATGTGGAGAATCAGGGAGGGTTAGTTTCAAACTTCCCAAGTGTTGACATAATTTTAAAAATATTTTTGTCAATGCCGATCGCAAATGCATCTGCGGAAAAAGCATTTTCCGCGTTGAAAAGAGTGAAAAATTACGTGAGAAATTCACTTGGACAAGAAAAATTAAGCAATTTAGCTATATTATGTATTGAAAATACGATAACAAAAGAAATTAATTATGATAATATAATAGATAGCTTTTCAGCACACAAGGCACGGAAGGTTAATATATGTTAATAAACTATGTAAAATGCCACGTTTTAAATCTTGTTTATACATTTTGTAAACATGAATATATTGTATCTGATAATAATTGTGACTTTTTAAATTATAGATGTTGTAGCTATCCCCAGATACGCTAAAAAAAGTTAAAAACATTTTTTGGGGCTCCCAAATTTATTTTAACTAGGGCCAGGGTTGCCAGATTTCCTAAACTACTGTGCGGGACATTTTTACCCGTCGACAAAAAAGGAATAAAATATTACAGAAACAGAAGAATGTTGAAATAATACCAATACATTACTTTTGAAAGTGAAAACATTTATTTATTTGCAGTCAGTATTACGTAGGACAACCACAAGCTTGACAATAGTAAAGTTATAGAAAAACCCCAAAAGCACATAAAACAGAAAGGAAACCGTCTATTCCTATTTTCGTCACATTTTCTCTAAGGAAACCGGCAAATAGTAAATTTCCATAAGACCGTATATATTAAAGAATATTTAAAAACACATACGCGTAGATCAGTACTTTAATTTAAATTTATTGTTATACTTTTCATTTGACTTGATCTTTTTAAAAATATTAGTGCCTTCACTTCTTAAAAATATCTGGCCGATTTTGAGAGTATTCAATTAGAGTATAATCTCCAAGTAGTACGGGAACAGGGTGCATACACGGTCTAGTTAGAACTGTAAACGAGTCCTTTCTCAAAAAGCGAACTGTGCGGGGGTGAATAAATCAGTCATTCTCTATTGAGACATGTTTCACTTCACCTTAAGCATCCCTCCCCATAACGGCCATCTTCTAAATCACGTGGCTTTTAGCGCAACTATGTGACAAAAGCTTTCAATATGAACATATATCAATGCACTGAAGCTTTCTATTTATAGTGGGCGGATTTAAATCTTTAGTTTCAAAATGGTTTAGCGGGACATTTGAAAGTCGTGCGGGACAATTCTTTGTTGCGCGGGACATCTGGCATCCCTGCCGGGATAGGGTCCTCGAAAGTCATAACGCGCCACTACCAGTTACTACTTCATAAAAGGCATTCGCATTTCTAGTCCTAGAAAAAGACAGTTTCGTTCACCAAGAGCAGATTCTGAGAAAATAAAGATGACAGCTGGGTCACATATTCCCCTACTATTTTTCTATTTAAAAGTGGTCGCACTGGTTCAGATTCTGAGTCCTGACTATTCCGCGGGTCACCCTCTCCTGGACTAAAAGGCAAAAAATTCACGTACCGTACTTGTTTCTAGATAATTGAAAGTCCAGATTTATTTTTAGTTTTACGACCTCCAATACAATAGCCACAACCTCCATTAAGCTAGCTAGAGAATGGGATATTTTATCCTTTCGTTGAACTTCGTAATTAGTGTTTCCGATGAAATACCTCCCGAGATACCCGTTCTTCCCAGAAAACAATGTTCGCCTTCGCTTACCGTTTCTTGAGAAAAATTCAAAAGCAAGATTATTAAGCACCCTCGCCTTTTCAGCAACGGTTCTTTACTTTATACATTGTCGTTTAAGAGTGACATCGTCATTACATTGTGGTCCTTCGTCCAGCTATCATCGTGGTGTAGTGTTACCTTCTTCACGTAATTTCAAGAAAAGAAGATAGAGAAGGAAAGTTTCTTTTCCGGCTATAACGGGTGTAGAGATCTTCATTTCATTCAATATCTGCAGATGGAATTTTTATTTCGAAAGTAAGACGATTATTATTAACTCTTAAAGTAATTTATATCTACTGTACTGCAAGATTCTCCGAAAGATTGGCAAAGAAATTGAATAACTATTAATAACTTCTAAATTTTCGTAATTCTTATTTCGTGCTACATACTCCAGGAAATATTATTATGGGTGCGAGAGCGTAGCAATACCCTAATTTTGTTTATACCTTAATTTAGCTATTAGCAAGTGTTATGTTTTGTTAAATGATGTAAGGATTCTAGACGATAGTATCATTTATACAATAATGTTTTGTATGTTAAAGGTAATGTTTACTTTAATCGGTCAAATAACAAACAAAATTTATTATATTTTTTAACATGAAGTTTGAATTGCCTTAATCAAAGTCGTATTAATGTAAAGTACAAAAATTTTGTGTTTTGTAAATAAGCGGTCGAATTTTCTAAGATTTTTTATACAAAATGTTCGTAATTGTTTATAGGTCTTAGAACCCTCAACAGAAATGCCAAAGAGAAAGTGCACATTTCATGAAGAATATTTTATCAAGAAAGGAAGAAGTCATTATGAGGTGGAGTGTAGATTATGCACGAGTTATATAAATATTAACCACAGTGGGAAATCTGACCACATTAATTAAAAAAACATAAAGTCAATGCAACCTGCTATGGCAATGGTAGAATATCACAAAGAATTACGAAGTACATTCATATGAAAAATGTAACCGAGGATGATCTTGTTGTAGCAAGTGAATTAGCCATAGCTTGCCACATTATTAAACATCATCATTCCTTTCGTTCAGCTGACTCTTTAAAAAAATGTTTAGTGATTCCGAAATAGCCAGTAAATATTCTTCCGGACGGACAAAAACTACCGCTCTAATTAAAAATGTTATTGGGTTATTTTGTATAAATGAATTACTGACAGAATTTTAAAAGTCAGTGTTTTGGAATATCCACAGATGCTAGCAATCACAAAACTGAAAAAGTTTTTCCTTTAGTTGTTCAATATTTTTATAAGCAAAAAGGAATTCCGATTAAGATACTAAAAATTGAATCCTTAACTAACGAAACCTCCGACAGAATTGTCGATTTTATTATTAGCACATTCTGTTAGTACGGCGTAGATACAAAACAATGCGTTGCTTATGGTGCAGATAACGCTAATACAAACTTTGGGAGGACTGTTGAGAAAAGGCAAAAACAATGTCTTTTGTAAATTACGAGAAAAAATCAATCCTAATTTTCTAGACGTGGGATGCTCAGCACATATTCTGCATAACGCAATTCGGTTGGGAGCCAAAAGATTGTCTTTTGATGTGGAAGTGGTCGTGGTGAAAATGATGTCATACTTTGCCAACCATGCAGTACGCTCCGAGCGATTGAGAGAATTTTGTACTTTAGTAGATTGTAACATACAACAAGTTGTTGACTCATTCCAAAACTCGCTGGTTAAGTTTATACCAGTCGATCGATCGAGTATTAAAAATGTTTGAAGCATTGAAGAAATTTTTTCACGCAGAAGAAAAGCCGCCGAATGTGTAAAGATTTTTATAATCTGATAAAAAATTATCAAAATCTTATTAGGGCAGCAAGAAGTTCAATAAAATATGATTAAACACATGGGCTCCTGATTTATTTTATGCTACAATAATGCTTACTTATTCCTCAAATATATTAATTTAATAATTTTTACGTAGTATTATAACTTTCTTTCTCTTTTATAACGTTTATTTTTCATTTTTAGAGCACATATTACCTGAAAATTGTGATTAACTAGGTACTCATTTGTTAATTCATAGTTAAAAGTTTGCTAGTTTTAGGACATTTTGAAAAAAGAATCGCTTATGCATTCGGTTTTCTGTCCACTTATTCGGGTAATACCTCTGGAAATTAAATTTTTGGAGCCCTATAATTAATTACAATAAAAAATGACAAAGGAGAAACCTCCTTATAACCATAAAAATGCGGAAAATTCCCACATTTCGTCATCTTTACGATCGGCCTACAGAGGATGGAATCTTTGATTCCGAAATACGTATATAGGCATTCTTTTTGAAAAAGAAGTACAATTACGTTTATTTGCTTGCGCGCGTGTAAACAAGGGTCCCTGGCGTGGGGTAATTTCCCCTAAACCGGTGTGTATTTGTGTACTTCTTTTTTCATTTTTATGGCTATAAGGAGGTTTCTCGTATGTCATTTTTTATTAATACCTCTGGAATCCTGCTACTTGGAGAAGGGCGGTCTACATGAGGGCTAGACATGGTACAATTTTGGTGGATCTAGGATAAGCTGTCTTTTTCCAACCGCATTGTTTCTATTCTACTCCCGTAAGAAAGCATGTCTTAGGTGCAGGGCACTATAAATTTGCATTTTTAAATTAGTTAAAGTTAAGATTAGGAGCTCGGGCCATAAACAGTTGAAAACAGCTGAAAGACAGGTTTATATTAAAAAAAATATAAATCAAATCCGTTTAGAAGGGTTTTTTTTAGGAACAGGTTCATTACTCTGATTTTATCGTTTACATTCTTTTTTATCAAATCAATTTTTATGCACAAAATTATAACAATATTTGTGCCAAAATAAAAAAATAAGGTGAAAATTCCAACCAAACTAAATGCAATCCTATTGATGTTTTTGAATGGATTTTGAATGGAAAACTAGTTTCATATACAGAAAACAACAAATACAATAAAACATTCCGAATATAGGATTTTGTTCTGTAGGTAACATTAATGAGACTCAAATATATTATTATCAGTTGAAATTTGACCACAGATTTCATATAAAATCTTAGTCCAAATTTGTTTGCATTGGGTTTTCCCACTTTTTTTACTTTGGCTCACATATTTCAAGAAATTTTGATTGGAAAACAAATTTCATTTTTAAACAACAAAAGTATTACAGAAAATACACAGATTGAAGAAGTGGACCGCCGCCAAAACTATTCACTCTTTCGCAGAAAATGTACTCAAAATAAAAAAATCAGCAAATCAAATCTCTAAATCTGACTTAAAATCATTCACTTATAATCACAGTGTCAATGAGTTATGGAATTTATATTTATTTTTGCTACCGTCGTATTGGTTGTCGTTACCAAGGTATTGTTTAAACTAAAAAACGTCGAAATATCGTGAATATGTGATCAGATGCGACGCGGATTAATAACCCAAATTAATCATACGCAATTACACGAAACCGGCAAAAATGCAAATCACCTACGCAGTGTTTCTCAACCGAGGTTCCCCGGAGCCCTAGGGGCCCGTGAGTTGAGTTGGAGATGTTGTTTATTTTTATCTATAACTCGCTTGATCCCGCGCATAGGTCTGATCAGAGCCGTCTGAAGGGGGGCTGGGCAGGGCTCGGAAGAGAAATCCTGGGCCCTGGTGCTTCTCCTGCTCCCGGGCCCCTTACCACCACGTTCCCTCGCCATAATCATGTTTATGCCGGGCCCCATTCCTCAACTTTAATCAAGTACAATTTTTAACTATATATGAGAGAATATTAAGTGCAGTATTTTTTCTCAGCAAATGAACAAATACAGCTGTAAATTTTATGTAATTAATTGCATTTATTTAATGTTTAACAATATAAATAGCCATTAAATTGACGAAGTGACCTTAACAGCAATGAAATTATTAAACAGTAATATGGCTTCGTGAATACATTTAATAAGAATTTAAAGAACATAAATGAATATGAAATTGAGGAAATAACATTAAAAGTAATACAAGCATTAAAAAATAAAATAGTTTTATGGAGACATTTAATAAGAATTTAAAGAACATAAATGAATATGAAATTGAGGAAATGACATTAAAATTAATACAAGTATTAAAAATTGAAATGGTTTTATGGAGACATTTAATAAGAATCTATAGAATATAAATAAGCATGAAATTGACGAAGTGACATTAAAAGCATACACATATTAAACAACACTATATTTTTGTGAACTCATGGGTTTTTATGTAGGCAATTTGCATTTCCTAGCTTTCATAGAAGCATATGAATCAATTATATCGTCAAAATTTATACTTCTTGTCAGTTCACTTTCGATGCTTAAAATTGACAAATCAACTAGTCTCTCTTGGTACATTGTACTTCTTAAACGATTCTTAATTAACTTTAGTTTGCCCAGCTGGGTGGGCCCCGCGTCTATGAGGAGCTATAGTAGAAACTGTATTCGAGAAATTGTCTCGAGAAGAGGAGATAGAGGAGATACCTACGGTCAACAATTTCACAGGATAGACTGAAAGGATTATCTATTTTGTCAATTGAACATAAGGAAGTTGCTAAGATTGAAAAATCAATAATTATCGACAGATTTGCGCATATTAAAGCTAGAAAAATAAACATTTCAAATTGTAATGTAATTTTTTAATATTGTAATGTACTGATTATTCTTCTTTTAATCTGTGCAAACCTTAAAAATTAATGATTTTAAAAATATATTTCACCTACTGTATTTTAGGAGAAAAGCTAACATAAACTTGAAAACAATAATAAAATTATTATTAAACGAGAAATTTGATTTGTATAAATAGAGGGCCCCGCGGCAACCCTCTCGCCCGGGGCCCCGCGGGTCTTAGAGACGGCTCTGCGTCTGATTAATATTTCAACGAGAAAAATAAGAGAATGAATGGAAAATGTATGAACTTTACATGGAGAGGGGTCCGCAGAAATAGTTTGATTTCGTAAGGTGGTCCGTGGCTCCAAATAGGTTGTGAAACTGACCTAGACGATGAAAGATTTTCACGTAAAATAAGTCAACTTTTCGCGTTATAAAACTGATTTTTGGACAGATTCGACTCGTATTCGAAAATCTACGGCAGGAAAATAAAATTTTGTTCTTTTAATCGTTCTTTGGTTCAGGTCCAGAGTTCATACAACGATTATAAATATGTAATTTTAAAATGGTAACGAAAAACGGTTTGCACACTACGTTTCAGCTACTCGGCGACAGAATTGGTCCGTGGTGGAATCCATGGTAGAATAATTCTTTTATTAAGATTCTGAGGCTGTCGATCTCAACCAAAGATGTAATCAAACGATTACCTCGTAATCCTAAAACAAGAAAAAAAAGCGCTTCATCCAAAAGAAAATGTTGTTTTTCATAAACAAATAGGTTTTGATTTCAATGAAAAAATGATACGGATACATTTTTCTTCTTAAATTTATTATCGAAAAATTAAAGAGAATATTCTAGTGCTGACTTGGCTTTTTAACAAAATATTTGCTATCCCACGCGCCATATCACGAAACAGGAATGTGACTCCCAAAAGGTGAACAATTAGCATACGATATCTAAACCTTAATTACACATACAATGTTATGGAAAGATGTATTGGCTCTTATCAATGATCAAATATAGCATATACCGCGCAGTTAAAAATTCGAGTACCAAAGTAGAAGGAAGGCACCTATGCCATCTGACGGATAAATCACCAATTCTTTACTAAAACTATTGCAAAAATGACTGTGCGTTCTAGTTATATGCTACGTGATTTTGTTTTTATATGCTATAAGTTTAAAGCCAATTCCAACATATAAAATTTATTTCAAACAGACCTGAAATTTATTTATTCTCTTCCATGTAATTCATACAAATGAAGAAGCGAATAGCCAGTAAGAGAATGGTGGTTATGAACAATTGAGAAGAATGGGACAGAAACAAGAAGATAAGATAGATATAATTATAACGGACAATTGACGCAAAGGAATACGAGGAGATATATATATACTATAATAGCATATAACCTTTACAAATGTACTTCAAAACGGCTGTTAACAATTAGTGGAGCTTAAAATATTTTTATTTAGCTAAATCTTCTATACTTTAATTCACGATTAAAAGCAGGAACTATTGTGTATCGACATTTCCATTTATCACTTATGAAAGTCACATACGACTGATTTGGTTGACGAGCAACGTGTACGATAACATTAAATTAATTGATTTTTGTACGAACAGGTAGTGGATTGAGGAGGAAAATATATTTTACGGCGCAAAAAAATGAAAATTTTCAAAAATCAATGTCACCGAGACTTGAAAGCTTTTGTCATTCCTTTAGCATAAGAAGACATCTTTCCATTTTCCACCACAAAAATTTACATGATAAAATATCCATCGCCATAAATGTAGACATTGGATGGTAAGGCGCAGTAGATTAATGGTGGTCTATTTAATTTTTTGAAAACTGGCACAAAAGAACTTAATCTTGTTAAGTTATTATTGCGCGCCGCTGTAGCGGTACGCACGAAACCTCACATATGCTCCCCTCGTCGCTGAGCCAGGTGGGGAATGAAAAGCCAATGAAAGCAAAAGCTTTGTTTACTTCGTAGTAGTTCATGTTCGAAGATGTTTACCTCAACTGCTGAATTCTTGTCAGGTCACATGACTATTTTTGATGTTTTTTTTCCCGACAACAAGTCTAATCTTTAACGTATTCAGTGTATACCTTGATATTGCCTCTACGGAAAATGCAGAATTAAGGAAAGTATACAGGTTCATGTATTATTCGCTACTCGAACTTCTATAGTAAAAGTGATCATTGTATAGATGCGTGAGCATCGATATGCGCTGGACCTTTGTACTCGTGTCCCAAATCTACTTGGTTCACTTGAAATTTTCAAAATAAAAACTTTTATTTAATAACTATAATTATTCCACGCGATTTTAGTAAAATTTACGCAGCTATTTGTTCGGACTTTAAAACTCATTGTTCGTAAACAAATTTCGCAGCAAAAAGTGTAATGACCTTTGCTCTCTTTCAAATTAGAAGAATTTAAAACAAAATTTACTTGATATGTAAAGAGAAAAAATATATAAAACATTTAGAATTATTTTATTCTTTTTTATTTTAAAACACATAAATGTGAATTATCAACGCAAACAGCATTTTGAAGTATTAAACATTCAGTTGTCAAAATCACGGATGGAGATGAGTCTTATGGTTCCGGGTCCCGAATCTTTTAACTAGTGACGACTTAACTGAAAGTTTAAATTTGAGTTATAGACAGAATTTTGGTTTTGTATTGAGAATAAGGGATCAAATTTGGACAATATTCAACCAAAACCGTGATAATTACGCACAACTACGTATTTTTTTAATTAAAGATTAGTAGACGAAGGTTTTTTTAGAGGTGGTGTCTCTTTGAGTAAACATTAAAAATTTCCCACGGCATTAACCGGATTTATCTTCCAGATAAAGGTCGCTTTCATAAAACTTTAAAATGAAAAGGGATTATATGCGCTGATAGGTGTAGAATATAACAATGTAAAAGCCTCTATTCAAGAAATATTTTATAGTCTAATAAAGAAAATCTTCATTTCAAAATCCTATAAATAATTTACTGCGAAGAAAAGAAAATTGTTAATATATGTTATTTAATTAAAACAGACGCGGTTTAATTTATTTTTGTATAATTAAAATATAGCAACTATTTTGAGAATTTCCATTTGAAAAAATAATTCACGTAACTCTTCATTCCAGACAAGAATATATCAGGCATTTTTTGTCATTACTTCTTAAATACTTTCCGCTTGAAGACATTTCCATAATAATATCTAATAGAAGATTTATATACTATAAAATTACGCTTGAGTAAAAATGCTGTTTTTGATAAGCGTGATGTACAATTTAAACTTCCTGGCATATTTTTGAAAGTACAATTTAAATTCTCCCACGGTTGAATTGGGTCAATACAATGTTACATGTTTTTTAAAAACTAAATGAAAATTAAATCAGATTTGAACACATCAGAATTCTACTAGTTAAAACTGCAGCATAAGAAGAAAGAACATTTTTTACTTTCTCCATACGTAGTTTAGGGTAAAGTGTTGTTTTCATGAAAAAAATCGATTTCGACATTTAAACGGAAATACACGTTTTGACCATTTTCTCGATGATGTCTGGGTGTGATAGCTTTTTTGTGGGTGCTCTAACTCAAAAACTATTAATCAGGTCAATGTGAAATTTTATATTTAACATTTATATGCAAGTCACAAGAATTGATTAGTTTTTGGTAAAACTCTGTCAACCGGAAGTGGGTGTTTACTCTTGTCAAATCAGTTATTTAGGAATATTTGCTTTAATATTTGATAAATGTAAAAATGTACTGGAATAAAAGTTGTAGGACGTTTAATTTTCTACAACCTTTATTTGAAAAAATTTCCCGAATAATGCATTGTTTAAGAGATATTATATTTTTAGCTGCCACCACCACGCCACCCACCGACGACTATTGTTAACAATTGACGTTTAGTTACGTCTTACAATTAGTAATGCTCCTTTTTATTTTCTTAATTTTTGGAGCTTTGTGGCTATATTCAATATCAGAAGGCTATGGTTTGAGTTTATTTCTGTTCTTTATAAAGTCTAGAATTTTCTCGCACTTTCTTAAAATATTTTTTATTATGTATCCTATTTGGAAGTTTTAGAAATATTACAGGTATGGAGAAAGTCATGTGGTGGCCACATCAGATTTTTTCGACATCTCAGCAAGAATTTCGTTGAATTCACGTTTAGTGTAATAGCTTTCCGGGGAAGTACTTTTCAGATAGATACAGAAGATGAGGTCAAGGAATAGTGTAATTTTTCCTTGTGATAATTTTAAAATAAGATGCTCAGGTCATCATGGGATGACAATTCAGTTTACGCTAAGACTATCCTGTGAGCATTAAGTGGCGAAAATGATGTGAAATTTTCAAAAAAAGTTTCAGAGAAGCCGTGCTTATACACCAAAGTGAAAGATTGAAAGGGAGTCGCTGCGATCTAACGATGGGATTAGGGAAAAGAGGGTACCTTTAGAATGCAGAAAGCCATATAAATACACTGCATGAGGACTATCGTCCTAAGAGACACTACCTATTCGAAAGACATGGAGATCTTCATAAAATACTCGTAATACCAAATAGTTAGCCATAAGATTGTTACCGTTGAACGAAATATGCAAACTATTTCATCCCTTCACGGCTACTGAGGTAACGTCCAAGAGTCGAGGTTTACGAAAACCTTCAGTTGTAACGATGATTAAGAGTTATAGGAAAATATGCTCATGAATTTTTCTAAAGAAACGTAATTATGTATAATAATTGATTTTATATATATATATATATATATATATATATATATATATATATATATATATATACACACACACACACACATATATATATCATCATAGGTAGTCTGTCCGTAGACAGGTCCGTGATTATGTTAAACCTGGTTCTCCATATACTCCTATTTTCCGCAATCCTCTTCACATCTTGATAACTCTCTTTCTCTTTCAAATCGTCTATCAGCTGAAACCTTTTCCTACCTCTTTCCCTTTTCCCATCTAGTTTTCCTTCTAACACATCTTTAATCATACTCTCTCTCCTCAGGTAATGTCCAACCCAGTTAGCCTTCCTCTTTTTGATAGTCTGTATAATCATTCGCTTATCTCCTATTCTTCGTAGCACTTCATCGTTTTTCATCCTATCTGTCCATTTTATCTTCAGCATTCTTCTCCCCCAAGTCCACATTTCAAAGCTTTCCAAGTATTTGATGTCATTTTTCCTTAGCGTCCATGTTTCTGCCCCGTACAAAGTTGTACTCCATAAATAGTATTTTATGAACTTCTTGCGGATATCTTCTCTTATATTCCCCGTAAGTAGGTGTTTCTTTCTTCTGAAAGCCAGTTTTGCTTTTCCTATTCTAGTCCTGATCTCATCCGTACATTTTGCTTCTCTTGTTATGACGCTTCCAAGGTATTTATATTCTGAAACTTGTTCTAAACGCTTTCCTTCATTACTTATGTTCAGATTCTCTTCTTTGCCTGATATTCGAATGACTTGGATTTTTCTGTATTTATTTCCATACCGTATTTTCTACCTGCTATCACTAGTCTATTTATCATTTTCTGGAGTTCCTTTTCCTTTCTTGCTAGAAGTACTTGATCATCCGCGTATTTTACTGTTCTTATAATCCTTCTTCCAATTTTGAAATCTCCTGTGCCTTCTAACGCGTCTTACATTACACTTTCTCCGCATATGTATAATGAATAGAGTCGGCGATAGGCAGCAGCCCTGTCTTACTCCTCTACCGACATTTACTCCGCAGGTGTCCGCATTCTCCAACCTGACCTTTACAACTTGATTTACGATTTACATATAGATTCCTGATCAGTCTCCCGTCTTTCCAGTCTACACCTATATCCTTTAATATCTTCATCAACATTACCCAATTTAATCTATCAAAGGCCTTCTGCCAATCTACGAAACATACGCAGATATCTTGACCATACTCTATAGCCCTTTCTGATATAATTCTAACTACCCCTATCGCATCTCTAGTTCCTCGTCCTTTTCTGAAACCGTATTGATCTTCCCCTAGCATTTCATCTGCCTTTTTCTACAGCCTTTTATTAAGAATCCTCGTGATGATCTTCGAAGTGTGTGACAGAAGGCTTATCGTTCTGTAGTCTCTACACTGCATTGCCTTTGGCTTCTTCTTTAGAGGGGTCATTATTACTTCTAGGAAATCTCGAGGCCACTCTCCCGTGCCGTAAATCTTATTAATTAATTTCGTGATCGCTTTTAGTCCTTCTGATCCCATGACTTTAAGTACCTCAGCTGGTATTCCATAGCTGCCTGTGGCTTTTCCTTTCTTTAGTTCCACTATCGCTTTTTTTACTTCGCTCTCCATAATGCTTGGTCCTAAGATGTCTTATTCAATGTTTTCCTCATCTTCCAGTTCTATTTTTGCCGATCCTGTCTGCTTGCTGTATAGTTCCTTAATGTATTCTTCCCATACCTGTGTAACATCATTTGTTTCTGAGACTATCTTCCCATCCCTATTCATAATTCCTTTGCCACGAAATCCATTAGATTTCTTATCTTCTAATTCCATTGTCCTAGCGTCCATCATATCGAACCGTCCTAACTTCTCCATTTGTTGTATTTCATCACATTTTTCTTTAATCCAATTTTCTCTAGCTTTATCTGTTACCCTTCTCAACTCATTGTTTATTCGTCTATAGTTGGTTCTACTTTTTTCCCTGTTAACGTTTTTTCATTTTCGTCTCTCATCCATTTTCTCCAGCATTTCTTTAGTGATCCATAGTTTTCTGCTTTTCTTCTCTTGTTTTCCAATCTCTTTATCCAAGGTATCCTTGATACTGGTTTTAATTTCTTCCCATTCTCTATCCACGGTCTTTGATTTGTTTTCCAAATTTCTTAGGCGATCTTCCAATTTCATCGTTACTACCTCCTACCTTTCTTTTAGTTTTTCTACGTCTCAATTTTGTCTTTTTCTTCTAATATATATATATATATATATATATATATATATATATATATATATATATATATATATTGTTAGGGACTCATAGTAAAGCTCGTTACTAATCACAGTGAAACTTGGCGTGTTTATGTATATAATTTATTTACACGCATACATGTAGACAAATTATGCCGCATGATGTTACAGGAATTGGGTGAAATCTATATAACACTAGTGCTTGGTAATGTTTAAATGTTTTTAACAGTCTCATTATTTGCGATTAAAATTAACAATATTTTATAGTGAAATATTCACAACAAATAATTAAAATTTAAAGAAACGAAATTCTCCAAAGAAAAAATTTCAAATAATATATCCCAGGGACGGTTGTTGTAAACTTCCACTTAAAAACAGCCCACTAGTAATAAAATTTTAAAGATGCTGGTATTTACATTAAACTATAACTCAAGCTAAGTAGCAATCATGATAGGTCATGGGTAAAAAAGGAATTTGAAACATCATAAATTCCGTTCAACGTTGATTGACATGATTTGTTTACGTCGTGATTGGAAAGCCCTTCTAGTATTCAAGCGGAGAAACCGTCACTGCTCTCCGAACATCCAAATCACCGCAGCTAAAGCTACGACTGACCTCGAAATGAAATACTCTTCACAACGTAGTAAGTAAGGCCGTCACACATAACCGAGCGTCGGTCATCATTTATTCCGAACCGCACGTCAGACCAGTAAGATATTCGAACTCGATCGCATGGCCAATTGTCTTACATCGCGTGCGGATTGGTTTTGAATGCCTTCCTCAAATATAACCTTGAGCCTGTAATACATAAAATAGCAGTGAATAACTTACGAACAACTACTTCGCATTAAGGAATTTTACAATTGGTATTAAGGAGAAATATTTTTTAATTTTCTTCGGAAACAATTTTTAACTAGCTGAGACCCACGCAAATATTGCGCGAAGTTTTTTCGATTAATTCAGGAACTCGAGATTATATAAAAATGAATTTTTATAACCACTTCTCTGTCACTACATAACATAACGAGATGATCCAAACGGAACCTATGATGCCTAATTTCCACATAATAATTTTAAATTAAATTTATGTTGATTAGCATAGAATTAATTAGTGTCAGTATTAAAAGTCTCTCACTCGTTAGCTATCAATATTATTAAAACTTTCAATGACTAATCTGAAATTTAATAATATAATATTATAAAATATTACAAATACATTCGAACGGAAAATTAAATTGATCACGCGTGTTTGTGTGGCCAAAATAACGCGTGTTTATACTAGACATTAGACTATACCGAATCCGAGTCCAACTATAGTCGTTGCAATGGCAACACTCAGGTAATTTAATATATAAAAATGAATGTGTGTATATATATGTATGTTTGTATGTCCCTTATACGTTTTTACACTGTTGAAGCTATCGGATTCAAAAGTTTCATGGGCCATTCTATGGACAAAAGGAAGAACTTGGCCTAGGTTTGCAGACCGTGGGGTCTCTTATACCCCATGGAGTCAACAAAATACTATGCATAGGAAATGGTGTGGAGAAACCCCAAAATGCCATGCAGCCCTTCACTGATGTGGATATAAATATACCTAAATATCAACTTACGATCATGGGAAATGGCTTATTTTAATTCTGTTCATGCTTTGCCGTATTATATGTTAAATCGCTCGAAATTATCCTTTAAGCGCAAAATTTATTTACATTTTCCAGGCGGCAACAAAGCTAAATTTATTAATTTTTGTCCTCCTCAAAGGGAGATAGCCACGTAAAGACGAATGCAAGGAAAGTCCACGGCGTGGCGAGCCGTAGAAGAAGAATAGCCAATGCCAAGATAAAGGGTACAAATGCATTAAATATAGTCTACGAATACTTTTAAAGTGAGTTAAATGTTTTTTAAGGAGTATTATAACATTGTTATCTTTTACCATTAACATTGAAAGATTTATCGCAACACAAATCGATACATCTACTTTCATTTGTTCGGTAACCAAGATGTTGTTTATTGTTTACGTTTTGCCTAATAGTATTGACATAATCCACAAAAATTGTATTGCTGCTTTAAAGGCTTCGGTGCATCTATCCATGTCGATATTAAGCAAGATGTTAATGCGTAAATATATTAATGGTAAAACTTTACAATACAATAGATAACATATTATATGTTAATGTAAACATCGCCTGCGTAACTAAGGAATGGGGAACGAAAATTCAGGGCTTATGGTGCACTCGGAGTCATTTTTATTTTAATAAAACTGCTCGATTATGTCAAATATTCTTGGAAAAGCAGTCTGCCTTGATTATATGATGGATTTGCCATTGAGATACACCCACGAGCACAAAAGCCTGACTAAAATTTTTCAATAGTTTCTTTAGATGGTAGTTAAAATTCCGTGTGAACCTCTTCTCCGAATAACACATTTGAGAAATTTGGGGGCATCGACAGCGCGGGGCCCCGAGAAATAAAAATCATTTGCTAGAAAATTCTTTCCCGAGCGAAGCCGGGTAACTCCGGCTAGTGAGTGATGAAACTGCAAAAACGCTGGTATTTAAGCGAAATTCGAAGAATTGTGATCGATAAGCAATATTCTACGATAAAAATTAGAATCTTAATTCATTTCCTCAGAGAGTAGTACTAATCGCGCTCCGATATTACAATTCCAAGTTATTTTAATGTGCAAGAGAAAATTACCCTGCACGATGGATTTTAATCTTCGCAACAAAAACTACCCACGGGAGCTTTGCCACAGCAGTGCACAGTAGCAAGAGATTTCCACCAAGTGTCATGAAAATCGGTCTATTGCTGCAAAGTTAAAAGGGGGGACAGACAGATAGACACAACGAAGAAACTATAAGCCTATTTCCATTCTGGAAAGTAGGCTAAAAACGTAATGTTGATCATCATCATGCTGATGATCATCCTGTGTCAAGCTATGATCCTACACCGCATGACTTTAAATCACTTTTTAACACTAATTAGAATCGTCGTACGAATATGGGATTTGTACCAAACAACGCCTAAAAGAATGGAAATTCAGTTTCCAACCGTCGATTTTTAAATACGCGTCAAATCAGTCCACAGATTCGTTTGGAACACGGAAATTCAACGACGAAACTATAAGCCTATTTCCATTCTGGAAAGTAGGCTAATTATTAAGGAGAGCATTGCGCTAAGAAGTTGATCGATTAAATTTCGATCTCAGGGCGGAGTGATGCTGTAATAACGGTTGTGATTACAAGACAAGAAGGAAAAGTATATTCCATAAATGGAATACACAGAGATTTCAAAGGCGTTCTTTATGGGAAACTAGCAAAGGTTACCCGGCGTTACCCGGGCTCGCCAAAGCTGTCCCCACCACCACCAAATAGTTGAATCTCTTGCCGCTAGTCCGCTCGTCATCGCAAATGATAACCTGACGGACAATTGTCAGCGAAACCCACCGAATGAAAGAGACCCGACGCTCGCCCGAACGTTTTTTGACCGGGCTTGGCCACACCTCTAGGGAAAGAGACGCGACCGAGGTAGTGCTGGGAGTCCGTAAGTTATGTTCAAAATTTCAAAAGGTCCCAATGTAATTCGTTCATTTACCTGGATTAAAGCAGCCCGAAAGAGGGGTGGAGATAGACTTTGAGATAGAGCAGCGGTTCCCAACTTGGGGTCCTCGGACGAAAGGAGGTTCGCGGGGATGAGAAAAGAGAGCCACTGACAATGAACTAGAGGACAGCTCCGCTCTACTGTCAAGACCGTCATTCCACCCACCGACGACGACCACCAGCAATTCACTTTTATATAGTAGATTCGCATAAAACGATATGGAAGGATTCGGCCAAGGCCGGTCCTAGGCGTGTGCCACCGCACTCGGGCGGAGGCTTCTGAGTGACGGCCTTCGGATCGTTACCCATATGTATTCCACTTATAAACAAACCTTAAATTTCCGCTTTAAAGCTAAATAATGGTCCTAAGAATGGGATAACGCATAAACCAAACGCGTAAATCGAGAAATATCTGCATTTGGTTAAGCTAAAAGATGGGGCAGCCAAAATTTTCTCCGCACACCCCTCTAAAAGCCAGACATGTTTATCTCCGAGACAATAAGTCATAATGGTGTGGTCTTGCGGACTTTTCAGTGGTAAATGCTGTCCTCTATCCGAATAAATTTTTTAAAATAAAATGTTAAAATATTTAAAAAATGATATTTCAGAAACGGTATGTCAGAGAAAAAATATATAATTAGCCCCCATGCAATTAGAGTTGGAAACTTAAGCCTTATAAAATCTACTATCTATATGTAAAATATGATGTGGCCAACACATGACTTTCTCCATACCTGTTATATTTCTAAAAACTCCAAATAGGTTAAATGATAATAAATATTTTAAGTAACTGCAAGAAAAATTTTGACTACAAAGAACAAATAAACTCAAACCATAGCCTTTTGATATTGGATATAGCCACAAAGCTCCAACAATTAAGAAAATAAAAAGGAGCATTACTAAGACTAACTAAGCATCAAGTGTTTACAATAGTTGATGGCAGGTAGCGTGGCAGTGGCAGCTAAAAAATTTAATTTTTAATATATCTATTATACAATACGGGAAAATGTTTCAAACAAAGATTGCAGAAAATTAAATTTCCTACAACATTTACTCCAATACTTTTTTACATTAACCAAATATTTAAAAAAACCTGTGACAAGAGTAAACACCCACTTTCAGTTAACCGATTTTTACCAAAAACTAATCAACTCTTGTACTTTTTACAAAAATGTCAAATATAAAATTTCGTGTTGACCTGAATAATAATTTTTGAGTTAGAGCACTCACAAAATTTCTATCACACATACACTCACACACAGACATCATCGAGAAAATGGTGAAAACGTGTTCAGAGGACCTCAAAATATGTATTTCCATCGAAATCTCTAAATCGATATTTTTCATGAAAACTACTTTCTTCATACTTTGTATATGGAGAAAGTAAAAATTAATAACTTAAACCTATTAATGTTGAGTGAAAATATAAAATAATTTACAAAATGATCATCAGTGGATACTTAAGAGAGAGCTATTGAGCTTATCTTATGCAGAAAGAAAATGTTTAAATATAAACAATAAATTACTCTTAATTGCATAAAAGTTTTTTTACAGCTGGTGTAATTTTAGGCAATCTTGACCAGCTAAGTGATAGTAGTGGAACACCTTACAGGCACATCTCATCCATCTGCCGTAACTTTAATCTCATGGACAGCTGGACGGATTTTAATTAACCCTTCAGTGGTAACGTGAGATTTAATCCCTTCAGTGGTAACATGAGATTTAATCCCGTCAGTGGTAACATGAGATTTAATCCCGCCAGTGGTAACGTTGGGTCCAAGGGACAGGTAACAAAATGTCTTGTAAAAAATGAAGTGGTAGAGAATACAGCATGAACTTTGCTCTTTGTTATACTTCAATACATATCTAATATAAAAGTTTCTATAAAAAAACAAAACAATTTCCTTCAAAGCAGATCTTATTTAAAAATTCCAAAGATTTGCAATATGAATTTTTTTTAAATCACACAGAAATTTAATTGTTATCAATGCAATCACTGCACATCATTGATGCATGTTTAAGGCAGATATACTTCAAACACTTTTGGCAGTAATACTTTGATTTAGAGTCCACAATAAATGCATCTTCCTCTCTTATTTGGCTACATTAGTGGATGTTGCTGAACTTGGTAGCCTGAATACTTTTGAGCAAGCAGCCTCACATCTCTAGATAAATACATGTTCATCAATCTATTCTTTAAGTATTCTTCAATTAAACGTTTTCCTGAAAAAAATTCTACTTAATGCCTTGACACACACACCTTAACCACTGGAAATATCAACTTAAAAAATTAAAATGAGTTTTTACCAAGATTTTTTATAAAAATGTTTTGCTCTTCAACTGAATTGTTGTTTGCTTTGAATATTATGTGTGCATTGATGGCACCAATATTCAACAAAGTGAAGAAAATAGTCAAACGCCACCTTCTCGAATTTCTTGACACATTGTAGTCAGCGCACATGGCACCCACCACATCTACGCCTCCTTGGGTAGCATTGTAGAATGTGATAATCTCCACTTTTTTGTTGTCTCCCATTTCTGTGTGTAATTTTGCATTGTGTTGCATACTTGAAAACAGGATAACAACGTTATTCTTTTTTGGAATGTAGGAAACTAGCGTCATGTCCTCTTGAAACCCAAACAAACTTGTGCAAATATTACAAGTTTTAGGATTTGTGAATTCAGTAGGCAACAAACGCTTCAAACAATTGTCATATACATGCCAGATTGTCCAGTCTATGTCTCTCATTTCTTCCTCTTTACTCAGATCAAAGAATTTCTTGGAAAATGTAGAAGCCATCACACGAAAAAACTTTCACGAGTGGTAATGTAGGGTCTATCAAACCCAAATAACACTTCATCCTTTGACAACTGTTGATAAACTAAAAGCTGGGGCACGTGTCGTCCTATGGCCATCTCATGAGTATTTGATAGGAAGGTACTCTTAATGGAGAATGTTGCAACTCAAACCGTCTAGTTCAAAAATACAAAAACAGACGGCGTTGGGTCTGTCAGACCCAACGTTACCACTGCAGGGTTAAGTACACATGATCCTTATTGAAATTTGTTCTCAGTTGCGATTTTGAGCTACATCCATCAATTAGAACTTCCACTTTATATAAGCACTTTAATAATTCGTATCTCATTAAATGGTATCCATCAAGGAATGATTAAATGTCATATTTTTTTCTCCCTAACTCTTATATGTTCAGTAAAGTATAGATTAAAAAATTTATTTAGATAGAGGACAACATTTATCACAAAATGTCCATGATACCACATAATTACAACTTATATTTTCGGAGATAAAAAATTCAAGAACCACACAATTTTTCAATATTGTTTTATATGCATTTCCCATAAAGAATTCCTTTGAAATCTCTGTGTTCCATTTATGGAGTATACTTTTCCATCTTGTTCATGATAAGGGAGAAGAAGAAAGATTACAAATATTTTGTAAAATTCAAGGAAAAAGTGCTTCACAGTTATTATCATCAACTCAATTAAAAACTTTATTGTATCATATCAAATCATGGCTTGAATGTTTCACTGGTCAAATTGATGATGCATAACATTTATTGGCATAATACTGTGGCATAAAACAAAAAACTAATCAATTTATATTTAATATTTACATAATAAAATTAAATGATGGAAGAAAAAATTGTGCATGTAATCATATTTTTCGAATCAGCCTGACTTGAAATTCACCACTGAAAAATATTCATGGATTTGTGTTATCATTTCCAGGTAGAAGGAGCTGTTTCTGTGGGGAGCCAAAATCCAGAGCAAAACATTTGGAACCATGAAGCAATCTGGATGCTACTCAAATCATTCATGCCCCCAACACCACTGTTGTGAGAAGAGAGAGAAGAGAAACCAAGAAGAGGCACAAGAGTTATTCAACCAAAAACATCAGTGCTGCCAGAATTTGCTAGGAAAAACTTCTGAAAGTGTCTCTGTTAAATCCAGTCGAGGAGCTTCGAAGTGCCAAAATTATCAATGTTCTAAGGAAACTTCAATAAAATAAACTGATGCGGGCAACACATGACTTTCTCCATATTTATATGGCAAATTAATGTTGTTAGCTCTGGAATCGTTGTCAATATTTATTTCCGGTTGACAATTAAGAAAAAAAAGAGGCGTTACTAAGACGTAACTAAGCGTCAATTGTTAACAATAGTCTTCGGTATGTGGTGTGGTGGTGGCAGCTAAAAATATAAGATATCTCTTAAACAATGCATTATATGGAAAAATGTATCAAACAAAGGTTGTAGAAAATGAAATTTCCTTCAACCTTTATTGCAATACATTTTTACATTTATCAAAATTTAAAGCAAATATTTCAAAATAACGGATAAGTGACAAGAGTAAACACCCACTTCCGGTCGACCGGTTTTTACCAAAAACTAATACAGCAAAGTATTCGTTTCTAAACAGGGGAATCAGCAAGTGGAACAAGTTACCTGAAATGCTCTTCAAGCCCTTACCTAAGGACGCGAAACATTTTAAATGTAGAGTTAGTTCATATATGCATGGTAAAAATAAGACGAACTTTGAGGAGGAATATTAGTAACATCAATATCTATGTAACTGTGCCTAAGTGCAGGAAAAGTAGGGGATTGCTTGAAAGGGTGAAGTATGGTGGGGACTTCGTGGGCCCCGTGACCGCTACGGTAGCCGAGAAGGCCTTTCATGAACCCACAAAAATCTGCACTCTAGTCACTGATTGTAATTAGTTTGAAATTGTATATTGTTAAATATTTTAATTTTTCTAATATAATTTATGAGCACTTTATTTGTAAAATTGGAATTTTAGAATTATATATTGTTTTTCTTGCCACCTGGCCGGCTGGCCAAATTGCAATGTTTTTAAATAAAATAAATAAAAAATAATCAGATCATCTAACTTTTATAAAAATGTTAAATATAAAATTTTGTGTTGACCTGATTAATAGTTTTTGAGTTTGAGCGCCCACAAAAATCTATCACATACAGACAAACACACAGACATCATCGAGAAAATAGTCAAAACGTGTTCAGGGGACCTTAAAACATGTATTTCCATTGAAATCTCGAATTCGATTTTTTCATGAAAACAATACTTTCTCTATACTTCGTATATGGAGAAAGTAAAAATCTGGGAGCAACTTTGGCAGGCACCAGCATGAAAATATCACACTCACCTACATGATTGCCAGAAGCCTCATCAACATGGCCCCCAGAAGGATCACCAACATGATTGCCAGAAGCCTCACCAACATGATTGCCAGAAGCCTCACCAACATGATTGCCAGAAGCCTCACCAACATGACCCCAAAATGCATCACCAACATGACAGTCAGACCAACATCAAAGCCATTGCCACTAGTACAAAATCCAATTAACTGTTTTCAAATTTAATCTCAGGAATGATTAACTATTGTGTAACTTAATAACTATTTACATGCATGCATAACTTTATAGTAGCCTTGTAAACAATAAACTTATAATTGAAAACATTTATTTTTGCCTGATTTCACCAAAACATATTAATATAGATGTTCCTTCATAAATCCTCTTTTATAAATTAAGATTACATTTTTATAGTCGTTATTAGTAGTATTTTTGAAAAACAAAGAAGTTAATGAATAATCAGAAAGCCATATTGAACACAATATAACAAATCTAGAAATTTATGGTTCTGATATTTTTGAGGCATTTCACATGCAAGTGCTGATGGAAACGTGATGGGTGCGGTGTTCACACTGTAAGAGAGGCACAGGAATCGACATGTTTGGACCGTCATGTCACATATTCCTCCAGAGAAACCATGACTGAACAGAACGATGATGCGATGGACACATGACGGACGGTGTGTTCAACTCCATCTAAATACATAGAAGAAATTTTGACATGTCAAAGACGGCCTGGATCAAAACATTGACGTTACGTATAATGTGAATCAGCCTTAATAATGGAGAGATGAAAGAAATGGGGGGGTCAGATTTTGAAAGGTAATGGTCTACAGAAAGTCATAGAAGAGAGGATGCTAGGAAAGAGGCAGGAGAAGGAAAGGATCATTAGATAAATTAAAGGAAGGGGATGGGTATAAGAGGATAAAGATAAAGGCATTGGATAGTACAGATTGGTTTGGATGAGCCACAAGTCTACTGAAAGATAGAACAGGGCCGGCGTGTGCCTATTGGCTGACCCCCCTCCCTCCCCCCCATAAGTACACATATCTCGGTACCTCTCTCCATTACCATCAGCAGATTTTCAATTCCTCTTCCGAGTGTTCGTGCTGAATATTCTCTATAGCAAGGATGCTCAAGACGTCGATCGCCAACCTGTTTTAGGTAGATTGCATAAAGATTTCATTGCCTCCCACATCTAACAGAACAGATGTCCCCCCACCTCCGCTCGACTAAATTTCTAACAATGAAGATGGACCCCAAAGATGTAAATTCAGCAATTCACGGCATAACAAAAAAGGCTCTTGTCAAATTGCAATATAGTCCCCTGAAAATATAAAATGAGAAATAAGTTTAGTTTTCTCTTAGGAGATTGAAAAAATTTATCAGACTAGATCATGACCAAAAATATGATTATAATGACCTCCAAGTTTGGAACTTCTGCCAAATTCAGTTCTTTACTGTCTTTTGTCTTACTAACCATGGTACTGCCAACCCATGAGACAGAAACCTTACTCCTGAGGTTGGCGAAGCAAATCTGTATAATGTTGTGTTATATTTGCCAGTAGATTTTCAACTGAGGTATAAATTAAATTATGTATAACTAGCTGAAAGTACCCGGCGTTGCTCGGTTTTTTAAGCCAAGACAACAAATATTGAGTAAGCATTCAAAGCACACATTTCTTACCCATATAATGTAAGGATTAAGGCGACAATACAATCTCATGGTTTGACAATGGCATGGTCATCAAGGCAACATATCGTTAAAAAGCTTAAATTTTTCCAATAAATGTGATTTAAAGGTAGAAGTTGAGCGATTTTGTATTGTATGCAAAATTTTACGATAAGAATAACAAACATAATTTATTTTTCTTTAAAACGTTCCTGGTCCAAAGGTTGCAGGTCAATTATTTCTAATTTTAATTTGCAAAAGAGTAAAAGCCTGTAAATTGAAAAAATCGATTTTCACGTGTTATCTTATGGGAAATGGCACCCCCTCTACTTCCCCTCCCTGCAAAAATCAAAATTGTGGCCCCGAGGTGCACATCCTCATGGTTCCATTAGTAAGTGTACCAAGTTTTAAGTCCGTAAGTTTCTTCGTTTTGGAGTTACAGCATTAACAAACAAACAAAACACACAAATACACATTTTATTTTATTTATATGATATAGTTGATGAAAGCAATAACATTAAGAATAGGAATATACGTATTTATTTATAATCACACCAATAGTAATAACAAAAACTTTATAGATTTATTTACAAACTCTTATAGGACAACACAAGTTTTGCATTCTGAAAAACAAATAATATTTCATTTGCTTTGAAACTGTAAAATTAATAGCATAAAAACAACTTCACAAATAAATTTGATCATCAAGAGATATCAACTCAAAAGAAAATGAGCAAATTCTTGTGATGCATTTCAAAATAACAATACATATAAAATGGAAAATTTGACTGTCTACATAAAATCTTTTAGTTCAGAATTTTTTAAATTAGCTGGTGAGTGTCTAATTTCTCTGCAATCTCATGTTCAATTGAAATGGTTGCCAAATTACAGTCTTTCTTGAGCCATTGTTGACAAAATAATTTTTTATAATTTTTAATTTAGAAAATGAACTTTCACCTCCCGCTACTGACACTGGTAATGTTAACAAAATTCTTAATGCAACAAAGATATTTAGAAACACTATATGCAAATCATTTTCCAACAAATAATTTAAAACTTCCAATGGAGCCATATTAGATGGCACCATATGTTGCAACATATCAATTTCATTCATCTGCATCAATCTCACTTTCACTTTTGTCATTACTAGAAAGTTGTTTCTGTAAAATCACAGTTTCTTCTTTTTTCATCACTGCTGGCATATTTCATATCGGAAAAATTATGCAGAAAATCAACCACTTCATTATGCTGCTGAAGTACATTTGTTCCACCTATCAACTCGGTAAGGCTGTCGTATATTTCTGCAATTTCAAATCTCAATAGTTTTATTGCATCTAACCTACTCTCCCACCTGGTTTCTGAAACTGGTTTCAATGTTAATTTTTTAATATTTTTCATTAGCATGCTCCACCTTCAAGTAGAGGTGGAAAAAAAACATAATTCCTGCACAATGTTTAAGAACTCTACATTTTCAAGGGTGACCTTTGCCACAACATTAATCACAAGATTTAGGCTGTGAGAAGCGCATGGCACAAAAAAAGCCTGTGAATTGGTCAAAAATTCTTTTTTGTATGCCATTATGTTTACCTTGCATATTGGCAGCATTATGGTAATCCTGGCCTCGGATATCCTGAACATTTAAATTTAAATCTTCCAACATTTTAAAAACAAATTTGATTTCAGCTCTTCTGTTTTTGGTAATAATTTCTACCAAATGAATTACTATGGTAATTTGTCCCATATGGCTTACATCCAGGGTAGTCAAGGATTATTGAAAAATACCTCGCTGTTCTACACGTCTAAAATTACTTCAATAATTTTCTCTGAAATGAGATTTGTAATTTCAATTTGACTCATATGACCTAAATATGAGCAAACTGCCTTCTTCTGATTCATCATGTGTCTTATGTGCTCAGACATTACTGAATCGAATTCAACACCGGGTGAACCGCTCCTCAATTTGTCTGAGGAAACGCCTAAACACTTGTTGGCCACACCCCATTATCAACCGCCCATGTGCGGTGCACACGTTGCACCCATGCACACACTGGCCCTGAGGTAGAATATCTATGATGATGATGATCTTTTTAAAATTCTACAACTAATGTTGAAATAGGAAAAAAACAGATAAATATAATATATGATAAAATTAAGTTTTATCAAGATGTACAGTAGTTAGGGATTAAAATGATTCAAAAACAATCTATCAGCAGGATACAGTAAATGAATTCAGCAATTATAACCTTTAAAAAAAATTGAATACCATGCCTATACTTTCAAAAATTTTGAGTGTGTGCTTCAGGCATAATTTACAATGCCCTCTATAATTTTCATTAGCAATAACTAAACTATGTAGCACTCGTGGTGTAGTGGTTGGGATATCAGTTTACCATTATGAAGCTCTGGAATTAGACCCCTGCAAATGGTAGTTTAAAAAACAACCAACAATCACCTTTGCTTGGCAATAAGCAGCAGTAGTCTTTATGGTGTAGAGCCAAAAAGGATAATACAAGAAATGCTAGAAGCCACAACAGATTGTAAAATTAGAGGAAGGATTATAAAAGCAGTAAAATATGTTGATGACCAAGTACTTCTAGCAAGAAAGGAAAAGGAACTCAAGAAAATTATTAATAAACTGGTATTAACAGGTATAAAATACAGAATGTAAATAAATGCAGGTCATGTGTATATTGGAAAAAGAAGAAAACTTGACCATAAGTAATGGTGGGAAGCAATTAGAATAAATGTCAAGCTGTAAGTACCTTACATATAAATAACAAGAGATGGAAAATGCACCAATGTAATAAGGAATAGCGAAAGCAAAAGGTATTTTCTGGAAAATGAAACTCCTACTAATTGGAAATAAAAAGAAAGACTATTTGATGCTCGTTTGAATCATTTGCATTAAGATAAATTAATTTTTTAGTTCCAAGAAAAGGAAAGTATTCTTATGAGATCACTTTGGTGTCTGTGTCTCCCCACTAACATCTTCTTCATGAATGAACTGATTTCAACTAAATTTGGTACATAGAATATGCACATAAAATAATGACCAAAATGACACATTTGGACCGGATCGACTAAGCAGGGGTGCCACAATTGCAAAGTTGAACTTTTTGGTAATTATGAATTTGGAAGGAATTGGCACAATGAAATTTTGTATGAGTAGGCATGCAACATAAAATAACAAAATCAAGATGTTTAGTATAGATATAGAAAGCAGGGCTGCCACAATACAAGGGATAAAAAAATTATTTTTACCATGTATTTGTGTTGAACTGTTCACATCAACTTAAACCAAATTTAATACTTATAATATACACATATATACAAAACCATATTAGCATATTTTAACTGAATCAGCCAAAGAGGGGTGCCCCAATTATAAATTAAACTCTTTCAGTAGTAATTAAGAATTTTGAAGGAATTGGCTGAACAGCTTTCAATTAAATTTTGTATATAAGATTTGTACAACATACCATAATGAAATCAAGATGTTAAAAGCGGAGCAAAAGAGCAGGACTACCACAATACAAAGTTAAATAATATTTTTTTACATGTATTTCTAGAGAACTGACCCAATGGATTTTAACTAAGTATAGTATATTTAATCTTCATATAAATAAATAACCAAAATGTCATATTTCATCCGGGTTGACTAAACAGGGCTATCATAATATCAAGGCTATAATTTTTCTTTAACTATGAATTTGGAAAGTATTGGCTGAACAGAGTTCAAAGAAATTTCGTTTGTAGGGCATGTATAGAATGGCAAAACGAGATGTTTAGAATGGATCAAAAAAGCAGGGCTACCACTATATGGGGAAAAATAATTTTCAGATTTCAAAGCAAATACATTATTATACGATTGTACTATGGCGAATTTGACGAAAAGCACTTCTGTACCATGGGAAACCTGTGTACACCCCTACTTGTGATATATTAAAATTGTATTGAAAGGAAAGTAGGTAGATTAGTTCTTTCCAGAACTACTTGTTTTTGTTTTAAAAAATATAATTTTATTTTATTCTTATGCTAGAGATACATCCTTATAACATTTGTGTATATCCCTAAATCCAGAACCTCCTTATAAACAACATTCGATGTTATGAGTTTATTGTTGAAGTGTCCTTGCTTTTGTCCTTCTATGGTGTTGAGTGTCATGTCGGAGAATGACCTAGCTCAAGAAAAGGCAACATAAGAGTTATGAAAAGACTGGTGCAGGCAAATGAATTCCGACTTTTCGCAGTGTCTGGCTTTGTCTTGTTAATTGTCATTGCAAAGGCAATCTTCACACTTTTAATAAATTGCATATATAATTCACTACACTTTAATTTCACCATACTTTTTTCACTAAAAAATTTTTGAACTCGTATGGGAGTACCAGCGTCTTGGTATTTATACCTTTTTGCATCCTCACCACTGCCCTACTGAAGTCTCAAGAACATTCTAGAATACTGATTGTCGACAGAGTAGCATTTCGGAGTAGCAACAACAACAAACAAATATTTTTTCCAAAACAACAAAATAATCCTAATAAAAAAATTTTCTTTTTCTGCCAGTTCAAATATTAATGAAAAAAAATATTGAAAAGAAAGTGAAATCAAACAATAAACAAGTGAAGATATAACAATGAATTTTTATAAGCAACTTTTATATAGTTAATACTTTAATATGAATAAACTCTATAATATAATTATGATAACCTCAGGGCCACGCCTAGGGTGTTTGGCACTCGGGTACAAGATATTTCTGTGGCACTCCCCTGCTAGCGAAATTTTGTGGTATGAACAAATATGACTTTTTTCATCGATAGAGAGTGGAGACAAGCTGATGGATTTCTGTCGATGTATCCCAGAACAAACTGATTGAAAGAATTCGTTGCATAAATATAAAGATAAACATATAATATTATATTTGCTTGAACGAAACTTATAAAACTCGCCGCACATTTGATTATAAGTCTGTCTCGTTACCTTAATGATCAATCAAAAATTCCAATATATTTGGGTTATTTTGTCAATTTACAAGCCTAATTAGATGCGATATTTATGTGGACTATAAGAAAACAAAACCAATTATTTATGCATTCCTACATCAAAGTCCCAACTTCGTATTTTCATTTTCAAATATTTTAAAATCCAATGAAGAAGTAGGTGTTAATAATTCTATTATTATTTGGAGAAATTGTTATGGGATTTGAATTCGGTACTTTTACATATGGTCAACGAAATATGGCATAGGGCAACATTCACACAATATCATGTTACCTATATTAACCTTGTGTTTAGGTGTTCGACTTTACTAAAACTCTAGTTTAATAATAAAATAAAATGATTGCTTTAATAGAGAAATAGCATAGATAAATGTACAAATAAATTAATATAAATGTAATTATAAAACAAAAAATGGTAAGACTAAGATGGTTAAGAATACACAAAAAAATATAACTAATGATTAGCATTATGTCTGAAAAATTCCATTTGCTAGATTTTATCGATTTTTTGATCGTATTTCAAATATACCGTTGTACTTTATTCGATTTTTGGTCATAAAATATCTTGATTAATTTTCTAGTTATTGAATAGAACTACAATACAAGGACTGAATACAGGAGTGCATTACTGTAAACTAACTTTTCAAAAATGAGTAAACATTCAATAGGGTTCATAGTTAACAATTTTAAGATGTTATAATTATAACAGATTTAGCTGCGTATTCAAGCTATCTTTTATAACTACTTAGCTACAATTTTATCAAAAACTCAAAACAATTTAGGACTTGTGAGCGGAAAGCAATAAAATAATTTTAGAATAGAAACTGAAACACGTTATATTGTATAAAATAACTCTTCGATTAAATAAAGAAAATAAACACTACATATGTGCAGTTTTCCTTTTCATGAATGATGATTCCTTCAGTTTCAAAAATAAATTATTTTTCGTTGAACGAAGTATACTATCCTATCATCAAATATCACACTCTTCTGTTCGCACACCGTTGAGGAAAAGCGATCCTTCTGCAACGAAAGCTCAAAGAGATTTAAGAGCTTTGTACTATTTAGAAATGAATACGAACGTTAATGTAGGAGGGGGATCGAAAACAGATTTGGGATTCCCAAGACTCGGCAAGAGGCAGAATTCAAAAAATGGTAAACATCTGGTATTCTTCCAGTGAAAGGTCGATGGTATTCATGGGTGGCCTCGGGAGAGAAAGTGCTCCAGCGCCCCCATCCGTAAATTTTTGTTTACATATTTTTAGAAGAACTTGCTCATTTATCCATTGCTCTATAAAATAATTGATAATGAAAGGAAATAGGAATTTCAAGTAGATTTTTGCCTATCCCGCGATGTAAATTTGTTTCCAAAATGTATTCACTTGCAAGTAAAATATACATAGATGATTGGGTTAGTGCCCTCAATACTTTGGCACTCCTGGCAGCAGCCCGGCTCGCCCCTACTTCGGGCCGGCCCTGATGATACTTTACGAAAGGATTGCCGCCTCCGCTGGAGCTCCTCGCTATTGTCGGGATAGCAATTAACAGAGTAGCGCCCTCACCTCCTGGGATCTCCTACGGTGAACCCATTTTCGGTCGCCACTGATACGTGTTCTAGCGGCCTCGAGTCATTCGACCGCATATTGAAAGGATCGGAAAAATTTTGCGTGGAAAATTTCATGACATTTCAGTACCTCCAACTTTCCCTTTTCACTCTGACCAAGGAGGAAAAATTCCCAAACAGAATGTATCTACAACTCGAATTGCAACAATATATAGCTTACAAATACCTTAATGGGAAGGCACCCCGGCAGCGCCCGGGTGCATTGCACCCACTGCACCCCGGGTAGGCGTGCCCCTGGATAACCTCTCTGCTTGCATGGGCGTAAAAATTTGCAAAAATGTCTACCAGCTCTTGAGTGACGTGGGGGGTCTCTCTATTTAAACTTTAATCTTTTTACAGTTGTGAGAATGGTAGACAGAAGTAGAGAACTCAGTGACAAACGTAAGAATGTTTGGTATATAAGTAGTAAGAAGTTTGATAGTATCTTTTGTTTCATTAATGAAAATAATGACATCCATTCATATTGCTTAAAATTAACAAAAATATATTGCTAGTTAAGAGTAATTCAGCTTTAGATACTAGTAGGAGTGAAACTTGAATACTTCATATTTTATTCACCTAACTTAAATGACAAAAATAATAAATTTTTCTTTTCCTAACATCACATCAACCATCCATATAAAACCACTGTATAAGTATAGTTAGCTGAAGAATTGTTAAGCTACAACACAACATGTTAAAATTTTTTATTTAAATTTGTTCAAATTAACATCCTTTACAACAGTATTACCAATCTTAAATACTGAAAAAAAGGAATATGATACTTAAATGTGAGGGCTTTTAGAAAAATGCAAGAACAACTGGTCTTAAAGGCCTATAATTAGTAAAGATTTCATCCAAAGTAAAAAAATAAGCAAAGTGAACAGTTCCAAAGAATAAAATTATGTTCATGGCAAAAACTACATAAACTAATATAGTCATCTAAAGTAGTGTTCAAATGAATTTTCAATGTGAACTATTCTGAGATCGCATTAATGATTATTAATAGTATTGCAATATAAATGTGATTATAATGTAATAATAATAAAATGCATGTATAAGGCAATATTATAAGAGGAGCGATAAGAATTTAATAATAATAATAAAATTCACCAAAAGATTATATGTACCTTGATTTTCCAGACATAATTCTTAATGAAACTCATAGGGAAAACAGTTTTTAGAATAATAAAAAGTTTTTAAGATAAATAAAAACTTACTATTAATAATAATTACGAAAAATTAAAACCTACAATTATTAGTTGAAATAACCCTTCAAAAAACGTATGAATGCTAGTATCAATACAAATCCACAGTAAAATAAAGTTCTCTTACACCACCAACAATTACAATAGTTTGTTTAATCTTGTTGCTATGATTGATGCTTGTCTAGCTTCCCACGCAAATTCAAATACACATTTATTGCAGCACTGGTCCAAGGATCTGGTGGCCAAGGTGACTAAATCACTCATCTTACGCGATGTGAGGTGTTTGAACCCCACAAGCAGCTTTGGATTTTTTTCTTATTAGAAGGGGTCCAAAACACACACACATATATATATAAAGCGAAGTTAATATAAAAGTAGGTAAAAATAAAAAATAACAAAATATTGTAGTTTTTCTTTTGTTTTTATATTTTGTGTAGGAGTACTTGTTACTCTCAAACAATAGTTTGGAAAACGATCTTCTAGAATGTTCTATAATGTAGTAGCAAGCTCTCATAAACATATACACACAGACAATGACAATACATATATGTGGGTAATATTACATAACTGAAAAGCTACCTCCAAAATTTTTGGTAAGGGGTGAATCAATTGCACCCATGGGAAGGTCTTTCTGGGGATGTCAAGTTTTTGGAAATCGGTTCCGTGATTCAGGTGCAAAAGGGAAACATAGCCACAGGCACTACAAAAATAATATATAATGATGATATACACAAGAAATTGATAAAGATGTTATGCATGCTGTACCACTTTGTATGGAGAAGAAACATGGCCACTCAGGAAAAATGATAAAAAATACTTGGAAAGCTTTGAAATATGAAGATAAATTGGACAGATAGGATGAAAAACGAGAAAATCCTAAGGAAAACAGGTGAAAAGGGAATGATTATTCAGACTGAAAAAAGGAAGAGATCTTGAATAGAACATCACCTGAGGAGGGAGAGCATAGTTCAAGCTGTATTACGAAGGAAAAATAGAGGAAAGAGTGTTTCAGCTAACAGGTATTTTGAAAGCAAAAGAGAACTAGCAAGAAATAAAGATTTCAGAAAGCAGGAGAATGTGGAGAACCGGGTTTAGCTAATAATAATCACAGACTTGTCTATGGAAGGTTACCTATTATGACGATGAGCCAAACCATCTTTTCTACATGATCTAGTGTTGATATTTGAGCTGCTGATGAGCATCTAGTGTGAGTGGATGATGGGATTGATATTGCACCATAATTTCGATAGTCTTGTAATGTATTCTCTTTGAAAATAAAGTAAAATTAATTAAGGATCACATACGAGATGATTAAGTCTTCTGCATCAACTTTACAAACCTTAATAAAATTAAACAAGTGAGGGAAGAATTGCAGGGTAAATTACGTACCAACTGCTATATTTCCATTGGAGTGAAGAATCGCAGATGCGTTGTACTGTTGGTTGTCTACATTTCATGCAGCATGCACTTATTTGCGATTATTTCCTAACTCCCCATCAGCTTATCCAAGATCCACCAAATTTTACGTTATGTAGCTCTAATTTAGAAGTATCTACCCTGGAATTTAGGCATTTGTAACTTATGTCATTTGTGGGGTATTTTGTACATGGACAGACAGATGGGTGGATGAACCAAATATCTAAACGATTGTTTTAGAAAAAAGCACTAAAAATAAAGGCCATTTGTTCATTCTGTATGTGACACCAAAGTTAGCTAGTAAATCCACGCACCAATAAGGAGGAAGTGCACTATGCAGTCTTTCCCACAGCCATTCTACGCTTCAGTCTGTGACTTGGATTGACTAGTTCAGTCGCATTCGTTTTCTCGCGGTTCATACATAATCATTACATCATGAGTATTTGTTTTCAATCCATTGCCGTGGCCATATCTATTGTACTTGCTCATACTTTTCTCATAACTGCTCAACTTTTTGTTAATTATTATCCTGAAGATGTTTAAATCACAAAGAATTTTTAATTCTTTATTGACAGTGTTGGGAGGTTCTGTTTTTCATTCAAAAGTTGAATTTTCTCGTATAATACAATAGATGGCACTGTACATACTTCTATGTTTGATTGTTGTTGCTTCGGTTTTCTAGTTGATCAAATACTGTACTTGCTTTGACAGACATTTTAATAGCTAAGAATTATAAATTCAAGAATAAAAAACCTTTTGTCTGAAACGCATCTGGAGTTTTAACAGGGAAGTCAATGGAAAAATCACGATCGTTCAATGAATTTCCACTGCCTGTACTCTTAATGTATAAACAAATATAAATAAAATTACCACCTTTCTACATTGAGCAAGTATTTCATTCATATCTATCATTACCAGTCAGTTTCCATTCCATATCAATAATTTCATTTATATGGTTAAATACCGAATTAGATGTATCTGAGGACTTATATTTTATTTTTGGACCTACATTACAGGGTCCTCACTAATCTAGTAAATATCATTTTATGACTATCCAAAGCTAATTAAGCAGATATAAAATGGTTCCGGGTACAAAGATGGATGGTAGAAGTTTCATAGGCTAAAATATGCTGGCCAAGGCACTATTTCTGGAGTAATGTTGGAGGGACCATATGAGTAATGGGGAAGAATTGGTGATATAACTATATGAAAGTATAATAACAGCAAAAATTACATTATAACATATGCATAAAATGCAACAGGGTTGCAGTCCTTCCAACTTTGCAGATTTCCAAGGAAGTTGGAAAAGTCGTATGTACACGCCAGTAGTGGATCCAAGAGGAAGACAATGAGGGTAATTGCCCTCCCTGGATGCATTCTTGAATTCCATGCAAAATTCCTTGAGTCTGCACTGGAGACTAGATCCATAGGGTAAGGGAAAGAAATATTCTGACAAGGGCAAGGATTTCCAAAATAAAATGGTTTTTGATAGAGGGGGGTTCAAGACAAAAGGAGAGACAATCAGGGTGATTACCCTAACCCTCTTGGGAAGATTCTAGATCTGCACCTGGTATGTTGCATTGAGATACTATTTTTTGCAATTTCACAATCTCCCCATGTATGTAAACATGAATAACATTGAAATCCCTTAAGGTGCTTGGTGACAAGTTAACAAAAATTACCACAAAAATGAGTTTTTGAGCAAAAATTATATTTTTCATTTAGGTGCAAGATGCTTCAGTTACACAGTGAAGACTGATGGAGATTATTTTTATTATTATATGTCTGTCAAGATAAAACAACAATGGTATAATTTTAGCCTGTGGTTGGTTTGAATATTATAACCCTACTTTCCTTTCACAGGAAACTTAATAAATAAAAAACTTCATAAAAACCAAATTTGTCACAGATATATGTCTATGATAGAAAAAACAGAAAATTAAAAAATTCCAGACTTTGTCAGTTTGCAAAAACTTTTTTCCAATTGTAACTAAGCTTACTGATATAAACTGCATTTGTTCTACTTAGTTTTTTACATCAGAAAGATACCTTATAAGGCACTTTATTTATTTATGATTTTTACTAACAACAATCTAAATATTAATCATGAAAAAGATAAGAAATTATAGACATGTTTCAACCATAAACTTTTAATTCACTCTTATTACTCTCAATCAGCATGTAAAATTAAAGTAAAATATATACAATCAGTGCAATTTAAGACAAATGTTGGACAGATTTGATTCCTAGCATGAATTAAGGCTAAAACACCAATTCTACCATCACAAACCTACCCATAGCATCATAAATTCATTTCTACAAAGATGAAAAATATTTTAATGTCAGATTTTATCTATACATATAATTAACATGTATTGTGCCTCAAATATGCCTAACAGTCTAATTAAAGCCAAAGACAACTAAGATTTCTACTTTTGTCCCATAATAAACAGAGCATTCAGAAGTCTGAATGAGATAGGGTATTACCAAAATCTATAGTAATTTTTACTATAATGACAACTTTCATATTTTATTATCATATAAGATACACTTTCTCCAAACCATTTTTGGTAAATGGTATGGTATTTTTTGTGAGTGCAACAGCATACACTTTCATTTGAATTTCAAAAAATATCTTTGTAGAGTCCTATGAAAAATAGTAAACTTCTGAGCTTCCACTGAAGCAATGAATGGCTCAGATTTACATTTGATTTTCATATGCATGATAAAAACTCCATTTGAACATTTTTCAACCATGTAAAAATCAATAGTTACATCCTTATTTACACCTTTGGACTTTGATAAAAAATCATTTATTTTACCTCATTAAAAGTCAATAAAGCTTGTCTTTGAAAATCACATTTCCATTAAAATAATATCACCAAAACAAAGTTTTGACAAATTTCATTGATACATTCTTCAGTGAAAATTTTCAAGAATGTAACACAATAATGGATACAAGCACAAGACAAAATACAGCTCTTAATCACTTAAGAGAGATAAGAACGAAATATAAAGAAAGAAAAACAAACAGATTTAAACAGTTTTAAATGAGTCACATTTTCATGAAGAACTAGCAGTAGGGGCCCTATGAGGGCCAACCCTTCCCTAGGTTTTCTTCCAAGAATAGTACATCTCCAGGGGTTTGTTCACCTTCCAAAATTTTTCATTTACCTGCCTAAGAGTTTGGTTGCCACTCAAAACTACATACTGTCCAGGTGTCGGGGCAATGTATATGCAGAAATTCAGTGGACTGCTTGGAATTTCTGAATCAAGATCCAAAGTAAGGCGAACTGCAAGATACTTGCTTAAATGATCGACTGAAATAAAAATGTTTGTTTTAAAATTACATCATAAGACGAGAGTTACTCTCAGATATTTCTGAGAGACAATATTTAAGAAATAGCTTTAAAATTCCTCGAATGGTATTTCATGATAATTTACCAATTGCAAAATAATTTATTATAATTTTGAAAAGGAAGTTGATAAATAATTTGTAACAATGAAATAGAATTAACATTAATAAGTCATATACTGATGACATCGTCGGTAATTTCAAATAAAGATGTTATCTAAGCAAATAAAATAAACTTCCCTAAAATCTCATGTATACCATGCGTGCTATACAATGTCTTTTCATGAACTTACACATAGTTTCTTAGGATGTATTATCTATAAAGAATATATTTTTAAGAGAAAATTCTTACTCAAAAATATTTTATTAGCAAAAGAAAATTATGCATCAAATTCCTCAGATTTCGTCTTAAAATTCAAACCAATTTCTTTGAGAACATTAAAAAATTAATCCAATAACTCTATTTAAATTGACATGTCTTCACTTTCATCAGACGAAGAATCACTGTGGCCATTGCTGGCGTTTTTTCAAGAGATGATTAAATATTTTAAAATAGATTCCTGATAATTATAAAAGTAAGCATGCGTAACAAGTTTTCCAGAAACAATTTAATGGAATCACACTTGAGTCAATACTGCACCTGCATAATACCCGGGAATTTGGGAACTCAAGGAATATAAGCCCAGAGCGTGAAGCACATTATGCATGAATGCATGTTATACATGAGATTTTAGGATAACAGATAAAATAAATTCAAAATATGCAAGTTTTGATAATTTTAACACTAAATATATACATGTATCTGTTTGATAAAAATACTACATTGTAAGAAAAAAATCTATCCTTTGAAAGATAATGGTGTAGGGCCCATTTCCTTAGTAGAGAAGTCTAAACAATGGTAGAGGAATTCTTGTATTCAATCATAAAAATTTTAAAATGTCTTATAAGGCTCAAATGAATTGCATAGGCAAACTTCCCTACATAGATGTAAAAGTGGTTCTGTATAATATACAGATCATCAGGGCTGTCTTTATGAAGGGACTAGTCACAGCTGCCCATGGCAGAATGTCTATGGGGCTCTATGCTTGAAGGTATGTAATGCTGCTCTTAGCAGAAAGACATAATGTGCATGAAATGTGAAAAAATCACTTTTGATGTGTGTTATAAGCAATATTAAAGTTGGATGTCCGTATAAGTTTATTACTTTCTCCATATACGAAGTATAGAGAAAGTATTGTTTTCATGAAAAAAAATCGAATTCGAGATTTCGACAGAAATGCATGTTTTAAGGTCCCCTGAATACTTATTGACTAATTTCTCGACAATGTCTGTGTGTCTGTCTGTATGTGATAGATTTTTGTGGGCACTCGAACTCAAAAACTATTAATCAGGTCAACGCAAAATTTTATATTTAACATTTTTATAAAAGTTAGAAGATCTGATTAGTTTTTGGTAAAAATCAGTCGACCGGAAGTGGGTGTTTACTCGTGTCACTTATCCATTATTTTGAAATATTTGCTTTAATTTTTGATAAATGTAAAAATGTATTGCAATAAAGGTTGAAGGAAATTTCATTTTCTACAACCTTTGCTGGATACATTTTTTGAAATGCGTTGTTTAAGAGATATCTTATATTTTTAGCTGCCACCACCACGCCACCTACCGAAGACTATTGTTAACAATTGATGGTTAGTTACATCTTACAATTAGTAATGCTCCTTTTTCTTTTCTTAATTTTCAGCTGGAAGTAAATATTGACAATGAACCCAGAGCTAACAACATGTAATTTGCCAAATAAATATGGAGCAAGTCATGTGTTGCCCACATCAGTTTATTTTTGTTTTAGTTTTCAAGCAGAGAAGCAACATAACTCCTGTGTATAAGAATGCTTATCATTCTCTGCTCTGTCTCTCATTCAATGCAAACATACAAATCGCTTTCAATAATTTTCTGACATTTGGGCATCTGCTTTTAAGTTTAGGACTCCCTTTGGTTGAACAGTCAGCAAAATATTCACTTATAGCAGCAGACAATAGCAAGTTCATGTTCTCTGGTGAAATAATTAACCTTGACTGTTAAATGATTTTTATTTGAAAGTTTTCTAGTCAACAGATCATGTTTTGTAAATTTATTAGAATACAAACGTAATATTGAAATATCGAATTTAAATCTGGCTGTGGGACCTATATTAGGTATTTAAAACTGTACCATAAAGGATATATCACATACCCAATCAAGTGGTTAAGAAAAGGGATTAGAAAACTACTTGACATCAGAAAATACACTTCAAAATAGTTGAATCATCATAATTCTCTGCATAGAATTTATAATTTGTCAAAATAGACATTGTAGCATATGATTTTGAAAAAAATATGAAAAACTCATTTAAATATCATCAAAAATAAAGATAAGTTCATGCAATAATACTTTCACATTAAAATAATACATTAACTAATCGAAACTGTACTTGAAATGTTTTATTGTAATCTATATTAATTCGAGTTAGGTGGTATTTTTGGCATAAAAGTCAACAACTATCGACAGATTTGCTCATACTAAAGCTTGAAAAGTAGTTTCAAAAATGTAGTGTGAAATTGTTTTATTTTTTGAATTTTCTACTCAAATGTATTTAATGGTATTTTTTTAAACTTATTTTATTGCTGATTTTTTATAAAATAAAAATGCTAATGCAAAAACTATAAACAAAATAAAAAAAATCATAATATAATTAAATGATAAAATAGCAATTTTTAGTGTGGGGTGAAGGGGGCTTCACAGATCCTAGAGAAAGCTCTGCAGGTCATACAGGAATATCTAACAAATTAGCATGATTGCTCACAATTAAATTGGTGCAAGATAATTGTAACAAACTTCCTCAAGCCCAAATGCTTATAGCCCATGTAATAATGGAAGTAATTACATTAAGGCATATTCATGTGCTTAAAAAATTTTCTTGCAGTTTGACTCATAGCAACAATGCTATTGCTCTTAGTAGGGAGGCCAGGTTTAAATCTCCAAGTAAAGACTGTTGACCAGGATTTTTTGTCTTTGTCATGGTGCATTGTAAGTGTTGCACAATAACTACATACAAAGAATTAGTGTTAGAATATTGAATGAAAAACTGCAACGTAGTTCATTATTTTTATTATAAGGAGATTGATTCTATAAGTATACATATTTTATTATTATTAAAATAATTTAGTATAAAAGATCTGATGTGGCCACCACATGACTTTCTCCATACCTGTTATATTTCTAAAAATTCCAAATAGGTCAACCCTCCAGTACTCGCGCGGGTTTTTCAAACACGAGTACCCACGCAGAGTAGATTTAACCCCATATGTATTACAATGAAAATGCATGCCAAATGTAGTTCATTCATCAACAAAAAATTACAAATATATATATATATATATATATATATATATATACATATATAATTTAAAAGAAACACAACTGATAATCTTTTAAGAATATTTATTAATATTATTTAAAAATAAAAATTGACAAAACTTAAGTCAATATTTCTATGTCAAACATAGTGAACATATTTTTGGCATGCGAAAACAAATACAAAATGAAATTTGGTCAAAAATGGTTAATTACTTTTTAATATAAATATAAAATAAATACATAAAAGTTTATAAAAGTACAATTGTAATAATTTTATTATTTTTCAAGTGTGTCCTCATTTTGTCAGATTTTTCATACACATCTATTATACTCATGATGTCTCATAATTTTTCTCAGATGTCTCAATTTTTTTCAGATGTGTCATACACAATGACCAAGTATAAATTAATTAATGTGAGACAATTAGTGTATAAAATTTTAATTATCCTAAATTCCCAAGTATAACGCGCACTCATGCATAATGCGCAGGCCAACCTTCGGCTGTTTTCCGCATATCTCCAAAATTTCTAGTATAACGCGCACTTGCGTATTATGCGCAGGACACCCGCAGAACATGGGATCGTTTTTTAAAGAATGCTACACTTTTAGCGACCTTCCCCAACTCTCCTGTGCAAAGGAGAACATTTGGGAAAAACCCCTGGATACCGATTTTTCCCATTCTTATTTCCGAAACAATGACCACTCAAGGGTCAAAGACAACTGGTTGGGGAGTGAGGTGTAAGGAAGTGGTGAGGGTGTCATGAGATGTGTTGGGATGGTGGGGGTAAGTAGAGGTGCACAAAACAAAAGAGGGACCAGACCTCAAGGATGGTACGGCAGGGGGCAAGAGAAAGCTAGCGTAAACAGCCAGAGAATCTGAGTATGGGAACGAATGTGGAGGGGACACATGCCTGTTGATGACTCACAGACAGAGAGACGACCTGTAATCTGCATCGCCCATTCATTTGTGGTTTGCAGTCTGGCTGTAACGTTGTGATCAACGAGGTAGGGCACTGAAAGTACGGAGTTTCGTTCCTCTTCGACAGAAACCAGGTGAGGTATTTTCAAGGATTTTTTGTTTTCCTTAAAAACATTGACATTATTTTTACTGAAACTTGTTGACTTTGTCATTTATGGAGTGTTACCTATTTAATTTTTGTTTATCCTAAGAAATGGTACGGTTTCTGTGCGGTATTTCTTGATTTGGTAATGCACAGTTATTGAACCTAATGAAAAAATATTAAAGTTTTTATTTTTTAAATTGTAGACCCACCGTTGGACCATAACCCTATTTAAAAATGCCTAAAAGAAGGAAATCTTACACGGTGCAGAAAAAGTTAGAAATTGTGGAATATGCCGAGATTCACAGTAATCGGTCGGCGGCCTGTTTCTTCGAAGTGGACGAATCCAGCATTCGTGAGTGGCGGTCCCAAAAGAATTTGTTGAGTGTTCTACCTGTGGCAAAAAGGGCACGAAGGTAACGAAAGGAGTTTTGGCCAGATCTGGAGCAAGAATTGAAGGACTGGGTCTGTGCGCAAAGGAGTGAAGGAAGAGGAGTTTCAACTGTGTCACTTAAATGCAAAGCAATACAAATGGCTCGCAAGAAAAATATTGATAATTTTAAAGGCAGTAATTGCAGGTGTTATCATTTTATGAAGTGAAATAGCTTAACAGTACGAGCAATTACATCTACCGGACAAAAGTTACCAGAAGATTGGCAGGTGAAAGTGGAAGAGTTTAATTTGTTTGTTGGGCAGGAAAAGAAGGGCATTGAACCAAGTCAGATAGGGAACATGGATGAGGTACCTATGAGTTTCGACATGCCATCGAAATTTACAGTCGATGTTAAAGGCACCCAAGACATAAAAATATGCACTGCTGGAGCTGAAAAATGCTGCTTTACTGTTGTGCTAACAGTGATGGCTGATGGAGAAAAGCTTCCCCCAATGGTAATTTTCAAGCGGAAAACCATTCCTAAAGAGGAATTTCCCAAAGGTATTGTTGTGTGCATAAACCCAAAAGGCTGGATGAATTGAGATATGCTGCGAATGTGGTTAACTGAGGAATGGGGAAAAAGGAAGGGCTCATTTTTTAAACCAAAATCGCTGCTTGTATTGGATTCAGCTAGGGCACACATAGCAAATGATTCGAAAATATTATTGAAAAAAAATTCCAAGACTGCAGTTATTCCTGCAGGTCTAACAAAAAAGCTGCAACCACTGGACATATCCATAAATAGATCATTCAAATCGAAAATATGGAGGCACTGGGAAAAATGGATGGTAGATGGTTTCCACTCCTATACAAAGTCTGGAAGGATGCAGCAAGCTTCTTATGCTGAAATTTGTAAATGGATTGTGGAAAGTTGGGCCGATGTAACCAGTGAATGTATAATTAATGGTTTAAGGGTATCAGGAATTTATTCCCCTGATGTTAATGGGGGGGATGGAGGGTATTGTGATTCATCATCTGATGAAAGCGATAATTTTTCGCTTGAAAATTTACCGGACTCATTGGTTAAGAACTTGAATGATTACGATATAAATTGTGACAGTGAATCAGAAGATTTTGATGGTTATGTTAATTAATAATCGAGTGGGAATAAAAGTTTATGAAGAATTTGTGATTTTTTATTTTTATATGTGAATGTGTTTTGTTTTGGAATTATTTATCTTATTTAAAAGGCATTGCGTACATATTTTTCAACTAATAACTTCGAATCTGCCTTAATTTGTCTTAGGTTGAATAATAATTAGGTAACTGAAATTCGATTTTGTATCTGTAATGATTGAAATGCATGGTAATTTATGCCAGAAAATTTGTTTTTATCAACGGAACAAAAAGAAAGAAGTTTCGATAGATTTCAGCCATTTAGTGATTTCACGAAGTTAGTTTTGAACGCTTTAAGGCATTTTATTTCATAAAGCGGTACTTCTTATGCATAACGCACACTAGTACGTCTTATGTATAACGCGCACTAAATAATTCCGAAAATTTGAAAAAATAACCGTGTATAACACGCGCGTTATACTTGGGAATTCAGGGTATTTACTATCAATAATATTGCATATGGAGAGAATGTGAAAATATCATAAATTTATTTCCTCACCTCAGAAATTATAGGTATCGGTTTAAATTTGTTGAGTGAGAAACAGAAACATCAAAAAACTGTCAATTGTTGCATTTAAAATTAATTTATGAAAACAGCAACAATATTTTCCACACAAGGAGATATATCACAGATGTTTGTTTCAAATCGCCGTGCACCGTCTAAGAAAAAGCTTCCTTAGTCAAAAACGGTTGATGAAATACTCGACATTTTTGCCTAAAAACCTTCCACACGTGTCATTCCAGCTATTGAAAGGAGGAGACAGCAAAAAACAAACGACAGGGAAACCATCGTAAAATGTGAGGGTATAAATCTACCCCGCATGCCGGAGGGTTAAATGATAATAAATATTTTAAGGAACTGCAAGAAAAATTCAGACTTTACAAAGAACAGAAATATACTCATACCATAGCCTTCCGATATTCAATATAGCCATGAAGCTCCAACAATTAAGAAAATAAAAAGGAGCGTTACTAAGATGTAAAGTCAAGGGTTTACAAAGTTGCCTCCAGATGGTGCGGCGGGGGCAGTTAAAAAATGTTTTTAAATATATCTCTTGAATAATACATTCTACGAAAAAAGCTGCAAGCAAACGTTGTAGAGATAACATTTTTTACAATTTTTAAATATAATGTTATTATAGATTATGAAGTTTTAATGGAGAAAATTGGTAAATACAAAAAAGAGACCAAGAGTAAAGTGTCACTTCCAGTTTTAACAAAAAACTGCAGTATTTACCCAAATCCAAGAGGACCCCCCTATTAGCAGACTGTCAAAACAGAAAAAAGATTTTGACCTAATTTTTCACTCACTGTATTTGGTGTATATGTATTTTGAATACATGTATTCAGTATAGGTGTACTAGTTCATTCATTAATTGAAATGGTTTGTTACAAATTTTTGTTTGAAAAAAAATTGTTAAATGTAAATTTAAAATTAAGACTTGAATAATTTAATTCTGGATCGTGAGTATATATAAAAAGTTTCTGTAGATATAATTATTTTATCTTACGTTTCATTTGTTTAAAAAATCTGATGTGGTCACCAGATGACTTTCTCCATACCTGTAATATTCTAAAAATTCCAAATAGGTTAAATGTTAATACACCACATTTTTGAACTTCGCGAATAATGGGTTCCGAAAACTGACGCGAAATGCAAATTCGCGAAGTCTAAGTCCTATTTTCCCATAAGACGCAATTTAATAATGGAAATACGGTTCCCAGTCAACCTTTAAAAAATTCACTTTTTTATCATAAATAATGCAGTTAAACAGAAAATGAAAACCTAACATCATAATGTGAAAAACATTCTTTTAATTACTTTCAAAACGCGTAATATCAAATTAAAACCCAGCAAAGCGATAACACTTTCGTAGGCAATTGTGCAGTTTACCTCCTGCACATTTTCGCATGCGATTTTCGATCTTCTTTTGATCATTTCAAGGAAATGCTTTCGGTGGTGGCAGGGCAACGTCCTCGCCTGCCAATCCGAAGGTCGCGGGTTCGAATCCCGCCTAGGTGGGTTTTTCTTCACCTAGGGCATGGATGTTTGTGATCGTCCTTGTTATTATGTTAACGAGCCCCTTGTAAAAGGCCGATTACGGCTGTTTAGGGGCCGCATGGAAATAAATAAATTTAAATAAATTAACTACTGAAGTACGTGATGCACGGGTGTTTTCTTAGGTTCTGAAACAAACAATTTCAAGCAGCAAAAAAACACTAGTATTAAAAAGTGGTAACATTTATTTTATTAATTACGTTCGAAATGCGTAACATAAAATCAAAACCTATAATAAGAAGGTGATACCATTTCCTTAAATTGTTGAAAAAACATCACAAAAAATAAAAATGAAGCATGAAAGTGCTAACATTTCTTTTAGTAATCGCGTTCAAAATACGCGGCAGAAAATCTGACGTTTAAGGAGATGATAGCAATTCTTAGATTTTCATTAAAAATTTGTAATAAAATAATGAAACTAATAAAACAGATTACCATTTCCTTAATTACATTAAAGATATGTACAAGGATAAAAGTAAATGAAAACATTACATTCCAAAATCATGGCATTTCTTTAAATTTTAAAATAGTTTCATCATAGTAAATAGCGGCGTTGGCGGTGAAGCTCAAACTGAGCTACAAAATAATCAAGTTGAGAGATCACGTTTGTTTACTTCGAAAACAGCCAATAATATAATAATAGTCTTTTTCAAAAGCGCAAAAGTTTAAACTTAAGTTGGTAACAAAGTAGATGCTTCTTGTTGTCATCGAAAACGAATGACGCGAAGTACAGATAATCGGCGCGAAACGGAAGTAATGGCCATAAAAATTTTGTCGCGAAGTGCAAATTCGCGAACCGTAAGCACGCGAACTTCAAAAAGGTGGTATAAATATTTTAAGGAACTGCAAGAAAAATTTCGAGACTCAACAAAGAACAGAAATAAACTCAACCCTGTATTTATCAAATATTAAAGCAAATATTCCCAAATAACTGATGTGACAAGAGTAAACACCCACTTCCAGTTGACCAATTTTTACCAAAATCTAATCAGTTCTTGTGACTTTTATAAAAATGTTAAATATAAAATTTCGCATTGATCTGATTAATAGCTTTTGAGTTAGAGCACCCACAAAAAAGCTGTCACATACACACAGACATCGATAAAATGGTCAAAACGTGTTCAGGGGACCTCAAAACGTGATTTCCGTTGAAATCTCGAAGTCAATTTTTTTTTCATGAATTCAATACTTTCTCTATACTTCGTATTGGAAAGCGAGGCACCATGACTGGTGAACAGGAGGGGGAGACACTTTCCACATAAAAGTTTTTTCTTTACGTTTCGATAATAGCAGAATGAATCGCAATTCTCTTGGCGAATTACTCGAGATATATTGGTTAGTGTGTGGCTGAGGGTGACACCCAACCCAACAAGTGTATCCCCCTGCCATACACCAGTCATGGTGTCTCGCCTTCTAATTTATCTCGCGACGTATTTTTCTAGCGACCAATTGGCGCGCGACGAGTCTGTCGTGTGACGAATTGACGTGCCACGAATTGAAGAGCGGCGATTTGCCGCACGATCAATTGACCGCGATCTATATACGGTATACGACTTTGTACTCGAATTAAGACGACTCCCGATTTTCGCAAGCTGAAATTTGGAAAAAACCTCTTCATGGATTCGGGTAAATACGGTAATCAATTCTTTTCCATTCCATAAAAATGTGAAATATAGAATTTTGCGTTGGTCTGATAAATAGTTTTTGAGTTAGAGCGCTCACAAAATTCCTATCACACACAGACATCATTGAGAAAATTATCAAAATGTATTCAGGGGACCTCAAAACGTGTATTTCCGTTGATATCATGAAATCGATTTTTTTCATGAAAACAACACTTTCCCCTATATTATGTATAGAGAAAGTAAAGATGCGCATGGCCATCTACTTGAGCAATAAGTAGCAAAAGAAAGAAAAAAACATCAAATAGAGGATCCTGAACAAAAGTTTTTTATCCTGAAAGGCAACGTAGGTCTGAAGATATAAAGTAAACAGAAGATGATAATCACTGCAAAATACAATCACTTCCACCTAAAAAAAAACAACTGTGTAGCAAGAATACACATACCCAAAGAAAAGTAGAAATAACTCCGCTGAATGCACATTAAAAATAGTCAGAAGATGCCTACTCTGTGGACGTTTGTTCAAAGATGCCAGGATTTGGTGCCATACCGTTTGCAATGACAGACAACATCACTGGCCAGTTAAGGTAAACCTTACCTTTCTAAACTTCCTTTACTTAATCTCAAATCAGTCAGGTGACTGAACTTAAAGATGTAATGTAAAGTAACAAAATATTGTTTGAATGGGTGCATTTAAGTTTAGAATTTTTCTCCTTTCCCTTGGAATTTATATTCAAGTATATACACCCACTGATACAATACTTTATTACATCTTACATTATTATTATTATTTTGGATAAAAAGTGCACAAAATTAAAATAATTTTCATTTTCTCCTATTTCCTTAGAAATGTGACCAATTATAAAACAAAATATATCAATTGTGATTAAAAACAGCAAATTGTTCAACATCTATTATAAATAGCTGATTCTTACATAGGAAGAGGATTAGAAGGATGATATAAAACCTAAGGTATTTCTAAAAGGGCTACATATCTGAAATATGGGATGATGATAGGTCACAGGGTGCAACCAATGAGAAAAATTCAAAATTCCAAAAATTTTCATCTTCAGGGTAATTTTTCCAACCCAATTTTTAATCCTACCTCCATAAGAAAAGTATGGAAATTAGTGTGGGGCTTCACGAAATTGCATACAGTAATCCCCAGATTTATGAACATCTGACTAACAAACTTCCCATCTTACGAACAATAATTTTTATGCCACAAATTTGATTTACGAGCTTATAACTAGATCTTACATATTTTTGCTCAATTTCAGCAACCCCACATAATACCTACATTTGAAAGGAAAATGGGTAGGAATGCAATATTTATTTCCAAAATGTATATATGTAACATATACTATATATACAATACAGCACAGCATTTATTTATATTTTCTATAAAATTACACTGTTGCGGTCTTTTCTTTTTATGTAAAATGTACTTTTTCATATCTTTGTACATACAATGTATTATATACCAAGCTCTTGCAAAGAACATTCCTAACTAGGGTATGTATTAAGCCATTGGTATCAGGTCTATCCCCTCAGTCTTCCCCATACCATCTCCTTGTGCTATATGTGTGCAGTGGTAAAGTGATTAAAACATTTTTCTGTATTATACACCCTAAGTATGGCTCCTAGAAGGAAGACAAGTGCTCAAGGAAGCATCATCATAGGTAGTCTGTCCGTAGACAGTTCCGTGATTATTCTTGGTTAAACCTGGTTCTCCACATACTCCTATTTTCCACTGTCCTCTTCATATTTTGATAACTCTCTTTCCCTTTCAAATCATCTATCAGCTGAAACCTTTTCCTATCTCTTTCCCTTTTCCCATCTAGTTTTCCTTCTAACACATCTTTAATCATACTCTCTCTCCTCAGATAATGTCCAACCCAGTTTGCCTTCCTCTTTCTGATATTCTGTATAATCATTCGCTTCTCTCCTATTCTTCGTAGCACTTCATCGTTTTTCATCCTATCTGTCCATTTTATCTTCAACATTCTCCTCCTAGTACACATTTCAAAGCTTTCCAAGTATTTGATATCATTTTTCCTTAGCGTCCATGTTTCTACCCCATACAATGCTAAACTTGATACGTAGCATTTTATCAACTTCTTGCGGATATCTTCCCTTATATTCCCTGTAAGTAGTTGTTTGTTCCTCCTGAAAGCCGCTTTGGCTTTTCCTATTCTAGTTCTGATCTCATCCGTACATTTTGCTTCTCGTGTTATGATGCTTCCAAGGTATTTATATTCTGAAACTTGTTCTAAAGGCTTTCCCTCAATACTTATGTTCGGATTATCTTCTTTGCCCGATATTCGAATGACCTTGGATTTTTCTGTATTTATTTCCATACCGTATTTTCTACCTGCTATCACTAGTCTATTTATCATTTTTTGTAGCTCCTCTTCTTTTCTTGCTAGAAGTACTTGATCATCTGCGTATTTTACTGTTCTTATAAACCTTCCTCCAATTTTGAAATCCCCTGTGCCTTCTAAAGCTTCTTGCATTAGACTTTCTCCATATATATTGAATAGGGTTGGCGATAGGCAGCAGCCTTGTCTTACTCCTCTACCGATATTTATTCCGCAGGTGTCCACATTCTCAAACCTGACCTTTACAATTTGATTCACATATAGATTCCTAATCAGTCTCCTGTTTTCCAGTCTACACCTATATCCTTTAATATCTTCATCAACTTTACCCAATTTACTCTATCAAAGGCCAGTCTACGAAACATGTGCAGATATCTTGACTGTACTCTATTGCCCTTTCTGATATGATTCTAACTACTCCTATAGAATCTCTAGTTCCCCATCCTTTTCTGAAACCGAACTTTATCTTCCCCTAGTATTTCTTCTGCCTTTTTCTCCAGCCTTTTATTAAGAATCCTCGTGATGATCTTCGATGTGTGTGACAGAAGGCTTATCGTTCTGTAATCTTTACACTGCATTGCCTTTGGCTTTTTCTTTAGAAGAAGAAGCCAAGGAAGCAATATAACTGTAAATAAAGATAGGAAAGTGTTATCGATTAATATTAAATTAGAAATTATAAGGTTTGATGCTGGTTCCTATCTTACGGATATTGCTCGTGAATTTGGCTTAGCTAAGACAACGGTAATTACGATAAGCAATAACAAAGAAAAGATCATGGAATGTGCCCCTAGTTAAAAATATAATTGTTAAAAGAGTTTCAAACGCTGTTGTTGTCTCCATTTCCATGCATGTATGGGACAAGATTTTGTTTTTGGCACACATATTTTACCATTAATATATATGGGAAAACTGCTCCCAATTTAAGAACTACTTTTCAGGAAAACATAGTGTATGGAAATCTGGAGATTACTGTATTTAAATTACTTAAAATTGAGATATGAACTGGGGAAATGAACATTTCTATAGCTGAAAGAATGAGATTTATTGTTTTTTAAAGGTAAAATTCAAATGAAAATCGGATACGGGAAAATATGCAGAGGGTGAAGTTTAGATGCGAATGTGAAAATCAGTATCAGTGCAAACCTTTTGTTTCTACTTCCCCAGCGACTGATAATAAAAGGTGGCACTTGGGATATTTAATCCCACCGCACTAAGATTTGGCTTCGACACACTTTCCAGGGGCTCTTTCCCCACATTAGCAGTTGCAGGCGCCTCAGCGCGCCAGATAAGGGGCTACATGGAAATTATGACATATCAAATAGCCTTGAATAATTAAAATAAAACAATATTTTATATCTTGCATTAATCCAGTTTAACTTTGTCTGATTAGAGATCTTCAGTACTTAATTTTCACAGATTGCTTTCTAACCCGGGGAGTGCCTGTAATGTAAATATGTAATACAGAATGTGACCATCTATTAAATACAAAATTTGAAATTTAAAAAAGGGGCAACTGTTGAAGATGGCATAAATAAATGAGTGAATCTATGTTTTTATAGATGGCAAAAAACGACATATAGTTAGAAATTAAAAAATCTTGGAAGGGATTCAAATTTTTGGGAATCCTAAACATGTATTAATTAAAAAACTTGCTGCAAATGAATTTGATTAGGGCAATTTAACCTTTATTCTCCACTTCCCTTTAAATGATGTATATATATTCTGAGTCAATCCAAACTTTGTCCAATGCTCTCTAGGTAATAGCAGGTTGTCTTTCCTTCAAAGTCTTTTGCAAACAGGCAAACTAGGGGCCAAGGAAATAAGTTTTGACTCATGATGTCAAAACGTTTATGGCTCAGCTGTGCCCGGCCCACTTCTCCAAGCAATAGCTCTCAATAGAAGGTTTTTCTTTGTCTAACTAAATGAAGGAAAGCATAGTATTTCAAAAGGGATCAGGAAGTGAAAATGGAAGGGGAGTAAAGTGAAATTCCAAATGGTATATAGAAAGGATTTTGTTCATCTCTTAGTTTTTCTCCTTCAGCAAAAATCATAATTTATCGCTACTTTTCCTTTAAATGCTCTTTATTTGAATGTTTTCTGATTGTAGTTTAGGAGATGATTATTTTTATAAATAAACAGTGCAATCATGATCAAATGAACTAATAGAATGGTGGTGCAGTTTGAAACTCGTGACTTTCGCATCCGGTCACTGTGAATTGCGTGGACAGTTATAAACAAGTTCATAAAACACCTTTAAAAGACTGAAATAATCTTAAATAACTAATGCAACACAAAACACAGTTAATATAAGATATATTAACGAATTAGTAACCATCATTTGACATAAATAACCTTTGAAAACTGTAGGAAACATAAGATGCATTGTGTACTGAACTCAGGTGGCATTTCACATGACTGTACAACCAGCAGAGTCTTACCATACGGTTCGGTATATCGCAGTCTGGTGTTGAGTTTTGCCATTGGTTTCTATGAGCCAGTTTGAAACTTCAAGATTTCAAAACTTTGTGACTACACTATATTTCAATCCCATTGGAACATGGCATTTAAATCTGGTGTTAAAAAATTAAGAGGAGCTATGAACATACAAAGGTTTTCCGGTAAAGATAACAGGAGGAATTAATGGGTTTCTACCAGTGGCATATCCTGGATGCAAGTGCAATGTCAGAGTCCTTTCTCTCACCCAGTGGCATACCGGAAAATGTGCAAGTCCCCACACCAAAACAAATTTGAAGTTCAAGTCTTAAAAAAAATTGGCCCTCCTGCCTCACAGGGTTTTGCTCTCACCTTACACATTCATGGAACCCAACATAACATACATATAATAAGAACGACACACATGCTGGTGCAAGGTGTTCTTTGAGCATATTCAACACATGATGCAAGTGTAAAAATGAACACTCGTGGGCCTCGTGCCCACGTTCACTGCACACATGGAGGTTATGCCCCTGGTTTCTATGTAATTCAATTTTGTTGAAGTACAGTATAAACTCATAATAACACAGGTATTGGGGGTATAAGAAGCGACTATGTTGATCAAGCACCATGAGCAAATTGCGCCTGTATTTTATTGGGGATATGATTTGATCCGGCCTATACTAAAACCCACGGTTAACGAGGTGCATAATTATTTAATTCTACTAAATTAATGGTAATCTTCATTCATCATATAAAGAGTAGTGCAGTGGTTCCTTAATTGTTTTGTAGGTGTGGCACCCTTTCAAAGATAAACAGAATTTTGTAACACCCGAGCCTTGAAGAACGATTACTTCATTTTTAGAAATGGGTATTATAATTTTTGGACATCCATTTGTTGGTGCTACACCATAAACAATTCTTAGAAGAATAATTATTTCCCTAATCGTTTATCAACACTTCTAAATCATTTATTTATTTACAAAAGAAAGATTATGGTGGCACTCCTAAAACTCAGCTGTGGCATTCCAGTGTGCCACAGCACAGTTTGAAAACCACTAGACTAATGTAACTGCCTCTTACAAAATGACAGTTATGCATGAATTAAGTATTCAATTAATATTAAATCATTTGGCATTTTCTTCTCTCTCTCTACCATTTTCTTCCACCACTCTTCTCTCAAAAATGTAACTATTTTATAGTTATCAGATATTGTTAGAAATGCAGATACTCCCCTTCAGCTAATGCCCATTCCTCTACATATTAACTGGCTATTCTTGGAAATGTCATGATAGAGTCTCGTCAGCTCAATTTTTGTTTATAAATATTATATATTAAAACACATACCTCTTCAGTTAATAAAATGGGGAACTGATGTTCAATGTAGGAATACAAACATTGTATATGGATATAATAAGCACATATTAAAAAATAATGTAACTTAAAAATTCATTGAAAGTCTACATAATTTTGCTGGTATCAATAAACAACTATGGATATTCAGCAGGGAACTATCGAGCTCATCTTATGACTGAAATTTTTCAAGAACAAACATTTCAAAATGCTTGTCTCAGATATCTCCGATAGCCACAATAAGGTTGTAAGGGTTTTTACAACCTTGTGGTGGTTATTAAAGATACCTGAGACAAGTATATTTTAAATGCTTGTTCTTAAACTATGGATAAGGAAATTTTTAAATAAGGCATTTCAAATAGGTTAACTAAAGAAAAATTTTTCAACATCAAATACTTTATAAATGAAAAACACATAACGGATAGTTGCATCTAACCGGAATTATAGCTATTACATCATGGGATTAGAACAGTGGTTCTCAAACTTTTTTGAGCCGCGGCACACTTTCAAAGATAAAGAGGATTTCGCGGCACCCTATTCTTGTGAAAAACTTTATATATTTTTAGATACGGATATTACAATCTTTGAACACATCCATTTATTGATGCTACTGCATAACCAATTTATTAGAAGAAAAGTTATTGCCCTAATTACCCACCAACACATGCAAATCGTTGATTCATTTACTAAACAGTTTTTCGCGGCACCCCTAAATATCTACTGCGGCAAATAGTTTGAGAACCATTGGATTAGAATATAAAGTCTTTAAATGATGTGTTGAAGTTACTCACCAGTGGCGTTGGCTGTTGTTTTAATATATCTAACTGAATTTTCTTTCAAAGCCTTAATCAGAGAATTGTCTCCTGCCATCTCTGTAGGATGAGGCTTGAAAACCAGTTCAATATCTTCACGTGCCGGTTCTGATGGTCCCTCTTCTGGTGAATCGTGGTCAGCTTCAGCACTGGAGCCAGATTCATTTTCCGAGTTATGCGACAGTTTAATACGCTTCGCTTTTGGCTGGCCTAAACTTTGAAGATGACTAGATGGTACAGGTGAAGGAGTTTGCGTTGATGATGATGGAGTGGAAGGCTGAAGAGAACTTTGAGCACTACTTTGATGAGGAGACTGCAACGAAGATTGATTTTGGGCCTGTGCTGGAGACTGTAAAGACGAATGAACAGGTGTTTGCACAGGTGTTGACGTAGAACTTTGAGCCGGCGTTTGGGAATTATGTGAAGGAGTTTGACTTCCAACTTGAAGTGAACTGGGAACCAAACTTTGCAAAGGTGTTGCCACTGAAGACTGCGGTGTTGCGCCCTGAACTGGTGTCTGAATTATTGTCTGCGAATCGTTTTGCATAGGTGTTGGTGTAGAAGGAGCACTAACATTTGGCGTATTATATGGTGTTGTTTCTGCGTCCGTAATTGCTTTCCTTGATCTTTGCGGCCTATTTTGTGACTGAAGTTTGATACCTTCAGTAATTGAATTAACCAAAGCGGCTTGACTGTGGCTCTTGTTCAACTTAGCTAACACTCGCTCTTGATGTGCCTCGTATTCGTCACGACTGGGGTAAATTTTAGATATAAGTAAATCAAAATTTGGGTCTGGTCTTAGAGACCGCTTGGATACTAGCTTCTTTCTGCATGTGGGGCACTCTTTGTTTCCAGAACGTAAGGCTGTGATGATACAGTCAGAACAAAACCTATGCAAACACTCTTTTGTCGTCATAGTTTTTTTCAACATATCAAGGCATATCGGGCACATCAACTCACTATGCAGGCTTCGAGGGGACACAGCAATTTCAGTATTATCCGTGACTGCATCCTGAGGGGTACGATGGAGTTCATACAAAGATAATTCCCATGTTTTGTTTAACCCAGCTTGGTCGGTTGAAGCCATCTTTGGTGTGTAGCCCTCGTTTGGTACTACTCGCGTCAACTCAAATTGCTAAACACCGCTAAAACCGGAAGTTTTCGTGTTGCGTTTTGGGAAACAACTGAGCAGTAAAAAGACGTTACTCATCTTATTGTTAAGATGTTAACCAAAAAATGTGTATTTAGTTCAAGAAGGATAAATAAAATTAATTTTATTTTAGGGAACGATATTTTTACTTGCAGTAATAAAATACGCACGAAAACGAGTGTTTACTATTAATTTAGATAGGGAAACGTTCGAATCATGGATAATCCTACAAATTTAACGCATTGCAAAAAATTAAAGTCTACCGGTGAGAAACTAAGCTTCTCATGCTCAAGATTTTACATTAAAGTAGCTACAATTAATTTTACATTTTGGGATGTTGTAATATTTCTGGTCGCATCATATGGTAGTTGAAATTATCATATTTTGAGGACCGTTTGTTGTTTTATAGATGCTAAATTTTCCATTGACTTCCATCGTTGTGGTAAATGTTTGATTGAATATGAATCCTTAGAAGATTTTATATGTCATAAAATTGCAGTGGATAAATGTAGCCTCGTGCTTTGGGAATCAAAGAAATTAATTGGGTTTGGTTTGCAAATACCCAGGTAACCGAATAAACACCCTTAATAAACTCAGTTTTTACTATTGAATATGAACTGTACTACGCTGTTTTGCTACTAGTTTCCTCGAGTTTGCTGATGGAAATAGAAGTCCTGTGGCTGGGAATAGCTTGGCCGAACCAAACGACAGAAGATCCAGTGTGAAGGATATGAAAAAAAATGGAAGAGATCGGCCCAGGAAGACCGAAGAGAAAGTAATACTTAAAAGAATTGAAGATTTGCCTACGTCAAAGTCGGAACCCTGGAAATGTTGCCTTTGCAGATTAACATTTAGGAATTTGAACTCTTTGAAATATCATAGGGATGCTGAGGTTGTATGACTTGTAATCAAGTCTTTATACAGTTATTGTAATTGTATTGTCTTTAATGATGTCTTCTCTTTTTGATGCAGCATAAACATAAAAATGCAGTGTCCCAAGCACGAAAAACTTATTGCGGTTCTAAGAATATGAGAAAACTTGAAAATAATCTAACCTCTACTGACCTTCATAATAGATTAGTAATTACTGAATACATTCCTGTGGACAACATCCCAGAAGATGCGTTAGATAATGAGTCTACCTGTCCAAAATGTGGAAATAAATATAAGGATGTTAGTTGATTTACTGATTTCTTTTAAAAAAGGCGAAATTATTTATACTGATTACAATTTTTATTCCAGCCTATAGTTTTGAAAACACATCTTAACACAGTTCACTGTGAAAGCAGACCTTACAAGTGTAAATATGACTGCTCACTTTCATTTAAAACAAAAGGATCTCTCATGCGCCACATAAGGCGTCATACTGGTGAGGAATAAACTCATAGATACATTGCTTTTTTATTTCTTGAAGATGAGTGATGTCACCTTTTTTATATTTCAATCTAGGTGAGAGACCTTATATTTGCAAAAAATGTGGTCGGTCATTTAGGGAATCAGGAGCATTGACTCGTCACCTAAAATCTCGCTTCCCTTGCTCTACCAAAACAGATAATGACCTTGCACGCTATGGAAAAACTGTTGGACTTGATAAATGTGTAAGTTGAAGCTTTACTTAGTAAATAGAAATCTGATTAGAACAATTTAATCCCATGAATCCATTTTGTTATCACTGATTTAATTCTTAGTACAATTAAGATCCTTATTTATGTAAACTTCATGTTCAAGAAATGTTTAATAACTAAATACAGTAAAACTCCTCAAATTCACCATCTATGGGAACAAAGTTGTTGGTTTATTAAATTTCTCTGATTCCAGAGACATATAATAACAAATAATGAACTCAGACCTGTTAAGACTCATTTGTGATGTAGTAAATTGAACAGCAGGTGTAGGACAAAATCATAAATTATCTACAGATGAAGGTTAGGCGATGGGTGGATTGTCTGAGACATTAGAGAGGCAGAGGATTTTTTTGTGAATAAATGACTACAGCCAGAGACATGGCCTTGGACTGTATTTTTAGAATAGCTACTTTTTGAGGAAAATTAAGTACTTGCCCTTTATCTACCAGCAAAATTTTCTCATAGGGAGTGGCGCCGTAGATGACAAGAAATGGAACTATGTAGAGGTTGAAGTGTGGTGTAATTTTTGAGATTAAAGTCATGCTGGAGATTGAAGTTGCACAGGATGCCTGTGGTGTCCTGCCTTAACCAATGTCACCCTCTCCATGCCAGCAGAGATCAGGTGCACGAAGCAGAGCAAATGCCATAAAACTAAAGGTCTATGAGAAACATACGTACACTATGTAGTTCCATTTCTCGTCGCCTATGGTGCCACTCCCTACGAGAAAGTTTTGCGGGTAGATAAAAGGCAAGTACCAAAAATTCTTTTTAGAAAACAAGACTGGAGGAGTTAAATTGCAATTAAAAAAGTGTTCAAGGAAGCCTAAAAAGTCAAAATTTACACAGAAAAATCAGATTTTTATTTTAGATTTGATAATTCATTTTGCTAAGATTTAATGATAGTCTGAGGGAAGAACAAGAGAGGCAGTTGCCTTCTGAATTGTCTTCTTTACCTCTTCACCATATTAGTGTTCCTGTTTATTATGAAATAGTCTTAGAATTCTACTCATGCTCAAGGTGTGACACATTTTTTTTTAAATCTTGTTTTTATGATTCACAAAATATGTTGGCCTTGGTATAGGAGTGATTAGTGTATCTGGCTGCCAAATCTAGGGCCATGGGTTTAAATCTTGCCCAAATCAAGGTTGTGTTTGTCTTTATTAGTGATATTAAGCTCATTGTAAAAGGTTACATTGACTTTTTATGAGCTAGTTGAAATATATAAATTAATAAATTTACATAAATATTTTTTACTTTATACAGGTGACCCAAATATAACGTGGTAGTTACATACTTGAAAAGCCATGTGTTATATAAAAACACTTTGTAGGAACTGAAGAACATATGGTATAAATAGGGTTATGCTCACAAACATGACAAAGATTTACATTATTTGGGAAAATGATGAAAATGTACAATATTTGGGAAAAAATGCTATTTATTACCTTAAAAATTACTTCCTGAAGATGATGATTTATGTCAGCATTTCTCAGTCACTGGGACACGAACTTTTGAAAATAATTATTGACCTTTATTGTATGAATGTTTTCAAAAGTGCCCACTAAATGCTTTTGTGTTGAATCATTTCGATCATCTTGTATTCATTGTTAAATCCAAGGTGACACCTGGGGGGATTTTCACCACTGTGGAATAAAATTCGCCCCTGGGGAAAATTATTAAAATTTTACGTAATTTATTTAATACTAAGAAATGTTATTGATCCCTTAAATAGAGAGTATGATGATGATTGTTCAAAAGTAACATCAAGTGTTAATTTTGACCAATCGCAAAACGAGAGCAGTGTAGAATGATATTTGTTCATTTAAGTACGTAACCGAAGCCAAATGAGAAGGCAATAAAAAGATCCTTTCGGAATTAATTTTAAAATCTGATATTGGATATGTGGAACTGAAGATTTTGTGCATCAAGCTCTGTTGCATTCCAGTGTCTCCTGTAAGGGCTGTATGCTCATTCAGCACATTTAATAGACTCATGACGAAGTTAAGAAATAGAATGGGTCAGGAAACTCTGCAGGGCTGCATGAAAATTGCCATTGAGGGACCCAATGTATTGCCAATTATTAATATATGTTAATAATATATTAATAGATGAAGTTATCTACACACACTCAGAAAAACAAAGGCGACTAAGGTTAATTTAAAGCATTTACTTATACAATCATATATTCAATTCTGTGAGTTATACTAAATTATTCACGTATGAATTAATCATTTGTTAGATATTCACGCATTACGCATTCCAAAAACTTTTCTAGTGGTAATGAGGCTGTTGAAATGTCATGTAAGATTTATAATTATATAATACCTGTTACAATGTGATTTGAATTTAATGTGATATTTTTATAACTATAATTAAAAACTATATATGTAATTCAAACTTCAAACTAATGTTTATTTAAACCTCCCCCCAAAGTTTTCATTTTCCCTCCCATTCAGCAATGTCTCGATTCAACACTGCTTGTATTCTCTTCCATGTGGAGAATTTGTGTGATACTGTTTGAGCACACTTGAGTTTGCCTCCTGAGATTTTTAAATTGAGACCACATATGGTGTTTGGGTTGAGTCACTAAATTGATCCCAAATACGAACTAAACTGTCGCAAATGTGCATTGATCGAACTGTGCCACAGAGAACTGAATATTTCCAAGTCTGACCCAGGTGTTCAGGAGAGACTTGCATTACCAGCAGCCATAACATGTTCTCTAATACTAGCCTTGCCTTTCCTAATGATGTGAATTGTACATTTATTCACTCCATACTCTTTACCAAGTATGTTGACTTGGGTGCCAGTGTGGAGATTATCCAGTGTATCTATTTTCTTAGCTAAGCTCATGGCATCCCACTTTTTCTTGCTTCTCATTTCTTCATCTCACTTCCTTTAGGATTGATACTCGTCTCAGAAGGCATGATGAGTGAAAATGAGATGGGTAGTCATGTTATATTGTCCAAAAACTTTGCTAAATGAGTGAAAATAGCTCATCTCTCTGTAGGTGCAACTGGATTGAGTATGAGCGAGGCACGAGTGGACATGAGAGCATGCTATTTAATTGAACTGTTGGCTCACCAAATAAAAACTGCGTTATGCAAAAAACATGCTATACATTTAAATACATTTTATATAAGAGTAAGCTGTATTTTCAACATAAAATAAAAATAAATTTATCAGAAAAATGGACAAATGTTTTTGGGGGTAGCTTTAATCATAAGTACAAATTAAGATGATGATTTCATTGAAGGACTGTTTCAAATCGTATTTGAAAATTGTCAGTAAGAATATGAATTTTCATTCTTATGAAATTGGAACATTATTAAAAGATAAAAACATTTCCATACTTTAGATTTGAATATATTTAATAAGATCATCTTCTCTACATGTTATTCACTTATTGGAATTTTGTTCTCATTTATAATTCAAATATGGGATTTTTTCTGTTCCCTTGATTTGAATTTCCCTCTCTATCACACTGGCACTCAGCCAATTGTAGAGTAAATTCAATGCACTACATTACATTTCCAATAATTTTAAAAGCAATTCTTTTTTGTCTCATAAATATATCTTATAATTTTTTAAAACACCATTCATAGCGCTTTTTGAAAAAATCGCTTATGTATTCGGTTTGCCTGTCTGTCCACCCATCTGTTCAGGCAATATCTCTTGAATCCTGCAACTTGGAAAACCAAGGGTGGGTTATACATGGTACAAATTTGGTGGATCTAGAATGAGCTACTGAGGAGTACTCAATGTCTTTATCCAACCCCTTAGTTTCATTTCTAACCCCATAAGAACAGCATGATATCGGTGCAGGGCATTATAAATTTACATTTTAAGTTAGTTAAAGTTAAGATATGAACATGAACACTTCAATAGCTGAAACATTGAGATTTATATTTTTTGAAAAGAGAATTCAAATCCTTGTCCAATGAGAGAAAACAATTATTTTTAATCCAAAAAGAGAGAAAATTTTCCAATTTTTAACAATTGGAAATAAAACTGTCATAGCCAAGGAGGGAGTCCTGACCCCTCTCCCAGTGTACAGACATTTGTGGAATCTGCGATAACCATGCTAAAAACTTGCTACATTGCCTCTTGATACGCTGCCACTTGCTGGGTTGAGTTATGAGAACTAAAAGCGTTATAAAAGTTTATATTATTTGAATGGGACTCTTATTTATCAATTGCTGGATATTGGTTTTCGGCCTCAGACCCTCCCCCCGAAGTAAATTTCTGGGTACATGCATAGCCATAGCAATGAGACCATTGCTTTTAAATGGAACACATATTATTAAATAACATTGATATAATGCTTTTAAAGGGAATTTATAGACTATATCACGAGGCTGTTGATCTTAAGCAAAGGTGTAATCTTATGATGATGTCATAATCCTAAAACAAGAAAGTAAATGCCTTATGTAATTTGCTCTGCAATTCTTCTCTTATTTGCTTGTTCAAACAAGCTATTATTTTAGTGCACATAAAATATTATCCAAGTTTGATGGACATTTGTGTTTTATTAGATTTTGAATGACACTAATTATAATGCAGGTGCTAATATAATGGTTTAAAAGTAAAACATTAATTTTTCATGCAAGAAACATGTATTAAATGTTTTATTGGATTAAGTTTCTTTACTTATTTTATGGTATACGGTAATTCTGTGAAAAGTTTTAGTGGACTTATATAATTTTTTATTTTTATGCACAGGATGCTGTGATAGCTGAATCTGGTAGCACGCTGCCAAATACTGTTTCAGCAATTAAGGCTATAATTACTGATATCTCTGAAAAATCCAAGGGTAGTTTTGATCCTCATCTGAGTCATTCTGCCTCGCCAAGCATTGACTGTGATTTAATTGTAAATAACATTGTTGAAGAAACTAATGAAATCAGTGAACAGAATCCAGTGCATTCTTTGGAAAAAACTGGTCAATCTTTTGGTTCATGTTTGAAATTTGGGAAAAGTAAAGGCTCTCAGGTTGATGTTGATACAGATGAGGATGAACTTTCCATGAATTTGCCAATCTCCAAGGATATCTGCAACTCTGAAAATAGAGAGACCATGCTGGAAGTCTTTCAAGAACCGTCTTCTAAGTTGTCTGAAGATTTTTTAATTGAAGATAAAGACCTTAAGTGTTTATCTTGCATGCAACATTTTCAAAACAAGTTGGATTTTAAGAGTCACCTTATGGTAATTTTAATTGAGTTATACTCTTGTTGTACCAAAGCTTTATCATGTTTTAAAAATTTTCAGCATGATAAAGGTAGCCATAAAGTAGTTTTAAACATCCTATCAAGAAACTTTCGCTCAATTTTGTGGAAATAACTGCCATATTTGTCCGATTATAGGGTTTCCTCAACCACCTATTTCAGAAGTCATGCAAAAGAAAAACATTTCAGGGTATTAATACTACAGTAAAATCTCGGTACAATGTATTTCTGCAGAGTATAAATTTTTATACTGAAAGTAAGGTATACTGAAAATACCTGCAAGGATTACAGTGGAGAGGGAAAAAAACTATCATACTTCAACACTACTTTATTGCTTCATAAAATAATCCAAAGTTTTCTTTTGTTTCATTTTTTTAGAATGTGGCAATTAGTGTATTTTCGTACATCATCAAATGATATAAACAAACTCTCTTGGTCATCATTAGATTTCATAATAATTTAATTTTTCCAAACACTCCGATGTCTCTAATGATGTCACTAATGATGTCACACTTAACCTCTATCTCATCTTCAGAGTCACTACTTATTTCCTCACCTAGTCCAATAATGCTCTCTAGAATGACACCATTCATTAATAAAAGTTTGGTTTCCAAATTATTATCAACATCTGAAATCTCCTCAAATGTAAAGGAAGAATGTAGTTGAAGTTTTGAGGAGACATCTTTCCAAATCTCCCCGGGAGTGTTGAAATCCTCTTCATAAGTGAATCTGCAATCTTGGAACTTAAGATTTTATCTCGATGCATTTGTGAAAATATGAGAAGGATAACTGACCCATGGTTCTAAACTTTTCAGTACAGAAAATCCCGTCTTTTGGGATTTTGGCGGGGTTTGCACATCTATTCTTATTAAAGACAAAAGATGCCTTCAAAATAGGAGTGAAATGACTTGAATTAGTAAGAATTGATTATACATGAGTCATTTACAGATGAAAGCATACGTTAAAGCTGCAAAAATATTTTGTCTGGATCACTGAATTACAAACATAGTATTGAAAAGTATGTTACATTGAAGTGCATTATTTTGAAATATTTATACAGTACTCATATGTAAAAATTTATGGGAACTAAAAAAAGTATGTTAATTTGAAACATATATAATTGTGAAGTATGTTGTAACTAGATTTTACTGTAATACTATCATTATTTTTAATTTTTAATTATTCTGACAAATATTTTATTACTTTAAAATGATAACACTGCAAATAGTTCATAAAGATGCTATGCTTAGTTTTGACCTAAAATAATTATGTGGTAAGATTAACAAATTATTATGGCAAAATGTAAATTTATTGGCTTCCAGTGATCTACGTAACTATTAGTTTCATTTCTTAAAATGCAGAATATGGGAGGATGATATAATCCAGGATAAATTTGGCAGCTGCATGCGCCATAAGCATCATACTGTCTTTTAAGGAAGGAATAGACTATATAGAATATAGAGGATTGAATTTTAGTGGGGATGTGAGGGAGAGGAGGAATAAAAGGTGGTTGTAATTATAAGGCGTGTATGAATTTTTCAGCTTACATTTTAGATAAAAAACATCACCTTATAATCGGACAAATACAGTAATAATTTCAGAAAAAATAGCTCCTTTAACTTTCACGAAAAATTTTATTGCAAAATGTGACTGGATTTGCTACAATTGTACCTGATGATTCTACAGTTTTAGTGCAACCAGTTGTATTTGGTAAAAAACTTTTATGTGGAATTAAAAATGTTAATTTCTTTTGTGGTTATAAGTGTGATATAGGACTAAGCCCTCCCTAAGGACTGCATAACCTTACAGAGGTGGGAGGGTTTGTGTACTCTTACGAACCAAAGAGCTATGCCGGCGGGAGATAATTCTCCTGGTAGGACCATCCAAGCCGGAAAGGTCTGAGGGGAAGAGTCAGACTAAGAAGCAGTCTTGGGGGTTTTACATCCCCCTGTGCAAGGGCAGCAGCTTGCACAATACCTCTGTAGGTGGTGATCATGTGGATCTGAACAGCTACAGATGGGTAATCACTCTGTGAAACTGCGACGAGGAAAGCAAGGGGAAACTACCTCATTATATTTCCCATGATAGGCTGAAAAGCTGAAAATACCTCTATGGATCTTTCTGGGGTAAAATATTCCGGAGGTAAAATAGTCCCCCAATCGGATCTCCGGGTGGGGACTACCCTAGGGGTTGCACAGAGGAAATGTAACATTAATAAGAAAGCAAGTAGTGAGAAATTAAAAATAGGCACATGGAATGTTAGGACTATGAATTCAGGGGGTAAACTAGAGAACTTAAAAAGGGAAATGAGAAGGAATAATGTAGGTATAGTAGGTCTTTAGTGAAGTTCGGTGGGAAGGAGAAGGCGAGATAAATTCAGACGAATTTAAGATTATTTACTCGGGAGGGGAGAAAAAGGAAAGGGGAGTGGGGATTATAATGAGAAAAGAGATAGCTGAAAGAATTAGCAAGGTAGTGACAGTTAATGATAGATTAATAGCCATAAAACTTCAGATGGAGCCAGTGGAAATGCTTATAATTCAAGTGTATATGCCAACAACTAATGCTGGCGACGACGAAGTAGATGAAATCTATGAACAGATTATGGAGATGTTGGAGAAGGAGGGAAAAGGAAGGATCACCACCATAGTAATGGGAGACTGAAACAGTGTAGTCGGAGAGGGACAGGAAGATAACATAGTGGGAAAATATGGACTAGGGAAGAGAAATGAAAGAGGGGAGAAACTTGTGGAATTCTGCCATAGAAATAGATTGATTGTAACTAATACATGGTTTAAGCATCACCAGCGGAGACTTTACACATGGAGAAGCCCAGGAGACCAGAGACGATACCAGATAGATTACATACTAGTCAATGAAAGATTTAGAAATAGCATTAAAAATGTGAAAACACTACCAGGGGCAGATATCGATTCTGACCGCAACCTTTTTGTGGCAAATATACAATGTAGACTGAAGAGCGTTAAGAGAAACATAAGAGTTAACAAGAAATGGAACTTAGAGGAACTCCTTAAAAACAAGGAGGCTATCATGACTGAGCTGGAGTAAAGGTTGGGGGAGAGAGCTGAAGAAAATAGGAAGAATGTAGATGAGGAGTGGAAATACATCCATAGCAGCATTAAAGATGTAATGGAAAAGAAGGTAGGAAAGATAACAGGTGAAAGAAACAAAAAACTCTGGATCACAGCAGCCATGCTGCAAAAAATGGAAGAGCGGAGAAAGTGGAAGAACATAAACACTGAAGAAGTCAAAGAAAGTACAAGGAGTTAAATGATGCTTTAAGAAGGGAAACAGATAAAGCCAGAGAACAGTGGATAAATGAGAAATGCGAGGAGATTGTCGAATGTGAAAGAATTTGTAGAACATACCTCATGTATAGCAAAGCAAGGGAACTATTCAAGAAAAAAGCAAGAAAGATAGGACGTAAAGGAATCATGAACAAAAGTGGTAAAATAGTATCGGAGCCAGACAATGTAAAGAATGTCTGGAAAGAATACATTGAGGTTCTGTATGACAAAGAAGGAAAGCCAAGAAATATTGAATTAAATGAAAAAGAGGATGTGGAATAAGATCAGCTAGGACCAAGTATGCTCGAGTCTGAAGTTAAAAGAGCAATTGATGACATGAAAAGAAGGAAGGCTATTGGGAGTGATGATATACCCGTGGACGTTCTTAAGGTTTTGGGGTCTAAAGCAGTTAAGCAACTCACAAAATTTTTTAACCAAGTATATGATACTGGCATATGGCCTGAAGATTTTTTAGATGTTGTGATGATACCACTGGAGAAAAAGAACAATGCAAAATGTTGTAAGGATTACAGAACTATTAGCTTAATTTCTCATACAGCTAAAGTTCTAACCAGAATAATAACCAAAAGAATTGAATGTAAAGTAGAAAAGGAGCTGCAAGATAATCAGTTTGGTTTTAGAAGAGGAAGGGGGACTAGAGATGCTATAGAATGTATGAGGATGCTGATAGAAAGAGCGCTAGAAGTCAATAAAGGTATGTATTTTTGTTTTGTAGATTGGGAGAAAGCTTTTGACCAAGTGAAATGGGATAAAATGCTGGGTATTTTAAACAAAATAGGAATAGATTGGAAAGATAAAAGACTGCTTAAAAACCTTTACTTTGATCAAAAGATTAGAGTCAGGGTTGAAGGAGAAGAAACAGAAAGTACTTCAATAGGGAGGGGAGTGATGCAGGGTTGTCCTATTTCACCGGCGATATTTAATATTTATGCAGAAACAATAACAGAAGAAGCGTTGATGGAAGAGAAAGGATTTAAGATAGGAGGTGAAAGTATTACCACCATTAAATACGCAGATGATCCGGGCTTAATAGCAGAAGGCGAGAAAGAGCTTCAGAGGATGACTAGTGGAGGTTGGCCAATAATATGGAATGAAGATCAATACAAGGAAAAACGAAAGTCATGGTGGTTTCAAAGGAACATAAAGAATTAAATATAATGGTAAATGGCCAAAAATTGGAACAAGTAAGTAGTTTCAAATATCTCGGCAGTATTTTAGCACAGGATGGAAGTAGTACACAGGACATCAGAAGTAGGATTGCAATGGCAAAAGCAGCATTTAACGAGAAGAAGGAGCTTTTCACAAGCAAGAAAATAAATTTAGAAACAAGGAAGAAATTAGCAAAATGCTACATATGGAGCGTAGCTCTTTATGGTGCAGAGACATGGACGGTAAGGAGAAAGGAGGAAAAATATTTAGAAAGTTTTGAGATGTGGGTATGGAGAAGAATGATGAAAGTGAAATGGACAGAGAGGAAGAGAAACGAAGAAGTATTAGAAATGGTGGGAGAAGAAAGGATGCTAATAAAAACAATCAGGAAAAGAAAAGCAAATTGGATAGGGCACATATTGAGAAGACAGTGTTTACAAAGGACGATCTTAGAAGGAAAAATTAGTGGAAGAAGAGGAAGAGGGAGAAAAAGAATAGGAATATTAGAGAATATAAAGCAGGGATATAATACTTATAGAGGTATAAATGAGGCTTCTAGGGAAAGAGAGAAATGGAGGCAGCGATTCAGTTAAAACCTGTCTTCGAACAGAAGCATGATGATGATAGGACTAAGCGAAACTAGATGGGAGGGAGAAGGACAGTTCGACTCGGAAGAATTCACGGTAGTTTATTCTGGAGGAAATAGTGGGGAAAGGGGAGTAGCTCTGGTACTTAGGAAAGATATGATGAAAAGTGTGACAAAGATAATAGCAACGAATGATAGGCTGATGGCAATAAAGCTTAAAGCAGTCCCAATGGACATGCTGATAATCCAGGTATATATGCCAACGTCAGCTCATGAAGATGAAGAAATCGATGAGATTTATTAGCAAATTAACGAAATTTACGAAGAAGACGGAAGAGGAAAGGTAAACTGCATAATAATGGGAGATTGGAACAGCATAGTCGGAGAAGGACAGGAAGAAAATGTTGTCGGGCAATACGGACTTGGGAAGAGAAATCGAGGATGGGAGAAACTCGTAGAATTCTGCATCAATAATGACCTTGTAGTGACTAATACATGGTTCAAAAACCATAAACAAAGGTTATACACATGGAAAAGCCCAGGAGATAAAATGAGATGCCAAATAGATTACATCCTTGTAAAACAAAGATTCAGGAACAGCATAAAGAACGCCAAGGCATTTCAAGGAGCAGACATTGATTTAGATCACAGCCTTCTAATACTTGACGTGAGTACAAAGCTCAAACAAATAAGAAAAAAACGAGAAGAGAAAGACAGACCTGGGACCTAGAAAAACTGAAAGAAAGGCAGGATGTAGTCAGCATGAAGTTGGAAGATAACCTAAGAAAGTTGGAAAACAAACTGAAGACCGTTGATATAGAATGGGATGAAATTAAAACCAGTATCAAGGATACCTTGGATAAAGAGATTGGAAAACAAGAGAAGAAAATCAGAAAACCATGGATCATGAAGGAAATGCTGGAGAAAATGAATGAGAGACAAAAATGGAAAAACGTTAACACTGAAGAAGGTAGAGCCAACTATAGGCGTATAAACAATGAGTTGAGAAGGGTAACAGATAAAGCTAGAGAAAATTGGATTAAAGAAAAATGTGATGAAATACAACAAATGGGAGAAGTTAGGACGGTACGATATGATGGACGCTAGGGCAATGGAATTAGAAGATAAGAAATCTAATGGATTTCGTGGCAAAGGAATTATGAATAGGGATGGGAAGATAGTCTCAGAAACAAAGGATGTAGCACAGGTATGGGAAGAATACATTCAGGAATTATACAGCAAGCAGGCAGGAGCGGCAAAAATAGAACTGGAAGATGAGGAAAACATTGAAGAAGACAACTTAGGACCAAGTATTATGGAGAGTGAAGTAGAAAAAGCGATAGTGGAACTAAAGAAGGGGAAAGCCACGGGCAGCGAATACTGGCTGAGATACTTAAAGTCATAGGATCAGAAGGACTAAAAGTGATCACAAAATTAATCAATAAGATTTACGACACAGGAGACTGGCCTCAGGATTTCCTAGAAGTAACAATGATCCCTCTAAAGAAGAAGCCAAAGGCAACGCAGTGTAAAGATTACAGAACGATAAGCCTTCTGTCACACACATCGAAGATCATCACGAGGATTCTTAATAAAAGGCTGGAGAAAAAGGCAGAAGAAATACTAGGGGAAGATCAGTTCAGTTTCAGAAAAGGATGGGGAACTAGAGACGCTATAGGAGTAGTTAGAATTATATCAGAAAGGGCTATAGAGTATGGTCAAGATATCTGCACATGTTTCGTAGACTGGCCTTTGATAGAGTAAATTGGGTAAAGTTGATGAAGATATTAAAGGATATAGGTGTAGACTGGAAAACAGGAGACTGATTAGGAATCTATATGTGAATCAAATTGTAAAGGTCAGGTTTGAGAATGTGGACACCTGCGGAATAAATATCGGTAGAGGAGTAAGACAAGGCTGCTGCCTATCGCCAACCCTATTCAATATATATGGAGAAAGTCTAATGCAAGAAGCTTTAGAAGGCACAGGGGATTTCAAAATTGGAGGAAGGTTTATAAGAACAGTAAAATACGCAGATGATCAAGTACTTCTAGCTAGAAAAGAAGAGGAGCTACAAAAAATGATAAATAGACTAGTGATAGCAGGTAGAAAATACGGTATGGAAATAAATACAGAAAAATCCAAGGTCATTCGAATATCGGGTAAAGAAGAGAATCCGAACATAACTATTGGGGGAAAGCCATTAGAACAAGTTTCAGAATATAAATACCTTGGAAGCATCATAACACGAGAGGCAAAATGTACGGATGAGATCAAAACTAGAATAGGAAAAGCAAAAGCGGCTTTCAGGAGAAAGAAACAACTACTTACAGGGAATATAAGGGAAGATATCCGCAAGAAGTTGATAAAATGCTACGTATGGAGTATAGCATTGTATGGGGTAGAAACATGGACGCTAAGGAAAAATGATATCAAATACTTGGAATGCTTTGAAATGTGTACTAGGAGGAGAATGTTGAAGATAAAATGGACAGATAGGATGAAAAACGATGAAGTGCTACGAAGAATAGGAGAGAAGCGAATGATTATACAGAATATCAGAAAGAGGAAGGCAAACTGGGTTGGACATTATCTGAGGAGAGAGAGTATGATTAAAGATGTGTTAGAAGGAAAACTAGATGGGAAAAGGGAAAGAGATAGGAAAAGGTTTCAGCTGATAGATGATTTGAAAGGGAAAGAGAGTTATCAAAATATGAAGAGGACAGTGGAAAATAGGAGTATGTGGAGAACCAGGTTTAATCTAGAATAATCACGGACCTGTCTATGGACAGACTACCTATGAATGAAGTATGATACACCAAATATAATATCATGCTTTATTCAGCAACAGAAAAAATATTCCTTGACTTTTCTTATTAAGTAAATTTTAAATTATATGCAATACTGTGGAATATATAATATTAGAATAAGATGTCCACAACATATGCAGATTAGTATGTGCTATTTAGATTTTGAAAGGAGATTAAGATTTTAAATAATTTTTTCACCAAATTAAGGCTTATTTAAAATCATTTTATTTATTCTTGTCAAATAATTTATTTCCTTATGCTATGGAAATAGAGGGATTCATCGTTTTTCTTTGTAAGTAAATAAGGTCTAAATACGCCCAGTGAAATATTTTTCTAAATAAATTTTTTTAACCTCTTCGTCAGCTTAAAGGCCAGCAAATATAGTAACATATGTGTCCGCTGGGGAGAGGGGAAAACAGGGGGCAGTTGTCCCCCTCTGGATCAAACCTTTGTCAAGAATAAACAACCATTGATGACTGGTTAGGTCAATGGATTATCATAGTCATTTTTCCGAGGTCAGGCAAGAAGGTGGGAACCTCTTGCAATTTGCTTCAAGCAAACCACTAAATTATTAAGCCTGCCAAACCCAACTGTGGGAATTTGCCTAACCCCTTTCTCCCTCTGGAAAAGTTACAGCAGATGCCCTTTTATAGTAAAACTTAACATTTTGTTCATAGAGACTTTTAAATTCAAGTTGTAGAATCATTTTAGTTCTAATTTTATGTACTCATGTGCTTTCATTAAGATAAGTTTTCTCTCTGTTTAATGTAATATAGATACAAATAACTTTTTTACAGTTCCATTTAGAAGGTTTGCCATATCGATGTATTCAATGCTGTTTTGTATGCCAGTCAAAGCAGCATCTAGTGAAACACCAAAGAAAAAAGCATGGAGTTCTTACAGATAATACTTTGGTATGCTATAAATCCATTTCATTAGCACTGTTTTGCTTCTAATTTCATTTGCTATTTATTCAATTAAAAATAATCACAGTAGTAATCACTTTCCAATTTGAATGTTCATTCACATATTGATGAGTAATTATTTTATATGCTGATCTGAAATTTAATGTTGTAAACATAGGCAAAACTGCTGTTTTCTTCTTTTTAATCTCCAGGAACAATTTGCTCCACTTATTACCAATTAATAAAATATATTTGCTTCGCTTGAATTTCTTTTCAATAATGTTTGTGGTAAAATGACAGTGTTTGAATGCTGCTTACATGAGAAATAGGATTCTCTTGTGAGTTCTTTCCAAATTCTTTGCTGATGTCTGATTCTTTTTATTGTTTGTAATTTCTATTTAGAAAAAGAATACAGAAGAATGTGAAGCTTCTCAGCCAGATATCATTGAATTAGATGGAGATGATGATCATATTCAAGACATAGTAAAATTACTTTTCCGAACCCAAAACAGTATTGAGGTAGTGCATCAAAACTTTATTAGTTTTAAGTTTTGGGTAATTTCATTGAAAAGGATTGAAATATATTCTAACCAAAACTATAAATTAGTTGAAACTGGATTTGATTTTATTCTTTAGGCAGATGAGCTGGAATTTTCTGGTTTGATAAAGAAGCCTGCAAAACATTCAAGTAGATGCCATATATGCTTGAAACGTTTCAGTGGGAGTTTATATTTAGGTTTTCATATGGGAATACACACAGGTTTGTGCTATTTTATTTTCCTATTACTTGATTTAACAAAACCATGACATATTATTCAATCTGATGCTCAAAACTTGCTTCCCTGATCACAGCTAGTTTATATGATGCTTCATTAATTAACTATATTCACCCATTTATAAATTTATTTAAATCTGGTTATTTTTATGATTTAACATTCTTTATAACGTTTCTAAATTTTAATAGCATGCTGAATAATGAAACTTCTTCCATGTAGTTTGAGGCATGATAATTTTATATGTGAAGCAAACCAATTTATTTGTTGAACTGTATGTTTTAATGCTCTTGATTACTTTTTTAGGGGAGAAGCCATATGTTTGTGATGTATGTAAAAAGAGTTTTTTCCTCAAAGACTCATTGAAAAAGCACACTATCTGTCACTCTGAGGAGAGACGTTATAGATGTGGGGAATGCTACAAGTCTTTCAAAAGACTTTCACATGTAAAAGATCATTTGAGAATTCATTCTCAATTGTGTCCTTACCAGTGCAACAAATGTGGCAAAGCTTTCCGTTGGCAGGTCAGAGGAAAGAGATACATATTATTTATGTTAAATAAGTCTTTACATTAAATAAAATTTCATTTTAAAAAGTACACCCAGTCCCGACTAACATGATAGACGTGTTATTAAAAAATTTCATGTAAGGTATTATTCGGACACGAATTTCTCATAAGAAATAATGTAAAAGGGGGAGATGCACTCCAGCATCATAACTTAATTGACATATTTTTAATTTTATTCCTTTATAATGACTATACTCTGGTTAATGCTTTGTGTTTTTTATTTATGTATGTTTTGTATATGTATCACATTTTTACAAAACAATGATAATGTGGATGGTCTGTAGCGTTGCTTTGTTAATCTATCATGAACAATATCATGTGTTCGTTCATTGTTCTCATAATGCTAAAGTACACCAAGTTTTTGCTCTAGGGATATAGCTTTTCTGAGTTTCTTACTCCCATCACCATGCTTCTGGTCCTTAGTACTCATGATTTTACTTTGAGGCTGAATGTGCTGTAAAGTTATGCAATTTAATAACGTAAATCATAAGATCACGGGAGTTCCAAGATGAACGTGTTAACAGCATGAGGCGGTATAAAGAATGACTGAGAAGAAGTGCACTGACTTGTGGGATGCAGGATGGCAGGAGAAGCTGTGCGAGCAAGTATGTGCAGTGCACAACGTCGCTCACCATTGATGGTTTGGTGATGCTGCATAATTTTGCACATAATCCACATTCATGGTACATTTTAACCTTTCAAGTTTGGGTATGCATTGGACCTTCTGATTCTGACTTTTATTGAAGTTGGCTTGAGCGTTGTCATTGTTAACATCTACGATGCATTATATCTCTGGATCCACAAATGCTACAGAGCTAAAATTTTGCACATAATCCATATTCGTGGTACATTTTAATCTATCAAGTTTTGGTATGCGTTTCAACAATTTCATTTGAAAATACATATAAATAAATATGGACTATGTAAATATAGAATTAACTTTGAAAATTTTAAAAAGCTTGAAGACTCAAAAGTAGATAATAAAATAAATAAAAAACAGGTTTTTCAATAGCACACATTTTTATAATGCACTCATAAGTAGAAAATAAATTTTTGTTGCCTCAAAATTTTCATCGAAATTTTCATTTTGTAAATTTGGTGTGAAGAATAAAAGTGGGTGGCCTTTACAAATAAGTAGTTTGCATACATGATTTTCTTCTTGGCCACCCACTTTCATTCTTCACACCATATTTACTAAATGAAAATTTTGAGGCAACAAAAAATTATTTTCTACTTTTGAGTGCATCATAAAAGTGTGTGCCATTGAAAGACCTGTTTTTTAAATTTATTTTATTTAGACTTAGATTAGTGTGCTGGAGTTTAATAGTTCAGGAAGATGTTTCAAGTGGTAAACTCACAGTTAAGCATGCTGATGTGGAGGGAAGGAATTATGGATAACTGTATAACAAAACACTAAAATGTACAGGGCGCTTAAAAAGTTCTGGCAATTTTTTATTTATATGCTGTTTTTTTGCAAATTTTCAATTTGCACTTGTGAAAATTTTTTCCCTTTTTAGTTTTTAAACTTTTATTCTATTTTATCCCTTAAATGTCAAAAGAAAAGCATTTAGTAATAATTCTGTTGTTTGAAGCAGTAAGGGTGGCAAAAGTGATTGCCAACAGCCTGAAAATCCTCTTGCAAACCATCTATGAAAAAATCGTCACTGTTGTTTGGGAGAACGATAAGAAATTGTTGCCTCAGCACATTCAGCGAAATCGAAAATGATAATTTGCAAAGAGCTGTTTTAGGATGCATGAAACACAACAGTCTGGTCATCCAAGTCGCCTGATCTCAACCCTATAAAATACTCGTGTGGTCAATCTTGGTGAAGAAGACCTGCTCTAGTCAGCATGCATCTGTGTACTTGTTAAAGCACACTCTGAAGAAAGCCTGGAATGAATACACTGCTGAGGAAATTGTAACCATCATAGATAATTTTTTGAAATGTCTCATTGCCTACATCTTAGCAAAAAGGGAGCATTTAGGGGATCAATTGTCATAATATTATGTTGCTTACTCATCATATTCAATAAAAGCAATATAACTTAAAATGGCTGTATTTGAAAGTCTATAACTTAAAGTTGCCAGAAACTTATACTCGCCCTGTATTCTTTTATAAACTAAAATTGACCAAAAACTACAAGCAATGCTGAATGTTTTCTTTGGTCTTTTTACAAATGAAACACATTTTTCATTATTATTGATTAAAGTAAACTTTGATGGATTCCAGGGCACACTTAAGTCTCATGAGTTGAGCCATGGAGGTCCAGCATTGAGATTGCATCTCTGTTCGACCTGTGGGAGAAGATTTCCATCTAAATGGTCACTTGCAAGACATCAGCATCTACATTCATCAGAGACAGCTAGTGCTGCTCAACAACTTACCTTCCAAGGTATTTTTTTATATACCGCACTCACCCGAATCCAAGACGAGGTTTTCTCACCCAAATTTCAGCTTGCCAAAATTGGGGGTCTTCTTAAATTCAAGTACGAAGTCATATAGCGTCAATACATTGCAGTCAATTCATGGCACTTCAATTCGTGACGTCAATTCATCACATGACAAACTTGTCATGCATAAATTCAAATTTGTCGTGTGTCAAGATCGTTACGAGATAAATTCATCATGAGATATTCGTCGAGAGACAAATTGGAAGGCGAGACACCATGACTGGTGGAGGAGGATACACTTGTTGGGTTGGGAGTCACCCCTTGCCATACACCATCCAATGTGTTTCACGTAATTCGTGAAGAGAATTGTGATTCATTCTGGTATTATCGAAATATAAAGAATTTTTTGTGGAAAATTGTCTCTCTTTGCTGTTCCCCAGTCATAGTATTGTGCTTTCCAATTTTTCTCACGATGAATTTGTCGAGAGATGAATTGACGCACGATGAGTATGTCGTATGATGTTTGTGGTACGATGAATTTTTGGTACAATGAATTGATGTGCAACTAATTGACCATGACAAGTTTTAAGTAGAAAGTAAGATTATGTATTTAATCGATGTTTTTTAAACAAATGAAGCATAAGATAAAATAATTGCATCAACTGAAATTTTTCATTGCAAACTTACAATTCGGGATTCAATTACCTTATATTCCGGCGTATAAGTCGACCTTTGAAGCTCAAAAAAATTCTGAAAACTTAAGGTCGACTTATATGCCGAATATACAATTTAACCCTTAAATAACAGATTAAAAACATTGATATTTACGAAAACATTTGATCTTGTTGTAGGTGATTGCCATTTTGAATCAGCTACTCCATTGTTTACATATTGTCATTTATTTTAGAAGATTTAAGATAATTATTTTAAATAGTTAATAAAATTAAAATTTTAACTTTTGCTTTTATTACTGAATCTCAAAAATATAAACAATCTATTTGCAATTATATGAATGAAGGACAACTCCTCCTCTCTAAGAAACGTCTATATATAATGATATATATATATATATATATATATATATATATATATATATATATATATATATATATATATATATATATATATATATATACACATGGAAAAGCCCAGGAGATAGAATGAGATGCCAAATAGATTACATCCTTGTAAAACAAAGATTCAGGAACAGCATAAAGAACGCCAAGGCATTTCAAGGAGCGGACATTGATTCAGATCACAGCCTTCTAATAGTTGACGTGAGTACAAAGCTCAAACAAATAAGAAAAACGAGAAGAGAAAGACAGACCTGGGACCTAGAAAAACTGAAAGAAAGGCAGGATGTAGTCAGCATGAAGTTGGAAGATAACCTAAGAAAGTTGGAAAACAAACCGAAGACCGTTGATATAGAATGGGATGAAATTAAAACCAGTATCAAGGATACCTTGGATAAAGAAATTGGAAAACAAGAGAAGAAAATCAGAAAACCATGGATCACGAAGGAAATGCTGGAGAAAATGGATGAGAGACGAAAATGGAAAAACGTTAACAGTGAAGAAGGTAGAGCCAACTATAGGCGTATAAACAATGAGTTGAGAAGGGTAACAGATAAAGCTAGAGAAAATTGGATAAAAGGAAAATGTGATGAAATAGAACAAATGGAGAAGTTAGGACGGTACGATATGATGTATGCTAGGGCACTGGAATTAGAAGATAAGAAGTCTAATGGAATTTGTGGTAAAGGAATTATGAATACGGATGGGAAGATAGTCTCAGAAACAAAGGATGTAGCACAGGTATGGGAAGAATACATTAAGGAATTATACGGCAAACGGGCAGGAGCGGCAAAAATAGAACTGGAAAATGAGGAAAACATTGAAGAAGACAACTTAGGACCAAGTATTATGGAGAGCGAAGTAGAAAAAGCGATAGTGGAACTAAAGAAGGGGAAAGCCACGGGCAGCGATGGAATACCGGCTGAGATACTTAAAGTCATAGGATCAGAAGGACTAAAAGCGATCACGAAATTAATTAATAAGATTTACGATACGGGAGAGTGGCCTCAGGATTTCCTAGAAGTAACAATGATCCCTCTAAAGAAGAAGCCAAAGGCAATGCAGTGTAAAGATTACAGAACTATAAGCCTTCTGTCACACACATCGAAGATCATCACGAGGATTCTTAATAAAAGGCTGGAGAAAAAGGCAGAAGAAATAATAGGGGAAGATCAATTCGGTTTCAGAAAAGGACGAGGAACTAGAGATGCTATAGGAGTAGTTAGAATCATATCAGAAAGGGTAATAGAATACAGTCAAGATATCTGCGCATGTTTCGTAGACTGGCAGAAGGCCTTTGATAGAGTAAATTGGGTAAAGTTGATGAAGATATTAAAGGATATAGGTGTAGACTGGAAAGATAGGAGACTGATTAGGAATCTATATGAGAATCAAGTTGTAAAGGTCAGGTTTAAGAATGTGGACACCTGCGGAATAAATATCGGTAGAGGAGTAAGACAAGGCTGCTGCCTATCGCCAACCCTATTCAATATATATGGAGAAAGTCTAATGCAAGAAGCTTTAGAAGGCACAGGGGATTTCAAAATTGGAGGAAGGTTTATAAGAACAGTAAAATACGCAGATGATCAAGTACTTCTAGCTAGAAAGGAAGAGGAGCTACAAAAAATGATAAATAGACTAGTGATAGCAGGTAGAAAATACGGTATGGAAATAAATACAGAAAAATCCAAGGTCATTCGAATATCGGGTAAAGAAGAGAATCTGAACATAACTATTGGGGGAAAGCCATTAGAACAAGTTTCAGAATATAAATACCTTGGAAGTATCATAACACGAGAGGCAAAATGTACGGATGAGATCAAAACTAGAATAGGAAAAGCAAAAGCGGCTTTCAGGAGAAAGAAACAACTACTTACAGGGAATATAAGGGAAGATATCCGCAAGAAGTTGATAAAATGCTACATATGGAGTATAGCATTGTATGGGGTAGAAACATGGACGCTAAGGAAAAATGATATCAAATACTTGGAAAGCTTTGAAATGTGTACTAGGAGGAGAATGTTGAAGATAAAATGGACAGATAGGATGAAAAACGATGAAGTGCTACAAAGAATAGGAGAGAAGCGAATGATTATACAGGCTATCAGAAAGAGGAAGGCTAACTGGGTTGGACATTACCTGAGGAGAGAGAGTATGATTAAAGATGTGTTAGAAGGAAAACTAGATGGGAAAAGGGAAAGAGGTAGGAAAAGGTATCAGCTAATAGACGATTTGAAAGGGAAAGAGAGTTATCAAGATATGAAGAGGACAGCGGAAAATAGGAGTATATGGAGAACCAGGTTTATCCATGAATAATCACGGACCTGTCTACGGACAGACTACCTATGATGATGATGATGATATATATATATATATATATATATATATATATATATATATATATAAAACAACTTACGGAAAAGGAAAGGTAAAATGAATATATGGATGTCAACAAGGTGTTGGGATGAGGAAGTAAAGCTTTCGGAACTACTCCTTCTTCAGCTACAGAGAGAGAACTGATGGCGGTGACACTGGGTGGAGGCATGGGGGTGGAAGGGTAGTGCGGAAAGGTTGAGGATTGGAGGAAACGGAGGGGGTTGGGGATGGGTAGGGTGTTGGGAGAAGACAGAAAGGGTGTGAAAAGCTATCGAAGGTTGAGGCCTGGGGGAGTGAAGGAGTTTAGGAGATGGATATGCGAAAGCTCCCACTGACGGAGTTGGGGAGCCGAAGCATTGTCGGGGAGTAGTTCCGAAAGTTTTACGTTTGTGATGTCTCTGTGTTTTTGTGTTATTTTACGTGTGTCGCTTCGACATCCCCGGGGCCTCGCCAACCTGAAGTCGTCTGATTGGTGAGTGCTCACTGGGTTTCCTCATCCCAACACCTTGTTGACATCCATATATATATATATATATATATATATATATATATATATATATATATATATATATACTAGTAGTTGGTGCTTGCATTCTACAAGCATATCATCTCACCTTGAAAAAGCATTCATTTCTCAGACAGATATTTCATCATTACAAATATTTTTTTAATTTTAAAAATTTCACCTCCGCAGTGATTTTCGTTTTTCCGTTATGTAAAAATAATAAATTAAAAATGCCCAAACTTTGAAATTTAAGAATTTTATACTTTCTCCATAATGGGGTACTAATGCTACACATTTATGCCAAATTTTAAAGTTGTAGTACTTCTAGAAGTGAAAAAAATATTTTTCTAAGTCTTTCAATTTTAAACATTTTTAACGGCCGCCGCAATATATTTATGGAGAGATTAAAATGTGTATTTGTGCACATGCAATACTCTGTAAATAACTTGAAAATTTCAGCTTCCTAACTCATCCCGTAGTACCCAAACCGTTATCTGTTTAAAATTTAAGAATTTTTAACATAAAAAAAATCAAAATATCATAATTTGTATAATCCCTATTTCGTTTTTTTTTACAAATACTACCTAAAAAAAATTTCAGCTCCGTATCACAATCGGAAATACATAAACCTTGAAAATTTGTTTATACAATTGCAAATTTTTAGCGGCCACATTGTTGCACTTTCATCCATTCATTATTCATCTTTCATCATTACACATATATTTTTAATTCTAAATATTTCACCTCCGCAGCGATTTTCGTTTTTCCCACATGTAAAAATAATAGTTTAAAACAATCCCCAAATGTTGCAATTTTAAAAATTGTACACTATCTTCATTATGGGGTACTAATGCTACACATTTTAGCCAATTTTTAAAGTTGTAGCACTTCTAGAAGTAAAATAATATTTTTCTAATTGTTTAAATTTAAATAATTTTTAACTGCCGCCGCAATTCATATATGGTAAAATTGAAATGTTTATTTGTGCAAATTCACTACTCTGTAAACAATTTGAAAATTTCAGCTTCCTAGCTTATTCCGTAGTACCTAAACAGTTATCTATTTGTTTAAAATTTAAGAATTTTTAACTGCCAAACAAATTAAAATATCAAAATTTGTATAATCCCTATTTCGTTTTTTTTTTTTAGAATTCTATTTATAAAAAAATATGAAAATTTGTTTAAACAATTGCGAATTTTTAGCGGCCGCATTGTTGCACTTTTTGTAGATTTTCGTTTTTTCTAGTCGGTTTTGCACAAAATCCTATTTAAGAAACAAAATTTCGAATCTCCAGCACATCTGGAAGTGCCTAAACATTAGTATCCTCCTGTTATCATTATATATCGACGACTCTTACAGAGGAGGATATAACATACTAGTAGTTGGTGCTTGCATACTGCAAGCATTTCATATCACCTTGAAAAAACATTCATTTTTCAGACAGACATTTCATCATTACAAATATTCTTTCAATTCTAAAGATTTCACCTCCACAGCGATTTCCGTTTTTCCCACATGTAAAAAAAATAGTTTAATTAATCCCCAAATATTGCATATTAAAAAAGTTTACACTTTCTTCATTATACGGTACTAATGCTAAATTTATCTAGTATAATCTAATGAAATGTAAATTTGTGCAAATTTACTACTCTGTAAATAATTTGAAAATTTCAGCTACCTTTAAGAATTTTTAACTGCCAAACAAATTAAAATATCAAAATTTGTATAATCCCTATTTCGTTTTTTTAAGAATTCTACTTAAAAAAAATTTCAACTCCGTAGCACATGCGGAAATACATAAACCATGAAAATTTGTTTAAACAATTGCGAATTTTTAGCGGCCGCATTGTTGCACTTTTTCAAGATTTTCGGTTTTTCTAGTCGGTTTTGCACAAAATCCTACCTAAGAAAAAAATTTCGAATCTCCAGCTCATCTGGAAGTGCCTAAACATTAGTATCCTCCTATATGTTATATATATGTTATCATTATATATCGACGACTCTTACAGAGGAGGATATAACATTTAACATATAACATATAGGAGAATACTAATGTCCAGCCCAAACTACAAGAGCTAGAGATCTGAATCTTTTAGGTTTTGTAGATATGATGAGGAACCTTTAAGATAAAATAAGACTTCTCACCTAAGTGACATGAGTTCGACTCCAGAAATTCCGAAAGTTACGTTTTTTCCCATAAGAAAAGCATTGCGCCATTTTTGTAAATTAATTATGGGCACTTGCCGGTAAGATAGAAAGATGAAATTTTCAGTGTTGCTAGATGGCCGCAATATCTATTAGGAATTATTGTCACTTTAACTTACAGTGTCTTGGGTTCGACTCCCGAGACCCCGGAATATCTCCCATAAGTTAGCATGGGAAAAGGTTTTCCTAGTGTGTAGACCAATCTAATAGGTTTAGGAAGCTGAAATTTTGCAGGTTTATAGAAAATTTTCATAACCAATTAAAAAATTCGAAATTTTTAAAATCGTAAATTTTAGGGGTTGTTTTAACCCCATTCAAACATTAAATTTTAATAATTTTTTATGTACTACGGGATGAGCTAGGAAGCTGCAATTTTCAAATTATTTACAGAACAGTGCATTTGCACAAATAAACATTTCAATCTCTCCATATATATATTGCAGCAACCGTTAAGAATGTTTAAATTTTAAACAATAAGAAAAATATCATTTTACTTCTAGAAGTGCTACAACTTGAAAATTTGCCTGAAATGTATAGCATTAGTACCCCATAGTGGAGAAAGTGTAAAATGTTTAAAATTGTAACATTTGGGGATTGTTTTAAACTATTATTTTTACATGTGGGGAAAACGGAAATCGCTGCGGAGGTGAAATCTTTAGAATTAAAACAACATTTGTAATGATGAAATGGCTGTCTGAAAAATGAATGTTTTTTCAAGGTGAGATGAAATGCTTGTAGTATGCAAGCACCTTCTACTAGTATGTTATATCCTCCTCTGTAAGAGTCGTCGATATATAATGATAGGAGGATACTAATGTCCAGCCCAAACTACAAGAGCTAGATATCTGAAAGTTTTAGGTTTTGTAGATATGATGGATAAACCTTCAGATAAAATGAGACTTCTTACCTAAGTGACATGAGTTCGACTCCAGAAATTCCGAAAGTTGCGTTTTTTCCCATAAGAAAAGCATTGCGCCATTTTTGTAAATTAATTATGGGCACTTACCGGCAAACTAGAAAAATGAAATTTTCAGTGTTGCTAGATGGCCGCAATATCTATTAGGAATTACTGTCACTTTAACTTACAGTGTCTTGGGTTCGACTCCCGAGACCCCAGAATATCTCCCATAAGTTAGCATGGGAAAAGTTTTTCCCAGTGTGTACACCAATCTAATAGGTTTAAGAAGCTGAAATTTTGCAGGTTTATAGAACATTTGTCTAAACCAATTATAAAAGTCTAAAATTTTAAAATTGTGAATTTTAGGGACTTTTTTAACACCATTTGAACATTAAAGTTTAATAATTTTTTATGTACTACAGGATGAGCTAAGAAGCTGCAATTTTCAAATTATTTGCAGAACAGTGTATTTGCACAAATAAACATTTCAATCTCTCCATATATATATATATATATATATATATATATATATATATATAGCAGCAACCGTTAAAAATGTTTAAATTATAAACAAATAGAAAAATATTATTTTACTTCTAGATGTGCTACAACTTTAAAATTTGGCTGAAAGGTGTAGCATTAGTACCCCATAATGGAGAAAGTGTAAAATGTATAATATTGCAACATTTGGGGATTGTTTTAAACTATTATTTTTACATGTGGGAAAAACGAAAATCGCTGCGGAGGTGAAATCTTGAGTATTAATAGAATATTTGTAATGATGAAATTTCAGTCTGAAAAATTAATGTTTTTTCAATGTGAGATGAATTGCTTGAAGTCTGCAAGCACCAACTACTAGTATGTTATATCCTCCTCTGTAAGGAACGTCTATATAGAATGACTAGTAGTTGGTGCATGCATACTGCAAGCATTTCATCTCACATTGAAAAAAACATTCTTTTTTCAGACAGACATTTCATCATTACAAATAGCCTTTTAATTCTAAATATTTCACCTCCGCAGCGATTTTCGTTTTCCCCAAATGTAAAAATAATATATAATGATGAAATTATAAAAAATTTTAAATTGCAACATTTGGGGATTGTTTTAAACTATTATTTTTACATGTGGAAAAACGAAAATCGCTGCGGAGGTGAAATCCTTAGAATTAAAAGACTGTTTGTAATGATGAAATGTCTGTCTGAAAAATGAATGTATTTTCAAGGTGAGATGAAATGCTTGCAGTATGCAAGCACCAACTACTAGTAACATATATATAACATATATATAACATATATATAACATATATATAACATATATATAACATATAGGAGGATACTAATGTTTAGGCACTTCCAGATGAGCTGGAGATTCGAAATTTTATTCATAGGTAGTATTTTGTGCAAAACCTACTAGAAAAAACGAAAATCTTGAAAAAGTGCAACAATGCGGCCGCTATAAATTCGCAATTGTTTAAACAAATTTTCATGGTTTATGTATTTCCGCATGTGCTATGGGGTTGAAATTTTTTTAATAAGTAGAATTCATAAAAAACGAAATCGGGATTATACAAATTTTGATATTTTTTTTTGTTTGGCAGTTAAAAATTCTTAATGTTTAAACAAATAGATAACTGTTTAGACATTACGGGATGAGCTATGGAGCTAAAATTTTAAAGTTTTGTACAAAGTAGTAAACTAGCCCAAAAAAGACTTTTTAATTTTACCATACATGAATTTCGGCGCCCGTTAAAAATTATTTAAATTTAAACAATTAGAAAAATATTATTTTACTTCTAGAAATGCTACAACTTAAAAATTTTGCCAAATTGTGTAGCATTAGTACCCTATAATAGATAAAGTATAATATTTTTAAAATTGCACCATTTGGGGATTTTTTTAAACTATTGTTTTTACATGAAGGAAAAACGAAAATCGCTGCGGAGGTGAAATATTTAGAGTTAGAAGAACATTTGTAATGATGAAATATCGGTCTGAAAAATTTATGTCTTTCAAGGTGAAATGAAATGCTTGCAGTATGCAAGCACCAACTAATAGTATGTTATATCCTCCTCCTCCTCCTCCTCCTCTGTAAGGAACGTCTATATAGAATGATAGCATATAACATATAGGAGGATACTAATGTTTAGGCACTTCCAGATGTGCTGGAGATTCGTAATTTTTTTCATAGATAGGATTTTGTGCAAAACTGTCTAGAAAAAACGAAAATCTTGAAAAAGTGCAACAATGCGGCCGCTAAAAATTCGCAATTGTTTAAACAAATTTTCGAGGTTTATGTATTTCCGCATGTGCTACGGAGTTGAAATTTTTTTAAAAGTAGAATTCTTAAAAAAACGAAATAGGGATTATACAAATTTTTATATTTTAATTTGTTTGGCAGTTAAAAATTCTTAATTTTTACACAAATATATAACTGTTTAGGTACTACCGGATGAGCTAGGATGCTGAATGATGAAATGTCTGTATGAAAAATGAATGTTTTTTCAAGGTGATATGAAATGCTTGCAGTTTGCAAGCACCAACTACTAGTATGTTATATCCTCCTCCTCTGTAAGGAACGTCTATATATAATGATAACAGGAGGATACTAATGTCCAGCCCAAACTACAAGAGCTAGAGAGCTCAAAGTTTCAGTTTTTGTAGATATGATGGAGAAACCTACAGATAAAATGAGACTTCTTACCTAAGTGACATGAGTTCGACTCCAGAAATTCCGAAAGTTGCGTTTTTTCCCATAAGAAAAGCATTGCGCCATTTTTGTAAATTAATTATGGGCACTTACCGGCAAACTAGAAAAATGAAATTTTCAGTGTTGCTAGATGGCCGCAATATCTATTAGGAATTATTGTTACTTTTGCTTACAGTGTCTTGGGTTCGACTCCAGAGACCCCGGAATATCTCCCATAAGTTAGCATGGGAAAACGTAATCTAGTGTGTAGACCAATCTAATAAGTTTAGGAAGCTGAAATTTTGCAAGATTATAGAACATTTCTCATAACCAACTATAAAAATGGAAAATTTTAAAATTGTTAATTTTTAGGGGTTGTTTTAACCCCATTTGAACATTAAAGTTTAATAATTTTTTAGGTTCTACGGGATGAGCTAGGAAGCTGCAATTTTCAAATTATTTACAGAACAGTGCATTTGCACAAATAAACATTTCAATCTCTCCATATATATATATTGCGGCAACCGTAAAAATGTTTAAATTTTAAACAATTAGAAAAATATTATTTTACTTCTAGAAGTGCTACAACTTTAAAATTTGTCTCAAATGTGTAGCATTAGTACCCCATAATGGAGAAAATGTAAAATGTTTAAAATTGCAACATTTGGGGATTGTTTTAAACTATTATTTTTACATGTAGGAAAAACGAAAATCGCTGCAGAGGTGAAATCTTTAGAATTAATAGAATAATTTTAATGGTGAAATATCTGTCTGAAAAAATAATGTTTTTTCCAGGTGAGATGAAATGCTTGCAGCATGCAAGCACCTTCTACTAGTATTATATATCGACGACTCTTACAGAGGAGGATATAACATATAACATATAGGAGGATACTAATGTTTAGGCACTTCCAGATGAGCTGGAGATTCGAAATTTTTTTCATAGGTAGAACTTTGTGCAAAACCGACTAGAAAAAGCGAAAATCTTTAAAAACTGCAACAATGCGGCCGCTAAAAATTCGCAATTGTATAAACAAATTTTCAAGTTTTATGTATTTCCGAATGTGATAGGGAGTTGAAATTTTTTTGTAAGTAGAATTCCTAAAAGAACGAAATAGTGAATATACAAATGTGGATATTTTAATTTATTTGGCAGTTAAAAATTCTTAATGTTTAAACAAATTGATAACTGTTTAGACATTATGGGATGAGCTAGGAAGCTGAAATTTTCAAGTTATGTACAGAGTAGTGCATTTGCACAAATAAACATTTAATTGTCTCCATAAACATATTGCGGCGGTCGTTAAAAATGTTTAAAATTTTAACAATTGGAAAAATATTATTTCACTTCTAGAAGTACTACAACTTTAAAATTTGGCATAAATGTGTAACATTAGTACCCCATAATGGAGAAAGTATAAAATTTAAAAATTGCAAAGTTTTGGAATTGTTTTAGTCTATTATTTTTACATAAGGGAAAAACGAAAATCTCTGCGAGGGTGAAACATTTAGAATAAAAGTATATTTGTAATGATGATGTATGAAAAATGAATGCTTTTTTATGTTGGGATGATATGCTTGCAGAATGCTAGCACCTTCTACTAGTATGTTATATCATCCTCCTCCTCCTCCTCCTATGTAAGAGTCGTCGATATATAATGATAGGAGGATACTAATGTTTAGCCACTTCCAGATGAGCTGGAGTTTCGAAATTTTTTTCTTAGGTAGGATTTTGTACAAAACCGACTAAAAAAAACGAAAATCTACAAAAAGTGCAACAATGCGGCCGCTAAAAATTCGCAATTGTTTAAACAAATTTTCATGGTTTATGTATTTCCGCAGATGCTACGGAGTTGAAATGTTTTTTGTAAGTAGAATTCTTAAAAAACGAAATAGGGATTATACAAATTTTGATATTTTAATTTGTTTGGCAGTTAAAAATTCTTAAAGTTTAAACAATTGGACAACTGTTTAGGTACTACGGGATGAGCTAGGAAGCTGAAATTTTCAAATTATTTACAGAGTAAAGTAAAGTTGGCTTCCAGTCACCGTTGAAACAGGTTCTACCCCTGACGATGCCCACCTTGTGGGCGAAATGCATTGGGTTTTTGCAGCCCTCTAGTTGTTCCATTTTTGTTTATTTACAGAGTAGTGAACTTGCACAAATAAACCTTTCAATTTTACCATATATGAGTTGTTGCGGCCGTTAAAAAATATTTAAATTTAAACAATTACAAAAATATTATTTTACTTCTAGAAATGCTACAACTTTAAAATTTTGCTAAATTGTGTAGCATTAGTACCCCATAATAGAGAAAGTATAATATTTTTAAAATTGCAACATTTGGGGATTTTTAAACTATTGTTTTTACATGTGGGAAAAACGAAAATCGCTGCGACGTTGAAATCTTTAGAATTAAAAGAATATTTGTAATGATGAAATGTCTGTCTGTAAAATTAATGTTTTTTCAAGGTGAGATGAAATGCTTGCAGTATAGATAACTGTTTAGGTACTACGGGATGAGCTAGGAAGCTGAAATTTTCAAATTATTTTCAAAGTAAATTTGCACAAATAAACATTTCAATGTTACCATATATGAATTGCGGCGGCCGTTAAAAATTATTTAAATTTAAAAAATTAGAAAAATATTATTTTATTTCTGGAATTGCTATAACTTTAAAAATTGCCTAAAGTGTGTAACATTAGTACCCCATAATGAAGATATTGTTAAAAATTTTAAATTGCAACATTTGGGGATTGTTTTGAACTATTATTTTTACATGTGGGAAAAGCGAAAATCGCTGCGGAGGTTAAATCTTTAGAATTAAAAGACTATTTGTAATGATGAAATGTCTATCTGAAAAATGAATGTTTTTTCAAGGTGAGATGCAATGCTTGCAATATGCAAGCACCAACTACTAGTATGTTATATCTTCCTCCTCCTCTGTAAGGAACGTATATATATATATATATAGATAGATATTTTTCAAAATATTCTTACATTAGATTTTGCATTATATTCACATCACATTAATTTTCTCATTAATGATCACTATTTCGTGAATAAGGGGCATGAATTAAAGTGTAGAATATATTTTCTAATTAATTGCAAAAAATTAACTGTTCTGGCTTGGTGGCCAAAGTCAACAACAACATATTCACCAAAATATAGATAATAACAAACAAAGCAGCATACAACAAGCCTTATTTTTATTTTTACACTTTTAGAAGGAATTCAATTTGTAACAGTTTTCTAGATAAAAATTGATAAAATGTATTGATAAAAAGTCGATATTAGATATCACTTTTTAAGAAATATATATGTCAAAAACTAATAAGCCTAATTAAATGTATAAAAATAAATGATGTACGCCGTCGATTTTAGGAAAAATAAACAATGGTAGTGATCGTTTTTTACGAAATATTAACATCAAAAACAACTAATCCTAGTAAAATGTAATAAAGTAAACATCGATATTTGTCACCGATTTTTAGAAAAAATAAACGTCGATTTTAGTTATCGATTTTTCAGAAAAATAAATGTCGAAAACTTCCAAGCCTATGTGTAAGCATCAATATTCGTCGAAAATCTCTTGGGAAAGTAAACGTCGATTTAAATCATCAATTTAATAATAATAAATGTTGAATTTTACCAGTCCTAGCTATAAGACACTTATTTCCAGAAAAATGACTCAAAATCAACCTGCATCTTAAGACTGAAGGTAAGATTATTACACTCATGAATCCACTGATTCCCAAAATGTAATGATTGACAGTCATTCAATGCAAAAACATTAAAATATACATTATTAATAAGTAATATCAAAAAATTGTTAATGTATACAGTAAAACTTTATGCAACATGAATACCAACGATGCATTTTTGTCATTGCACTTTATTACATGTTTCCTCATAGGAGTTACAATTTCTTTGTATTTGGAATGTTGTTAATATGTTTAGCTTCCTAATGAGCCTGATGAATAGCATGATTAATGTCATAGTACGTTAGAATTTGTGTAGATATCAAAATTTTATACATATCTGGGATAAGTAACGTTATGTGTATTGAGATCGCAATGGCTACAAGAATGAAAAGATATGCCTACACTATTATCTATAAGCTTCAGGTGATTCAATAGACAAAAACATATGGAAACTGAGCAGCAGCACATAATTTCAGTTCACCTCCCACAGAAAAAATGATCCATGAATGGAGAAAATGAGGAAAAACTGAAGGGAATGAGGAAAAAATATAGTCTTTGTAAGGTTGGTCTTAAATGGTCACAACTAGAGAGGGAATTGATAGTAGAACAGAGGAAGTTTGGTATTGTTGTATCGATCAAAATCATTATGTACAAGGCAAAAAGAGTTGCAGAAGAAAAAGGGCTAGTTGAGCGTATGCATCGTTATTACATATGCATTCCATTTATTATTTATCCAATTATATTAAAATATCATCTTGCACTTAAGTTTAAGTACTATTGGTAATGGGTATCTGTATGTGCTATCTGTGCTGCACACACTGACAGCCTAATTAATACGACTGCTGGATTCACGCAGGGCACATGTAGCTATACAAGTCTCGAATCAGTTATTTATGTTTTAGATCATCTCTATTTATTTTATGAATGTAGTTTATCTAAAATGTTATATTTAACTGTCATCATGCTATAATATTTTCTGTAAATGTTGCCAGATACAGACTCATTCATGGCTAGCAATGATACATGATACTTTTCTTCCTGAAAAATCTTCTAAAAAAACTGGGGTGCTCTTATAGCCTAAAAATACGGTTACTACTCTCTTAGTATTCACTCAAATTGATCCAGAATTAATGAGGGACTTCCCCTGCGTTAACACATTATGTATGGGGTTGTCAGTTTACTGAACTACCTACTTTATTCAGATTGCCAAACTTGAGGACAATTCATGCTATTCATTTGCCATGGATGATCCCCATCCTTATATGCATGAGTTGCTGATATTTAAAAATAAAATAATTTTAAAATTTTTTAAAAATAACTTTTATATTTTGGACTCAAAAGTCAAAAATAAATTTTGATTTGCCACACTTGATTTAGAGCTTTTGTAAAACTTGTTTGCTTTAAATCTTCTTACACTTTTAATTATCTTACATCTTGAACATTTGTAAAAGTTATATGACTTTTTGAAAGTGTAAGAAAGCTGAAAGCCATAACTTTTACAAATGTTCAATGTGTAGGTTAATTAAAAGCGTAAAAAGGTTTAAAGCAAATAAGTTTTACCAAAGTTCTAAATCAAGTGTGGAAAATCAAAATTTATTTTTGACTTTTGAGTGCAAAATATAAAAGTTATTAAAAATTTTATTATTATTATTTTATTTTTACTTTTTAGTCTTATTTCTAATACAGAGCACAAAGAAAAGTAATTGGCGACTCCTGTTATAGTACATATAACTTTTTAAAGGTACACATATGACTATCCATTTCGTTTTAGGTTGATCAAATTTTATAAAAGTACAAAAATCAACCAATCAGTACAAGAACATGTTGTTAGCAGAAAAAACAAGAAAGAACAGCTATAAGATGTTTTGCAGGGGTTGATAGGCAGCTTGCAAAGCGTTGGCAACGGAAATAGGTTGGCTCTGTATGCTATACGTAGGTAAAGCACAAAGTGGCCGGCTAGATGAGTTTGGGACTCTTAGGCTCGGGTGTTGAGAAAATCCCACTAAGTTCAACAGGGGTAGGGTAGGCAGACCCCCCAACAGGCCTAACCCTTGGACAGGCTTTTCAGGATATGGGAACTTGATATAAAATTGTCGAAATTTCTCAGTTTCTTCAGGGAAATGGATGTAGCTTTGGGAAATCAAGAAAAACACTATAGGAAGGGGGTTCTAATCATAATAGTTTCAGAGATATCAGACATGGAAGTCCAAGCACAGCCTATAGACCTGCCATCTATTGGCCACCGGAGGTACGACTGCCGCTAGCTATTATAGTTGCTTCAGATGTAAGAAAACAGGTTAATTATTATCACTGCTTATCTATCTAAGTAGTCCAATGTGTCCTGCAATTTATAATGACTGATAAATGTAATCTTCCTTCAATAATTGTAATAACAAAGGTATTATTCGACTATGTACTCACTATCAGTTTAGACTGACAATAAGAGCAGAAATTAGAGATTCAAGCTGTTTTACTTTATCTTTATCCTATTTTTCATAGGATGTACTTATTAGATTGCATTAATATCAGTGGTATATGTTACATAATAAGTGAATGGATTTTCATGTAATTAGGTCATGAAAGTGCCTACATATTACTAAGAGAAAACTTTATATTTTTTGGTGTTATGCAATTGTATGTATTTATCTTTTAATGTCATCTGATGTTTTAAAGTTTGTGTTGTCTTTTATTGTCAGCTTTATTATATTTCATCATGAAAAGGCGCTATCTTTATTCTAAACACCATTTATTTGTCTAGGTACATCTGATTCTTCATGCCATGAAGTAAGAACGAATAAGGCATTAAAATGCCTACCAGAGACAAAAATTATGTGCATTTCTGAGGATGAATTGGTGCTCAGGAAGCATGATGGTATCAGTATTGAAGATCAAGACTCGTCTGTTTCTGGTAAGATATTTTATAATTATTACACCACCTTTTTTAACTTCACGTGCTTGTGGTTCACGAATTTAGACCGCGACAAAATATTTTATGACCATTACTTGTGTTTCGCGCTAATTACTTGCATTTTGCATCATGTGTTTATGATGACAACAACGGTGAACTCCCTCTACTTTTTTGTTTCTAACTTCATTTTAAACTTTAGCACCCTAAAAATGGGTATTATTATAATATTATATTTATATTTATATTGCTTGTTATTAACAGTTTTCAAAGTAAACAAACATGATAACCATCAACTTAACTCTTTTATAGCTCACTTTAAAACTAACTGCCAACGGCGCTATTTTCCATAACAGGATAACAGTCAAAGTTGCTGGCCACCTCCGCCACCGCCACTCCTTACCCTTATCTCTTCCTAACATAAAAACGTAATGGTGATCATAATCAGCAATGATCATGCTCAAGATCATCATGTGTAATGCTGTTTTTGATGCTACACTGCATTATTTTCAATCACATTTTAAGAATACTTAGAATCATCGTACGAAAATGGGATTTGTACCAAACAATGCCTAAAAGAATGGAAATTCAGTTTTACAACTGTCGATTTTTAAATACACATCGAGTAGGTCCACAGATTTGTTTTGAACATGAAAATTCCACGTATTTTTAGGTTAATCTTTCGTTGTCAAGGGAAATCACATTGTTGCTAATTTCAGCATACAGTACACCACTTAAAGGTTCCCCTCTTCTTCATCCCCCCATTGCTGTCAGTCTTCTTTCTGTCAAATTTTTGAACTATTATTATTTCGTAATTAAATCGACATTGTTATAGTTTATATAAAGAAATTATAAAAGGGAGCATTGTACTAAGAAGTTGACCATTAAAATTTCGACCTCAGAGTGGAGAGATGCTGCGATAACTGTTGTGATCAGGACCAGATTAAGGCATAGGCCATGGCCTAAGGCCCTGCACGAGGTGGGTGCAGGGCTTGCCTAGTGTGAGAGGGCAGCAGGGTTCCTAGGACCTCCAGGGAGATAATGTGTTTGCCGCTCCCTGTTTAATTGGTTCTAATTATTAGTCAGCGATAACTAAGGAAGAGTAATATTTTTAAATGTACGTAGTTTCGTGAAATGAAGAAAAACCCCTTTAAATGTGGTATGGTTGGAAAGCATGGATTTCCATGAGGGTACAACGGGTGTTCATTTTTTTCTCAAGTTTGTTGCTTTGATTCCGGAATTGTTCCATTTTTCCATTTGATTAACATGTAACATATAGACCTATAGTCATAGCATTTTTAAATTTCTCATAATTGAGACATCGCAGAATTTGCACTATTTTACTCAGAAAAAAATGTAGATTCTTATTCTTATCATCTATTAACTTATCTAATTCTAATTTGCTCAAATTGTAAGATTGTATTAAAATTTTCCAGATTTTTTCACATTTCAATAGGAGTTTACCAAGGTTACTGGCATTGTCCTTGGTGTTTTCAGTATATTTACACATAGCTTACACTATTAAACACACACGAAGAACAATGATTGATTGAAAATTAATGTAAAAGCTTAACCTTATAAGGTTTAGCTTGGACTTTGAGACTTGATGTGATATAAGGAACTGTTAAATTTTTGTCATATAAGTTGGGTGGTTCATATCACAAAATTTTAGTATTATAATTTTCATGCAAATAAAAATACAAACTATATAGAAGTAGTTATAAAAATTCAGTTTTATAAATTGCTTGTTCATAAATTTATCGAAAAAAACTGGTATAATTGAGCGGGTCTCAGCTAGTTTGGTATATTTGGAGGTCCTGATAACAAATATGATACTCCCAACTGTCGGAAATTAATATTTACAGATATATTGGACATTAAATCATTTAGTTTAATTTAAATGTACTCACTTTACAGTCATAATTTGAGTCGTTAACAGTGAAAACAACCATACAACAAACAAGGCTGATTTTCAAGTACAAACAACACTGTAATATGTTTACTGGATAAAAAAACCTATCAATAGCAGAGTTTGTTTTATTAAGAAGAACTTGATTTTTTATGTTTTGTATCTATTTTTTAACCTACTTTCCAAAAAATGGAAAGTAGCCTTAGGAGATTGCCTCGCTGTCTGTGTGTGTGTGTATATATGTGTGTCCCCCACTAACATCTTCTTCGTGAATGGACTGATTTCCATGAAACTTGGTATAAGGCTAGTGCTCTCGGAGACTACCTCCGGGTCATAATTTATATTTAGAATTTACAGGTCCTGAGTTCGATTCCAGGTGAGTTCTTTCCCCATTTGATTTACATGGTTAATCTAAAATCTGTTGTGCAGAGAGTTTTTCTTTTGCATTTTAAAATATTTTAGAATTATGATATCGGAGTGGGATTTATACTGTTCTAAGGGGAAAAGTAAAGATTCTTATTCTTATCACACAATTTTGATTTTCGATCGTATTTGTTTGAATTTCTCTCAAAAACTTTCATTTTCGTATTTTGAAAGCCATATTTTCGATTTGTTGCTATGGTGATGACTATTGCCAAACTTGGCTGGAGCATAGCTGAGTGCACATTCCAGCCGTGTTTCGATTCACAGCTATCAAAGTAACAATCAGCCCTTAGGTCAATTCATACCTATTGGAATTGTGGCAAAAAAATATGAATACCTACTACATATTGTTGTCAGTAACCATGCAGACTCTGTAAACAAAATGGCACTTCTTCTTGTGTAATTCTAGGGCATCTTTGGTGAGAGAATTTTGGTTTTGTTTTTTGTTGGTCTTAAATTGGTTTGTTCCCTTTTGTTTTTTGAAAGGAAAGTAGGTGGATTAGTTCTTTCCAGAACTACTTGTTATTTTCTCCATACATAGTATAGGTGAAGGTATTGTTTTCATGAAAAAAATATCGATTTTGAGATTTCAATGGAAATACACGTTTTGAGATCCCCTGAACACATCAGTGGGTGTTTACTTTGGTTACACCTGTTTTTTATGTTTGCTTTAGTATTTGATTACTGTAAAAAAGTATTGGAATAAATGTTTACACATTTCAGTATTGTTTAAGAGATATTTAAAAAATTATATTTTTTAGCTGCCACCAGCACACCACCTACCAGCGACTATTGTAAACACTTTACTCTTACTTACATCTTAGTAATGCTCCTTTTTATTATCTTAATTGTTGGAGCTTCATCGCTATATGCAATATCAGAAGGCTACAGTTTGAGTTTATTTCTATTCTTTTTAAAGTCTTTAAACTTTTCTTGCAGTTCCTTAAAATATTTATTATCATTTAACCTATTTGGAATTTTAGAAATATTACAGGTATGGAGAAAGTCATGTGGTGGCCGCATCAAATTTTTTTGGAGTATCAGGCAGCTTATTATAAAATACTGATCCAGCATGTATTGGACTGTTGGCACACATTTTTAGGTTATAGAGTGATAGATACAGATCTTGTTTGCTTCTAATGTTTTAGTTATAGTCATTGGAATTGGATTTTAATTGTAAAAGGGTTGCATTATTTTTTATAAATAGAATTGAGTAAAATATATATAAATAGGGAACAGTGAGAATTTAAATATTTTTTAAACAAGTTATGTCAGCTATTACGCCATTTAGCCTTGGCTAGGATTGTTATGACCCCATTTTGCAGTTGAATAGCTGAAGATAGAGGTGGGAGTGACCCCAGACAATAATGCCATATTTAAGACGGCAGTAAATATAAGCATAATACACTGAAAGTGCAGTGTGCAGGTTAGTGGTTTGCATCAATCTTTTGTTAAGGAAACAGCCAACACTAACTTTCTTACAAGTGGTTTCAATGTGTGATTCCCATTTTAGAGTTTCATTTATTTAGACTCCTAAGATTTTGACTACTGATGAGCTCATCATAGATTTGTCCAAAATTTTTAACCAAGGAGTTTTCTTTTGGTAGAGATGAAGTTGAATGAAATTTTATTTATTCCTATTTTAACACTTTCGAGACCACCTTAAAAATATATGACTATCCCGTTGGCCCACTTTGAAATTTTTTGTTATATGACAAATATATACATGAATAATATGTAAAATGTCATTATTATGTATTACAAGTGAAATGAGTACAGAATTTCAAAAAATAAAATATGCTGCATCAGCGGGCCACGGCGACTACTTTCCCGATCCATGACATCATCTAGTTCCTTTTAATCCACTAAACTAAAGGCATTTCTTTGCCTACGCCACTTCTTATACTTATATTGGGTCTGATATGGATAAATAAATTACAAAAAATACGATTGAGTAATATTTTTATTTAATATTGTGAATATTATTCGAGAATTTACGGGATTATGCTAATAAATATGGTATTATTTTACATATTTAAATACCGGTCAAAACAATATTCTCAAAAAATGTTTAGAATATGACATTCTAGAACCTAAACTCCCTATTTCCTATTAACATAATGCTTCATATAATGCAATTCTCCAAATGCGACAATTTCAAGGAGCTTAAAGTAAAGTACTGAAGAGAAAAAAATCACTCGAAAAAAAAACTCGGGACCAATGCTACTGCAGTGAAGGTTGAGCCGAAACTGAGGCCCACTGCCCTTACCAGCTCATCCTCAGCTCCCTGCAAGGGTGGGGATGCCATTATAAATTGTGGGACTTTGGATGCATATGCTGCATCAGTGGGTAGGTGCGCACACTCGCTCGGATGCAGCATATGTGTTGATGGTTTCAAAAGTGTTAAAAGACATTGTTTTCAATGCACCAACTTACCATTTTAGTTATTGCATTCTGTGGACTATAGGAATCGCTAGGATTTATCAGTAAATGATTGGTATTGTCAGCAAACATGTAGAGGTCACCTCCTTTAACCCTAAAACACTAACATGGGGTAAAAATTACCACTCACTATTGGTATCACTGTTTTTGTCATGAAAGGGATTGACTGTCAGACATAAACTCTTCAGTACCTTCCTGACTCTAGTTAGTGTATGTTCTAATGCAAATAATCCAGGTCTGCATCCCCTCCGACACATTCTTTTGGAACTCCAGTGATAAGATTTACCCAATGTTAGTAATAGAGCAATGCATGAATATCCCCACTCTCTCTTGGCCCATCAAAGACATGCTGAAATCTGTCTTGGGAATACAGTGCCCCGTTCCTCAAGCAACACTACAAGAACCACAAAAGAGGACTATGTGCTCCATTTGTCCAAGTAGGTTATGTAGAAAGACTACAGAATATTGTCAGAATTGCTTCAAACCCTACTGCAGAGAACACGGGCAGGAAATGTTCAAATTGTTAAATTTTAATCCTTCCTTCCACATGACTTTCTCCATACCTGTAATATTTCTAAAAATTCTAAATAGGTTAAATATGTGAAGGAACAACGAGAAACATTTAAAGACTTTAAAAAAATATTTCAAACAAAGGTTGTAGAAAATTAAATTTCCTAAAACTTTTATTCCAGTACCTTTTTACATTTATCAAATATTAAAGCAAATATTTCAAAAAACGGAAAAATGACAAAAGTAAACACCCACTTCTGTTTGACCAATTTTTACCAAAAACTAATCAGCATGTCTTCCTTTAACAAAAATGTCAAATTTAAAATTTCACACTGATTTGATTAATAGTTTTTGAGTTAGAGCACCCACAAAATCCTGGTCATAGACACACACACCCACTGACATCATCGAGAAAATAGTCAAAACGTGTTCAGGGGACCTTAAAACATATATTTCCATTGAAATCTCGAATTCGATTCTTTTCATGAAAACTACTCTCTATACTTCGTATATGGAGAAAGTAAAAATTGTAAAAATTTGTATAATTGCATGACAAATAAACTATTGTTTAATTAGAGTGATATAATTTACCCCACATTAGTAATAACGTAAGACAAAATAAGGTTAGTGCTCTAGGGTTAAGGTAGGAGGGAAGATCATTAATGCATAAGAGGAAAAGCAACCGCCCAAGGATAGACCCTCCTGTAACAACCTGAAAATCTGAGGTATATTTACTATAATTAGCTGCAGAGTGGATTGATACTGCTTGTTGCCTCTCCATGAGAGAAGATTCAAGTCAGTTATTAGCCATGCCAGAGATCAGGGCTGCGCCAACCCAGGGTGCATGGCACCCGGGAGCCAACTCATCAGGGGCACTTATACATCAAGGTGTTTGATGTATATATTACTGAAACGCAAGTCATACATACTGAATGGGTGATTCAATTTGCCCTTGCTTTTCAAACGTTTTAGCACTTATATGTGAAAGCAGGAAAGGAAAGGTGGGAATACCAGAGCAATAGAACATCTTCCAGGAAAAATGTTAACTTTGAACCCCCACGATTCATATTTTTCTATGCTTCTCTCAGAAAAAGATGTGATGAAAATTGGGGCGCCATAGGAAAGGAATTTAATGGGCGGTAGGGGGTAGGTTCACTACATTCTCTACAATTACTGCTTTCTCAGAAGCCTGCCATTCCAATTGCTCTTACAAGGACCAGCATGCTGTGGTGGTTTATCTTTCTCATGGTGCTATTGGCATTCACCACCAGTGGCATTTCTAGAAATTATTAAAGAGGGGTTTAAAATTCATAGCTCAATTTTAAAAAAGTTAATCATCATGAAAGCCCATAGAGACTGGAAAAATTAAAAGTGAAAGATAGAAATATGTGAGCTGCGCATTACTACAGTCAATTGTGAGTTCTTTGATTTATAAAAACGGTCAGGATTTAGGGGACCCGTCCTCTCTTTCTGCACAGTGTACATAGAAACCTATCTCTACCGTGTTCAAAAAACATTGATGTGCACACAGTTGAGGTTTTAAAAATTTAACTGCACATTAAAAATAATGAATTATTGATCACTGTTTAGAATAAATGAAATTTAATCATAAAACGAAAACTTAACCAGAGTAAAAGAAAAAAACTTGGGCTTATCGGGGGTAATAATCCCCAACCCCCTCCTAGACATGTCACTATTCACCATTAATTCTTTCGTTGGAAAAATACAAAATGTCTAGCCTCCTTTTTGCATTTTCTCCCCTATCCAGTCTTGGAAATCTCAATTACGAATTTAAATCGGTTTGGAGGATCGTTTTCAAAGACCAGCCTTCATTACTCCTTCACCATTCTGTATTAACAATTGCATATTTATGAAAATAGTACAGAACTGCTCTTAAATGTTTTCTTTGTGCTTCCATTGGAGAATGATCAGTCTGTTTCTTGATGGTAAGCAACTGAATGCCAGAAGAAAGGAAGATTTTATCCTTCGTTTTGTGGAAATTCTGTGAAGAATAATTCTTTTTCTTGGAAGCTGAAGAGATCTACTCTCATACACAAGAAATCATAAACCATCTGGAACCTCAGAAATGTTTATTTTCTATAGTTATGTTAGGAGGGTTTCATCAGGGCCGTCACTTGAGATAAGTTTGAGAGGTGACCACCTCAGACAGCATTATAACAGTGTGATCACCCACCTGCATCTATGTGTCGTTAACTTGGGAGGCATTTTGTCATTATGCCTCAGGTGGCAGATTTCCATGCAATGATCATGGATTTCATATAATCTCAGTTTTTATTTCCTTAGGAAGATAATATGATTTTTCATGGTTTCTGATCATAAATTGCACATTTTTTACAGCTCAATTTTTGGCTAATTAAATTAAATCATTTAAATTCATTTCTTCAATAGTAGTTTGGCACAACATATTATTTCGATTAAATATAGTAAGTAAAATTTTATAGGACGGTACAGTAAAACCTCCATATAACGAAATTGGCGGGACCGAAAAAAGGGCATGTTCGGTGTAAGGAGGTTATGGTGGGTTGCATACCCACAGGGGGCAGGCCAGCAAAGTGTGGGTACATCAGGCTTAACCCCTCAGAAACGGGCTAGATTTAATTACCACTCTACCATAAAAATTTAGTTTCCCTGTTTGTTTAACAAAGCAGTAACTTTTTCTATTGCTCTACTTAGGATATAAGAGCCTCGTTGATTTAAATGGAAACCATCCTTTCCCAAACAACTATCATTTATATATTTATTCACATCAAAGAATATTACCTTTAGGGCTTCACATGCCCACCTTATGTTAATATTAATATAGTTTATGAAAGATGGATCAACGTCTCTTCTGTTCACAATTGAGTTTACAACTATACCTGCATTTGGGAATTTTTGTTTTGTAGCCTTATCAGGCAATAAATTTCACCCATAACCTCTTCTGGAGACCTTGCTCTTTTTACATTACTTGTTCCTACACGAAGAACAATGGTGTCAGGGTTAGGATTCATTTCATCCATCTCTTAGATCTTGGTACTCATTTGCTCTGCCTTTATTCCACTAAAAACTTTTTTGAGGCACTTTTCACATTCACATGTTTAATAATTGAGTCACCTATTACCATTACATTTGTTTTATTTGATTTACACTGGTAGCTTTGTATGGGGGGGGCAGGGGGAGGGGGAACACTTTTTTCACAACCAGAAGTTGTGGAGCTCACTCTGTTAGGTGTACGTAGCCACTGACGTTTTGATAGCCCATGTTTATTTTTCACTCTATAATTAGACACATTCTCGAAATTATCCCTTGATGTGGTACATTCTTGGTTCTTTTCTATTCCCAGCACTGAACTTAATACTTCGAACCTATTATGAGTATTTAGTGGAGGATATGAAAGACCTTTGCTATCGGTAAAGCTTTCTATCTTCTTGCTAACAATTTCAGAAAAACTAGCGACTTCTTTGCTCACCTTATGTTATTTCTCTAACCCCTGATTTTCTAATTCAAGAGACCTATTCTTTAAGTGTTTCTATATCCTGTTTTAATAAAGAAATCACCTTTTCTTTCGATTCAAGTTCGTTTTTCACCTTGGCGTCCTTCTCTTCAAGGGAGCACGTATTGCATAGCCACACTCCATCATCTTTGATTTCACCCAGATCAACTTGCTCACATTTGTTGTTGTTGTTAATGAAAAACAGATTTCGCTGTCTATAAAGCATAGAGAATATGCAAAATTCATAAATAGTTTTTAGAGAATGAAAGCTCTTAAAATTGCACAGTAAAAATGTCTTCCACTTACCTTTTGAAATAATTAGCCATATTTATAGTTTTTTAGGTGATTGCCCTTCTTTGAATGACCTTCGTGTTTCTCTCTTCCCTACTTTAGTTTATATTATTAAGTATATATTATTTCTTTTAGTTAATATTAGGTATTGTTTATAATGGTTGTCACGTAGATTGTTAATCCAACAATATGCTCATTCCCGTGTTATTTAAATGGGGAAAATTAAAAGAGAAAAACATTTAAAAAATAAAAAATGTAGTTCAAATCACTTTAAAAACCCTCACATTATGCTTAACTTTTTATTGTGGTTAAAATGGCACCTTCATCTTGCTTCTACATTCTGTAGTTGTTGTGTTATAAATGCACAAACAAATTCTTCAAAATATTTATGATCGGGATTAATCATATTTAGCCTTAAGGATGTAAAACAAGAAAATTTTTACTCTCTTAGCCCTTTACTTTCTTTTATAACTGTAGTTAAACTCTGCTCCAAACTTGCTGTGACATAACATGAATTGTATTGCACCCTAACATCTTTAAAGGATTTCATGATTTAGTAAGAATGAATTTAGAGATACATAGCAAATTTAAACCTTGTTAAAAACATACATTTTCTTTAAATGCAATGAAAGATAAACTTGGATATTCTCCATTTTCATTGATTTAATGTGATTTATTATTTTGGAAAAGTATCTTTTCTCATATACATATTTTTTTGTTTCTTTGAGGTAACTGCAACCTATATTTAAAAATATGAATTCTGACTTTTTTTAAGCCTGTAGTTTTAATTTGTACTGCAAGTTGAACAACAAACATTAATAAAACAAATGTTTGCAAATATGAAAGTGAATCCTAATGGTTAACTTTTATTAAATTCACTCAGTTTATTTTAATATTGTGACCTTAACAAAAAAAATTATTTGTAATTATTAGACTGGCTTCACTGAGTGACACAATATATTTTACACACAACTTGCATTCAAATAGCGTCAAAAGGCAGCAGTCCCTTTTTATTTATTTTGCTATTTACTGGTGCATTTGAACCCCATGACCACAAAGCATGAGGTTAGTGCAAGGGATTCCTGATTCCTCTGGCTGTAGGGAAATCTCGCCTTCCTCTTGCAATATTTTTGCACCTAATAATACGATAAAGATTTAGTTTAATTTGAAAAAATAAACAAATTTTCTTTTAAAAGACATTAAATTATTAATATATGATCGTAATGATGTCTCGTGTAACTACATTAGTACAGGATCTACAATTCAAAGGAGCAAGTTTAATTATACATCTTAAATTACTTTAAATATTTTTTATTTTTCTAATCAGCTAATGAATTTACTTGCAGTTTCAGTCTGATCTGTGATTTTTATATTTTAGCAACTAAATATAATCCACACTGTTTATTCGTTTATAAGAAGATCAGTGTTTAATCCTTCTGTAGGGTCTGTTGGCTGGATTTATTTCAGACAATGAAATATTTTTTATATTTTCAATAAAATGTCATACTTCAGGAGCTATTATTGATAAAACTAAAAAAAAACTTTTTATCACCGAAACATTTGAAATTTCCATGGTTATATTGTCTAGGTAAATAAATACTCATAAAATATATTGACATATAAGCTCAACTTAAATAAGAAAAAAGGAAAGGAAATGTTATTCCATTCGCTATCTTGAAAAGTGGTTCCTATAGGTACACCTTAATGGACAACTCAAATTTGTGGAGTAATGTTTATTCAGCAGCCTGAGAGTGATACTTTTCGAAGTAGGGATATGCGTACAATCATACATAACATGGCAATTGAAAACAGATCACGAGCTATTTTCTTCCTCTTGATCGAGGTGCAAATCTTCTTGGGCAAAATATCATTCACTCGTCAGTGTTGGAGCTTCTTTTATTGTCTTCTGTCCTTTCTGTGATTTGTTCCAACTCGGGTTTTCATTCTCCTCTCCCTTTGTGGCCCCGAGATAAAGGTCTCAGGAATGCAAAGGGCTGGGTAAATCATGGCGAGGATGGTGGGGTGTTCACTTCCGCGACTCTTGTTTCCCGATGAACAACAACTTTTTGGTTGATCTGTTGTGGCCTTTGTTCGAGTGCCCTTGTCATATTGTGTCTTTCTGGCAGATACTATAGGAGAAATATGTTCCCTATTATATTAGAATTTGAACATCCCTGCCGTTGTACGTACAATATGTACATCTGATAAATTTTAACTATGGGCTCGGTGAGGGGGTTAAAATTTAACAATGGGCTCATGCGAACCCATGGCAGCTCACCCCTGATTATATGTAGAAAAACTAATGTAAGCATTCATTGCAGCTTTAGGCAAAATACGATCTTCATTCTAATTCATTTTTATAATTTTCAATCTGTCAGCATAATATACTATCATCTCCCTACATTTTGTGAATCCATAATTAAAACATGAACGAAAAAGTTACTTGTTGAAAAATTAAGTGATTCCATGGCATCTCGATATTACATAAAATCATGACATTATTTTCCTCTTATAGATCTAACCTATTAGTCCTCATTGTCTTTTTCATAGCTGGCATTAAATATATGAATCAAGGCTGGCTTTGACAGTATTTGCTTTTATTTCTCGGTTCCATTGCTTCATTTTCTGTAGCAATAGTATGGATATTAATTAATATTCATGCTAGTCTAATACACCATTTCATGCAGAGAGAGTAATTTGCATTTTATGATTGCAACTCGCCAATTCATGTTTCTTGATTTTTTGGTGGTTTTATGTAACTTTTTATTTCTTCGATATAGTAATTAGGGGTGGCAGTGGTGGAGTGGTTAGAGCATTGGCCTTCCACGCAGTGGTCCCAGGTTCGAATCCAGCAGAGGTTGGATTTTTCAACCTGGGATCGTCCTGTCCTCTACTTGTGTGATTTGAGGAGACTGTGAAAGTCAGTGCTCCATCCTTCGGAAGGGACGTTAAGCAGTTGGTCCCTTTGGTGCTCTTCATAAATAGTAGACTAATGCCTGCAATGGGTTTCCCTCCTCCCTTGTGTGTGTGTTTGGTGTGGAAGGAATAAAGACTATAATAATCCAAGAGGTTGATTAGCCAGAAATTCCATACAAACAAACAAGACAGTATTCAGTACATTGATAGTTTATGTGAAATGTTTATATATAAGATATTCTGTAACAAATAACTGTATTTATAAAGAAATGTCTACTTTTTGTATTAATTTTTCAGTACATACCTTGAATTTATTAATGGAATTGCAATCGGAGTAAATTCTTTAGAAGTCAAGGAAGAAAAATCTGACTTAGACACAATAGTACTAAACACTCAAAGTTTTGGTATCAATCAGTACCATTCAGTTTATCTTAAAATTATACATCAGCCCATTGGTATATCAGTGGTGAACTATTTGATATAGAAAGTAAATGTTCAATTGTGAAGTTAATGCAGATTTCGTCAAATAGGGTAAGTGAAGGTAATATGGCCACTTTTTTGCTATGCCACTAGTTTCTATGAATTTTGATAGATAATGGTATCGTGACATCAAGGATATCGTCCCTGCCATGATTAGTGTTAAATCCGCTAGGTGCACTGCGCTGCTTACTGTTGAATGCCATTTCAGTGTCAATGCAACTAAGGACACAGCATTAATCTAATTTCAAGAATGTAAGGACTCCACAAAAACTCATCATTAATAATAATTGCCGGAATTTACCTGAATGAAGTTCAGTAAGTACATTTCCTCTAGTTTTTTATGGTATAAACGGATGTTATATTTTTTCTAGATTATCTTTATATTTTCTCTGTCAAAATCATGATGCTGAGTGCAGGTTATATGGTCTACCTTGGCCATATAACCTGCACTCCATTAAACCTCCATTAGATCTTAATACTGTTTACATCTTTTATGTGTACATCATGGTACCATGCCAGAGTAAGAATTTAAGGGAGAAATGGTCAGAAGAAAACTTGGTGAAAACTGTGAATGCTGTTCATGATGGTGAACTTGCCACTAATGCTGCAGCTAAGAGATATCGATTTCCATGAAGGACTTTACGATGCTAGGTTGAATAAAAGAATGCATTGGCATCACAATAAAGCAACGTTTTGGTGCAATATTCACTGCTGCCTGGAATAAATCCACGACTCTAGCCAACGTCGAATCTAGATTTAAAGCAACTGGAATTTATCCATTTAATTCTTCTGCAATTCCTAATGAGGAATTTTCTCCTAGCACAGTTACTGAAGCATCATCATGTTCCCATGTTGAACAGTGCCCAATAGTGGCTTCCAGTGTGCCTTAGATCAACCTTGGAAAACCTGGGCCTTCTGGTACACATAATCCTAGTTTAATTAATAAAACAAGGGTGTTATCTAGTGATAGTGAGGAAGAAGAAGTTAAGGGCATCTTAAATGATGAATATAATGAGGAACAGTCTCCTGTTTCTGTAAACTCATTTGCTGAGAAAGTTATTTACCTTTCCATAACCAATTTTGCTATTTTGGGTTAAGAGATATCTGTTGGCCATATTACCTGCACAGTGAAGATAATATGGCCAATGCAAATAATTTTGTATTCATGATAGAAGCTAAGAGCCATGGTAATTTTTTTCATGTAGCTGAAAAGATACTTGATAAAATGTGTGCATCGGTTTTAATTTATAACATTGATAACAGGATGAAAAGTATTAAAAATTGTTAACATGACCATATTACCTTCACTTACCTTACATTAAAACTGGGTAGTTTTATGAAGTGTTGAAATATAAATTTTCCCAAGGTATCATTTTCAGTAATGTTATCTTTGAATATAGAATCTGGATGGTAGATAGTATTAGGAGTGATTTGAGTTGTTGCACAAGTTGAACTTAGGTTGGATGATTTTGTCCTGTTGCACCAATGGAAACATTGGCTCCCCAAGTTTAGCATGGCCACACTAAATGATTTTCTGAGGGGAATTACTGAGATTATTATAATGAAACTGGGTACACTTCACCTCACATTATATTGCTGTGATTTATATAAACAATATTCCCCTCACATATCCCATTCCCACCTATACCTAAGACTTTTCAGTCACCCCCGTATCAAGTAGCATTGAATAGTTTGGAAATGCTTGCATGTTTCATGTTTTTTCTTCATTGTATTGCTATTCCCAGGAAGTATTTAGCTTCTTTCAGCTGTCTTACGAAAGTGAAGTCTTTCTTTACAAATCTATAGTTAAAATAGTGTGTTAAGAATATTTTCTTAAATGAGCGAAAAATGATATTATTCTCAAAGGATTGATTGATATTCTATTTTAGGTGCAGGAGCAGAAACTTATGTTTTAATAGCTCAAGAAGATGGATCTTCTTGTCTTGTACCTACTGCAGCAATTGTAGAAGAACTACAAGAAGGAACTGCTGTAATAAATAATATTGAAGGTGATTGCTCTTAGAAATAACTTATTTCTGAAGTCTGTGTTACCATTTTACATGTTTATAGCAGTGGTTACAGTTTAGGAACCACTGGTTTATAGCATTAAAATGGATTTTGTGAAAATAATACCTACAATTGTTATAAGTAAACAGTATTAACCTTTAGAATGATGTTGTAATTTTAGTTCTCTAGAATCATAGAATTGAATTTGTAATACTAACAAAGCTGTAGAGAGACGGAACTACATTTATAGGAAGTGAGAGAAGTATTAAAAAACTCGAATTATAATAACATATTAATCAAGTGAGAATAATGATAGTGATGCATAAATAATCTTTATATTTATTATTTTTGTGATGAATTATTTAACATTATTCAGGAAGTAACCCTTTTAAAAATGTTTTTATTACTTCCTGATAATAATGAAAGTCTAATTTATTGTGCTGATATTTTATTTTATAAATTATATCAGTCTTCCTTACTAATAATATACAGGCTGACAGAGCTGAATATTTTTTGTTATTTTATGAAAAATTTTCACAAAATAGAGGTTTGAATCATTTCTTACGACTCAATATTACGATTAAAATGAATTAATAATACCCAGGAGCTCAATATGAAACCGTTATCAAGCATTTTAAGTAACTTAATAAGATGTTAAGTGAAATGATTTGCTCATATAATCAGTTATTAAACTTTTTACCAATTTAATCTGCATTCTTTGCTAAATAGACAATGCGGTATAATTAAACAATTTGTAGTTTTGATTGAAAAATTTGGGACTCCCATTATGACCCTGCAAATGATTTGTTTATTTATTCTTTCCTGCTACCATGATACAACAACGAAAATAAATAAAACCTATCAACAATGGCTTCAATATGTTATATAGAGAGTTGGTGCGTTTCTTTAAGGATGAAGAGAGTTGTATATCTTTCCTTCAACAGCATAACATATTACAAAAGCAACAGATATCACGAAATGAAATTATATTCCCCTAATGGCTCGAAAATGCATTGGCGTTGCAGCAAATCCACGTGTCACCAAGAAATTGAAATTCGAACAGGCAATTGGATGACTGGTTCAAAGATTTCCTTAGAAGATGCCATACTCTTCATATATTCTTGGTTGTTTGAGATGACAAGTTTAAAATGTTGTGTGAATTGGGAATGAGCAAAAATACGACCATTGAGTGGAACAATTATATGAGGGAAGTATGTACGTATATGGGCATTAGAGCATGATAACAACAAGATCGGTGAGGAAGGTATGACAGTTGAAATAGATGAAACCTTGTTTGTGCAAAGGAAAAACAGCAAAGGACAAGTGCATCTAGAGGTGTTCGGTGGAATCTGCCATGAAACTCGGAAATGCTTCCTAGTACAGGTGAAAGACAGGAAAGCAGAAACCTTATTGCTGATTATTAGTGATCGAATTTGACCAGGATCAGTAATCATATCGGACGAATGGAGGGCATACAGAACCCTTCAAGGTTCTAGCTTCAGTCACCAAACGGTCAACCATTCGCAGAATTTTGTAGATTTCGAGAGTGGAGCCAACACACAACAAATTGAAAGGTTATAGAAAACCGCCAAAGAAAGGAACAAGAGACAAAACAGCACGGATCGAGGAATGATGGATTCATATCTTATGGAATTTATGTGGCACCAGAAACGTTTAGGAAGCAATCCTTTCAGTGCTATACTAAAAGATATCACTGAATTTTATCCTCAATCTCAGTAAAACTATATGAAATGCCAAAAAATTTATTAAAATATTTGAGTTTATTTGATTTTTTGTTATGAACTCGTTCTTTACATTTGAAATGTTATTAAATTGCTTATGTTGATTTTTTTTTCCTTATCTTTCATTTATGTAAAAATCAATCCAAACCAATCCAACCCAACTCAATCTACAAGTAAAACGTAATTCCTTCAACTGTTACTTGTGATCCTAGCAACATGATAATTTGCGGGGTCATAATGGGACAGTACCAAAAATTTATTTTAATGTGTTTTGTATGACATGTTTTATATTTTGGAAAAATAAATTGTTTTAGAATATTTATAAACAATTCCATTCTATGTTCTGTATTAAAATTTTAATGAAAATTAATTTTTCCCATCATTAATATTATTATTTACTTTGAGAGGTACTCTTAATATTTATCATAGATATAATTAGCTTGTTAGGCTTGGTAAAAGTCACACAATCAAAAATAAATAATCACATTAAGGAGAGTCCTTGAGTGTTATCTATTTAATATAGAGTTAATATATTTATTCATATAATATATAATTGATCTCAAGTTATGCATCTATATTATTTTTCTCAGCATCATGTTCATTTTAAAATTTATTGACAAAGAGCAATTTTTTACAAGTTTGTGATTTTTTTATATTAGTAATTGTTGTCAGTGAATGCATCTGACAATTAAGTAGCACCGATAGGCATCATATAGCTGGGAACTATCTAAATTATAAATTGAATTCCAGCCATAAGGCAAGTAGAATAATTCTTTTCTAAATTAAATATATAAGTTGAGAAGGCTCTGATGATCAATTTCAGGAGCATTTTATTTTTATATATGTATTTTTCTAAATAAATGGTCGATTTGAGGACATCCATTGGTGATCTAATTAAAATAAAATGTACTATATTAGGATCATATCAGTTACCTTTTTCTTTATAAGGAATGTAACCTATCTGTATATGAAGAAAGTAAATTTATGTATTTTTAGCCAACCAAATTGTAAATTTCTTTTGCATATATAAGCAATAATCCTTGAATAATTATATTTTAACATTTAATACAAATATTGAATGTAGTTTTCTGCATGTAAATATCTGTAATGACTACATTATTACATTTGTATTGCCATTTATTAAAGTAGCTACATATCAACTGTCATTGAGATATGTATTTATGCAACTGGTATATTACCTGTCATTTCCAATTTCTTTGTTCCTTAGTAAATTAATGCATACTATGCTATACTATATCAATTTTCTCTGGATATAAATTATTTTATTTCTGTTGTTGTATAACTAATCAAATGTTTAATTTATTATGGGTTAACCATAGATAAAGTTACTTGAAGATATTTTACATGTAAACTATGTATAAAAACCAGAATAATATTTTGTAAATGTCCTTTTACTTCTATTAAGGTATTTTATACACCTTTGTTACATAGAATTAATACAACATTGAAATGTTAAATGCAATTTTTAAAGTACATACAAGGTTATAAGGATACATGGAATTGAAAGCCAGAGTCAGACGTTTGATGGTATATATTCATTGATAGTATAATAACATTCTTTTAGTAGAAAATTCTTCAGTGAATTTTTGAATTTGTTTAAATCATCGAAATCTTTTATTGCCATAGGTAATTAATTATATAATTTGTCGCCCAAAGCAGCAGGTCCTCTAGAAGATATTAGCTTTTTATTGTGTTCCATATGAATGTTATTTTGACCTCTAGTGCTATAGTTATGTATAATGCTATTTTTTCATGTAGATGAAGATACTTTTTAATAAAATCTACAAGGCAATAATTATACAAACATGAGATAGATAACACACCCAATTTAGCAAATAGTGGCCAACATGAAGTTTACATGCATTTACGATGCCAACAAGCATGAACTCCCTCTACTTTTTTGTTTCTAAGTTAATTTTAAACTTTATTACCCTAGAAAAGGTCATTATTATTATAATATTATATTTATAATGCTTGTTATTAGCAGTTTTTAAAGTAAACAAATGTGATAACTTAATTTTTATGTAGTTCAGTTTAAAACTAGCTGCCAATGTCACTATTTTCGATAGAAGGATAACAGTCAAAGTTCCAGGCATCTAGCATCCAAATTAGAAATTATTGGCTAATGGAAAAGCATCTTACGTGTTTAATTCTTCATAACTTTTACGAGTATGACATTGAAAATATCCGTTCTACCTGTATGAGGTTGCTGGTTTTTGACCAAAATATTTAATACTGTTATCTTTATATTTTGAATGTTATATAAGGAACTGTTGTTTTGTTAGGATTTCATTGTTTATTACGAATTTTTTATGTAAATTTAAGAATTGCTATCATCTTGTAACATGATTTTCTGCCGCATATTTTGAATGTGATTCTACTAAAAGAAATGTTATAACTTTATTATGCTAGGTTTTGATTTTCTGTTATGCATTTCTAAAGTAATTACTAAAAGAAATGTAACCACTTTTTAATGCTAGTGTTTTTTTGCAGCTTGGAAATGTTTGTTGCAAAATCCAGGGAAACATTCGTGCATGATGTACTCAACATTCCATTTAAGTAGTTCAATTTAAATTAAAGCATTTCCTTAGAATGAACAAAAGAAGATCGAAAATCTCATGCGAAATTGTGTGGAGATAAACTGTACAAGTGCGGAAAGAAGTGTAATCACTTTGTTATGCTGAGTTGTCATTTGCTATTACGCGTTTTGAAGGCAATTAAAAGTATTTTTTCAATTTATAATGCTAGGTATTTATTTTCTGTTACGTTTTTTTATTTTGTGTTAAATTGATGATAAAAAAGGGAATTTTTTAGGTCGACTGAGAACCACTCTCCCATAATAACATGGCGACTTATGGGAAAATAGGACTTGCATTTCGCGTCAGTATTCCAGAACCAATTATTTGAAAAGTTCAAAAGGTGGTGCTTCGAGAAGTGCTGGTCCTGACAGTATACCACCAATATTTAAAAAAAACTGCCATTATGTCTTGATTTACCCCTTATTCATAATATGTCCCTTAACTTTGGGATTTTTCATAATTCATTTAAAAATAGCTATATAGTTCTCATTTACAAGAATGGAGATAAATATGATATTAATAATTATATCTTATTGTTATTCAATCTGTTTTAGTCAAAGTATTTTAGTGTTTAGTTGTAGATAGAATTAGTCCATTATTAAATAATCTTATTGTAACTGAGCAACATTGAGCTAGACTTGGTCAAACAGCAATGTCTAAAGTGATCAGACATCCCGATTTCAGCGGGACAATCCTGCTTTTGAGCTGCATGTTCTGCTGTCCCCCAAAAAACTTTATGGGGTGCAAAATTGTCCTACTTTTGGATATACGATAAATGTTCCGATTATTCAAATGTTTTTACAACAAATGGAACAAGATAAAACAATTCACAACAATGAATTAAACAACTTAAAACAATCAAAGTTACATAAATAATACAGTAAATGAAATAAGAAAATAATAATCATAAGAATATTAATCAGCCTCGTCCACAACAATGCAGATGACACAGATCAGCTGTGATGCAGCTTGCACATTGGCTAATAGCATTTTGAAGATGTCAGAACAAATGATGTCATAATTCATCAGGATTCCCTTTATTCAATTGTGTAGTAGCGTTTACAGTATCGGTATTGTCCTAGATGGCCTCTCACCCTCCCTGTCTGATTCAGTTTGAGAAGGAGCTTCAGTGTGGAGAGGATGAGACTACTAGAAGGAAAAATTTTCACAAAATCTTGACAATTTTTACCCTGGTGACAAAAATGCCCCCAAGGAATTGTACATTTAATTCAGACCTGCAGTTTAATATCCATTTATTACAAATACTGTAACAGGAAGTGGTGTATGGTGTGAGACGTGTAGAACAGACTTTAACATTGCACATGGGGAAGTTGATGATATTATTAAGCACTTGAATTCGAATAAACAAAAATCTGCTGATTACTGTGTTTCTGCCACATTCAGTCAGGATGATCGTAAACAAACTTGAATAAGATGGATTGGCATCAGCAGTGGTGAACACTGTAACAGATTTTTTTAAGGGAGTGGTTAGAGCATTGGCCTTCCATGCAGTGGTCCCAGGTTCGAATCCAGCAAAGGTTGGATTTTTCAGCCTGGGATCATCCTGTCTCCTACTTGTGTGCTTTGAGGAGACCATGCATGTCAGTGCTCCATTGTTTGGAAGGGATGTTAAGCAGTTGGCTCCCTTGGTGCTCTTTGTAAAGAGTAGGCTAATGCTGACACTGGGTTTCCCTTCTCCCTTGTGTATGTGTTTGATGTGTAAGGAGTTATGGCTAAACTAAATCAAATGATATCTCATATTTATGGATAATATCATTGATAATAGACTTTCTGAAGAAAGGAACGATATTGTGCAACAATTAAGGGTACTTTATTCTTGGATATTATGAAACAAAATTCAATTTACTCAGAAATGGCTATAAGGATTTTGATTAAAATTCATCCAATTGTACAGCCTGATGTCACAAATAATACTTACCAAGCCATATGTCTCAAAAATTACTAAATATCGACCAGTGGCATTAAAATATACACTAAACTATGGTTAACTTTGATTTATAAGTGTTTTTCTTTTATAAACATACACAATCGACCAAACATATCATCATCATCATAGGTAGTCTGTCCGTAGACAGGTCCGTGATTAATCTTGGTTAAACCTGGTTATCCATGTACGTATATGAGAAACTTTGTGCAATGTATATTGTGCCGTTTATTTTCTATAGATATTTTAAGTTTGCATAAAATGCATTTGGACAGATTGCTGAGTCCTCTTGTCTATCTTTCTTGAGGAGAGGAATTCCTTGGAATGAGAGACGATTGGCACAAGTGAGGGATTTTCATAATATTAGCCAGGATTCTGTCATCTCTCTTCAAAAACTTGTACAAGACTTTTAATCTTGTTGTGTGCCCTGTACAAATTCATGCTACGTTTTTGCAGGTCTAGACTTATTTCGGACAGCTCATCTTCCAATTTTCAAGAGCTGAATTTCCAGTGTATTTGCACAAAATTTTAATTCCCTTCCATTTTTCGGCAATGCATGATATAGCACATGCAGCTTATCAGTGAATGATTTGAATCTATTGATTCCTGAAACAGCTTTTACAGCATCATGGACTGCTAATTCCAATCTGTGATTATCACAATGCCATACAATATTTGAGGGAAATTTTTCTTTAAGTAATTTCTTAACTCCACCATGAATGTTAAACATTACTGCTGCACCATTACAAGCAACGGAAACTAAGTGATCATTCAAGTATTTTTCTTTCATACCGATAGACTCTAGATCAGTGGTTCTCAACCAGTGTGCCGCAGCACAGTGGTGTGCCGTCAGATATGGACTGGTGTGCCGCAGAATTTTTGGAGATGCGGGAGAGATTCACTGGAAAATGGGGGCGGTGTACTTGTTTTATTTGTGTAATTGTGCCATGGAATGAAAATGGTTGAAGAACACTGCTCTAGATGACAAATCAAAGAACCTAAAATCCCTTTCGCCATTAGATTTTTCAATTAAATTAAATTTATAAATATTTATAATTAATATAAATAAATAAATACTCGGGCATACAACATTAATGTACACTTTTGACTGAGAGCTGTTACTTCATCAATAGTTAATGATATTTTGCTTTTAACTAACAATTTTCTGAACCAAGTCATTTCTCATTTCTTTACCACTATGATTAACAATGTAAGTGAATGCATTTATAGAGTGAAGTATGCATCCCATATAAACACCATTGAGTTCTTATAATTCTAATTCAATTTTGAAACTATTCATTGATTGGTTATTCTTCGCCACTGTATAAACCATGCGAAATAATTTTGCTGTTATCTCTTTCTCAGGAGAGTTATTTCATAAATATTTTTTCTAGCTTTTCTTCCTTAGCCTCTGCATCTATCTTCAATGTGGCTTTATGACCAGAACTTTCTTTATGTTTAAATATTTTTTTGCAAGGATATCAACTGCTGTTCTCTTGTTTTACCATAATAAGTGACTTCATTATCAGCCCATTTTTTTGCTATCTTCATTCCCATTTTCTTCTCAATTCCAAGATTTTCAACTTCCTGGCATGACCTGCAACCAAATTCCTTGATTTTTTATTGATAATCAGTCATACTTTTTGCAGAATTCTTTTTTCGTTTCAAAGTCTAACAGCTAAGCCAATTCTGGGTATGTTGGTTTTCAACACTAGAACAGGAAAATGTCGAAAGTGTCAATTGTTTCCAGCGTATCATTATTTTCAATTCCTTCCTCATTACTATTGTATTTCCTTATTTCAGGAATGGGTGATGACAAATAATGTTATTTTTTCATTGTTTAAAGTGTAAAAGCTTCCCTGATGGAATATGCACCATTTGGTTGGTTTGACCAAGTGAGTGTATTCCATAAGTTGCCAACATGGTCAAAAGACAATCAAAATTCAACCTGCTAACTTCTGGCACAAAAACATTGCACAAGTGCTGCCATGATTAAATTCCAAACGTAAAAAAACTGAGACAATGAAGTGCAGTAATGGTGGGGGATGATTCAGCATAGTCGAATCTATCGAATCGATTGTTAAAAAGAAATATATATTTGATGGACTAAACTTGCAATTTCAATGGGGAATGTCTGGTATCCTAAGTTTATGTAAGCAATTGACTCGATTTACCTTTGATTTGAGTCTTGGAATTCTTTAGTTAAGTGAGCCATTGAATCATAAATCTCAAGTGAACGATATACTTCATTCAAATTGAATCAATTAATTTCGTGTACCTTGAATGATTCATTTGCAAACTTTTTACCTCTAACCATTCATCTGGGTATGCCGTATATATACGTCATGCTGTTATCGCGGCTGTTTGCTGTGGGTATGCCATAATATTCCGTCACGGAGCTTCTCCAGCAACTAGCTGCATCCTTTTAGTTTACCATCTTGGCAGTAAATGGGCTTCACTTCTTTATTTGGAAAAGATACGCTTCTCGTGTTTAGACCCTGACTTTGCTTTGCGGGTTGCATTTCCGTTACCCTAATTTTAAAATTAACAACATTTATATGTTATTTATAATATTATTATTTTTTCATTTTTTTAATCACTTAGTAATTGTGTAAATTTTTAATGTCTTTATACCATATTTTAGGAATTTTTGTTCATTAAATATTATTAACAAATTCAATTTTTATTTTAATAATAAATATATATTAACATTTTAATTCACGTCTTGCGGTAAAAATAGTTTAAGGCACAAATTTTAAGAATAAACAACTCAACTACTGAATAATTAACGTATTTTTTTAATCGATTTGCGATTTGATTCACCTCAATTGCCCACCTCCAGTTTCGAAAAATTAAATACCCAGATGAGTGGCTAAGGAGTAGTGACATTTTCTGGATCTACCACTGCTAAGGAGTAATGAGAATGTGGCTTAATAATGAATAACAAACTCCTTTCTTTTTTTAAATATTGCTCCTAGAACTTTGGCAGTACCATAGCGGTAGTACTACAATTTTACCTTTATGAAAAAAGGTGGGATACTGCGTGCCTCCACATTTACCCTGAAAAAAGCCCTGATTATACTGATGTTTAATATATGGTAGATCTTAGAAATCATTTATTCCTTTTTTGGCTATGTGTAATCAGTTGGCCACACCTCTTGAATCAAAAATTACTTAAGGAAAATTATAGGTTACATTAGAGGAGTTAGTCTTGCATTGCGTTGTAAAAAAATTATGAGATAAAACGACAGAACCACATGCTGAAAACAAAAAATATAATGCTTTAAATTAATTTCATAGTCACTGCTGTATATATTTACCATGTTGAGTATTTGAACCTTGATTAATTTATATTTAGCTAATACTCATAGTGCCTTCCTCTATCTTAATCACAGAAATTGGAAATTTGTTTTATAAATACACAATTTGGTAGTCTGTTGTATTGCTAGCTATGATGAAGCATAGTTTACTTCCTCTTCTAGATGTAAACTTAATTAGCTTTTGATGACAGTTTTACTAAAGGTATACTAAAAGCATTTGTGAATTGACTACCAATTTTCTTTGAGTTTCCCACAAATGATATTTAAATCATTGTTGCTATTACTTTTAATATTTGTGTAATTTTAAGTGTGATTATCAATCATTGAATTCAAGTCTTTTGCCTAATGTCATTAATACTTTTAATTTCACCTTCCATAAGAATGATATATTTTCCAAAACCATTTCCTAAAAGTGAATAAATTTGGTCTTTTGAGATTTAATAAACAGAAGATGCATATCTTCATTTAGTACAATTCAATTAATAACAATGTGGTGCTCATGTAGCATTTAAGCCTTATCATTCTCACCTCTAATTCAAGATGTGTTATGTGGTAATTTTTCAAGTAATTGGTGATAAATTTGCCATGTCCTTGATGGATTTATGCATGCTAGTACTTTTGCATATTATTTCAAGCTGCACATCAATTTTTGTGGTCATTGGACTGTTGGAGGGTCCCATTTTTAATTAAGGTTTGGAAAAACTCGAATATTAGAAATGTCACACTGTCATGGCAAAACATTAAAAAGGGCCTTTATGTGTGAGACCCTTGTTTGTATGTGGCCTGTTCCCCAGTGTGCTCATATGTTAAGATGATGCACATAAGTAAAACCACATTTGAAATCTCAGTAATTTTATACAGAACTCAAAGAAAATAATTTAAAAAATCACAGTGTTGACTGTCTAACAAAAAACTTGAAACTATTGTTACCTTTTTGAAAAAGTAACTAAAATATTCTTACAAAATTAGTTAGTAATAAAAAAACAAGATAATATTATATTAGATAATAATATTTGTGAAAAAGTCAATAAAAAGTGTTGCGAAGGCTTCTGCGATATTTCCTTATATGACTCCTATCTTCTTTCGGGTTACATCCACATGCATAGTCTATTGCTGATGACAGTTTTGCTGCCATTCCAGGTAGCATCTTCTGGTCGAAGTGGCATGCAGATTTTTTCAGTCCCTGTATATAGTGCCTCTGATTGGTTGTGGGGTGCTGTAATTGGATGGCTGGCCATCCAATTGATTGGTGGAAAGGAATAGTCTTTTCCAGGTGTTAGGAAGGGGGTAGCCATCCTCCCTATTGAAATTGTCCGGGTGTTTGATGATCTCCATAGCCTCACAGATCAATCTGTGATGGTACCATCCCTCCCTGGCTATAGCCATGAGGCTATAAAGATCATCAAACATCGGGATAATTTCAATTTCCTAACATCTGGAAAGACTTCCTCTCAACCAACCAATTGGATGGCCAGCCATCCAATCACAGTGCCCCACAATCAACCTGAGGCACTATATACAGGGACGGAAAAAATCTGCATGCCACTTCGACCAAAAGATGCTATCTGGAATGGCAGCGAAACTGTAGTCAGCAAAAGACTATGCATGTGGTTGTAACCCAAAAGAAGATAGGAGTCATATAAGTCAATCAAAACTTTTTAATTTTTTTCTGTGGCAGATCATCTTCATTTTTTGGTGTCCCTGACTAAGTAAATATAATTTTGAAGTACTCTCAGTACTTCCTCTTTCTGTTTGAAACATTTTCATGATGCCTTCATTTTTGCTTATTGAGCCACAACAAAACAGTTTTCTTTGGATCCCAATCCATGACATTTGGAATATTAAAATGTACATATAGATATTTGGTTTCAGTGCTTAAATGCATAGAGGACCTTAATGATGTTTTCAGCAAGTTGTTGGCACTAATGCATCTTTCAACATCTGCGGAATGAGGAATGGCAGCTAATATTCTCATCAACACAATTAAAATTTCGGTTCTTTCTGCATAACTGGGGATGCGAAACATAAACAAACCGACGTAGCACCGCCAATGAGAAATGGAACTACTAAAAGGTGCGACATACTCTTACTCGCGTGCGGGATATGACTGCTTGGCCCACAACATACTCCAACTCCCCCCCCCCCTGAGTTGGTTGAGTTAGTTAAAGAGTTTTTGGTTTCTTCCCACATTCACTGTGGCCCACCCCCTAGGGTTGGGTATCACTCATCGTAGTATCATCATTAAGTGAAATGCCACCAATTGCCACTTGGAGAAGAAGCAAGTGTCAGGTTTCTGCAGGAACGGGGAATAATTGCAAAAAAGGAAGTGCAGCAGAGGCCTCCGGCAGAAATTGATCCATAATTGCTCTATAATCATTTTATAAATATGTTATTTTGTTACTATATATTAAATGTCATCCGTTACTTATGAAGTTTCATTACAAACCTCGAAATATTATTTTTACGTGTCTTTCGTTTTCCGCCTTTCCTACTGGTGGTTCCACTTCTCGTTGGCATCGCTTTGTTTACATTTTGCATCCCTGATATGCATACAGTACCAAAATTTCCTTATAATTATCAGTAGATGTGGAGAGTTGCACTACTATATTTGCCAAACTTACTGATTTGAAGACTTTTTCTTCACAAAATTTATTATATTCAGCTTTCACACAATCTTTGTGATGCTGATATGAGTGTTTGGCAGTTTCTTTCCTGTAAATGATTCCATATTTTGATGCAACAGCAGGCATTTTTAGATTTTTTCTCTTATAATATCTGGATATTTTAGGCATACAACACAGTGAAAATATTTTCATTCTCTATTGTTCCAAATTTTCAGATGTTCAATATTATGTTTGATGGTGTCTTGAAGTGGTTTACCTACATTTGCATTTCCAAATGTTTTATCATGCAATGATTTATCCACATTTGTATCTTCAAACATTTTATCAACATTTATTGTAGATGCAGATGCCAAGGGTATGACAATCAATTATATCGTTTATATAGGCAGAAGCATAAGGTACAGACATGTCTTAAGCTGAGGCTGCCTCTGATGTTTTGGAGCTACATGGCAGAAACATATCCAAAATATTTTGTTGCTGTTGATGGTTTCCTTCCTTTTGGCTCATTGCTAATGGAATTAAGGATCAATCTAAATTATTTTTATATACATATATACATCTACAATTTATTACAAAGTCTGACTTACCTTTAAGCAGAGAAAAAAAGCTAATTGAACTCTCTGAATTCTGTAAATATCCAAAATGCAGCAGTTGGCATGCTGGCAGCGTCTCCTTGTGATAAAGGATCTGACTAAATAGGCCAATAGCGTGGTTCAAGATCAGATACCGAGATACCTAACCCATGACAAAGAGTATAATTTATTCATGGCATTCATGTATTACTTGAAAAAAAGAACTTGTAACTGCACAAAATTGATTATAGAGCTGCACATTTGACTTTTATAATTGCATAAAATTGTTAGAGTTGCATGTTAAAATAGGACCTGACATAAGACACTTAAATCTTGTTAAAAACATGCATTTTCATTGAATTTTAGGCTTTATTCTTAGAGTGCAATGAAAGGTAACCTTTGACATTCTTCATTTTCATTGAGTTAATGTGATTTGCTATTTTGGAAAAGTGTCTTTTCTCCTCAACTTTTTGGTTTCTTGGAGGTAACTGCATCCATATTTAAATTCAACTATTTTGTTTTAAAAGACTGTAGTTACTTGTACTGTCATTTGAATCAAGAGGTTTAAAGTAGATGGAGGCGACACAAGTGCCTCTCAGCCGTGTCAAAAAATCCACCATCTTTCTATGATCACTGCGGTTCTGTCTGTACGCCCGAGTGGTTGTGTATTTCATAGTTTTAGCTTTTGCTTTAGGTTTTGACGCTGTTTTTGCACATTAATTTTTATTATAGTTTATTTATTTTAAATAGTTTTTATTCTGTATATACTTAGTTTATTTGACTAACCATAATTTTATAATGGTTACTTGCTCAGCCTTCGGTTGTACTAACCGAAGTGAAGTAGGAGTCACGTTTCATGTGTAAGTAGAAATTACAATGAGATATTGATCCTTAACTGCTAAGTATGTGTCCTATGTATGAGTATTATAATACCGGTGAAAACAATATTTCGATTGAGTGAACCGAAATCACGTGACACGTTTGCTGCTTGGTGTCAATTATTCAAGGAGGGCAAAAGAGGCAACTGCATTCACATTGAATTACCCAATTCCAATTCTTACTGCCTGTAAAAAGTCTGCTGTTGATAATATCAACATGTCAACAATGAGAAGTCATATGTTGGATGACTATAATTATGAGAATATAGCTGAAGAACAATTATATAATACTGCCAGATATTTTGAAAACTTCTGAATTTCAAGACGATGTTGTGTAGTATATTTCAAGGTTTGTGGTTAGAAGAGTTTAATCTTGCATTAAGTGTGAGGAATGTTTGGGAGCTTTAAGGGAGTCTATGGAAAATTCAAAATCCTTAAATAATCCTTCAATTGAAAATAAGGGAGGGTTGATTGTTCCATCAAAAGATGTTGTTTTAATTTACCTATGTTCTGAAAGAATTGTCAGAAGGTATGTCATTCAATATGGCATATCAAACTTAACAGAGAAGGTAATTAATGACTTCACTTGTCAGGTCCTGTCGGAAGTTTTGTCAAATAATATATTTCCAAGTCTTAAGGAGCATGTATTCGACGATTCATTTGGTGAAAATCATATTGTGCAAATGATTAAATTGGTATCACAGTTGTACATAAAATTAAGGCTCTGCCATGAAGCCAGGGCAGTAAATGAAAGAATTCATGGCTCAATAGTGAGGTAAACTTTCAATAAATTAATATTAGTCAAAGGTTAGTTGATGTTAAAAGGGTGTGTTTGCATTTTATTTTATTAAAACGTGATTCACGGCCTTGTATCTATGAATGAAATGTGAATGTCTATTGTTTGATTTATAAAAACGTATAAAAAGATCTTGTTATGGTGTAGTTTTAGCTGTCATTTACAAGATTCTTGTGGCATGCCAAATTTCTAGCAAAGCAGTGAGATAGTGAGCGTGAATAGGTAAGTATAATATTTATGCTGATATAATGATGCACTTGTGATTAAAATGAGAATGAAGACTACAAAGAGATCTTATGGACAAATTGAGGATAAGATTGCAAAAGAATTCATGATGGTCGATTACATGTTTTTATATGATTTGATAATGTACAAATTCAACACTTCATACTTATAAGATTCAATAGTGGTAGTTTAACTCTGTGCTTCTCCATCAGCTGGTACGCATACCAGCGAACTTCTCTTAGGTCATGTTAATAGTTATGCTACTAGTCTTTGACCGATACCATCAGTTACATTGATGTTTATTTCTCTATTTGAGTTTAATTAAATGCTTGAATATTTATTTTTATTTGAATTAAATGATTTGCTAAAATTACCACCAATCGTACAGTGCTAACCTTTTATACAACTGGAATGGAAATGATTATTTTATAGGGTGTTGCTGTTGCGTTCAAGGTCAGGACACGATGTTGGCTTCCGCGTATTGTTTCACAAACAGCATTGGACGATATTGAGCTATAGGTGTACTCAAGAAATATTATTGTTAGGGTTGCCAGATTTTTAAAATCACATATCAGGACATTTACATTAAATCAAGCATTTTTGAAATATTAAGTCGGAACAATTCTGTGAAATAAAATTCAAGGCATAATTATATTAAAAAATAAATGAAAAAGGATTGATTTATTCATAAATATTTTTACAAAAATTAAAGTTCAAACACATTAAAGAAATGATTTTGAAATTAAATTAGTTATAAATATTTTAGGTTTGATTTGGCTTTTCTTACCAGCTTCTGTATCCAGATATAATCGAAATTCCCTACAATTCCTTTGAAAGTTTTGCTTAATCGTAAGTTCAGCTTCTAAATCGGGTAGCAATAGTTTTTTTTGTCTTTTCTCCATGCAACAGGCATAAAACTAAATATCCTTTCACTCGCTGCGTTCTTATGTTGTAATGATGAAACAAAGTTGGAGACTTTAAACAATTCATTATCATCTATATTTAATTTAAAAATTCAACTCATTTCTCTGCGATTGATTTTTTATTTTAAATGATTACATATTACAATATTGAGTGTTAAACAATTTTGTTTAAAAAGCGAGACATTCGAAAGATAAATCGGGACGCGGGAAACAACATCAAATCGTGTCAAGTACTGAATTGAATTCGATATATAATATTAACATTTTCTCGGCGCCGAGTTCAGTACTGATTTCAGTGTCCATCAGTGCCTTAAGTAAGTGTCGTGTCAAACAGCTTTAACCTTATTAATATTGTTAAATTACAAGAATTAAAATATAATCAATATTAATTCTTAAAATTAAGTAGCAGCACAAAAATCAACGAATCATTCGGAGACTGCATTCGAGACGGGACGAATATTTTGATATCTCAACTTCAAAGGGATACTATTACCGCAATGGGTATTTCTTAGAATTGAGAATTAAGCAACATTCTCGACCGTGAGAAAATGTGCATGGAATTCAATGGACAAATTATTGAAAAATTTTATAGTGGCTGTTCTCTGTAGGAGGGGGAGCATTTCATTATTTTTGAAGCCCCTTTAGGACCGAGGGCCCAAGGCAATGCCCTGCCGTGCATCCCGTGCATTGCCATAGTCCCGCCTCTACTTTTATCCCTATTCCTCATCAACCGAGATCTGAAAAAGGAACGGAATATTATGTCTGTGAAGTTATATACAATATATCGATATTCGATGTGCCCAACAAAAGAGTTGAAACGTGTCGGAAGTTTATTTATTGTAAATTATACGAAAAATACGCCACTAAGATGCTTAAAAATATTTAGGTAATTTGAAATACAGCGTCTTTTATCATAATCAACAATTTAAATGACATATAATGGTATAGAGAAGTCATAAATTCTTTTCACGTTCATGCCCATTACTCGTCAATCAACTGCCGAGAAAGGAACAGTTGGATATCAGCAATAACAGGTAATACAAAACAGATATTCATAAATCAATTTATGTACGTCATTAAAGCCTTCCAGTTGTCAATTTTTTTATTTTAACATACGTAAACGGGTTACTTTGCTAAAATTTTAAAAACATCTGTTGGTGTAAATTCGAAAAATTGCTTTCATTTACTGAGTCTTTCGTAAATATTACCACTATAATCTTCAGATTACGTATGTGTAATGTTTGAATGCATTATAGTTACTCGATGGACAATATTTTTTTTTAAGAATTGGGGCAATGTTTTCCGTGGGGTTAGGATACTTTGCCCCGCCAAACTTTTTCACCACTTATATAAAGAAAACATCATCATGGAGCAAAGTTCTGCAATTATGAAAAAAACTACGAGATGTGGGTAATAGCCACCAACACTGGTTATGAATCATTATAATCTACATATGATGATATGTACCGCTATCACCTACCCCTCTTAGATTTCTCATTAACAAAGGTTATCCGAGATTCTCGACGCGTCGCTCATACGTCACTGTAAAAAATATTTTAAAATCACATTAGCATAGTTTCACTCAACCTCTTGGTTACACACAACTGTGTATCTGATTGGGACAACTTGTTGTGCAGAACTGCATAACATGCTGGAGATGCTGTGAAAATTACAGTTTTTTTATGAAATTAAAGTAGTCTACAGCTGCAGAGCAAGTATTGGCAGCCACTCTCCCAACTACATTAAGAGAATGTCCACAACATGGTACCACATATTGATAAACTATTTTGTTCTCTTAGAAGGGCTTGCTTGCATTCCTCACTACTTGGCACTCATATTTGCAGCATTATCATATGACTGACCTCAACAGTCAATGCTGTAACAGGCCAAAAACTCGAGCAGTGCTTCAGCCATAACAGCAGCAGAGTGCCCATGATTGGAGATGAATGTTAGAAACCTTTCCTTTGGAGATATGTACTCCATGTAGCGTACTACCAAAGTCAACTGGTCAATGTGAGACTCATCAGGTGCTGAATAAAGTGACACTAGTTTTTCACAAACTGTGGGTGAGAGGTAATTTGTGTGACCACATCCTTTATTTGCATGGAGTTTGATGTGGGCAGAGAGAAATGGGTCATACTCTGAAAGCAGTTCCAAAATGCCAAGATAATTTCCATTTGTTTATGATCCGATAACTTCATCTGTTCCTCAAAAAGCCAGTCCACATTCAGCAATAAATTTGATGGTACTCACAACATGCATGAGAAGCTTGCACCAATATCCACACAATTCTGCTTCTTGTTTTACCAAATCCTGGACCACTCCTCCAAGTACCTTCCCATGCTTGGTAAAAATGAATACCGATTCTAGATGAGATTTCTCAAGCAGTTGTTTGTCACAGTTTTGCAATTCAGTACATGCTTTCTTTGCTCAAAAAGCTATCATTTCCTGTGTAGGTGACTGGAAACAAGACAATATCGCTCTTAAATCCACGATGTTGGGATTCAGCGTCTTCTCATTGATGGCCTTCATGCCATTCCTTAATTTGCTCACTTTCATCCTCAATAACTTATTTGGTAACAGAAGGAGATTTGTTGCCGTTTGTGATGAGGAGTTGCTGCTGATGATGATGGGTTTGTTGAAGCCTTTGCTTATACTGACAATGAAATTATTTCATGTCTTATGCTCATGAAATATTCACTAATTCTTGCTACCTTTGAAATAGTTTCTTGTTGCTTCTCCCGTTCTTTAGCTAATTTCCATTACTCTGCACCACTTCCATGTATGGGGAATTTTTTTTGTTGGTTTGGGGAATTTTGTGTCATTTGCCCATGTTAACTTGAAAAAAAAAATATTCCACATATAATATGTGTGTGTGATATATAAGCTTATAAATACTCACTTTAATAAATGTATCAAATTGAATTTTCAATTTACAAGCACGCTTAACCAAATCATCCAGTGAATTGAAAAACTTTTGCTACTTTCACTCTTTCATGGTTAATGTCACAAAAAATGGCTACTTCGACTTTAGACTGAAAATTATATATTATCTATTATTTTACAAGAGTTGTCAGGTGATAACTAACAAATTCGTAAAATATCTTGGCCCTAAAGCTATTGGCTTCTGTGACGTTCAATAAGAGGGATGCGTCTACAGCTAAGAAACATCATTCAACAGAAGGTTGGTGAGCAATATATGATGGCATTCTAGTAGAGTCAAAATTTAATTATGGGTAAAATGATCCAGATTGCATATGATGTTACACCAAGAGAAAATATAAAAAGACATTCAAAATGATGACCATTCAATCACCTGCGAATGATAAAATTCGAAATTATGAGTTACGTGATGATGCAAACAATTTTTTTTGTATTATTTACTTTTTATTTTTTCTTGGTGTAGACTGCTGGGCTCTTTTATAATGGAAATACAATGATACGTCTGCAACATGAGAGCTCACTGTCCAGAGTTCAGAATCAAGTAACTTGATTCCCTGCTTTGTGGGGGCCCTGGGGCTAACACCCCGGTTGTACTCCCTTTATTCTGCCACTGCCCAGGAGTTCAATATGAAACTGTTATCAAACATTTTAAGTAACAAATAAGATGTTGAGTAAATGAAATGATTTGCTCATATACCATATGTACTTGTTTATAGGTCGAGGTTTTAAGACCAAATTTTTAGCGAAAAACTCGGGGGTCGACTTATACACGAGCAATATTTTTGATAAGTTTAAGCCCATGACTTTATTTGCCCTGTGGTTATTAAAATTTGATGGAATTTTTATTCTTGTTGTACTTTAACTGTATCGATAACTATCAAATATTTAAATACCGATGTATAGAAAGAATAAATTACTATATAATTTGGTGATCCTAGTGATGCTTTGCAAATAATTAAGCAATTTTGGTAAACCTAACGTTCGGTAATGTGATGGCGGCAAGATAGCAAACTGGCAGCAAGACAGATGCACAATATGGTAACTCCGTGACATGTATATAAAGAAACATCTCAATGGTGATTCATGGATAGGCAACACCTATCTCTAAGCATCACAGATGAAGTCAAATAAAAATTACGGTACTGTGCGCATAACCGGGGCAAAGGTAAACAAGGTGATGCTAGCGCTGGCGATGAGAAATGGAACTACCAGGAGGAAAGGCGGAAAAATGGAAGACAAATGTAAATAGTATAAGACTTCGACGTTTGTAATGTAAGGGGAGACATGTAAAATTCTTTATTTTAACATCGGTGGTGCTAGCGTTGCTTTATCTACCTTTCACATCCTTCCATGTTCACCTTTGCCCTCACCAAGATATTGCACTATGCACTCATACCTACATATTACGGAAGTTTGAAACTTAAGAAATATTATGCTTCCCTACTGTGTTGGGTTGGTCAGGGGTTGGCTTGGTTTTACTTCCACGTTCATATTTGCACTCTCTGAGGGGTAAGTTCCTCGATTCCTTTTCCAAAAACATGTGAGAAACGGATTTTCTAGGACCATGTAGTACATCTTTCTGCCCCTTTATCATCAATTTTGGTGGCACCTACCTTCCACAGTCCAACATCAGTTTTGCTCCATTCTCCTTTACAAAATAGCTTCTGAATGAATGCTGGGACAAAATACGAAGTCTATCCTGAGTCATTCGATCTATTACAAAGGCGTATACAATGTAACGACTTTTGATGTTGTGCTGGGGGAGACATCAGACTGCTTTGCTGCTGCTTTGACACAACATAGTTATATTGGACTAAAGGGAACTTAATGGATCAACACGTATTGAATACAAAAAAATTCGTTCTACTGCACTTAATGAAAAAGTCAGGGGTCGACCTATACACAAGATCGTCTTATACACAAATGTATATGGTAACCAGTTATTAAACTTTTTACAAATTTAATCTGTATTATTTGCTAAATAGACAATGTGGTATAATTAAACAATTGTAGTTTTGATTGAAAAATTTATTTTAATGTTCTTTGTGTGACGTATATTTTGGAAAATTAAATTATTGTTTTACAATATTTATAAACAATTCCATTCTGTGTTCTGTATTAAAGTTTAATGGAAATTAATTTTTCTTATCATTAGTATTATTATTTACTTTGAGAGGTACTCTTAATATTTATCATAGATATAATTTGCTTGTTGGACTTTGTAAAAGTCAACATAATCAAAAATAAATCATCACATTAAGGAGAGTCCTCTAGTGTTAACTATTTGATATAGAGAATATATTTATTCATATAATATATAATTGATCTTGAGTTATCTATATTATTTTTTCTCAGCATGAATTTAATTTTAAAATTCTTTGGCAAGATGCAATTTTTACAATTTTATGTGATTTTTTTATAGTAGTTGCTGTTATCAGTGAATGCATCTGACAATTAAGTAGCACCAATAGGCATTATATAGCTAGTAACTATCTAAATTATAAATTGGATTCTATCCATAAGGCAAGTAGAATAATTCTTTTTCAAATTAAATATATAAATTGAGAAGGCTCTGATCAATTTCAGGAGCATTTTATTTTTATAAATTTATTTTTCTAAACAAATGATGGGTTTGTAGGCATCCATTGGTGAACTAATGAAAATAAAATTTATTATATCAGGATCATATCAGCTACTAGGTACTTCTTTTTAAGGAATGTAACATATCTGTATATGAAGAAAGTAAATTTATGTATTTTTAGCCAAACAAATTGTAAATTTCTTTTGCATATATAAGCAATAATCCTTGAATAATTATATTTTAACATTTAATACAAATATTGAATGGTTTTCCACATGTAATATTTGTAATGGTTAAATTATTCCAGTTGTATTTCCATTTATTAAAGAAGCTATGTACAAATGACAATGAGATATGTATGTATTTATTTAACTGATAATATTATCTAACATTTCAAATTTCTTCTTTCCTTAGTAAATTAATGCAGATATTTACTATAGCAATTGTTGCTGGATATAAATTATTTGATTTCTGTTGTATAACTTATCAAATGTTTAATTTATTTTGGGTTAACCTTGGACAAAGTTACTTGAAGATTTTTTACATATAAACAATTTATTAGAACCAGAATAATATTTTATGAATGCCCTTTTATTTTTATTAAGGCATTATTATACACTCATGTTACATAGAATTAAAACAACATTAAAATGTTAAAGGCAACATTTAAAGTATTAATAAATTACCATATTATATCTTATGTGAAATCTAAGTATGTGAAAGTAGTTATGATAATTATAAGAGTATCTTATTAAATGTGGGAATGAAAATGGTCTCATGATATATCACAGTTACTTGAGATCTTCGTTGTTAAACACACTTGGACCAGTTATTTCACACAACCCATGTATATATTATCATAGTAATATATGCAAAAGAAGAATGAAATGTTCATTCTATAGCAGCATTGCATCATTATTGAACTGGACCTATTTGCTGGACTTGTTGTTTAATTGTCTGTATGATTCTCGGTGATCTCTGGTGTGTACGTTTAAAAAAATATATGAAAGCCATACTTTCAGTCATATAGGTCTTTGGCATTTGCTTTAAGTTTAATTTTTTGTCTAGTTATTAATCCTTTATATTGTAGTCACTTCCTCCTAGTTTTATTTCTTATACTGCTCCTCTCAGGTGAGAGTCGCCGCAAAGGAATGATTTCACCTCTGACTGATACAGCAGTTTCAATTGTGCAAGGGCTTCTGCATCCAGCATTCATATCCAACCTGCTATCAAGTAAACAAGTGCAATTAAAAACTTTGAGATTGTCGCAACAAAAATCAGGTTCTGAGTTATTCTCCAATATAATTTTACCTTTTAGTCAAAGCAAAGAGCTGGTCATTGTTGGGCTCAGATTCATCTGGCTCATCTCCATTGGTGATATCATCTTCTAATGGATTGACTTTCAGCTTTACATTTTCAGAGTAGAAATGATTTCCTATTTGAGAGTTGTAATCACATCTGCTACAGTTGTTGACATACATTCTCCTGTCTTCATATTGAGATGCTGAAAATAAAGAGACGTGGACTTTGAATGTTCTTATTCTTCTTTAAAATAAAATTTTCTTGAAAGATAGTATAAAAAGCTATCAAAATTTCAAATCGTGGTTTTACAAATTATGAATATTTGAGTGATCTCATTAATTGAATAAAAGAATTCGAAACTAAAACAATTGTATATCAACATTATTAAAAGATTAGTTTTTAGTTTTGTTTTATGGAATTGGTACAACCTAGGTTATTCAAGGATTTTGTCCCTTAAATTGGCTGTTATGATTAAGTCGTCATTATTCCACTCCCAACCCATCTCTGATTATCACTGGTGATTTAATCTTGACCTACTGTCCCATAGCAGCAACAAAAATGAATTCCTCAACCTTCTGCAATCTTATAATTTAGTGATTCATAATTATGAGCCCACTCGCAAAACTAATCATTCCTCAACCTTACTTGATAACATTATTTTCAATTATGATTCTAACGTAGTGACAACCAGAGTAATTATGTCGGACCTCTCTGATCACTTTCCTATTGTTGCAGTTTTTCCTTTGAAATCCATGCCACCAGTTGAGGCATGCCCTAGCCGCTCCTTTCATAATTCAAACATTCTTCAATTTTTAAAGTACCTTGGATCAGAGCAATGGTGTGATGTTTATGATGCTAATGATTTCGATGAAAGTTTTAGTAATTTCTACAATAAATTCCTGTATTACTTCAACACAGCATTCCCTATAATATACAGGAAAAGGCATAAATCGCACTCTCGTAAACGATGGATCACAGATGAAATCCGAAATATGCCAATTTTTGCAAAACCAACAATAATGCGGAAGTCAAAACAGAATACTCAGTATTAAAAAAACAGTACCGAAAAATTATTTGTTCTGCTAAAAGTTCCTTTAATAATGACAGAATTATGAATGCTGACAATAAATCAAAGATAATCTGGAAAATTATAAATTAATCGAAAAATCAGGGTTGGTCTCAATCTTTACTCAAACTCAAGGATCCTTCAGGTAATCCTATCTCCAACTTCTCCCAGCTGGCTTCCGATTTTATTAATTTCTTTGCTCATCAATCTGTTTCTACAAATCCATTAACCTCGGATGCCTCCTCAAACATTCCTAGTACCTGTAAGTCCTTATTTCTGTCTCCATGCACAGAACCTGAACTTAAAAATATTTTTCAGAACCTTGGATCCAAATGTAGTGCCGGCATAGATGAAATACCCAACATCAACATAAATCATCCATTTAACTATATTAAGCTACCCCTTTTGTTCCTCATAAATGAATCATTATGGCTAGGAATTTTTCCAGCACCTCTCAAGACTGCCAAAGTCATTCCTCTGTATAAGAGCAAAGGAAGTGCCCATGATATGAACTCTTACCGACCCATATCAATGATAAATCAATTTGGAAAAATTTTTGAAAAGGCTTTTTACAAACGACTTGTTTCATATCTTGAATAAAAACAGCTTATATCCTTCTTTCAGCATGGCTTCAGGCAACATAAGTCAACTTCTTCAGCCACCTTTCGGGTAATTGATCATATACTATCTGTGCTGGGTAACAAAATAGAAGTCCTTGGAATGTTCTTTGACTTTTCTAAAGCATTTGACTCTGTGAACCACCAGTTACTCATGCAAAAGCTTGCTAGTTTTGGAATTCGGGCTATACCCTATGATTGGATTAAATCTTATCTCCAGGAAAGAATGCAGCATGTAGTAATAAAGAATAATGGCTTAAGATATGTTTCTCCTGGTAAAGTTGCAACTCAGGGCGTTCCCCAGGGTTCTGTCCTAGGCCCTATATTATTCCTTATTTATATAAATGATCTCCCTGACAGGATCCAGACAGTAAAAAGTGCTAACCCTATACTCTATGCAGATGACACCAATGTCATTCTTGCATCTTCCAGCATTGATAGTCTGGAAAATAATGGTAAACTTGTGGCTCAGCTCTTAAACATTTGGTGTCAAAATAACTTCTTAAAGCTGAATGTGGATAAGTCTCAACTGATGTATTTTGCAAACAAAAATAAATTTAGTAATAATATATCCATTGACATAGGGGGCAAATTGATCCCTCATGTCCAAAGCACAAAATTCTTGGGTATTTCAATCGACGCTCAAATTTCATGTGATGTACTCACTAGTAATCTGAGTAGCAAGCTCAGTTCTATCTGCTGTCTCATTAGGAGTATTAAATATAGCGTATCTTTAGATGATTTGATTATTTTATATTATGGTGAATTTTACTCGCATCTTTTGTATAGTATTCTGTTTTGGGGCTCTTCCCCTCATGCTGATGTTATTTTTAAAATTCAAAAGAGGGCAATTCGCCTTATTGTAAATGAGAGACATGACACGCCATGCCATCCCCTGTTTAAAAAACTTAATATTTTACCAGTGCCATGTTTATATATATTTGTAATGTTACTTCATGCTAAGACAAATTTATTCCTATATGAAAAAAACTCTAATGTTCACCATCATAGTACGAGGCAACTTAATGCCTTCACAGAAACTTTGTACGAACAAGAGCAGCTGTCTTGGGCCCCAAGTCAATGGGGCTTCTCTTGTTTAACAAATTACCTGGAGACTTCAAAGCTATCCAAGGATTTTCCACATTTCGTAAAAAATTAAGGACTTTCTTACAGAGCAAACTGTTTTATTCCGTTAATGAATATTTCAATTTTACTACATGACAATGATTTTTGTGTTATACTATATACATGACTTGTCCTACGTCGATGTAATACTCGATCTTTGGATTAATAAATTTATTATTATTATTACACTCTTTCTAAGAATTTCATAATATCGTATCTTTCAAAGCCAGTATATAATAGACAGACATAAACTAACAGTCTTCAGAATAGGCTGGGAAGAGGTTTCGATGGAAGGGAGTTGAGGGAGAGGAGGATTTCAAGGATAATGTTGGTGGGGCCATCAAGTCGTTTCTTTAGGAGATGTAGGTGATCCTGCCCTTAACCCTTGCACATCAAGGGGGAAATCTCCTAAGTGTTAGTTTTAATTTTTCATTGCATATTTTTTTTTAAGATCATTATTAGTTTATGCAACATAATGTTGGGGCTAAAAATTTTGGTTCCATTTTTGGAAAACATAGAGTGAATGACTTTTAAGGCCTTCCTAATGATTGAACTACCTCTTTAATTTCATAAAAATCATCATTATCCAAGTAATTATTATTAGTGCCACCAATCAAGTACATAGATGGCAATGAAGATATACAAATGAATGGTAATTTTTATTGGTATGGAATGAAATAAATATGAAATTTTTAAGATTATTAAATAAAGGGATGACAAATATTTCACTAAAATATAATGAGTTTCATTTAATTTATTTACTTTTTATATGTGGACAGTGTAGCTAGACTAGATGTAGCTTAGTTGCAGCTTGTTTCTATTTAAAATGCTGCTTGATGTACCTAACTGCTAATTCTTAATAATAATACATGTTTGATTTTGCAGTGAAATAGAAAAGGATCTTGGATTAAACACATTTCTGTTGTAAACATTTTTATTGTTGAATAATATTTATGAATATATATACAAGGTGTTACCCAGTGGTGGATTTGGAAATTTCCCGTCTCTAGGCCAAATTATTTTTCTGTCCCCTTTTTTTGCTTTATTCCTAATAAAATCACTTATGTATGGTATGTATGTATTTATTTATTGTATGTATGGTTTGTTTGTCCATCCGGCCATCTGCAAATTATAAGTCTGTGTAATGTTAATTTTTTTCCCATTCCGTTTTTATTGTAGTACTGAAATTTCGACATCCCTAGGCCATTGCCTACTGTGGCTTTATTTCAAATCTGCTACTGGTGTGATCTAAAAGTTTCTTCACTGTTTTTTGTGGTCATTGTAGTAATATGCATTTGTCAGCACTAGAAAATTTGTCCACGTCAATTTGTTGAGGTCACAACTGTATCTGATTTGTGCTCTGCCGTATTTTTCCATAGGATGTTTGTCATTGTACTAAAAATGATTCCAGAAATGTTGAACGATGAATGAAATGATTGTGATGGGTGGAAATTCGTTCTGATCTGTGTCAAGGAATTCAATAAGACAGAAGATTCCTGATACAAGTCATTTGTTAGGATAAAGCATGGTTCTTTCTGTATGATCCAGTGACCAAATTTCAAAGTTTTTTGAGGAAAATCTCTAAATCACGAACTAAAAATTTGTTGAAATCTGTCTTGAACATAATATCAATCTGTTTTTTGATATTGAAGGTATTGTTCACTTTGATTTTGTTCTAGAGGGTCAGAGATTGAACCAGGCATTATTCTTGAAGGTCCTGAGAGATGCAGTTTGTAGGAAGAGGCCAAATCTTTGGCCAGATTGCTGGATGCTTCACAGTGCACCATGTCAGAGTTCTCTCTCAATAACAGAAATTTTGGCAAAATTGATATTCACCTAGCTAGATAATATGCCATATTCATCCAACTTTGCCCCATGAGACTTATTTTTTTCTGAAATTTCAAAAATTATTTGAAAGAAAGACAGAGTCAAATCAAATAATATGGTGACTCTGAGGATCATTACAAAACAAGTCTCCCAGGCATGGTAACACATTTGGGAGAAGTGTATGGCTCAGCAAGGAGACTACTTTGATGAGGACTAAGTTTATATCTTATCATTTCATACTAGTGATTTTATACATAATCAATTCAGGAACTTTTGTATTAAGTATGTATTTATTTGTATGTGTGTGTATTTTTTCATTCATATTTTCTAAGGGTTATTTAGTCTATGAAATAAATTTTGGAGAAATTCTCTTGCAAGGGAAATAATTTACATTAAAATGCTTATCCAGATAGTTCAGATGAAAGAAATTTAAATTTGGTTTTATTCAAAATTTCAACTTATTTAGGATAATTGAAAGAATACATTATTTTTTAAAACTAATGTTATAATCAGGAGTGAGTTGGAGCAATTCTACTCAGTTACTGCATAATAATATTTAGCATATTTTATGGATTTTTCTGAAATTCTAAAGGAAAAGTAGGTAATTCATATGCTAATTTCATCTCTATAGTATACAAAATTACATTGGCTTTTATAAATGCACATTTTGTGAGGCAATTGATAAATATTAATGAAGAATCTCAGAAGCATTTTTAGTGGTATGCACCAAATATTATCAGTGGGTCAAGAATGACCACATTTTTATCAGTTTCTCAGCATGTAATCAGATTGAATAAAAAATTGTGATGTTACAACTGATAGCATAATTTTGGAATAGATAATTTATGTATTTCAATAATCTGGCAGGAATTTCTCCAAAAAACATAATTAACACTTAGTTAGTTTAACTCTTGAGACGTTGCATGGTTATGTTTGTCATGCAAGTGTGCTTATTTATCAATTTGAATTAAATGATTACAAAACTTGTGTACTTTTTTATTTGTATTTTAAAATGATTGAATTGTAGTAAAAATTGCTTCTAGAATAAAAGTGTGGCAAAATTAGTTTTCCTGCAAATAATTCTTGGGTCTGTTTCAAAGTAGTTGAAAAATTATTACAGAATTCGAGGATAATGCTTATTTTTTCATATCTTTAACTACAATGTATTTAATTACAATTACTATTTCACATATTGATTAATGAAATGACTATTATTTTTCTTGTAAAATGTTCAAACAATTACCTTCCTTGATTAAAAACTAAATAAAAGGAATGAAATAATGTCATTTATAAATCCATTCTCATCAGTTATCTTTGTAAAGTACATAAGAGAATTTTTTGCACTCATTTAGGTGACATTGATGCAAATTTTTGGAATTATTATTGTTCCTCTTCCCATACCATTTGGCTTACCCAAGGTAGAGGTGTACGTACGGCGCTGGTCTGTGGAGATGGAGCGCTTAAATGAGCGCTTGAAGGAGCGAATACCTCGCCTGGCGGGACCCAAGAAAGGTGCAGTTGACAGCGTATACAGCACTGGGTTGATGGCAGCATTAAGAGGAAGTACGAACACTGCTACCCACGCAAAAACCTGTTGGTCATATGGTTAGTGCTTAATTTGTTGTTTACACAGATAATCCTAGCAGTATTAAAATCAGTTGTCTTCAACCTGTAAAATAATTTACAGTCATCCTTATGCAGGTTTTCAATATTGCACTCCCGATGAGCATTTAACTGATTTTATCATAGTTACAATTTCTGAATATAATCCAAATTAGAAGCACACTTAAAATCCAATTTCAATTGTAAGGCTTCCTTTTAAGTTACTCTAACAAAGCATTTTCCATGCTTGAATTTTAATTGACTTCCTCATAAGTAGTCTTCTTAGTTGATGTAACTCTTGAAGTAGCTCCTTTGGTACAAAGATTGGAGACAACTGATTTAAATCAGTTGTCAGATTTGTATGTTAACTAGGTTGATATCCATACCTTTTTCTCCAGTCATATAATCCTCTTATGAAATTACCTGCTGTTTACCAGTCCTAAAAAGGACTTTATTATTATTTGAAATGATTTTGTTTAATTTTGCAGTTAATAATATTCATTCTGCTTTGTAGTGCAAGAGGCATTATTGTTTATTAATGAATAGGGCATTTATATCAATTCCTAGAGGGCGTGGAAGTTATTTCAAATTTAAATTTTATTGCTGAGGAAATAGTATAGTTTTTCAATAAATGTTAAGCGGCATTCGTATTTGTATAGTTTTAAAGCAGAATTGTAGTTAATATTCTTGATAGAAGATAAGAAGCCCTTTCCTTGATTCATAGGAAGATGTATTTTATGTGGTGCTTTTAGTGAGAACTATAGGGAAGGTTTTAATTACCTGAGGAGGAACTGTGACTCCTCCTAATGAGGCTGCACCTAAAAGAATAATAGGCATCCAGCATGCTGCATCAGTTGCCACCAATAATGTCATTCGTCTTGCCATTGATGACTCAGCTCGCCGTTGTTCTGGAGTTTGTTGAGGTTCTTGCGGTTGTCGCTGAGATAGCTACAGTTAATCAATGTTTTTAAGTATTTAGAAGACGTTGGGAAATATAATCTCTAAGATTCTTGCATGCATGATTTTGTAAAGGTATGCTAATCTATCAACCAAAACCATTCTCTAAACCAGTGGTTTCCAAACTGGGTGCTGCAGCACTGGACGGCACAGCTGATTTTTAGAGGCGCCCCGCTAAAATTAGTTTTGAAAATAAATCCACAATTTGGATGTGTTTACAGGTAAATAGGGCATTAATTTTATCTCTAATAAATTGATTATGGTGTGATATCAACAAATGGATATGCCCAAAGATTTTAATACTCGTTTGTGAAAATATAAAAATGTACCTTGAAGGCTGGGGTGTCACGAAATTCTGTTTATCTTTGAAAGGGTGCTGCACCTACAAAAAGGTTGGGAACCACTGCTCTAAACTCTCATATTACTTTAATTTGAGAATGTGATCATTCTGAATTAGGCATTTTGTGTATTTACATAAATTATCTGTTCAGTTTTATGATGCTTGGATAGCTTGATCTAGTCATTGCAAATATTAGTATATCTTAAAAAAGAATACGTAAATGTAGAAAAGAATTAAACCAAGTTAATCGTTATTCAGAGTAAAATTAATGAATTTATTTGATTTAATTGTTAAATTTTACCATAAAAACCTAATTATTTTATAAAATTATTAATCTTATCTCAAATAATAACTTGATTCCCATGCTCAGAAAAGATGGTGATATTTACAAATGAGGGTATTTAATTACTTGAGTATGGTTATTGTGATGATTCCGCTGAACAGCAACTACAGCTTGTCTTGTTGTTCTTGCAACAACGTACATCCACACATATCCCAGAGCAATGATGGAAAATGAGACAAGGTTTAGAACTGAAAATCAAAACAGTTTTTAATTGTAGTTTTGTGTAATGTATTATTTTTGCAGCTTACTGACTTTATGCCGAGACAGTTACAATGACTCGACTATCAAATGCATTAAACCAGGGGTCTCAAACATGAAGAGCATTTTTGCAGTATCCAAAGTAAGGCACTTGGTACTATGATGAAACCCAAACTATAAATGTATTTCTTATAATATATTTTTAAACTACAGTAAACCCTCTATTTAACGGACCCCGATTTAACGGACTCATGGCCGACGGCCGTCCGGTCGCTGAGAATCCACTCCCTATCGTCGCTTTGTCCGCGATTTCAGACCACTCACCGTCCGTCGATACCGAGGGCAGTCCGTTCGCAAAGAGCGTTATTGCCTGACGTTTGGTTCCTGTCTGATTGATTTCTATACTTTTCAGTTTTCGCCGTATCATTTTCGCCACTTTTGAACTTCCTGCGCGGACCGTCGACGAAACTTCCAGGGGAAAGTATGTCTGGCGAGGCTGTCGAGCACCGAGCGATGAAATTAAAAGGAGGCAGAGTGAGGCAGTAGAAATGCGAATTAATTTGTTATGCTGCACATTGGTACGATTCTCGGTACCACAGGATTTCCCGCAGGAGTTCGTACTTGCAGCGGCGATGTTTATGTTCCAAATCTTCAGACTATCATCTGTTCCAATTTATTAGTTTTTTGCGCTTTTAGGCTGGTAAAAAACGCGGCGATGTTTATAGAATATTTACATAAATAGAAAACACTACAACGGTCGGAAGTGAAGCGGCGAGAGTGGGAGACCGTGGATGACATGCGCACGGAAATTTCAAAGTCGTAATTATACGTGCTCTTCGAATTCGAATTAACAAATTTACCGCATTAGATAAACATATTATTCTTGTTTAACTGTGTTCCTAATGTAATGCATTTGACATTATAAGATGTGGCCATTTAGGTGCATTTTGCTTCGTAATATGATGAACTTTCGGATTTAACGGACTTTCGGCAATAACGGACACCCTATCCCCCAATTAGTCCGTTAAATCGAGGAAATACAGTAGTATATTGCCCGTCATATGACGGATAAATAATAATATTTCCTCCCTCCCTCTCGACGTCCCTCTCTCCCTCCCTCTGTCTCCCTCCCTCTCTCTGCCTCTCCCTCCCTATCTCTCTCCCTCCCTCCCTCCCCCTCTCTCTCCCTCCCTCCCTCTCCCTCCTCCCTCGCCCGAATAAAGACGATTATCTATCTATCTATGTATCTCTCTCCCTCCCACTCTCTCCCTCTCTCTCTCTCCCACTATCTATATCTGTATTGTATTATATTATTTATGTATTTTATATCTTTTCCTGCTTTCTTATAATATGCATGCCCCAACAACATTCGTTATATTCATTCATTGTATATATTTCATGTATATTTCATCTCATTCTGCATACTTGTATATTTCTTGTTTACATTACGTTATTACCTTTACGTGTACTTTTTTATGACGGTATATAATTACGCTGTATATACGAACTCTCCCAATGTACATACTCCTTTCTATTTAATGTTGTAGTTTTGTATTACCATATGTACACTATCTAGGGTTTTCGCAGGTTTTTCACACCCCCCTTCTTAGTGGGTGTTTTCCTGCGTGGGTTTTACTAGGGAGGACATGTCTGTTTTTACCTAGGTTTTCCCCACAAACACAAATCTGTATTCAATTTTATCTTTTTAATTTGTATGATTTAGGCACATAATGTTTATATAATGTATTTTGTTATACCTTATTTTATTCTTTTTCTTGTATTTATTATATTGACGAAGGGTTAAATGTAAGAATGGACCTTCTGGTCTAAATTTCGCCCGAATAAAGACGATTATCTATCTATCTATCTATCTCCCACTATCTCTCTCCCACTCTCTCTCTCCCACTCTCTCTCTCTCTCCCACTCCCCCTCTCCCCCTTCCACTCTCCCTATCTCTATCCCTCTCCCTCCCTCTCGCCCTCCCTTTCTCCCTCCATCTCTCCCTCCCTCTCCCTCTCTCCCCCCCTCTCTCTCCCTCTCTCTCCCTCCCTTTCTCCCTCCATCTCTCCCTCCCTCTCTCCCCCCTCTCCCTCTCTCTCCCTCTCCCTCCCTCCCTTTCTCTCCCTCCCTCCCTCTCTCTCCCTCCCTCTCTCTCCCTCCCTTTCTCTCCCTCCCTTTCTCTCCCTCCCTCCCTCTCTCTCCCTCCCTCTTTCTCTCCCTCCCTCTCTCCCTCCCTCTCTCCCTCCCTCTCTCTCCCTCCCTCTCTCTCCCTCCCTCTCTCTCCCTCCCTTTCTCTCCCTCCCTCCCTCTCTCTCCCTCCCTTTCTCTCCCTCCCTCTTTCTCTCCCTCCCTCTTTCTCTCCCTCCCTCTTTCCCTCTCTCCCTCCCCCTCTCTCTACCCCCTCTCTCTCCCCCTCTCTATCTCTCCCCCTCTCTATCTCCCCCCCCCTCTCTCTCTCTATCCCTCTCTCTCTCTGTCCCTCTCTCTCTCTATCCCTCCTCCCTCTCCTGTCACAATCCATAGCTGCCCCTCTTTTTCTCCGTCTCCTTCTTTATCTCTTTCCTCCCGTACTTTTCTAATTCTATACCTCCCTTACTCTCTGTGCACCTTCTATTCTATTTCCCTTCCTTCCTATCTCTCTCCCCACATCCCCCCTTATCTTACTCTACATCTATATGGCCGTTGAGATAAACAAAAGAATCCAAACTAAATCCCAGTCCCATTAGAATTACGTAATTTCGTGAAAAATCCTACGATCATTTAAGGCAATCTATGCACTCGTATATATTACACGTATGCGGGTTGAGACAATACTTGATTCTCGAAGTTTAACAATGACGTTGTCGGCAAGGCAACATCCAGTTTAAAAGCGGATGTTTTCCCAAAATATGTGATTTAAATGTTTAACATGAGAGATTTCGAACGGTAGGCGGAAAAAGATGAATAAGAAACTTCATTAATTTTCCTAAAACATAGTTTAAATTCGAAGATCGTACGTCAATTTTTCAAATTTTAATTTCCCAAACAACAAAAGCCTTTACTTTAAAAAGTCGATTTTTACGTGTTATCTTACGGAAAACGGAAATCTCCCCCCTGGAGTCGAACTCGTGTCTTTTTTCGTATTTTTTTTTCATTTAATTTTTACATCTGAATCAAACATTCCTGCGAAATTTCAACCTTCCACCTAATCGGGAAGTTTGTTAAAAAGTGTTAAAAACTGCCATCGATGATGTCAGCGTTATACACAAACTTCACCATCTAGACTTTTATTATAATAACTAGGGAGATGCCCATTGAAATTCAACGGGAAAGGTCTTCGTGAAATAAAAAATGAACTTAAATATGCTTTGACTTTCTTTGCATGGCAAGAAAACAAACTTTTGTTCTTTTAGGCGTTCGTTGGTTCAAGTATCGAACTCCTACGATGATTCTAAGTACCTAATTTTAATATGCGAATGATTAATATTCTACATTCAAATGTACTCCATCTCATTAACATTGGTTGCAATGAAAAGAATTTCTCTCTCCTTCTCTCTCTCGTACTAATTGTAAGAGCATTCAAAGCACGCTTTCCATAAGGATTGAAATAACAATAGGATATAGGTTTAACAATGTAATGGGTTGGCATGGCAAAATCCCATTAAAATGGCAAGATTTCCCCAAAATATGTGAATTAAACGTTTAACATGAGAAGTTTCGAACTGTAGGTGGGAAAATATGAGCAGAATAAGAAACTTCATAGTTTTTTCTTTAAAATGGCCTAGATCCGAAGATCATGGGCAAATTCTTTCTAATTTAGATCTCAAAAAGAATAAAAGCCTGCAAGTCAAAAAGTCGATTTTTACATGTTATCTTATGGGAAATGGATATGCCTACCTTGGAGTCCAACCTAGGACTTTTTTCGAGATTTCTTTTCGTCATCATCTTACATATGCGAATCGATCATTCCTGCCAGATATAAAAAAGGAATCTCATTCCATTATTGAGTTATTCGCATTTTTATAGCATGACAGAGGGAGCCACAAACGGACAGAATTAGCCTTTTATTATTGTTAGACTAGCGTAATTGTCCATCAAATATGTTGGGCTTATCATAAAAAGTATTCCAAATAGTATATATGATTTCGATATAAAAAATCAGTAGGATATGCTATGATCAGGTTTGGCTTTCATGTACAATCAAATCACTATTTTTGAAAGTTATTTTTGTTTTAATTATATTGTTTAATAAATATTAAATATTGTTTAAGTAATTAGTTGCAGAGAGGTCAAATGATTATCCAAATATTTGCTGAAGATAAGAGAAAATTGAAATAATAAGATATATTGCATAAAGAAATAGCTGAAATTTACTTGAAATATTTGAGCAAATTATAAGTTATTTAAAACGTTTAGAATTTAACCTAATAAATGAATTATTTTACTGTTCTTAACTCGTAAAAAACAGGATAAAATGTGAACGAATTGTCAATTTACCATTTAAGGAAAATTGTGTAGTAACTTACTTATTATTAACTAAATACTTAAATGAACTGCAATGGGTTTAACTATATTTTAAGATCGCATTTTTCTTTTAACTATATTAATTTTGAAAATTTTCCATAAAATCACTTTAATTAAAGAAATTTAAATAAAAGTCATAAAATGTTATTTTTTCAATCTTGTTTTAAATTCGGTTCAAAATATTTGCTGTATTATCAGTCAGGAATCCATTGAAAATTACGTGACTTATATTTAGTTTTATGAATTCCCACCATTTGGCAATGGTGTATGATTCAATAGTATAACATTTTTTATAATCAATTATAATTTATTATTGTTATTTTTGTACTGCAGCTCCTTTTAATCCTATACAAATGCTATGTCCTCTTCCTCTTTCTCAGTTTCTGCTCATTCCCATTCTCTTTTACTTTCTCCCTCTAATTAATAGATTCAGTAAATAAGTTGTACCCATGTATAAAAGTCCGGCTCATGTTAAAGCACCAAATTGGTACATTTATGATGAGGCCAAGAATAGAATTCAACAATTGGGACGACCGTGGCCAATATAAATAAAAGGGGTGAAAACGTGAAAAATCGTATTAAAACGTAATTTTTGGAGATTTACAAATGAGATTTCAATTCTTTTCTTCACATAACTAAGTTAAATACCTCATTCTTGAAATATTTTTAAATGTAAACGAAAAAGGTCTGCATGTCAAGGAATGGCTTTTGGCGTGATTCATATATGCTATGCGAATTTATAACTCTGGTTAATTATAAAATGAACTGCAAAAAATTGTAAAAATAACTATAAAAATAGTTAATTAACAAAAATTTCAATAGGAAGTTAACTGAAAAGAAATTAATGAAAATCACGATTTTTATTATAAATAATTCGGGCACCTTCTCTTTTTCATACTAAAGCATTCAAAGCACACTTTCCTTACGCATATAGTATAAGGACGACAATACAATCTCAAAGTTTAACAATGACATGGTCGGCATGACAACATATCTTTAAATAGCTTAAAATTTTCCAATAAATGTGATCAATCATCCGGTCCTGATGGTATGTCTTATTTTCATTAAAAATTGTGCTCCTTCTCTTTGTATTCCTTTATCAATCATATTTAACCGTTGCTTCTCACTAGGCATTTTCCCAACTCAATGAAAATCTGCAAATGTAACTCCAATATATAAATCTGGTTCTAAGTCTGATGTCTGCAACTACCATCCCATCTCTCTACTTCCCATATTTTCTTCGGTTTGTGAGAAAATAATCTTAAACTGTTTGTATTATTTTTCTTCCCCGTACTTGTCCACTAACCAACATGGATTCTTACCAAATCATTCTTGTTTAACTAACTTAGCCATTTTCCAAAACCATTCAGTAAATTCTCTAATTAACAAATCACAATTAGATTCGGTATTCTTAGATTTTTCAAAAGCGTTCGACTCCATAGACCATATCCTTCTTCTCCATAAGCTTAAACATCAGTTTGGTATCCATGGTAATTTCCTTAAACTACTTGATAGTTATCTTAAAAATCGGATTCAACATGTTTTTTTATCTGGGTCATATTCTAAATGGTCTGCTGTTCTATCTAGTGTTCCCCAAGGTAGTGTTCTTGGTCCTTACCTTTTTACACTCTATGTTGATGACTTGGCTGCTCTATTTTACTTTTCTCCTATCCATTCTCTACTCTTTGCTGATGACTGCAAATTATTTACACAAACTGACACAATAAATGACTGCTTGGTTTTCCAGCAGGCTATAAATCAGATCACGAAATGGTGTAATCTTTGGAAGTTAAAACTAAATCTTTCTAAATGTAATGTGATGTCTATTTCTCTCCGCAAATTTCCTGTTATTTAGAATTATACAATAATTCTTTCCCATTGACAAGAGTTTCTTCGCAAAAAGATCTTGGCGTTATTACTGACAGTAAATTGAATTATGGTGAGCATATTATTAAAATTAAAAAGAAGGCCATGTCTCTCCTAGGCATTATATACTGTTTTACTGACATTAGAGATCCTGCATCACTCAAACTGTATTTTACCACAATTGTCCTTCCAGTTATATCCTATTGCTCTCCAATATGGTCCATGTCTGCCTTTTCCAATGTTTCTTCTCTTAATCAAGTTTTTAATTTCTTTTTAAAAATTGTAAAAACCCATGTGCCCTCTCTTCGCCATGCCTCTACTGACGCTATACTGTACTCCCTCTCCCTTAATCACCTTAAAGCCACCCTGATTAAATCCGATCTCTCTCTTATCTATAATACTTTAAACTCCATTACTGACAGTCCTGAATTAGTCACCTTACTTAATTTCCGAGTTCCATCAAAAGTTACTAGATCTACCCACTTACTTAATGTTCCTTCATTCAAAATTTCTTGCCCAACGCTCCCTCTTCTATCGACTTCCCTCCCCTTTAAATTTATTACCACCATACATCAATCCTTTCTCTCTCTCTTATATTTCCTTCTTAAAAGCAGCCCTGAGTAATATTTTTGTAAATAGATGTAATTAATGTCTTTAAAATTTTTTTTGTACATTACTTGTAATTAATTGGTGTTCATTGTTCATTGTCCTGATTGTTTGTACCTATTTATATTTTATTGTTACCATGTTCACTGAAAATTGGCGATAATGCTGTGTGTGAACCTATTTTAGTAAATAGAAAATAAATAAATAAATTTAAATGTATAACTTAAGCAATTTTGAATGGAAGGCAAAATTCGACATTAAGAATAAGAATCTGTTTATTTTTCTTTAAAATGATTCCCTTCTAAAGATCGTAGGTCAATTACTTATTATTTAATTTTGCAAAAGAAAAAAGTCTGCAAGTGAAAAAAAGGTAATTTTAAGTGTTCTCTTATGGGGATTTCTATAGAGCGTTCTGATGGACTAACGGACAGACAGACAGAATAAGGATATTATGTATGTAATAATAATCCAAGAAATTTAAAAAATGTATTAAAACAAAACTTCCAAAATATCCACAGTTTATTTTTCATTTCCATTGGAAGCACTATGCAGTTGGGATCTAGAAGAATGTTCTTAACATAGAATTTGGCCCATGGATTTGGTATAGTGCCTTAATGCGACCTGCAAATTTAATGCAGTGTCATCATGCAGCCCATGCATTATTTGAGTTTGAGATCCCTGCCTTAAATAATGGAAAGTTTAATAAACTTCTTCTTATTATGTCAGAGTCATTCATAATCATAGTTTGTTCTATCATCCAAAGGTGATAAACATTAATTGTAGGTAAAAACCTAACAGATTTTTCGCACATGTCCACGAATTTTACTTTTTCCAGTTATAGAGTCATTTATTACTTACACAAGAATACGAAAACAGAGTATTCCCATCCATTGGGCTTTTCTGGAGTAATGTGAAGAGCTAAACATACTCCTGAGCGGCCATAGAAGTTTCTGAAAGTGATAAAATTGTGAAAATGTTGAGCCTCCCTTAAGTAAGCGATTCATACTTTTTATTATTTTAATGCTTAATTGGAATAGACTGAGAAATGTTCTTGCTGCAATGGAAACCTTAACAGATTCTTATACATTTTATTATGACATTGAATAAAAACCATTCTGATATTTAGGCATAATATTAATTCCTCCTGTACCTTAGCAATTTCTTGTGTTCTTTCTGCATGTCTTGACTTACCTAAAATAGTCGATTTGCATGAGGGGTAGTCCAGATAGGAATGCTGCTCCTATCCATCCTGCAGCCATTATGAGCCTCGTCTTTGGCATTTCAAGGCGTCGCACACGGAAAGGGAAGATTATCACGAGGAAACGGTCCAGTGTTATAACTAAAAGAAGCATTGTAGCTTTGAAATTGTGAGGACATCTGGATGACATGAATTAATAAAGCAAATCTCTTTATGCAATACCTACAGGGCACATTAAGCTTTAAACCTCAACACTTAGCCTGAATATCATTTGGAGTAAACTGTTTATGTTCGCTTTTTATCTTTTACTTTCTCATATTTTAAATATAAATCATAATCACCTTGGTTGTGGATATGCTGCAAGGAGTGAATAAATCTTTTTCAACCTACCAGTCAAGGTATAGACAGAAAGCTCACTGGAAAAGGTGCTAATGAAACCAGCAAGTTGACATAATTCGGATGACCTCCATGCAGCATCATGGATAATGTAGGCACCTCTGTAATGGGCATCTACTGATGCAATTACTAGCAAATATGCTCCCATGAAGAAGTCACCAATGGCTAAGTTTGTGATGAGGAAGGAATGGACCTATCAGAAAATATCAACAAAATTTATTGCATTTTGAATTATATATACCAATTGAGACTTTTTTAATACAATCCTATTTTTCAACTCCATATGGACTTATTTTCATCAAAATTGACAGATTTTTAATGGCAGGATTAAAGGTTTACTGACAGTGGTTTGGTTATTTGGATATCGTTACATAATGGTCTTAAACGATTGGGGACAAAATCTGAAGACCATAAAATTTTATAGTGCTGACTTTTAAAGTCTCAAAATATTTTATATTATAAACTTTTGAATATTTATGATAAAAAGAGATAATGTGCTCTCTATTCTGCATAAGTTTACATTACTCTTATGTATGATATTCATAAGTATGTCCAGAAATAGAGTGGCACATTTACAGTAAGGCTTATTTTGAGAAATATATTATCTCCAATTGAATGCTATGAATTAGCTGTTTAAAAATCAAATACTCTATTGAGTTTGATAATTTAAGGAGATTCAACAGCTGTCAAATGATTGGGTAAATCAGAAATTTCTCTGTAGTACCAGTCATAAGGCAAGCTCGATAATTCTTTTTTGAGTATTTAAATGTTTAACCAATAATTATTTAGGAAGACTCAAAAACTGTAATCCATTTCTTTTGATCTTAACTCATCCCATTAATCAGGTTTCAACCCACCTGGTTGGTGTTTTTGTAGATCATTCTCCAAGTTATCACAAGAGCATTTCCCACAGTTGCTACTACTCCAAGTACCCAAACACAGATACGTAGAACTAAGTTGGACATCAAGTCCTCGCAAGAGGAGAACTCATCAGGTGGTGGGAGGCATTCGGGGATGTGTCGTGCAAGGCAGCAGAAACGGAACTCATCAGTCTTCCTGGCGATCGTATATTTACATTCATAGTCATCAAATCTACTTCATAAAATTGCAAAATTTTTTCCAAAAAATAAAATTTAAATTATTTAAATATTAAAGAATAAAAATGAAATGCATCCATTTGCAAAATCTGTTAACAAATCTAGTCTTCACAATGTCAAATAGCATTCTTTCTTTTAGGTCATATTTCAAAGATCATTTTTCTTACTTTATCAAATAGTAATCTTAAGAGTGATTCAAGAGTTTATTAGATCAGTGATGTTTGGTATAAAAATAAAATTGAAACTTGTTTCTCACTTTTGTCATACTATAGTTTTCAACTACTTTTGTTTGAATGGGTTCATGTATAAAGGGATAATAAAATTACATTGGCTTTAGAAATGTTTTCATCATTCATTGGAAATGATAATCCAAGCACATTATACTCAAGATAATCGAGAATACTTTCCTAGGACTAATGAGTTCTTAACTAGAAAATATCAATATAGTATTCTATTGCATTCTCTTTATGGAGTTCATAGTTATTAACAGGGCTGGTGTGATGGTGTATGCAGAGTCCTATTACTCGCCATCATTGCAGTCTGTCAAATATGGATGAGTAGGCTGAGAGTATGGGTTAGACATAAATATGAAAATCGGTAGCAATGCAAGCCTCCACTTTCTATATACCCCAGTGACTGACAATAAAAGGCGACGCTTGGGTTTTCTTCTTCCCACCACACTAAAATTGGGGGTTTGACACACTTCTTAGGACTTCTGTTCCCCCACCTATCTTCACATCCTTTGCCATCCTCACCTTCACTCTCATTTGTTTCCCCATGTGGTCACTTATGCTAGAATGTTGACTGGGGCTCTTGCGCTTGAGAAGAAACAAATAGTTTGGGAGAGAAATTTTCATTCTTTGTGGATTCACGGGGTCAGCAATTTAACTCTTTTTTTACTATCGAGATGAAACCACACTGATGAACTGATTGCACACAAATGAAATTTTGGCATGTTCCTGTTACTTATCCTTTCCTTTTTTGCGAAAGCCACCTGAGCATATTTTGCAACTTCTATACCATTCCCACCTGCTGCTCAAATAAGCGACGACGGATTAAATACAATTCGCGATCTTTCACACTTAGCAGATTTTACCTTCTGATTTACTATTTTCAAATCTCCTCTCCTTTAGTTTTGTTTGGTCTTTCATCAAATTAGCAATCTTCTGCTACTACAATGATCATTCTGTGTCTAGCAATTTGGAATTTATCTGGTTAGTGGTTTCATTTGTAAGATAAGATATGAATAACAAATAGTGTAGTATTGGATTCATATGTCATGCCTATGCCATTGTCTCTGTTTCCATTAATGACCACAGGTTTTAATCTTGGTAATATAATGATATACAGTTATATATAGATGTAGCATGACATTACAACTCGAAAGGTGAATATTTAAAATACTGAGATTCGCATTAAATTGGAGATTTCTTCCATAGTGATTCGGTAAATTATTTTAGCTATATATCCAGCTTCTGCAACATCATTTCTGAATAACATCTCAAAATCTTATTTTCATAAATTTTATTAACATGCCACAGATTTGGAATTGCATAGTTATTATTTGATAAGCTAATTTAATTACCAAAAATTACAGAGTGCAAATTATATCCTTCCTTTCTGTCTCCCTCCTTTTCTGTTCCATCTTTAAAGTTCCTGTGTATATCCCTCTCTTTTCATTTTCCTCATCTTCTCGCAAATTAGATTGAAACTTTTAATACCAGCTTCGGTTTATGGTTAAGCCTTGGTTGATCCTTTTACTCTTGAAGCCACTAAGGAGCTCGTGTCCAGCTGACAATTTAGTCTAAAAAGACTGATTTTTGTTTCCTATCGATTGACCTGCCTTCTATAAAACTTCCTCAAAAATTGCCAAAATGAAAGGCACATGGTTCTTCTGCATTTCTGCTCCCCTTTTACTGTCATAAAGACTATGCTGGGAAAAGCTTTACTTTTTTGGAGATATTCTGCAGTACAGTTTCTTTTGATCTATTGAAGTGACAACATTTTGTGGTCTTTCTGTGGATCTTCTATTTCAGAAAAGTTCCGGCTTTATTAGAGCAGCTAGTATTGAATTTCATATTTTATCCATATATTTTTTATCTTGCTTATTTTACTATGACTAATCTACTTTACATATAGTTTATCTAGAAACTGAAGAATGTAAATTAGCCTCAATTTCTCAGTGCTTCATAGAAGGCATGCCTAAGAAATTCTCAGATAATCCATCTTGTAGCGTAAACATCCCAATATCTAGAATACAAGGTAATAATACACACTAATTTTCTCAACCAATATGCTTGATTGCTTTCTACCTAAGAGAAAATTATCAGCACATCTACTATATATTTTGAAGAGTTTGTTTGCTTGGGGGTTTGCTTGTGCAAATAAAGCAGTGGCTGATCCAAAGGGAGAGAGGGGGAAAGTCTCCTCCACCTCCATGGGAAAACCTATTCCCTTTGATAAATAGCTCTCTATTGCGACAGTAGACCTTTATTTTGACAATAAACAAAACAATTGGTTGTTTTCTGCATTATTTATTATATTAGTAGTTATGAGAGTCATTTTACATATCAGTGTTTCCTTGTACTTATACAAAATTATGAGAATCATCTCCTTGGAGAAAATCGCCCTCAACTTGGGAAGTTTCTAGATCTGCCACTGAAATAAAGTTATACTTCGCGATGATCTACACATACCAAATTTTGCATAAACAATTCTGCCACTTAAATTTGCGAAATGCACTAACTTTTACTCTGGAATATGCTTGAGAAACAAGAGGATGTCATTTTAACTGCAATAAAGATTACAGGGTAGTAGGTGGATTTTTAAACCAATATGATTAACCGATGACTTATTAATTTCCTTTTTTAATTCACTTATGAATTTTGCGGAGGGCTTGGAGGCCTTCAGCCCCAACTGATTAGCTTTTAGCTTATAATTCTAATCTTTATGCAATAGTAAAAGGATTGCAGAAATGACATGCTAATCTACAATATTTCTTTATAGACCACATTATCTGTGTATTTTCCATCTTTGCCTGGATGCAAAACCTTCTAAGTCAGAATCTTGATGAAATTTCCGGATCCAACATGTGAGATTCCCACATAATATACTATACATGCTAGAACACATAAGACAGTCACCTGGCTTAGGAATTTATTCAAAATTGGTTCAATTCAGAAACAAATAAATCAAATTTTTATTTTAGTGTTACGATTGTATGGTACTATACTCTATTCCATCCTTAGAAAACAGTATTATGCTTATTGCATGCGCAGCTGCCAAATTTTCCCAGCTTAAGCCTTCACCGCATATTAAACATTAAAAAAATAAAACTAATAATTTAATGTAGATCACTGGAAGCCAATAAATGTGCATGTTTTATCATAATTATTGGTTAATCTTATTACCAAATTATATTTAGTAATTAAAATAAGCATATTATTTTCATAAGCTGTTTGCAACATTATCATTTTTAAACATTAAAAGAAATTGTTGGAGTAATTTACAGATAAAAAGATTGATATTACTTTTATGAATCACTACCTCACTCATTGAGGACACTCCCGTAGTGGAGTGTGCCGATGGCCATGACACATCAAACAACCACTTGCTTTAAACTCTCTTATGTGACCAATACATTGTGCCAAACATTGGGTCCTTCTCCCTTGGGAAAATCTTTGGCATGTGTCCCATTGGATAATTCTGTTCCTTCCTTCACAATATGCACATTTTACAGATGAACCAAAAAGCTGGCACCTATTGACCATCTCCCTTAGAAACATCTGGGTGCATACCTCTCGTCTATTCACTCAAGGGTCATAAACTCTCCCTGTTGAGGATTTCTGAACAAATTTGGGTCTGTGTTTACTTCCAACGAAGCCTCTTTCTTCATAGTTGGAGAGGTTTATTTTTAATTTTTTCTGCATCTCATTTCTTCATGGTATTTTTTTGAAGCTTCAAAACTGCTTTTGAGAATAAGGTGGAGGACCCCAAAAATCAGCGTTGTGAGGCGTTATATTTTTAGCTGCCATATACATGAAGTTTACATAATTATCCCCTGGTTTTAGTCATTGTTGCATTCTTAAAAATATGACATTTGGCAAAAATTCATTAAGCAAGGGAGTTTTCCCACAGCAAAAAGCAAAACAATTAAATATGATTTTATGAACCCTAAACAAGGTCTTATGTAATCTTTTTTTAGAAAGATCTTTTGATTTTGCTTCAGATTCTAATAATAATTTCTGTGGAATCCGATTGTTTTTATTTATTCATTGGTTCTAAATTAATTCATTCAAAATATACCCAATGCATTGTAAATGAGCTTTGTATTACAATTTTACATTTTATACATTAATACGCATAATACGTATTACTATTATTATAAATATCAAAGTGTAACTGAAAGTGTATGAACAGACAAAAAGCTTTTATATAAACTTGGTGTTATTTTCCAATGAAATTATTAAAATTACTAAGATTCAGCTTTTCTTAGTTAATTATAAAGCATGGAAATTTATTCATGATGAATGCTTCTCACTTAAATGTTTATTTTATTTTGGCAGTGGGCATCACAAAATATGTTGATTGGTTTTAGGCAGCCTTCCTTTAAAAAAGTTTGGGGGCTACAGCATGATAATATTGCCTTGCTCTGATGCAGCATGTCAATCGCCATTCTATTTCTCAGCGCTGTACTGTGCTTTTGCTTATATATCCGTATCATGAGAACTACAAATGTTATTGGATTGGAGTCTTCCAAAGATAAATTTAAACATTTTTGCACATTTTGTTTGTTCAATGTATCCCTCTTAATCATTTAGGGTCAAAAGGTCATAATGTAAGGGCCGGTCCAAATTTTGGTTTTTAAAATATATCTCGGCAATGAATTGGCCATTTTTGATGAAACCTTCACTAATATCGTTGTTTTAGTGGGATACATTTTCGAGCTGTAAATAAAAGGCGTGAACAAGTTTTACTTTTTCTCAACCATTGAGTGATAATTAGAAGTTTATCCTTTTTTCATAATTTTATTTATAAGTTCCTAACATTATGAATATCTTCCAGATTATCTCGAGGACTATTATGCAGCTTCAGGTTGATCATGAAAGTTGCAGTGCAAAATATAATTCAAATCGGCCCGCGGGATCAAGGGGCATCCATGGAACGGTTGGTTCAAATTTCGATTTTTTTTAAAGATATCTCAGCAACCAATTGACCAATTTTGATGAATCCTCCACCAATATCAATGCTGAACCAAGAAACGTAGAGACTTAGAACTTAGTACACATACTAAAGAGATGTTGAGGATATGCACCTTGGTGCCATAACTTTGATTTCTTGGGGGGGGGGGGGGGGAGGGAGGTATAAAATTTGAGTATATATTTAATTTGTTCATACCACTTGAAGGGGAATATTGTCCACTGACCTTGAGAGTACCTTGAGTTTGGATGAAAATATTAGCAAGTGATATGTGTGCATGAAAAATTCGAAACTCTAAACTCGGGGTAAAGCCCAGGTAATTATCTAGTTTGAAATAAAGTCTACTTACAGTTTCTTCAGAGATGAAATGCTCCTGAAAACATTTCTTCCAACCATTTTGATGGCATTTCCCGATAAATCTCTATAAGAAAACGCAATGAAGTTTCAAATATTCATTAGCTCATCATTTATTATTAAGCACATTTATAAATAATTTTAGACAATTGCATGTATTTAATTCAAAGGATCATTTAATTTTAAATTTTGTCAAAGAATTTATATTTTTAGGAAGTTAACATTTTCGGATGTGTGAATACATTCTACTTTCCAGTAGGCTATAGGCATACCCTATCAAATTGTATCCAAAACCTTTCTCTTCAAGCTCACATAACCAGTTCCTTCCTTTAATGCATCTAATATACCTTTCTTCTTCCTACCTCTTTGTCTCTTTCCTAACATTCTTTATTCTATGGCTTCTTTCAATAGACAGTTTTCTTTCTAATTTTGCTTCAACCATTTCTTCTGTATGCCCCTTATTACTCTATGGTCCTTTCTTCCCTTACTATCTTCAAAATTTCCTCATTTGTCTTCCTCTTGGTCTAACTAATTTTCTCTAGTCTATGCCACACCAGTATCTCAGACGCCTCTAATCTGCTCACATATTCTTTTCTCATTTTCTATGTCTCACACCCATGCTACCCTCCATATCAGGGTATTCACTAACCTATTTTTAATATCTTTATTTAGACTGCCGGTCAACAACTCTGTCTTGTAAATGTCTCCTTAACTCTTGCTATTCTTGTCCTGATATCTTTTATACTTCTTCCATCCTATGGCAGAATACACCCAGTCCCTGACTAATACGATAGATGCATTCTTAAAAAATTCGTGTAAGATGAAATCATGTTAGTCGGATACTAATTTTTCATAAGAGATAATGTAAATAGGGGGGAGGGGGGGATGCATTCCATCATCCTAACCTGATTGAAATATTTTTAATTCTATTCCTTTATTATGACTATACCTTGGTTAATGCTTTGTGTTTTTTATTTGTTTATATATATTTCATAGATGTAAATCATTTTTACAAAAAAGAAATTATGATAACACGGATGGTTCATATTGTTGCTTTGTTAAGACCTGTGTGACAAACAATATCACATGTTTGTTCATTGTTCTCATAGCACTTAAGTAAATCTAGTTTTTGCTCTGGTGATCTAACTTTTCTCAGTTTCTTACTCCCATCATCAATAATATGTGAACCATAAACTTGAGAGTATTTTTTGATGTAGGTGACCGCCATTTTGAATCAGCTGTTCAACTGTTCACCATTTATTTAGCAGACATTATTTAGAAGATTTGTAAAATGATGATTTTAAACAACAAATAATTAAGAATTAAACATTTTTGTTTTAATACGTGAAATAATTTTTCAAAAGATAACAACATACGTTCTAAATAAAATTGTAAAAAATGGTCAAAGGAATTTTTAAAAACATTCAAGAATGATATGTTTTTACATTGCAGTTTGAAAAGCATGAAATCCCTCGTCTTCTGCATCAGACTTATAGAAATTGTCTAATTCATCCTCTTGATCAGATGCTTTCTAGACTTTTTTCACGATCATGGAGAAGTCATGAAGAAATCCTGTTAAATTGAATGACCAGCCATGTTAGTCAAAAACCAGCCCTACTTTAAAAATCGCGTTAAACCAAAATCATGTTGGTAGAATTCGTGTTAGTTGGGGATTAGGTTTACTATCTAATTAACTAAAAAATTCCACCTCTTCCAGCATTTCCCCATTCACCTGGCTATTCCCACTCCTGGAAAATCTCATGAAATTTATTTTCCTTTCATAAATTTTCATCCTGAATGCTTTTACATTTTCATGTAAGGAACTAACTAACATCTGAAGGCCCCTTTCAGAATCACTCAATAATGCTTTGTTGTCTGCATATCCAACTGATTTTACCAGGCTCCCTCCCAATTTTATCCCTGTTTCTACATCTTCCCATGCCTCCCTTATCATTTCTTTGGTATAAAGTTAAACATCACTAATGAGAGTGGGCAGCTGTCTCACCCCTCTTCCTAGCACTGCTCATCCTGATTCTTTCTATACTACCCTAACCTGTGCAGTCTGGTTCATATACAGATTTCTGATTAAACATCTATCTTTGTAATCCACCCCTATTTTCCTCAACATCTCCATCAGCTTAGGCCATAAAATTCTATCAAAGGCTTTTTTCGAAATCTACAATGCATACAAATATATCCTGGTTGTATTCAATGTTTCTTTCTGCCAATATGCACGTCACCTCTATGGCATCTCTACCACAACCTTTCCAAAACTCAAACAGGTCTACACCCATACAGTTATTAACTTTTGTTTCTAGTCTCCTGTTCAAAATTCTGAGAATAACTTTTGCTGCATGTGAAATTAAATTGAATGTTCTGTAATCCTGCCAATCGTTTGATTTATTCTTTTTCTTCAGGGTTATCAAAACTGATCTAGTGAAGTCCTTTGGCCACTCTCCCTCTTCATATATCTTCTGGTACAATTAATAAAAACCTTTTCTAATTATTTTAACATTTCTATGGGGAGGTCATCAATTCCTATTGCTTTCTTTGACTTCATATCTTTGAGAGCATTTTCAATCTCACTATTCAATATTCCTGGCCTAACATCTTCCTCTCTCTATCTCAATAGATTCTGGCTTCAAATCTTTAACATATGTACTCTTTCTCCTAATCTTATTTTTTAACTCTATATTTTCTTCTTCTATATTTTGTATTAACCTGCTTCTACCTCCTCTCTTTCATCTTTTTAATCATCTCCTTTGTTACCTGTGGCTTCCTTATCTCCCTTTATGTTGATGTATGAATAATGCACCCTAAAAATGCTTTGATATCATGTAATTTAATAAACAATATAAGATTTTGCCCTTTTACTGAATTTTTACTTTAAAGTTATTTAAAGCAATGTAAATGTATAAGTAAATACATATAAAGAAATTTAAACTGAGCTAGATTTAAGAACTTGATCTCATTGATGGAGTTGTAAGCATTAGGATTAGGATGAAACATGGAAAGATATGTTTGTTTTTGCTGAAGTTGGTAGTTATAGTTAAGCATATGATCTCGTTGAATAATTTAAAAAGTTTTCTTTGACTTTTTAAAAACTGTAGATGTAGTATTTACTTATAAGAATTCTGAGTAATTCAATAATTACAGTATTACTCGCTAAATGGAATCTTTTCCATGCACAAGTGGTTGTTCAACATATGGTTTTATTTGGTGTTAGTTTAATCAGATTTAATTTTTAAGGTATTTAACATCTTTACCCATAGAATGTATCAATTTAAATACTCACAAAAACAGTAAATGAGGCAATCCATTTAGGGAACCGTCCATTAAATATTTTAGATTATTTTGAGAAAGATCTCTGCAATGAAGTATTTGAGGAAAATTAGTTTTCAGTATCGATAGTAACTTTAAAAACTGCAAAAATCATGAGAAATATAAAAAATATTGAATAATTAAATACTCACAAGCTAACAAGACTTCTCAAACCAAGAAATGCCCCCTGGGAAATATTTGTAATTCTTTGTTTGCTGAGGTCTCTGTAAAGAATGCAAAAAGAAACAAATTTGAACAAGGGAAGTATTTCTGTTTACAGTAAATTATGTATTTTAAATGTTTATCTATTGTTTCAATAGAAAGATTAAAACAATACAAACAAGAGGGATTTTTTCATTGAAGTTATTCACAAAAGGCAGATGGAAGTAGAAATCAGTATCAGTAAACAGTAATAGTGGAATTTATTTCGTTATTCTACATAGTGATATCATACGGAGTGTATAGTGACTTTTCCCTCTCTGTGATCTCTGGTATTTTGACTATACTGATGAGGGAATGCAAGCATACTGATAAATGGAATGGTGAAAAGAGAACGGTAATACTAAAAAGTTTTTTCTAGGACTTACTTGCTAAAAGAGAATGACATATGTACTGAGCCATCTTATGGTATCTTGTGGTTCCTGGCACTTATAATTGTGAGGCCTCATTTCAAGTTCTAAATACAATACCGCTATGGTAGTAATTTCAGACAAGTGGACAAAATACAAATTTTGATTTAATGAAATGGCAAATTTTGATATAGAAATTTTCATTTATGATTTTTATTATAATAATTATAATAAAAATTCAAATAAAAATATTATTTATATTCATACGGGTCCCCTATTTGGTTGGGGCCCTGGACCCAGTCCTGTAGAGCCTCCCCTTAAGACGGGACTGCATATGTACAGTGATTGGAGTAAAATATTAAGGAAGGCATGCAAATTGTAATGATTTACCTTCTTTAGATTACTGGCATATAAGTCAGGCGTCAAAAACAGAATTAAAAAGATGAGCCATTTATTTCAAATACAGCCTATAACTCAATGCAAGAGAGACACGTTAAGCTTGAACAAGCATGTAGTTGTTACAAAATGCCTGTACATGCTCATTGCAGGACACTTACAGAATTTTACACAACCTGTTTATTCATTTTGACATATCAGTAAAAATTATTTTCATGTCATCTCAGCCTTCATTTTATCTGGAGGGTATAAGGTGTGCTCTGGCACCTCTGTCCAATACAGAAAATACATCAACATATCTCTTTTTATAAGTAAATCTGCACTTTCAGGCATTCATATCTCAGGTGAATATTTTTTTCCAGGTGCTCTAGTTTTGTTAAACATTTAGTTTAGAGAGATGCACAAATGCACTTAAAGAACCACTTGTGGCTCTGGAACAAGAGTTTGCTGACCCCTGATATAGGTTACTCGAGATGGTAAATGTGATGAGATTTTATAGTCACTAAGGAATGTTGTTAATATTATGGACTATTATGGACTAATCCAAAGTGGATATGAAATCCAATTTTTGCCACAGTAAATAATTCTTTGATGCCTCAAAGGATATAATTTTAAAGAAAAAATGTATAGGACAATTTAGTTTAGATCTCTTTTGGTTGAGGATTGTGTCAACCGCAGTAGGGTTGCAAGTTAAGCCGATGGTTATCGTCCACATTTATATCTTAGAGATTATCATGCAGATACTTCAATGATGAAGGAAACAACTGTATAGCTTAACAAGTTATTCTATTTGTGGAAATATTGTGGTATTGAATGTTTCACTCAGAGATAGCTTACAATGTCGTTAGTGCAGACAGACCATAGAACGCCATGGACTCAATAGTATCAATCTTGTTTCCCTGAAGATGCCTGTAAGAAAAAGTTAGGACTATTCAGTTCTGCTCTTTAGAAATTATTTGATAAAAACGAGTGTATGGTCCTATTTAAATACAGGAGATTTTTTGTTCTTGAAATATGGAAATAATATTAATATTTTTAGCGCAAAAACAAGTAAAATGAAAAAAATCGTTTAATATGCTTTTATCTCTTCTGTAATACGTTTTATATCGATACTTACAGTGTTCGTAAACTTGGAAGTCCATAGAAAGTGCTGTTGAGTAACGTAGTTATATGGTTGTCTTTTAGATTTAACATCAAAAGCCTCCAAAGACTTTTAAAAGCCAGCGGTGGAATATGCGTTAGTCTGTTATTACTCAAATCTCTGAAAATGAAAGAATATCATAAATAGCTTGAAAAGTCTGTGTCCTCGCAACTTGTTTTGGCTTTCTTGAAGATTTAAAAATACGAAGAATAAAACATAATATTCCGTTCATATCCACCGCACAAAGAAGTGAAATAATGCTCTCATACTTACAAATAACTCAGCCGATGAAGTTTCGAAAACGTGTCCTCATCCAAAGTGTAATTAAGATAATTGTTGGCCATGTAACTGAGGGTAGAAATATTGAAAAGTTCTTTTCATTTCCGGGTGTGGTTATCAATATAATAACATTTTCTTAAAGTATAATCCCTGATTAATTTAAAAGGAATCCGGATGTACAAGAATTGAAGACAGTACGATCTTGTCGTCTAGGGTACTCACTACTTAATCATTTGCTCTTCTATATCCATTGGAAGGCTTTTCAGTCCCAGGCCGGTGCAATTGATGGCAATATCTCTGCATTCACACCGCGGCTCGGTAGCAGAGCACGAGAACGCTGAAAAAATGGTTGGGAAGAAATACCTCTTGCGTCCTTATTCATAATAATATTCGGAGTAGAAAATTCTCAAAATGGCAAGCAAATAAAAAACTTGAAAATATGCTGGGAGTCATGAAACGTTTTAATATATTTTTTGTTGTAATTTGCGCATCCTTTCCAAGATTGTTAATGGTAAAATAATATGTCAGCTACATTGAATAAAAACCTCGGAAAGATATTTTCGCCTTCCGTTTAAATGACAGCAGCCATTAGAATATGAAAAGAAATAAAAACTAAACTAAGTAAAAGCACATGAAAAATATTTATGTAGATTACCAACTTGAAATAAATAAAAATGCTCAATCTTCAAACGAATAGTTACTAGTCGGCGGTTGAGTTTTGGCACCTTGATCAATGTAATACGACGACAACTGTAATTTATCTAAAATTTGTACATATACAGTTTTAAAAAGCTTCGGATAAAATTTTTTCTGGCGCTAATCTTAATCGGGAGTATCGAGTGGTACGTAAACTATAATTTAAGATTCATTATATTTAATTGATATAGTTTTAAGTAATATTTAAAATCTCAAATAGTTTGATCAAGGTGTTGAATATAGACGGGTAACACGTGGAGAGTGATTTCTTTCTATTATGCCGTTATTATAAGACTAAATTGCTACAAATTCGCATTTTCCGTTTTTTATGACCAATGAACGCGTTTTCTTGCCCCTCCATTCTCTTTGCAATAGCTTCTTAGGTTAAAGAAAATCATATCGACTAGAAGAATCAGTTTCTAAATAGAACTCTGAAATGCAAGCGGAAAGTCGTTTCCCGCATGTTTACGATGTCGAAGCAGTGGCTGGATGCCGATGTCGTTTTTTCTCCGCTTGGGAAGAAAAGCGAAAAACAAAGCTTTCAGTCGCTCAACAAATAGCACGTGACAAGAACCACTCTTACTTACGACACCCGTCTTCGTCGGTCCATGACCAGGGGCAGTCAACCCTTCCGTCGCACACGAGGGATGAATTCAGGCAAGGACCGTTTCGACATTTAAACGCCGCATCGTCGCACACCCAGTCCTCTGGCGGCGTCGGAGCGAGTTAAAAAGGAAGGAAATATTTATTATCAATAGAGGAAAATTGACTTCCACCTTCTTTGGAGAAAAAGGCGTATTTTATAGAAACAAAAATGAACTTCAATAACACGCGGCGAAATATTCACAACTTACTTTCATGTTTTAGTTTTTTCGCTGTCGCGATTCATCGTGATGGCTTTGCCTTATATCGTTGTAACGAAGTTTATTTTTTATTTCTATACGTTCGGGTGTTCAAGCCCGTATCTCGGTTCACGGGTTTCTCATATAGTGAAAAATGATCTTTTGGAATCGAACCCGTGACCTCGCCATGGCCGATGACCAGTTTAATACATGCCACTCATGAAAACCAAATGGACAGTACTTGAGTTTTTCGCATTCATTCCTAAACTCTTACACATTGAATGACAGAATGAGATTGACCTTTTTAATAATTTGGATAATGATTGTTATAGTGTCAAACCCCGATTTAGCGCCACCGTTTTTACATCACTGGCATTGGCGCTAAAGCGAGGGTGGCGGTAAATCGAGGTATATGCTTGCACTATGCCAGCGTTTCCCAACCGGTAGTTCGCGTACCCCTATGGGTTCGCTACATAAATCTGAGGCGTTCGCAGGAAAAATTTGGTAATGGCGTCTTTTTCACTTTCTTGGTTTTACAATTCTTACTAATATTTTTATTTCTTTCAAATTAGTTGCACGGATTTATTCATGCTTCAAGAATTATATTTGAATTTTACAGGGTTCTAACTAGAAACTGATGATACTATCAGGGATTCTGATTTTATTGTAAACGTTTAAATACTATGTGCTGTATAAACTTTTTATTTTTCATGAATTAAACGTGGCCAAAAAGATTAGTTTTTACAAAATTTACTCTCCATTATAAGGGGTTCTCCGCCAAAACTGTCACAACTCAAGGGGTTCACGAAGATAAAAGGTTAATCCAAGGGGTTCGCGACGAGAAATAGGTTGACTCAAGATTCGCGAAGTGTAAAAGGTTGAGAACCGCTGCTCTATGCAATCATAAAGTGGAATTTTTGTTCACTGCGATTAATGGGCGGTATGCGGGGGTGGCGCTAAATCGGAATTTGACTAGTTTTTTTTTAAACGGAGAGAAATCCCGAAAGCTTCTGACGCTATTAATGGACTAAAATGTCAAAATTTCCAACTATTTAATTGAAATTCTATTCAGTCACTATCACTGCTATCAACCAGTTCTCAATCACTCAATATGGTTGGGAATTCTTCATTTTCGGAATGACTGCGGTAAAATTTTGTACTCGAAATCGAATTTGAGCCAAGGGCAGATTTTTCCGTGTCATATTTTAAAAACAGTTAAAACTTGAAACAACAGAGTGATGAAGTTAGTGAATTCTTTGATGTTTGATCATCGCAATGCGTTTAATCCCCTTTTGATCGAGAAATTTGCGCCGCTTACTGTAAATAACCTGAGATCATTTTGAATCCCTTTCGTCTTAAATAATCTCCATTTGTATCTATACGTCAATCAGAGTCCTCACTGTTACCGTTGTCATCGTTCGTTTTCGAATTTCATATGAAAAACATGGGTGTGTGTGTATATTTTTGGCTAATCAACCTCAAGCTCCTTCCACACCGAACACACAAGGGAGGAGGAATACCCGGTGCCGGCATTAGCCTAATTTTAACGAAGAGCACCAAGAGGTGCAAGGGAACGTTGACTTTGTGCGATCTCCTGAAACCACACAAACGGACGACCTTGGAAAAAATCCCACTTTCACAGGATTCGTGCCCGCTGCCTGTTCGAACAGCAGGCGAGTAGCAGCCAGCGTCCTAACCAGTACACCACCGGCACCGCTCTGAAAAACATGTAATTACATATAATTTCTCCCTGCTAATGATGGTTAATCTGATACGATTGGAATGGTAGTTCTTCGTTCCAGTATTAGCTGAAAATTGCGATACATTCTCATAGTTCACGCGAAAAAAGTCAAGCTCTATGTACTTACTCTCTGGCTGTAAAACTTGGTTGCATAAATGAAAAGATTATGTATTTCAGCCTTCGGCTGAGAAACGGTTCCGTATCCTTCATCCTGGAAAACTGATCTCTTTTCGTGTGTTAGCAAGGAAGGAGTCGTTGGAATCAACTCTGGCAGCATTAATAATTTATTTCCCGTCAGCGTTGCGAATTCTGAAAGTAATTTCAAGTCGTATTTACTGCATCCGACGAGGTGTGAACGATCGGCGCATCCGAATCTCGGCTGACCGGATCTGTAGCAGCGCGACGTCATCGGGACGCACTGACCACTCCGGCAGCGGAATTCGTCCGCCCCGCACTCCTTGGGCCAACCTGGAAAGCAATGCATAGCGATCAGAAGGGCTCGGGTCCGTTATTACGACGGGAATCGAAGCGGAAAATTTGAGACGTGAGAGAGGGAGGCTCAAAGTGCGTTCCCACGAAAAGGTCCGACGAGCCTCTATCGGCACGTCATAATAAACGTGATTTATATTCCACACTGCAACCGGAAGTATAACTTCTAAGACTCGAACTCCAAAAAGGATTAATAAAAAAAGTTCAAATTTTTGGGCTTTGCTTGCTTATTTTGTAAAAATAATTTAATGTTTCGGGATTAAATAGAGCGAAAAGAAGCTCTTGACTCGGGGGAAGTTCAAAAAATAATTATTAAATAAGTCAAAGTTATTACTTATAATATTTTTTTCGTATTGTTAATTTTGGTTTAAAAAAAGATAGATACCGAACTTCGAGTAATTGGAAAAAGATACATGGGAAGAATGGTAATATTGAATGAGAAATGAAAAAAAAGAATTCTGGATGTTTCAAGTTTGACTCGTTGTATGGAGGCGTACTGAATTTTAACTAGATAGGAACAAGTTCAGAGTTAAAAATATTAGAATATGTTAGGTTAGTTATTTTTCTTTTTCTTTTCACTCACCGCAGTCCGTTTCATCCGAAGCATCTGCGCAGTCGTGGTAGTAGTCACACCAATAATCCTCTCTGACGCATTGCCCGTTGAGACATTTCCTGTGCCTCGGAGGACAAAGGACCTCATCTAGGAATAGCAGAGATTAGCGCAAACAATGTTATTATATCATGAGCCAAATAATATTTAATCATGATTTGTTAAATAAAGTGTTTTACACTGGAAAAAGCAAAACATTTTTTTATCCTTCGTTCATAAAATGGAAAAAAACTCGCTGTCAACTTGGCCGCGCGACCAAACGCTAGATTTTGCGATCAAAGTCGCATCCAGTGAATTTAATTAGGCCACTGTTAAATGCGGTGTTATGTAACAAGCGCAAAAAATAAAGGTCTTTCTAATCGCTGGTAAAGTGGAAAAAAAGTCGTTTCAACGTGACCGCGGGGCTGAAATACTATAGATTTAGCGACCAAGCCTAATCCAATGCGGCTTATTCGCATTATTTGGCTCTCTCATAATGGAGTAGTGTAATACATTCACCACGATTTACTCGATGCTGATTGGCCGCCTAGCCTTGCGGCAAATGTGACGCGCGACTGAATCATCTTTTTATTAAAGGAACGTTAATTCATCTTTGTTTCCGAATTTGGAGTACGTTTTAATAGTATTACGAGAATGGAAATAACGATCTGACCGTCTATTTGTTGAAGACATTGGAGGGATGTATACTCACCACATCCAATTTCGTCACTCTTATCCCAGCACTGGTAGTTCAGGTCGCAGCGTTGCTTTGCAAGGATACACTGTCCGTTCGCACACTGGAACCAATTCTTGTCACGTGACCAAAGCGGTGGACACGGCGTGGGATCTGAGATTAAAATTAAACTATCAGTTCAATTCAGTAGTTCAGTTCTATCGTTGCCGTTGTTTTCAATTCGCGACATTTCTCACGGAGAAATGTCGAAGTTTATCTTAAGGCTCAAGTAGATATTAGCAATGCTTCACAGTTAAAAATTAAATTCTAAAATCAGAATTTGGTTTTAATTTTGTGTTTATGAACGGTTTAACTGCAGTAAATTAGTCTTTAAAAAATTTTTACGCGGAAATTTTATAAAAATGGATATTCAAATTTCCTTTCCTACTGCTTTTGCTATATTCTAGATCGGGTCGGCAAAGTTTTTTCTGTCGGGTGCCACTCTTCATCAATATTCATTATTTGTGACATTCCGCGCGTGCCACTCTAAAATTCATTTGATCCGAAACCCTTACTAAAAGTATTTCTTATATAATAAAACATCCTGAAAGTAATTCGGTATAACTGCAATACGGATTACAATTGACATTAAAGTAGAATTCACTTGAAAATACATTTTTTGTAATTATTCTCTGAAATATTGTGCCATGTAAAAGCTCTCCGGGTGCCACCTTTTGGCACGCGTGCCATAGGTTGCCGACCGCTGTTCTAGATAGTGAACGAATTGGACAGTATGGTAGCGTTATCCACTTTAGAAGAATACATAGTATACCCCCGTCGACTTCCTTAACTTGTCGACTTATTTCTCTTGTCAATTTCCTCTCCACCCCCTCTCCCCCCTCCACCTCCTCTCCCCCTCTTCTCCCCCTCCACTCTTCTCCCCCTCCACCCCTCTCCCCTTCCATCCCCTCTCCCCTTCCACCCCCTCTCCCCTTCCACCCCCTCTCCCCTTCCAACCCCTCTCCCCCTCCATTCCCTCTCCCCCTCCATTCCCCCTCCACTCTCCCCCTCCACCCCCTCCACCCTCTCTCCCCCTCCCTCCCCCCTCCACCCCCTCTCCCCATCTCCCCCTCCACTCCCTCTCTCCCTCCACTCCCTCTCCCCCTTACCTCCGCATTCGATCTCATCCTCGCCGTCGAAGCAATCCCACTTAAAGTTGCACCGAAGCGCTGCAGGTAAAGAGCGGTTGTCTCTGCAGGTGAAGAATTCCATCGCTCCGGAGTCTCCTTCGGGTACGTCCGTGAGGTTGCCGTATGCTGTGATGCGAAAGCATTTATTACAAAAAAATTAAATTCAGTTGTGTCATGATAAAAATGCGTGATATCTGTTGGGAAATATTCGACTCCAAGGGGGAAAATGGGAGGGTATAATTTCGTTTTGAAACCGTGAGAAGTGAGAGAGTGGAAAATAATTCCTCTCGAAAGCAAATATGCATCGTAAAACATCTTATGCGAGGGAAAAACACGAAGCAAAACTGGTTTTATAATATGAAAAAACATCTATCGCTTACAAAACTTTTTAAGTTGGAACTCTGGTGTGCTTTATTGTGTAATTATATCCGATTATTAATTTATTTCAAACTTAAGATAAGTGATGCTTATCCGTGTAAAATAATTGTTTGGTAATAACACACAGCGCAGAGAATATTGCAAAGTTCTTTTTAAAAAAAATGATAATCCATAAATATCAATTTGGATACCACATCTCATTTTCCAACTTTATCATATTCTCGCTCCTGGAGGTTCGTCGACTCTTCAACCCAAGATGACTCAGTCATTTTTGCCCCAGTTTCGTTTTTATTTAGGTTTCTTTTAAAAATACGGATCAATATTTTTGCGAGAGAAATATCGCGACCACGGAGGAGTGCGTTTTCTTGCACTGCATTCTCGCCGCTTGCGACGCGGCATCTTTTTACCGCAAGTCCGTAAAAAACATAAACGAAACGGGGAAGCATTTATTAGAGTTTTAAGTTACGGTCACATACGATACGGTGATAATTCTTGCATATTAGCGACAGTTTGGGCCCGAGAAACACTCGGAAAAGGTCGTGCAGTTCCCACGAAGTGACAGGTCTTAACGCTTGGAACACGTAACAGCAACAAATTATTCCGCTCTCTGCTGGAGAGAGGAGTAACTTTGTTTGACATTAAACGTTAATCTCGAGTGATATTAAGTTTTACCTTTCGTAGACAACTGAATTAGAGTTTATTACCGTGTCTTTGAGGTGCACAACTTTATGTCCTCGACGTTCCCTTTCTCCATGTGAGGTATAGGAAAAATAGAGCTCGCCGCTAGTTCACTTAACAATATTTTCGAAATTATGAAAGGTTATTAGAAACTTGTTAGGTTTTTAGGCGTTATTTACAATAAGTGAAAAAAGAACGCCTTACGGTCAGGTCGTGTCCGTCCATCCGTCCGCATGTTTCATCTCAGAAACTACTGGGCGGATGTTGATGAAATTTAGTATTTAGGACATAGGGGCAAAGACGTGACCTAATCGAGAGTACCACTTTACTTGTGACAAAAATGAACTTTTCTTTATATCTCGTACAATGTCACATAACAAATAGTCTTTGAACGGCTTTGTAGAACTAGTCAAATAGAATATGTTTTGTTTAGTACATTTTTATCGAAGGACTAACCGATTTCAAGAAAATCAAACGAGAAAGTCGTAATTCACTTTGAAATTATTGTTAGAAGTTTTTTCCCGTGTTTTTTAATTGTTGTCAACGAAAACAATATTCGTGCAACTGATGTAAACAATATCTGCTGTAAATACCTAATTAGTTTAATTTTCTTTCGTGCGCATGCAACATTGGGAAAGTCAATCAATCAATCAATCATTTATTTAACACAAACATTTCTCCAAATTACATGTGTTATAATAGATATACAACAAGCACATACGACCATGCCCTCGGCGAGATTCGAACTCGCAACCCTGGCATTGGGAGCTAGACACCCTAGCCACCCCACCCCTCTGCCAAGGCCGGCAGAGGAAAATGAAGGGAGATGGATAATCTACGACGAAGAAATGAACGTAAATACGTCTATTTTGTTTGCGTATACATAGCGTATGTAAGTGAAAAGAAATGGGTAATTTACGACGAAGGGATGAACGTGAACGTAAAGGTTACATAACTGCTATTCGAGTGATCTAAGTTTTGAATTCATTGTCGATTGTCTTATTAATTACAATTGTTAGGAAATTAGTCGGTGAATCAAAAATTCGATATTTCCTTGACATCACTACTGGCATTTCAGTTCGTAGACATAATACTAAGCTATTAATATTTATCTCTTTTGACATGATCACATACATCGTAGAGAACGCCTCTGCCTCGCATGTATGCACGCATGATGTTTGCATCTTTCCACTCTTGTTAGTCTATATAAATTTTTAATTACATTGCCCTGAGTTTACATTTCAGCGAATTTTTAAACGGAATTGTCTCGAACTGGAAGGTTCTTCATATTTTGTCTTCGATAATACCCATAGAAATTATAATTTTATAATTTCGGTATTATTAATTTATCGCATAATGTGTTTTGGTATAGATTAGGTAAATGCTGCGGCATCTTTCTAGGCAAGACCCATGTGAGCGCATCACACGTAAATGACCGATTTCGGCGTGTTTGCTACTTGAAGGAACGAACCTCTTAAAGAAGAGCTTCCCTGACCATTCAAATCAGAAGATTACCCTTTTAATTCGTTTTCTGTCAGCGTGACATTTTTTAAATAGCTCATTAGATGATTGCTTTATTATTTTCTTGTTGGCGCTAAAATGGATGCAATGATGTATATATTTTTTTGGAAACAGCTGCTCTCAAAATCGGAGCAACTTGCATCCATGTTATGCCATTTTACATTTTTCTCCTACCTCTACGACATACATTACGTGTGATTTCATAAAGGTCAAGGGTGTATTTGATCGTTAGCCTCCGAAATCGTGCTCTTCCCTTGTCACTATCCATACACCAATCGTGCATGCCCATCTTCCGATACGGTCACAGCCGTAAAATGGTGGTTTTTCCTCTTTAATTTGATTTTTCAATATTGTCTTCACGTTTGCCATGACGGTTTAATATCTTTGCTCATTACCATCTATATTGATGACTGGGATGTTCATCATCTCTCATTCCTCCCTAAACTTTTCCTTATCATCCATCATTTAAAGATGATCGTAGTGACAGAAAATCTATTCTTTTTCCGCTGTGATGTTCGCCATATTTCAGATCTCAAAGACTCTCTACTTATCAGAATCATAGCTGGAATGTACGGTGTCAGTTAACAAAGGGTTCGGGAGCAACTTTAAAAAAGTTGTATGAAATATTATTTCTCTTGCGTTGTAATGAAGAATGATTGAACTATAGTGCAGTAAAAGAGAGCGAGCTACACTGGCAAATATATAAAATATAAGCGAAGGAAATTCTCCAAAGCCAGTCAAACTGATAAAACCCGGTTTTTATCCGAGTTCATCTGCTTTTATCCGGCCTTTTAACCGGGTTTTATCAGTTTGACTGGCTTTGGAGAATTTCCTTCGCTTATATTTTAGATTGAACTATAATTAAAATTATTTTAACATTAAATGTAAAATAAATATTAATTTAAATTAAAATACATTTGTGGCACCTTTTTGCCCCTGCGACAGTTGCCGTCTTCGACACCCTATTTACAGAAATACTTATAATGCTACAGTTATAGTATACTTAAGCCATTAGTTGAACCTTCACGACTCTAAGCTAAAGAATTAATACTATCTATTGAAAACAGACCATGTTAAAGTAGTTAGACAAATATAGTGAACCAGTCGAAATTAATTTCTTTTGACACACAAGAAAAATAAAATATATAGTATGTGTTAATAGGTTTATGAATAAATAAAAGTTTCCATTTGGTAGTATCATTTTATTGAGAAAACTTTAAATTAATAAGTGAATTTACATGATTACCAATATTTTATCTTCATTTGATGGAGTGATATATCGTAACTTGTTATTTGTGAGTTGATAGGTATATGGCTCAATTTATCATAAAAAGCTTTGTTTGTAAGCAGTTCATCCTAGACCAGTGTTTCACCACCAGTGGGACGCGAAGTTTCGAAAATAATTATCATAACCTTTTCCAGCAAAATCATTGCAGTATTTAATGTCCTTAAAATTTTGCATTAATGACTAATAAAATACTAAAATGTATTCATTTCATTCAATTTTTTTCAATTTCATTCAATTCATTTCTTGGAGAAGATGGGGTTTTGTTTTTATCATGGTGGGACACTGGTTTTTTGACAAAATATTTGGTGGCACGTAAAGATGCTGTTCTAGACGATTTAAGGACGATTCTTATTCCGGAAAAAATTATCTTTCTCTGGATAGCTAACAAAAGTAGTTCAATATTTGAAATATTAATTTTTTTATTATTTTATGTAATGAATGTTAAGGATATTTGTCTTGATAATTGTTTTGTTTATATCTGTCACTCTTAATCAAATTAAATATTTCGTTAGAAAAAGCAACAATTGACACAGTGAATGATTAGGTTTCTATAAGCGTAAATGTTTTAGATTTTGTTTTTCAAAGTCTGTCTTCCAATTAAATTGATATCGGTGCGATTTCACTCATTAATACATGTCATGTGATTGTCTTGCCTTTCTCTAGGTTGTATGCCTTGAAGTTTACACTTTTTATGCCACATGCTCTTTATTATTTATAAGCATTCATAAATAAATCTAGAAGAAATCGCGAAAAAGTAACAGTCATGTCATACTTGCGCTCTTGATATCGCTTATGATATCACATGGAGGTATTAATATCGCTTAATATTTGCATTTGAAAATATTAATGACCACGAGCATTTTGCATTGATAACCGCGTGGCGGGGGTATGTTGAATCGCAAACATTTACATTGCTCATTGTGGACATTAACATAATTATTTTAGCTCTAGTAACTTACGGCATCGGAACTCGTCTGAGTAGTAATTCCCGTTTTGGCAGTCGTTAACGCGGTCACAGATAAACTCCGGTTTGATGCAACGCTCCCTGTCACCGGCGGCCACCGCCGTCATCTCCTCCATCTCCTCCTCCGTAGCCTCCAGCTCCTCCTCCGCACCTCCTCCCTCTCTCGTCTCCCCCTGATTCTCTGCAGTTGGCACGGTGCAGCTTAACGTCTTCCCCTGGAGGCATATGTGAACTCCTGTAAATAAACGGCGGAATTAATTTGGAGCCCGTGGGTTTTCATAACAGAGCGACGCATGCGGAACGCAAGAGAACGAGGAGGTTGAATGCGTCCAAAGAATACATTGTTTACGTTTTTTAGGTGCAACATATTTAATCTATTTGCGCAGCATTCAGGTTCATGACTTCTGCTCTGTAAGAGTAGGTTTTCGTAACCGTTCCATTTACTTTAAAACACAAGAGAGCGGTTCTTGAGATATGGAAACAGGTTGTAAAAGTATTATGCTTTCTCGTGAAATGTTTGCTCTCCTCTCAACCTTTTGAGATTTCGTAATTTAATGCCAAATTGTCATTTGTCATAAATATTTTCCATTTCTATTAAGCGGAAAATATGCGTAGTGGCTAGGAAAAAGTTTTATAGCTACTTCTCATGTGTTTTAAATAATTCTATAAAGGCGTAATTTTGTATAGAAAAATAATTATACTTTGTGCATGACTTGAAAGATTTTCAAAATATTTCATTCCTAAAAATAGAAAATTAAAAAAGTAAAAAGTGTCCCAACCAGCCCCGGTCTCCTTTATGTGTTTGGTGTGGAAGGAGTAATGGCTATAATAATCCAAGAGGTTGATTAGTCAGAAATTCCATACAAACAAGCAAACATAATGGCTTGGAAACAATATAGTCCCAAGAAATTGGAAAAGTTCCCTAATGCTCTACCGTGTTGTTTGGCTCATGGCCCTATCTTGTTGAAATTAGCCTCAGCGACTTTCATTCTCTGTTATGTACACTATTCTTTATTTTCATGATAGCAATGTAGCGATTTCACAGATGTTACATTTAAGGGAGAGGGGGGATAGATGGGTGGATAGAAGAGGGGGAGAAAGTTGGAGAACTGGAGGCATGTGGAAAATCACCCTGTATAAGTGTAAAGTCTGCTTATACAAATTAAACAAATCAAAATTTTCATTTTCCGAATTTGAAGTCACCTAACGGAAAATCTATTTACTACTTGGAAAATCCAATCGACTGGAAATTCATAGATTTATAAGAGCTATCTAATTCAAAAATAATGTTACAAGTACCTCTAGTAGTTTAGCTACAATACCATTTAAAACTTTTGAATTTTCCGAATTTGAAGTCACCTGGCGGGAAATCTATGAATTACTTGGAAAATCCAATCAGCGGGAAATTCATAGATTGATGAGTTATCTAATTCAAAAAGAATTTTTCACATCTCTTTTTAAAAAGTTTGTTGTCCACAGACAGACAGTCAGCGATCACATGGACACGTCTCTTCCTTAAGAAAACGTCCTAAAAATAAATGATTTATTTTGAACGACGTTAGTGAGCAATCACAGAATAGAGTCCAGAATATTACTTGGGAAAATCTGGAGTGATACGGTAACAATTCTCCTTTCGTCCGGTTTGCTGGAGAATTTTTTATATTTGAATGAGATTTTTCTCGCCGTGACACGTGAATTCTAAGAGAGGTTCAAAATCCATTATATCCGTAATGGAGACAATTCCTAATCCCCTCGTCTTTAATTTGCTTTCATTAAGAACGAAATGTTACGTCCTTCTTCCCCCCTCTTCCCCCTCTCTCCCCCCTCTCTCTTCCCTCTCTCCCTCTCTCCCCCCCTCTCCCTCTCTCTCTCCCCCCGTTCGTTTTGTCCTGGTGGCTTCTACTCGACCTTGGCATTCTGGAGCCTTTTATGGCTAACAATATCCGCTGCGGAAAGATATTTAGCCTTGCGAAAGATATCTGATCCTAATTCCACCTCTCGAGGCCCATCGTTATTGCTCTCTGGAGTATTCTCCGCCAAAACGCTCTCAATGCGTTCTAGTTGTGATGCGAGTTTTGTTCTCATCCATGCCGGAATTACCCGGCCTCACTCTGCTCAAGGTCTACTCCAAACACGTGTCTAATTAGGCGGTGTGTCCTCCAGCATCAAGAATACGTGTGCGTCCTTTTTATCGTACCTTACTCGATAATGTAGCTCAAAACAAGAAGTCCAAACCAGGACTAATGCAGGCTGGTTTCCCATTCCAAGGAATTCTCATGCCATTAATGCCACCCGGAATCATCCGGAATTACTCCACTGTAGATACATCTCTCCCGGAATCCAGTAGAACTTGCCCATAAAGCTAAAATTTCGTAATTTAGTCATTTTTAGATTTACCTATCTTATTACCTCTTATTCAGTTGAGATTTTGGTAGAATTATAACCTTAATTTGAATAAAGCAATACTTAACGTGGAAATGTATGAAGGAAAACGAGGTTTACCTGTTCACACAAGTTAACTGCAAGTCAAACAAGAAGGCCAAACTAGGACTAATGCAGGCTGGTTTCCCGAAGTTGACGTCCCGAGTTGATTACTTATATTGACAGTATATGTTTCAGTATGTGTTAGTCATTCCGAGGAATTCTCATAAACTCATAGTTTATCAATGATAGAGAAAAATCGGAAAACAAATTAATAGAGTATTATCAGGTTTAAAATACTAAAAGCAATGTCAAAATCTCTTTCTGACATTTTTCATGTATTTTTTAAATAAACGAATTTAATAATGTTAAATGTTACTGTTTATACGCTAATTTGTATATCCAATGCTGAAGAGAAGTCGAGTGGAAAACAAAATAAACCATTTGTTCACTCATCTATTCTCAAGCCGATTTCGATAATAATCGTCTCCATGGCAACAACCCGATAAAATGCGATTTAAAACGCAAAAAGTTGTTTTAATAGAAATTCAAGAAAATACGATCAATTATCAAAATTCGGTGATAAGAATTAGAATCTACATTCCCCTTATAACAATACAAACCTTGCTCCGATATCACGATTTTAAGATATTTTAAAGTATTCAAGAATACATCTCTGCACGATGGATTTGAGACTTCCTATGTAAAACAAATAGGGAAAAAAACGTTCCTGGAATAGAACCCTGGACTTCAACCTTCGCCAAATAAAATATAGCCCAGAGGTGGGCCCTGGCAGCACTAGCCTCATACCAAGTTTCATGAAAATCGAATGCCAAGGTATCTTTCTTATAATAAAGGGCTATAGAATGAATAAATTACGATCCCCCCATTCTTGTTTAAAGTACTGTCCGCCGCGCAAACTAATTAGCTTGAAAATCCTGCCACTAGGCAATTGTTCTCAAACAGAGATTTTTGTCTTGTCGGTATATATAAGTATTTTATCTTTATTCTTATCGATTAGAAGCGGTAAGTTAACTAAACGAATCGTTCCGTTTGGCTAGCATATTGTTTGTTACCTTGTGATGCTTTTAATCGAAACTCGTCACACGAGTATACGAGTATGCATTCCTATATTCGCGAATCATGTTTTAAAATTTCATTTTTATACTTCCGAGACATCTTTATCGACATGTTTTATTATCGTTCGCTTGAATTTAGATCTCCCATATGAACTTCATTCCCCTTAAAACGTTCGTCCGCTTCTGTCTTCAATTCATTAGCCCACCGAAACGACATACACGGGTTAGCCAACCTGCTGCACCGGAGAAAATGTATTTATCTCACCCCATAGATGACAGCTGCTTGGATTAATTAGTTCCATGACTTTTCGAGATTTCACCGGCTAAAATTCTTATTGAATCATATTAAATTATTCGTAAAATTAGACTTAAGGATCGAGAGAAATAATTTCGCTGCCTTAAAAAGATTAAAATATTTTTTAGTTGATTTTAAAGTCGCGAACAAATATTTTGGTCCGATCAATTAATTTAGATTCTTTGGCAGTATTTGTCTAGTGGACGAATGGCTTAACTTGGCGCATTGATGTATTTTACTGCTTTGTTTAAAACGGAGTGTAGGATGTATGACTGAAATAGGTTCGCTATTTATTTTCCATTTCGTTTCTTTTTCTGGTGTTATACATTTCTTCATAGGAGATCGCTTGCTTTATCAGCCAAGCTTGCATTTTCGCTATTTTATTCTGAGTTTTTATTCGACAGATCTTAGAACATTTCTGCTTTTAACCTCTGAATCGCTTATTTCCAAAAAAATTATTATTCACCTTTGACGTCCTCGTAGAACTGGTCGCAGTCTTTCTCGTCCGCGCATGTCTTGAGGCTCTTCACACCATTCCACTGTGTTCCAGGAGGCTCAGTCTCCCAGCCGCAATCACATTGGGAGTCACATACGTTAGCCTTACGTATACATCGGCCGGAAGGACAAAGGAAGTCACTCGAGGCGTCGCATGATGCGTTGCCTATTTGAGATAAAAGCGTTGTCAATAAGCTACCAACAGGTTTGATCTCGGATGTTTTTTGTAAGCACGGGAAATAAAGGTGTCATCAACTGACCGACTGCATCTTCCCAAACGATTCCAAGGAAGTAGAAGTATAATTTTACATATGTATTTATATGTTTGCTCTATAGTTAACGAAAACCCACGACTTTTCTTTCCGACGGCAGTGATTACCAAATATAAATCAGTGAAAGTCAGTTGATAGTGTATCGGTCATGTGATTGTCATATTTTAGTTTAATAGGAAGATATTTGACACGCTAGCAGATATATTTTAAATGCCTGCTTTTATTTTTAATCTTTTGCTTTAAGAGTTGTAGATAATTGGAACGAAAGCATATTTTGGCAACTAGAGAAAAATTATCATAGTTGTTGTTAGAGGAAAATACTAACAACCATTGGTGGTGATGGTAGCGTTTTTTGCACGAAATGTAAGTGGAATTGCTCTGGAGAAGATGCAGTCCACTCGTGGATGCATCAGTCCCAGACAAATTGATATTTATTGCTGACATTAAACACAGTTATTGAGATAAAAGCAACATATATCGGAAATTATATCACGGATGGTAATTTAAATTGCGTGCGTCAAACATTCAACCAATCTCTCTGATTAAAAGGCAGTGTCGATATCAAAATATTTCAGACAAGAACGTGTGGTTCCTTGACAATCGTTTGCTTAGTAATTAGTAGTTGCACTGTCACTCCTAATGATTATCAATTACCCTTTGAAGACATTGTGATTTATTTTTGGCGCAAAGTATAATATAGCTAAATACTGTTTACCAAATCTTCAAAACGAAACTTACAGTGAAGTTCGTCTGTGAAGTCCTCAGGACAGTCAGGCCACCTGTCACACCAGTAGTAGCGGTGTACATTTGTTCCGTCTCCGCACGTGACGAAATCGTCTGTAAATCGAAAAATGATCTATTAGTAGTAACGTAGATCGACAGAGTTATGTAATTTTTATAACATGGTAAAATATGAAAAGTTTGATGGAACTAATACCCATGCAAAAGCAAATGCAATTACTCTCGATAAGGCAAGCATTATACATAATCAAAATAATCTTCGTAATAGATATAGAAACAAAACAAAAAGTCGAGTGACTACACGGCATTCTTTAATAAGGGAGATGAATCTACCTTAATGACTGTAAATGTGTGTTGGGCCTTACCAATCCTGAAAACTTGGGTAAACTAGTGAAAACATATTCCGCAAAATATCAAATTCCAGAAATGAGTTGTCAAGCTGATCTTAAGGCAGAAATTCTGTTTAAATCAAGATAAATCTAATAGCCATTAAAAAAAATCAAAAATACAAAATTTTATGCCTAAGACTTTTTAGCCACTCAACAAAAATGGGGTAGTTTTTGCGTTTAATTGTACCTCCCGTCAACTTAAACACTTCCGATAAAATGAAGGCTATGAGATTGGGAGAAATTTGCGCGATGTATACGCAAAAAAATATTAAAAATTGCAAAATTATAAGTATCAAGCAATTTTATCCGGATTTGAGGGCTCATTTATTTCTGATATCGTTTAATTTCTATCCCATACTAAACCCAATTCAAGAAAAAACATTTGAACTATTACAATACCTAGTAATTTACGTTCGATTGGCCCAATGTTGGAACAGGAGATCGATCAAGTTGAGTTTGAGATTTCGTTTGTATGAACTCACCCGCATTGCATAGAAGCTCGTCCGATCCGTCTTTGCAGTCTGGAATCCCATCACATATGTATCCGGGACGTATGCACTCTCCGTTGTCGCAGCGGAATTCAGATTTCCAGCAACTCCGAAACGCTAAGTAAATGGTTAGGGAAGGTGGTTGTTATACATACCTTTGGTTTGCTAAAAAAAACTAACATTGATGCCGGTCTAAATTCATAAAGAAGAATATTTTCTAGTTGCAATCGCATGAAAAATGGGTGAAGAGTTAACGACAAAATTGTCTTTGGCTTTCTTAACAGCTGTGTAGCATAACTTTTATCTCCCCCGTCAAACATTACTTCAAATGAAGATTTTTCTATTGAAAATGCTAAGAAATAATGCACAGAGAGAAAGTGAATACAGTAGTCCCTTGCGCAATACGGGTATCGCGTTCTTGAAAAATGCTGCGTTGGACAATACCGCGTAGCGCCAATTTAATACCTTGTGGAGAAAGTCACGTGTTCGCATAGACAACAAGATTTCCCACGTCACATGCGTACATAAAATTCTCTGCAATCCAACTGTGTATAATTAAATTTAATACGTGCTGAGCATATAAGCGTCAGCCATTTAACCCTGTATTACTAAATCCGCGTTAGGGAGACCCGCATAAGCTTACTGTATTTACTAATTTCTATTGTTAAAGTATGACTTTAATTGTTGTTGATGTTCATATTCCTCTAAACCGTTCATCATCATGGTAGGTAGTCTGTCCATAGACAGGTCCATGATTATTCATGGTTAAACCTGGTTCTCCATATACTCCTATTTTCCGCTGTCCTCTTCATATCTTGATAACTCTCTTTCCCTTTCAAATTAACTATCAGCTGAAACCTCTTCCTACCTCTTTCCCTTTTTCCGTCTAGTTTTCCTTTTAACACGTCTTTAATCATACTCTCTCTCCTCAGGTAACGTCCATCCCAGTTTGCCTTCCTCTTTCTAATAGTCTGTATAATCATTCGCTTCTCTCCTACTCTTCGTAGCACTTCATCGTTTTTCATCCTATCTGTCCATTTTATCTTCGGAATTCTCCCTCAAGTCCACGTTTCAAAGCTTTCCAAGTATTTGATGTCATTTTTCCTTAATGTCCAAGTTTCTGCCCCGTACAAAGCTATTCTCCATACATAGCATTTTATGAACTTCTTGCGGATATCTTCCCTTATATTCCCCGTAATTAGGTGTTTCTTTCTTCTGAAAGTCGCTTTTGCTTTTCCTATTTTAGTTCTGATCTCATCCGTACATTTTGCTTCTCGTGTTATGATGCTTCCAAGGTATTTATATTCTGAAACCTTTTCTAAAGGCTTCCCTTCAATACTTATGTTCAGATTCTCTTCATTGCCTGATAAACCGTTATGATTTTAAAAATGCCTTCGTGTAAAATCGATTGTTTTTTATTATTTACTAGCGTAATTGCCCGTCAAACATGACGGGTATGCATGAATAAAGAATATTATTATTAAAATGAAAATAATTGCCATTCTCCCATTTCCTCCCTTTTTCTCATTCTCTCTTTCCCTCCCATTCTCTTCCTCCCTCACATTCTCTACCTCCCTCCAATTCTCCCTTTCTTTCCGATTCTCCCTCCCTGGGATTTTACAAAACTCGTACATACAGAATTAATATTTATATGGTAACGATTTTAATATGGCCAAAACCATTTTAACTTTCTGGAACATTCTATTATGTGAATTATGTATTTTTTGTGCATATAAAATGTAGTTTAATTAAAATAAATTATAATAAATTTGATTTTTCTGTTTTTAGCCAAAGATTAAAAACTTACTCAAAGAATAACGGAATATTTATTTATATTCGTTACCGTCGTACTGTTTTTCAATTCGCCGCGGAAATTTCGTGAATATGTAAACAGATGCGAAGCAAGATTATAGTTCTAGCCAGTCGTGCGCAGTTACACGAAACCGGCAACAATGCGAATCACTTACGACAAGATTTTCACGTAAAAATAAGTCAAGTTTTCTCTTTAAAATTTAATTTGTTGACCGATTCGACGCGCATTCGAAAATAAACGGCAAGAAAATAAAATTTCGTTCTTTCGGACGTTCTTCGCTTCAAGTCTCGAAGTTGTATGGCGATTCTAAACAATTTAAAAATTCAAATGTTTAATGCACTACACTCATCCCCGTGTCAATCTAATGGAGGAAATGTGCGCTCCTGGAATCGATCCCATAACTTAAATGTAAACGGCGAGCAGCTTAAAATTTAAAGTGTCGTTGCCAAGTAATTCCGGAAAGCTTGATTGCAAAATAATGAAAATTTTTCCAGTTATAAGCGGTTTTATCATTCTCTCATTTAACTCCGTATGACGTTCCGACTCGCACACATACACAGAGTAAGCCTTTTATCTAAGAAAATCGCATTAAAATATTTATACATTTTGACGTGAATTGGCATAAAGTCGCTTTTTCTGTATTTTCTCTCTCTCTCTCTCTCTGTGGATTGCTTAATTATTTACTTTATAATTACCATAACCTTCGTCGCGCCTCAAAATGTTTGGATCTACAAAAATAGCAATGTCACATTGACTTAAATAGAAAGATTGGCTATTTTTTAATTCACAAGGATTACGTTATAATCCAACTTTACGAAAATGGCTCAGCGGAAATACATTACCTTTGCCACGTCCTTTCTTAACTTGGCATTTTCCAAAGTTATTGTCTCTCTTTGAGATTGAGCCGGCTATTTCGTTCATTGCCATCGACCTCGATCCAAATTTTATGAAAGAATTTCCTTACATTATTTTTCGCTAATTGAGGTTTTATTTTTGTAAGTTTTTCTTAGCCATGACGATAATTAACGACTATTGTTTAATACCCTTCACCGCTTCGTTCGTTATATTATAGGGTCATGTTTCTATCGCGCACTATTGCCTCCGCATCGCCTTTTGACTTCTACCGTCTCCGCGACGGTCGAATACTTTTATGAACGATAAATTTTCTGATTGCGATAATCTGCGCTCCCTTCCAATTCGGGCATCCGCCCAATTGATACCGCTTTAATTGCCCTCTCGTCTTCCCGTAACCACCCCCTCTGCCGCGTCCCTTCCCGACACCGGAGAATACATACTATTGAATTCGTAAGTCTTGCGGCTTTGGGGCGCTTATACGGCCGAGTCACGGACGCGTTCGCGCCTCTGTTGGTTCGATTGTTCCCTCCCTTAATACCCTTTTAAATTATATATTATTGCTCCCTCCCCATTCACTCTCCGGAGCCACTAAGAGGAGGTGTCTTTGATCTTCTGCCCCGGCCGCTCAGCCTCTCCTTTCAGGGCCTCAGCAACGCCACCCCTCTCTCTTCGATACCACTCTCTTCGCGCCCTCTCTTGTCCTCTCTCTCTCTCTCTCTCTATATATATATATATATATATATATCTACCGCCTCTCGCATCTCATCTATTTCTATGTGAATCGATCCCCCCTCTCTCTCTCTATTCCTCGTTTTCCCTTTCTCACCTCTGTTAAGTCTACTGCCTTTAGAATCCCTCTTCCAAAACCTTATTAACATGCGGCGTTAACTCACAGCAGTCTCGTTCGTCTGAGCCATCTCCGCAGTTGTCCACGAAGTCGCATGTGGCCATCTCCGGGACGCAGAAGTGGTTTTTGCATTTTATATGCTGCCAAGGGCACACGAAGGTCTCTGCAAGGGTACATGGAAAAAAACAGCGAAATTCATCAGGAGTTCTGTGGAGATGGAAAGAATTTTTCATGAGTATTAAAGTTAAGCTGGACGTTAAACACTCAAAATACAACGAAAGGGACATTTTGCCTGTAAAACAAATTTAGAATTTAGTTGCACGAATATTCTTTGACGAAATTTTGATGCCGGGACGTTTCAGTTGTCAGTTATTTCTCGAGGCGAATGGATAATAAGTTGGGGAGTCAGGGAGACTTTGATTTTTTTATTATAGTTAAATAAAGGAGCATGTCATATTCTTTATTGCTTATATGTAAGTGTAGAACATTGAAACTTCGGCCGTATGACAGCTTTTTCATCAGTTAGAATACGTTTACTCGAATAGCACGTCTTAAAAGTTGAAAAACGTAGTCTGTTACATTTACATAATATTTTGTAGGTGATCCAGTATTAACTCATTCCTTCAAAAAATGAAATCTCCTTCAAATTAGCTGTCTATGCCTTCTTTTTCTAATGGAAATGACTAAATAAAAATAAACTTTTGGTTAGTGTTTCCCCTATGTCGGCCTTGGTAGGAAATTGGTGCTTGTGCTTGTCTTATTAGAATGGACTAGATTATCTAAATCCCGCCGTTAAATAAAGACGGATCATTATTATAACAAATTAGTGCGAAATTTAAAGCGTGAAACCAATACCATTTTGCCGTTCAGGTATTTTGCCTGCGAATTTTCTTCGTAATTTTTCCTTTTTAATAACTTGCTAATAAGTCTGCAGTATTCCAATTCATCTGTTTGACCAATCTAAAAGTTATTAAGAGTTCAGGCCAGTTTGTAAGTCCCTTAATTATCTCTTCCCCCTTTTCCATTGCCTGCGTGCGAGAATGAAACGGAAACCTTGGCTCGAATATTAAACAGTGCTTTTGAAGCGACTTTGTGTGAATTATGTCACTGCAAGTATCATAGCCGCAATTTGAATTTTCTCCTAAATTTGCTTTGATTACTATTTCGTGAGAATACGCCCAAGGTAAAGGGCGGTTGCTCTCTACTCATTAAGAGCATTTCTCTCTCTCTTTTCTCACTCGTCACTTTGCTTTTGTGAAAATTCTGTTTGTTCGGCTAATATACGTACATAACCTGGTTGCGCTAATGGAGAATTTTAAAATTCTAGATTCAAGCAGCTTAAATCATTGTAAAAGCTTCCTTCGCCCAGTTGTACATAGATCTTTTCAGTATTTTTTTCATCAATGACACCGTTAGATAACAGCTGAAAATTGTTTTAATGAAAGCGTCGCATAAAAGAATTTCATTCGGAATAAAAGTAAATATATTTCAACCGTACATTATAAATTATTATAAATTCCTAAACTCTATGCACATTAAAATTTCATCTTTAGTAATCGACTGATATTTACAGAGAATAAAGATTGGCCATTAATTCAATACTTATTAAGCTTCAAAACTTGTTTATTTCATTTTCCATTTCTTCATATAAACAAATATTTGAAACGGATGGGCTGAAAAGTCGAGTAAATACCCGCTCTTTGATGAAAATATGACTCGGGTGGAAAATGCGTTCTCAAAAACGGATTATTTTAACGCGTTAAGAGTTGGATATTCTAGCTTAACTGAGGACTTGTATAAAATAATAATAATAATAATAATAATTATTATTCACATAAACGCTACAATTGGGAGCAGGTCCCGGTGGCAGCTGGTCCCCATCACAACTCAATGCATAATACCCAAATTACATTTAAAAAATTGGGTTTACTTAATACAAAAATATAAGCTTTTTGATACCATTTCCTATACACTATATACTACTTCTTAACTTCAAGTCACAGGAACTCCCGTCACAACAGCTTAGGTGTCACTCAATACATAATGCCCAAATTACATAATAAAAATTGAATGTACTTGATACAAAAATATAACCTTTTTTGATAGAAGTTCCTATACACTATATACAACTTCTTGACTTCAAGTGACAGGAACTCTCGTCACAACAGCTTAGCTACAAACTACAACATGTTTCATTTGTTATTTGTCCATACAACTACAAACATTTAGAATAAGTAAATAATCTTCTTCATGAATTAAAAAAATGTCGACCCTAATTTGACATTAGATAGTTATTTGGAGTATTGTGATTAAATTATAACCCTACTATGTTTATTTACAATAATTAACGCCGCTTGGTGGCGCAGGTCCTATAAAAAAATAAATAAAATACTAACTTACAAATACTCATATTAAATACTAAAGTTTTTAACAATTTTACTTTTAAATGCTTTCTCGGTTTGAGGAAAGGGCATAAGAAGTTCTTCAGGTAATTCATTCCAGTCCAATGCTGTTCTATTGAAAAATGAATATTTACCAACCGTTATTACGAACTTTACACGAGTGATCATTTTTACCTTTAAATGTCGGGGTTTTAATCTTAAGTTTTAGTTATTTCCAGACCGGTTTACCGGTATACATTCGATAGAAACAAACTAACCTTTTCACTTTCCTTCTCTTTTCTAAAGTTTCCCACCCAAGCTCCTTTAACATATCTGTTACACAATCCTCTCTTCCAAAACGACCCATAACAAACCTGGCTGCCTTTCGCTGAACCTTTTCCAATTTATTAATATGTATTCTATCATGAGGATCCCAGACTCATGAAGAATATTCCAATATAGGCCTTACTATTGTTTTGTATGCTAATTCTTTAGCTTTCCTACTGCTATGTTTTAAATTTCTCATAACAAATTTAAGTGCCTTGAAACCCTTTGAAACTATACATTCTACCTGAAGATGCCATGCTAAATCTTTCGTAATATGTATTCCAAGGTATTTTATATTATCAACCTTCGGTATTTGTATCCCTTCCATATAGTAAGGAAAATTACTCTTTTCGCTTTTCATAGAGAATAGAATATGCTTGCTTTTCTTAACGTTTATTTTCATTTTATTTGAACATACCCAAGACATCAGCTTATCTATGTCCCTCTGCAGTAAACCTCTGTCATTTTCATCTTTAATGACTCTATAAATGATGCAGTCGTCTGCGAAAAGTATCACTTTTGAGGATATTTGACTTGGTAAATCATTTATGTAGATTAAGAATAATAACATGCCGTTATAATGAATTCTCTAGTTATGAGATATTTTAGGAAGCCAAATGGAAATTTCAGTTATTAATAGCATAAATTAAAAGTACGTACTTTGTATTCGCAGTTCGCCCATTCCTTGTTCTACCGTTTTGTATAAGAGTAGACAATATCATTCACAGGAATTTTCTATTAACATTTGGCCTATTTGAGCACTTAGGGTTGAGCGAAAGCGCTAATTTTCAGGAAAAATGAAATTAACCGATTCATTCTTTTTAAAATGTTACCTCACTTCTACAGTGATCCTGGACGTATTTTTCTCTTACAACCGAGCCAGCGAACAGTCGTGCCTTTTGCTGAGGAAGTGCCTGAAGGTATGCTTCAGTATAGAAGTCTTCTTTTTTATTGGATGGGACCGAAAAGTAACTACATCCTTTTTCGTTTTAAAATAATTTCTGTTATGAAAAGAATACGGCTATCATTGAAGCCACAAAAATGTTAACAGTTGTCTTTTCAAATCATTATCAAGATGCGCCGCATTCATTTTTAGGCATATATTAAATGAGCTGAGCATGTTTTTACGTTTTTTAGGCACGGGAAATATTCGTGCCAACATCAGCTCACATTTTGACATCTTCTCGAAATCGATTTGTAATCTTGTCTTTCGGTGCACGCAAATATTACATTCACCTTTCAAGACCTACTATTACTTCAGCGTAATGCTCCACATACCAGCGTTTTTTATTTCCATCTTGAATGTACGTTAATACCTCTGGAGATCGTTTTAACCACGAGGATAAGTAATGGCACATAGAATATCAAGGCCCTTCTTTTATAATGACAATCGCGTTAATATACCACAACAAGGTTTTTTTCACGATGCATAAGAAATTTTAGTCACGGGAGGTTAGAGTTAATGCCTGTATAAAATGGTAGAGAGAACGGCAACCAGTGGCGAAGCTGGACGGCGGAAACAGAAGAATGCATTACTCGGTGCCATATGCGTGACGACCGTAATTTTTTTCTCGAAACTTGATTTTATGTAAGCTTAACATACGCTCTCCTTTCTCGGAGTGCTCGGATTATAAATTAAGCGAAACGACCTTTCGCCCCCTTCGATAGCCGTGGATACAAATCTCGTTCCATTAGGCCATCCACCGCCGTCTCTTTTGTACTCACCGCAGTCCATCTCGTCCTCTCCTCCCGGGCAATCCGAAACACGGTCGCAGCGTCTCAAGACGTCAACACATTGGTCACCGCAACGGAATTCATTCGGGAGGCATCCTGAAGGGAGAACGAAGTGAAAGTTTAAAAGAGGTCGGAACGCGCAAGAAAAAACGAGAGGGAAATCAAGGTGGGAAGGAGAGAATATCGCGGTGTATGCGAATAATAGATCGCGAGCGGCCGTAAAAAAATGTTCGCGCAGATACATATAAAACGTAAACCATGGGAAGGATTGCGGAGCGAAGTACGTAAGGCGCTTTTTCTTCCCATCGGAGTAAAGGTCACAGAGATATTGCCCGTACACACAGACGGACAGACAAACCGAATACAAGAGCGATTTTTTAGAAAAAGAACTTAGGAAAGTGTACAGCGTGTCACAAATGGGCGCGTTTCGTGCAATGGAGTATTTGAAAGAAATGATTGCAAAAGCGTTTTTGAACTTTAGATTGTTTATTTATGTTAGCAACAACGATGAGGTGACATGCATGAATTTTTCCAAGTTCTACTCGAATTAAGACTTGGTTGTTTAATTTTATTGATAACAGCTACTCCTACGATGAAAATGTATTGGAAAAGAAATACATTAATTTACTTGTTCTACAAGTTTTATTTGAAAACCATTTTGATATGACCAATACTTGACGAGATATGATGGAGTCATTTTTTGTCACGAGTAAATTGGTACCCCTGATTGGCTTGCATGACTTATTTATGTGATTTTTTTATTGCCTTTGACTGAAAGTCGTTAATATAAAATTCCATGAAAATCCGTTCTGTAGAAGCCGAGAACGAACATGCGGACGGATGGACAGACCGAAGCTCATGCTGGAAGAGCAAAACGCACCTAAAAACGCTAAACCGCTTCCGAAGCGAGCTGCGACCGTATGTTTTTACGATCCTTTCGCTATGAGATATGACGTTCCATTTTGAGTTCGAAAAGATATTTTCCTCGATTTTTTTCTCCCATCCCGACGCCGCTCGGAGAGAGAGAGAGGTGGCGGCGTTTGAAAATCCGACGCAACAGATGACGATCGTAATTCCGTCCAGTGGAACGACGGCGTTCGCATCCCTTTTTTATATCTCGACAGCTTTGGAGACGGACCGGCCCCGAGAGAGCTTCATTTTCGTGGGTCGTTTATTGTACCCTCTTTGCCGTTTATGAAGGGGACTATCGCTTCTTATCAATCGCGACTTTTCGTCCGCTTTTTTCGGAGGGCGCGTTTCCCCCTTCGCGTGTTTATCAAATATACTCCCTCGCCGTATCTATCTCTCTTTCGGCTTCAATCGTCTCATGACTCATTTTTTCTTTTTTTTCGAGAGCCATAAATACGGCCGAGGTTACTCTCAGTTGGAATTTTTGAACATCAGATTGGACTTAGGTTTCGAATCCGCGCTGTTAGATTAAAAAATTGACACACGAGATAAAAGAGTCGGCGGAACGAATTAAAACCTTTTGATGGTCGTAATGGAGATTCGTTTTTGTTTTTTTTTTTTAATCGCCAGTAAGTTTCCTCCCTTATCCGCACAGCAGAATTCCCCCCCTTGTGAGATAGGATCGTAAATGTGTCAGTGAGTGTTTCTCTTCTGAACCCGCTGATCTCCATCAAGTTATATGCTTTTATCGTCTACAGAGAGACGAGTGATGATACGTTCCTCGGATGAAATGATTTTTTTGTGAATGTGGGCGGTTGAAAAGTTGATATATGCTATAAATGTCATTAATGCCGCTCTTACGAATTGTTTTCTTTAATTTTTCTGGCAATATGATTTCTCATTAATTTTTTCTAGCTGTCAAAGCGGCCAGTTTCATTTCTTTTGTTTTGCCCACTATCTAAAAATACGTGTTTCTGGCACCTTTTTTTAAATGCACTTGTGGTTTCACTTTGGCGTCTGTCTGTGCACTTGGTTAAATTGAAATTTTGACAAAACCGTAAGCGATAGAGAGCTGAAACTTGGAATGCAGATTTATGTACAGCTGCCACTTGTTTTTATTTAGATATTAGCTTTGAAAAATATAAAAGTTCGGGGTGTTGACCATTTAAAATTGTTTTTTTTTTATATCTCCGAAGATGTAAAAGATGGAAAGCTGAAGATTTGAGCGTACATTTCCACATTAATGCCACTTATTCTTGAAAAGTTTGAGAAGAGCCCGACAAGAAAGTCGTAATTTATTTTGAACTTAGAAAACTTAAATGTCGTTTGGAAAGTATCAGCTATTCAAAAAAGTATATTTTAATGTAAAATAAATGTTAATGTAGAACGATGATGCGCAGTACAAAGCTAACTTTATCTCCCTCATTTAAACGCTAACCTCACCTTCATGTGGTACCCTCGTTATAAAAGAAATGGGGCTCTAGTAATCGAGTATGTGGCGGTATAAGCACAGGAAAAAACACGCTAATTTTATGCATGGTCATGTTCTATTAATTATGTACTTTCGCACGATGCTTGAAATTCCGAAACTGATTTGGTTTTTAGTTCAATTAAAAATTCAACTTTTTTAATTTTCAATTTAATTAAAATTATATTAAAGCACACAATTATATTAGTCGTATAAATTAAATTTTCTTCATAGTGATTTATTCGTTTTTGACTCTTCTATGTAGCTATGGATTCCAAAATTAAAATATCTAGCTTACCGTATGATTGTAAACGAATTGGTTATGAAGATACCCTAGCCATGATTTGCTTGTGAACTGAGGACGTTTGCGTAGAGTCCAGAATGCATGTGCTCAACCGTTTTGTGCAGGTTTATCTTTGTCATTGAAGCTGTGGATATTAAAATTTTTGTTAGGATACGATATATTTTATGAATTGCAAATTGAAACGTCGATATAACACTATGGGATTTTCAAGTCGAGAATGAATGGTAAAAATGATTTTGAACCGGACGCTAGTATGTCTTTGTCTCACCGTGAATCGAAATGAAAGAAAAAATGATAATCTCATAACCGAGCCCATTTCTTAAAACTACAATTATGGTGTTAATATTAAAAAAAATTCCGTCTCGAAAATAGTTTACCTTGGTTATCACATGGCGTCTTTAGCTCAACTCTTCCTCCCTGAACGTAATAAAAAGTGCTTTCGGAAGGCACGGCCATGGATTTTCATTTTCCGTTAGAAAGCATAAAATAGATAAACTTCAAAAGTACACACCAACATATACAGTACCGGCCATAAGTATTTTACCACCTATGAAATTCATTCTAAATCACGTTTATACCTTATAAACCGTGATGGTTCCATATACACAAGCATGTACTTCATCAGTTTATGAATAAAACATCCAAGTGCATCGTTTCAGTGGGTTCAAGAGGTTTAAAGCGTGGTAGAATGCGAGGTTTGCAGGACGTGCTAATAGATAAGAATATCTGCGCTATTTTTAATTATCGCACTGCTCACATATGCACTCCTTTAGCCTCCAATTGGCGCCAGACATGCCATTTCACAGTTTGAAAACCTGCATTGTGCATCTCGGAGGTCCGGCAAACCGAAACTTCAAGTTTGATGTGACAGTTGTGTGTGTGACACACAACCAGAATCCTACTATGGCTCGAAAGTGAGAAGTCAGTGTCGAAACACATGCTGTGATATTAGCACTTCGGAAAGAATGTTATTCTATTACACAAATAGCTCGAAAAACATGCGTAACGCATCCGAATGTGCTCTGCACTGTCAACAGAAATGAGGAAACGGGACAAAATTCCAATCACGCTCGGTCTGGGAGGCCTAGAATCACGTCATAACAGGAGGATAAGTTTATTACAGTCATCAGGAAACGGTGCAGGACCAAAACTGAGCCTGACATACTCCGATAAAGTTAATGCTTCGCGAGAAATTCCTGTGCCAGCGAAAACAGTGTAGCGCCGTCTGAGGGAATTTGAACTCAATGTGTATGTAGCAGCAAGAAGCCCACTTCTTTGCAAACAAAACGAGGAAACAGAATGGGCCCGAAAACACAAAGATTGGAACTTGGAGCAGTGTAAAAGAGTGCTATTTACCGACGAATTGAAGTTTGAATTGTTCGGCGGGAAACGCAAGCAGTATGTATGCAGACGAACTGAAGAGAGGATGTCGGAGCAGTGTGTTGTCCCCACGGAAAAACATGGAGGTGGGCCAGTGATGGTTTGAGGCTGTTTCGGAGGTGATTCGGTTAGGGATCTCATTCAGATAGAAGGAATTTTGATGAAAGAGCCGCTACCACCGCATCCTGCAGAAGCATGCTGTATCTACAGGGAAGAGAATTATTGGTCAAGGATTCGTCCGGCAGCAGGACAATGATCCTAAACGTGCATCGAAATTGTCCAGGAACTATGTGGCTAAGAAAGAAAAACAACAGGAACTGAAAGATGCACAATCACGAGATCTAAACCCGTTAGAGATGCTATGGGACGAGCTTGACAGAAAAGTCCAAAAACTAAGACCACCCAACATGAAGCAGCTCTGGGGAATACCCGGAAAGGTCCTGGAAAGCGATAACAACCACAACTGTGGAGAAATTATTTGCTAGAATGCGTCGAGTCTGCAGAACAGTGATCAAGACAAAGGGTAGTTACTTTAATGAATCCAAGGTTTAGGACAGAGTTTCATATTTTTGATGTCGCTATATATGAGAAGTTTTACAGAATATTATGTTTCATTAATAAACGTTGAACTGTGCAAAATGACACTGTTTCGGTGACTTATTTACAATTAAGGGAATTTTTCCTGGATGGTAAAATACTTATGGCCAGTACTGTATGTTCGTGATATGCTTTGAAAAATATTTTAATTTCCATGATGTTTCTATATCATTTTTTCCTGCCGGTAACTTGGTTCTCTTTTCTTATCTATCAGAAAATTACATTTAGCAGGTTAAAATTTCCATTTAAGGAATGGGAAAGGAATGTGTACATATTTTAAGAACAATGACATTGAACATATCTATTTTATTTTTAAACTGTGGAAGAACTGCTGTAGCAATGAAATATTTATTTAGGTGTACATAAAATCAACTACCAAACTCGCTGCGAATAATCATGAGGAAATTTTGCTGTTGCAGAATTTTATGTTGGGAATTGAAAAACAAAGTCTACATGGACAAATATTTTGCTGTATTTATGCAAAGGTCTTGAATTCTCGCTCGTACAGAAAAAGAAATTCGTAAGAGTATTTCTATCTTCATAAAAACAAAAGCACATTGAAAGCATCTAATAAATCAGGAGGGGGGAGAGAGAAGGGGGAGAGAGAGGGGGGAGGGGGGAGAGAGGTGGGAAAGAGAGAGGGAGAGAGAGGGGGGAGGGGAGGGAGAGAGAGGTGGGGGAGGGGGAGAGAGAGTCGGAATTCGCGGGAATGAAGACAAGCGCCGACGGCGGGAAATGGTTTCGCACCCGCGTAGCGCGTCAACGTCAGGATGAAAAGGAATGGGTGGGATAGTTGATATCCGCTCCAAGGAACCGCATGCCAGACGTTAGTTATAAAGGGTGAACTCGGTTATGTGATAGGGGAAGGAAGGGAGACGGAAGACGTGAAAATACGGCGACGAAGAGGGAGAAAGTTCAGAATTTTTGCGAACGTTTAGAGCGGCATAAAGGATTCGAGGCTTTATGTGTAACGTTGATGGATTATGAAACACAAAAGAGAGAAGCTCGAAGGGAAGCGTCTTGAATATACAATGAGGGAATCTCTACTATGGGACCCGGGAAGGCGAGGTAGCTTTCATGAAAAATGCTGTTTGTTTCCGTATCCCACGTAGGGAGAGCGTGGGTTGATTCGAAACTAATTGAATTATTCGTTTGTATGCGTTCTTTGCACAAAGTGAACGTATATAGGGGAGGTCGTTTCCGTCCGTCCGTCCGCATGTTAAAACTCGGAAACCGCTGGGCGCATTACGATGAAAATTGGTATTGGGGAGTTTTGCTAAAATTTATCGACCGATTTCAATTTTGGTCAAACTCGGACGACAATGATCACCACTTTACATGAAGACCTACAATGTTCCTTTGTTTCAACTCGGGATCCTTTGGGCGTATTTTGATGAAATTTGGTATTGGGGAGTTTTGCTAAAATTGGTCGACCGATTCCAATTTTGGTTAAAATCGGACAACAATTACGACCACTTTACGTGACCTACATGTAGTTAACAATGTTCCTTTGTTTCAGCTCGGGAACCACTTGACGTATTTTAATAAAATTTCGTATTGGTAAGTTTTACTAAAATTGGTCGACCGATTCCAATTCTGGGTAAAATCGAGCAACAATGACGACCACTTTATATAAAGACCTACATGTAGTTTACAATGATCCTTTGTTTCAACTCGGGAACAGCTTGACGTATTTTAATAAAATTTCGTATTGGGAAGTTTTACTAATATTGGTCGAGCGACTCCAATTCTGGTTAAATCGGGCAGCAATGACGACCACTTTATATGAAGACCTACATGTAGTTTACAATGTTCCTTTGTTTCAACTCGAGAACTGCATGACATATTGTGATGAAATTTGGTATTGGGTAGTTTTGTTAGAATTAATTGACCGATTCCAATTTTGGTTAAAATCGGACAATAGTTACGACTACTTTACATGAAGACCTACATGTATTTTACAACGTACCTCGCTTGCGTCTCGTTAAATTCTCATCTGAGCGAAAAATATTGAGAATATTGTGAAATCTCAAAGAACGCATTGGAAACTCTGTGTACTCCGACATGGAGTACACCTTTCCAATCTCGTTAGAGCTAAAAATGCTCGTTTATAGGTGCTGAAAAACTACACTCGGCGAATGGAATGATAAAAACTAAGACTCGCATTAATTCACTTGCCTAAGCAATCATTCCAATTATAATGACCAACTTTAATCAATATGTTTGAGAGCTAAAAACTATATTGATATTTGTTTTCATCGTGCATGTGATGACGAAAGGTTTCGAGTTTGTGTTGCCAGTGCCAGTGTTTCGAGTGGAAGACTTGAATCTACTAATTTATTGCTTTCTCGAGAGCAAGCGCAGAACTACTATCTCTCCGAGTGCCGGGATTAAAATTAGCTTGAGAGCAAAGAGCATGCTTCGCTGAAATTATAGGCAATACGGTTGTCTTGCCTCGGGACTATGGTGCTAGTCCAGCCACGTCCGTAGATGTTTGCTTTTCTTCAATGAGACGGGATACTTTACGTTAATTTATCGTTCCGTGTGACAGCTTTGCTCCCGTAAATTATTCTCTCGCAAAATGCTCCTTACTGCGATCCGCGAATGCTAACTTGATTAAAAATGGACCTCGCGCTAAATTTTCTCAGTGCATTCGCATCGCAAGGTTCCCATCAGGCCGCGCGCGAATAATCGATCGAGCGCGCTTTAAAAAAAATGCGTAGCGGCTAAATTTGAGACTGCATGCCTGAGTTGAAGTGAGCGTTTTTAAAAATAAACAAGCCGTCGTCATTTCGGACGGAAAGGGTGCTTTACCGAAGAATTTTCATCCCTCGTGTGTATTCTTCCTCTGTTGACCTTGTCCTTCAGATTTTAGAGAGGAATCATCCCGCATTCATGAATCCTACTCCAATGTTTCTATACGTCAACGTTGGCTTAGTATCGCAAGGCCTCGTATTTACTCCGAGGATCGCTCGCTCGCTTCCTTTATTGCTACGAATAAAACTATTACGCAACGAGGGGAAATCTTGAGATACAAGAGTTGCAAGAGAAAGGCTGTCCCTGTCTCGCGACAGCTTGGCGGAACAATTGTTCGCCTGCCATCCGTTCACAGTCGGCAAAACAAATTAAAGAGTCCGAGGTGTCTTGAAGAATGGCTCGCGTTCCTTAAGATGCGCAAAGCCGGGTTGTTCTAATGGGATGTGAAATTGGACGAAGAGGAGTGCGAGAGGGAATGGAATGCATTGCGGGTATAAGAGAGAAAGGGAAAGCGCGAACGAGGGGGGGAGAGAGAGAGAGAGAGGAAGAGAGAAGGAAGAGGAGAGAGAAGAAAGTGATCGTCGCGCCACGGGCGAAATGGGAGGGGTATTCGGGTTGAGGAGGAGGCCGTAAGGAAGGAAGGCTTATTGGTCGTTTCGGAGACGACCTTTGTAGAACGCACCCGTCTTTGATGACAATTGTATAAGGTAGCATAGTAGGGTTCTGGAGACGGCAAGCAGTAGGATTTGTTATTTTTATTTCGCTTAGAGTATCCGAGGGTTGAAGGGGGAATATTAAAGAGGAATGAGGTTAAGAGAAAAGGAGGAGAAGAAAGCTTTTATTGGAGGGAAATCGTAGAGGGCGATGTCTAGGTTGCAATTTACGTGATGTTGCGCTTACCGAGGGAGACATTTGTACTCTTAGAGATAAAATGTCCGTTGCTTTTCTCTCTCTCTCTCTCTCTCTGTCTCGCCAATCTAGGTATATACTATAAGATGGGGCAGATTTAAAGTTCGCCTGAAAATTAGCTATCTTTGTGGCTGTCCGTTAGCAGTTAATTGAGTCGGAAGCTGGCAATTAAATTTGAATATAAATTGGTGGAAAGGTTCTATCAGGTCTAATTATCAATAGATTGATTTTTTAAATCAAATTCCGTTGAATTTCATTAATCAAAAGATTTATTCCGTACCAACAAGCAAAAAGAAGCAACCGCATATTTGATTAATTTTTAAGATAAGCAATTCAGTAGATAATTACTATTATTTTAACATATTTCGGCAAATTTTAGTCGAATTTCCTATTTTGTTTGTATCGTGAAAGTGGAAGTAATTGATCCAATCAGATAGTTTTTTAAAAGTTAGAATACCTTTAAAATTTTGTAAAAAAATGTTTTAAAAATTGATGCTTGAAAACATCGAAAGATAGTCGAAACATAAAAACTTGAGCAAAATTTCCCAAAATATTAATTTTAAATGTTCCTTTCATTTTATTGCATTCATATATCTATTATAAATAGCTGCTTCTTACATAGTATGTAGGATATATATAGGACTAGTGCAAAAGGCCGTCATATGACGGGAAGGAATATATTCCCCTTTATTTAAATTTAATTAAACTTTTGTTGTTTCTTTGTCTTCTGCAGTGGGATGCATCGATTGTTTTGGCTTATTATATTTCTTTCATCTACAGTTTATTCTTTTCTTCTTTGGCTCCTGATTTCGTTTAATCTCTTGTTTACTCTTACCTTTCTTCATTATTCCTTATTGATCTTCTACATCCTTTTTTCCTCTTCCGTTTCTTGGTATGTTCTCTTTCAAATATTCTCTTTAAGATATCGTCTTCTTTTTATCTTTCGTTTATCGGTGTCTTCAGATGCTTGTTTCTTGGTTCCGATGAGGTAGCAATTGATTTCTTCCATTCGATCAATGAACGGGCTATTTATTATTGCCGTAGAAATAGTTATATTTGAAGAATTTTAATATTTGTAATAATAATAACATTGATACTATAACAACTTTTTTGTTATGCAAACAAATAAAAACAATATTATAACCGAGTGATTTTTCCTCTAAGCAGATAAAGACATAAACTGGATATTAGAATAATCACAATAACGACAATGTATCAAAACTTATTTCTTGTTATGTATGCAACATAAAAACAAAAATTATAAAGGATAATGACTGTCCCACAAAGGAGTTAAAAACATAATATGGAAATTATCCTGTTTAGATTTAAATTGTTATTATACGAATTTAACTTCTTGGTAGTTAAAGACAAACTGTATATTAGAATAATTACAATTTTTATTTTAAGTCAACAACTTATTTGTTTTCATTAAAAAAACGATTAAAGGATAATTAGTGATTGTCCAGAAAAATATAGGCACATATAGAAAATTGTTTGTTGTTTGTATGAATTTAGTTTTTGATGCTTGAAACAAAATTACATATCAATAGAATCTGTGTGAAAAAAATTCCTCTCCCGCATCTCTCTCCCTCTTTAAATATTTACTTCTCCGCCATTTCCTTCTTCATTCAATTCCTTGCTGCAAGACTTTCTCTTTATCTTTTCCATGTTCTCATAGTTTCAATGTCTGTACATTAATCATCATGTTTTAAATATCGATGCATAAATCTGTTTAAGTGTTCTAAATTCGTTCAAACTATATCTCGCGTTGGTTTTTTAGCTTCAGTTAAATCAAGATATCTGTCATTCTTTCTTTACAGAGACAATTGCTATCTTTATAGCGTCGTTAAGACTAATAATATAATAAAAGGATCTACAGTCAGTTAAGCGAATTATTAATATTATATTTTACTAATATTAAGGAATTAAAAGTATGCTTTTACTATGCATATGTGATTAATGCCAACAATTACATTTACATGGCGCTAAATTTATTAAATGGATAAAACAGCGAAAAATCTTATTAAAACGTGTTTTAGGATAATTTCGGCCAACATTTAGAAAATAAATTCAATCTTCACACTTTTCGTCATAGAATTGTGCTAATTCCACATCGATATCTTGACTGTAAGATATTTTAAAATGGCAAAAAATGAAGGTCTGCGCGTTGGATTTTAGTTATTCCCATGTTATTTAAATGGAGAAAAGTTACGCTCCTTGAATCTAACCCATGAACTCAATAAAAACGGGAAGCATTTTATAATTTAACAATGATACTGTGATTAATTTATGAAAGTTTAAAACAAAAAGAATGAAAAGTCTTCGATTTCGTTTTTCTTATACGCGCGAAGGGTTTAAAACATTTCCTGACACACGTTCAGTATATTATTGGTTATGAGATAAAATCTTCTAGAAATTCTACGAACCTGAAAATTGATAGGGAAAAATCGGAATTTCCAATAATTTGAATGTTTAGGAGGTGATTTTCGACTCCATTGTTCCATGTCAATACCCCATAAGAAAAGCATGAAAATCTGTGCAGGGCTTTATAAAATTGCATTTTAAAATTACTTAGTTACTTATAATTAAGGTAGAAACATAAGATTAAAACATTTCTATAGATGAAAATGGGGTTTATTATTTTTGAAGATTATATTCAAATCCGCGCCGAATTGGCATAGAAATAAGTTTTATAAAAAATACATTACTCTTTTCATTTATGCGTATTGATGAACAATACATTATAATAACTTCGATTTAGTGCTTCGAATCGCCGCGCCTTCGCCGAAATTCGCGGTATAACTGGGGAGCACTGTAGTATGTATTTCAATAAATTTGAAAAATTTGTGTGTTCTTAATTATACAAAATCGTATATTATTGGGCATAGAAGCTATTTATTATAGTGGCATGATTGGATGGCACGGCAGCTGCAGTTGAAAAATTACGCTCGATAACCTACTATGCAAATCCTATTATCAACTATGTAAGTGGTTTTTACGTCCAAAAATTTTTGTTTCCGTTGTATAAAAACATTGCGGTAATTATTTGCCGCAAACGATAAAGAAGTGTCATTACATAATTCTGAAAACGAATTATTATTATAATAACTGGGCTACTGGCAGCGATGCAGTCTCATTTTATCTGATAGTTTACGTACAATAATAACCTTCTTAAGGGTACTTATTAGGCAATCGAAATTTCCACGAGTAAAGCTGAAAGTATACTATCAATTAACTTTATGAACAGTATGGTGTTGCAAACGAAGTTTTCAAAGAAGTTACGCCTAACAATATTTGCACTTTCTGGATTTTTTTCTGCGGAGTGTATCGAAGGACATAGTGATGAAATCTCACAAATGCAATTGCAGTCATTTCTTTTGTTGATAAAGGTAAAGTACTCCTTTAGCCAAACAACTAGTTTAATTGTTTGGCTAAAGGAGTACTTTACCTTTATCAATCTTAGCCAAAGTTATTGAGCTACTAACGATATATTTCATTTGTTGTCTAGTATTACGATCCGCATCTGGTCTGATCAGATGGAACCTATTGTACTCCATTTTGACTAGGTGAGTTGTATGAATGATCCCTGTAGGTTAGTGGTGTTTAAACTTTTCTTGTGTAATGTCAATCACAAATAGGAAAGATATCGGCGTGCCACAGGTAGATATGAAGCAAAACATTTATTATAATTTCATGAATATAGAATAGTTATAAAAAACTACAGTAAAAATTTGATTTATCACAAATTTAAAATCATATTAGTTGAAATGCGAGCTCTGTTTTATTGTTACCAAAAGATTTAAAATTACAATTATATAAATGTTGAATTTATCGACTGACTTGCTTCATTTTAATCAACTCTTCAATTTGTGGTTGCAAATTTTTAGTTCCTAATCTTAGAAGATTCCTTACAATGTCACATATTTCTATTACCTAAATCAAACAACACATACACATTCACAAATTTTGTGCCGTGTCACAAAAGAACGTTTGGCGTACCAAAACTGGCACGCGTGCCGCCCATTGGCAACCACTTCTGTAGGAAGTCCACGATCCCTCTCCATGTGTGTACTTTGAATTTCCATTTTCTCGAAATTGGTTGGCATCTTTTATTTACTGGCTTGATTAATTAAATCTGTTTATCCAAGAAAATAATCGACTCAATTCCGTTATCATGTTCTATTTTCGTCTCCCTCGAGGTAAAGTCCTCCCTCGCAAGTTCTTTATTCTCATTTCCTCCGAGAATCTTGATTCATCCCTTTGTTTCGCGTGTCGGGATGAACCGAGGCATGCCTGACTCAAACTTCATTTCTTCTCTCGTCTAATCTATTTTATGGTGACAGAAGTGAGGCACCTGAAGTGACAGGGCCTATCTGACTGTGTATTAAAGAAGATGCGAAAATTTCCTCGCCTAAGTTTCTAGAACTGTGTGCCCTTGTATGACTGTGTTTAAGGGGACAGTAAAACACTTACTCGCCGTTTTGAAATGAAGTATTAAAAGCCACGCTAAAGACATTAAAAGTAGAGACCAACTGTACTGATTTTGATAATATTGTACTGATTTATGAATATTATAATTTCTTATTTGATATAGTGCTTTAATACGGTAACTTAGCTCACATATCGGTATTTTGATATCATCGATTTATGCCTCTTTCATTTAAAATGCTATTTTCCATTCTACGAATATACGTAAGTAGCTTAAAATGGTAGTCTGAATGTTTATAGTAGAGTAATCGTAATAAAATAACACAAGTGTTTGTAAGGATTGCAAAGTTGATACTCAAATTTTTATCAAAATATTTTATACTAATTTGCCTCATTTTTCCGGACAGTAATCCCGAATTTGTTGCTTTTTATGGACAACAAATGTCAACTATACTGATTTTAGCTTGAAAATAAACGGTCCATTTAATTAAAAGAGGGATCTTAGGTTCGTATTTGCCATTTAAAATAATAATGAGACTTAGCACCACAAAAAATCGTTAATTTCTGCGTAATTGAAATCTATTATCTTGTTACATTCTCATTATTTTCCTCATATGATGAGTTTTTATTCGGAGGTATTTCGGCAAAAATAGTTGCTATTACTGAATACACTATTTTTGTAGCCCCGAGTCAGGGAAGAAGGTGACATTTCGGAGTTAGGTAGGCTTTTCAAGGAAAAAAGTTTTATTTCTTCCGATAACGAGCCCACTTTTAGACAACTTGCCATTTTAATCTCAATTTCAAAGAAAGCTTCAAGTTCTCTGACCATTTATTAAATTTGAGAGTTAAATATAAAAACGATAATTAACGAAGAAAAGATCTGAGTTACTGGATAGGAAGAATAAAATTCACCTTTTCATTAAGTTATATGAACGGATTAGGAAATTAGAACAAGCTGAAAGCCGTTTGAATTCAGACGGAATCTGTTCTATGAGAATTTAAAGCTAAGCCGTAAAAAAACATTTCTCGTGAGATAGAGAGTTGGAGAGGCAAGATTGCGCACATCGTCTCGGACAATAACGATGGCATTCTGTGGAGAGAATTTTATTGCTGTGGTAATTCATGTATGTATCTGAAATTAATGATCTCAATAATGAAATCAAACTTGGCAATTTTTAGATCCAAAGCTTTAGCAGTTATAGAAATATTCCACAATATTGAGCCTCCCCAAGTGGAGTTTGTTCTTTACCAGTTATATTTGGAGGTGAGTTCTATTTATAAAATGAAACAAATGTTTTTTAGTGAAATAGAAACGTTTTATTACATTAAAGTAGTCCTAATATGTCAGGGTAGTGATAATTAAAATAAACGGAGCAATATACATTGCCCAAACTTTCTCATATACGTTTGGTCGACTGTGTACGTTTATAAAAGAAAAACGCTTATAAATCGAACCGTATATTTTAATGCCACTGGTCGATAATTAGTAAATTTTTGGGACATATGGCTTAGTTAGTATTATTTGTAACACCAGGCTGTACGATTGGATGGATTTTAATCAAAATCCTTAAAGCCATTTTTGAGTAAATCGAATTTTGTTTCATAACATCCTGGAATAAAGTACTCTTAATTGTTGCGCAATATCGTTCATTTCTTCATAATGTCTATTATTAATGATATTATCCACAAATATGAGATATCATTTGATTCAGTTTAACCGTTTAGGCTGTAATAAGATTTTTAGTGGATCGCGGCGGAGGCGTGACGTCATAGGGCTTGGGTAAGGTAGCTTAGCGTACATTGTAATGCCACTGGACGCCATATGGTGATTTCAAGAGATATGTGGCTTACGTAGTATTATTTATGACATCAGGCTCTACAATTGGATTGATTTTAATCAAAATCTCTATAGCCATTTTTGAGTAAATAAAATTTTTCTAAAGATCGCCAAGAATAAACTACCCCGTATTTTTGCGCAATTTTATTTTTATGAAAAAGAGCCTGCAAAAGATGGTATATTGCACAAATTCGAAATATCATTCGATTTCATAAAAGCTTTTGGGCCCTAGAACAGCGAACAGACCGACAGACAGACACAGACGGCATGGCGAAATCCACTTTTATGGACTCAGGCACACCTAAAACGTGTATTTCCATCAAAATCTCGAAGTCGAATTTTTTCACGATAGCAAAATTTGCTCAATGTACTATGTATATGAGAAAGTAAAATGAGTGATCTTAAAAAACTGCCCTTCGTCTATCTGGAATAAGGGAATGAGTACCAATAATTTTATAATTTATACCTATAGTGGGCATTTTACTAGATATTCAACGATACTGAATTTATATTGGATTCCGTGGAATGAAAATTAGCAGTAGTGAGTCAAAATTCCAAACAGCCGTTGATGTAAATATAGGAAAAATCATTTATACTATGCAATGATGGTTTTTAATCTGATGAAATATGATTATTTATGATATATCTATAATATTCTCGGTGTATTATCCTAACATTAGGATTTTATGTTTTAAGGTTATGACACATTTTTTCATCGCACCCAACCTAAAAATTAAACTCGGAACCTTTCTAGGGGTGTCGGTGGTGTAGTGGTTAGGACGCTGGCTGCTACTAGCCTGATGCTTTAAAAGGCAGCGGGCACGAATCCTGCGCAAGTAGGATTTTTTTCAAGGTCGCTCAGCCCCCTGTTTGTGTGGTTTGAGGAGACAGCGCAAATTCAGCGTTCCGTCCTTCGGAAGGGACGTTAAGCCGTTGGTCCCCTTGGTGTTCTGCGTTAAGAGTAGGCTAAAAGCCGGCACCGGGTTTCCCTCCTCCCTTATGATTTTGTTCGGTGTGGAAGAGTTGTGGCTATAATAATCCAAGAAGATGATTAGCCAAAAATATACACACACCACCAGTGGTACGCGAAGATTCTGCCAGTGGTACGCGAGTTTAGTATCAGCATTCGCCCATGGAACTGCACAACGAGTGACCACAGAGAGGGACGGACTATTGCCCGCACCGTCCGGACGCGTCCTCTGCGCCGCTCATGGCTCACAGTCAACGTCCGACGTATTGTTGCTCATCTGTTTGAGTTTTCACGTTGCTATTTTAAACAACATTATTCTGAACTGAATTAGGTGAGAAACTCGTTTGTTTCAATCAATTCCATTCCTGAAAATATGAACGCGAGGGAAAAAGACCAGCTGATTGACTTGCTTTGTGATGGAAGACTACAATTTGGATTCAGCGTCTACAAACTCGAAGAATTTTGGTTAAGGAGACCGGCTAAATATCCCACTCTTTCTGACATAGCGTTGAAAATTCCATTCCCATTCTGCACGACTTACCTATGTGAAGCGGGGTTTTCTACTGTTGGTAATTAAAATAAAATCGAACAAGAATGAACCTCGAACCGGACCTTCGTTGGAAGTTAACTAACATTGAACCAAATATTAAAATGCTATCTACATATATCCAAGCTCATCCATCACATTGACTGATTTTCTTTGTATTTTAAGTATGATAAATGAGAGAAAATAAATAATTTTTCAGTACTACCTATTTTATCTACCTACCATATGTTATTTTGAAAATGCCTCTTTCGTTAGTAAAGAAAATTTTTTAAGTTCATACTTACTATGTGGTACGAAGAAATTTTGCCACGTTTTCGTTGGTACGCGAAAAGAAAAGTGTGGGAACTGCTGGTTTAAATAGTATTCCATGTTTTTAAAGCATGTTTACACTTTACACCGAACACTCGTTATACAGACAGGCATTGGTAAATATGAATAACATTGGATGTAATTGTACAAGCCAATATACATTTTTAGCGTTTAAAAATTATACGAATTTTGGAGTGGGAACACCGAAGTGTAACTAGTTCGGTTACGAAAAGTAACTGAAGTGATTTTGAATTTCGAAGCTCTGCAGCAGGTGATTATTAGTAACTATAATGAACAAGCAAGAAGAAAATCATGTATGCAAACTACTTGTATGTAAAGGCCACCCATTTTTATTCTTCAAACCAAATTTACAAAATGAAAATTTCGATGATAATTTTAAGGCAAAAAAATTTATTTTCTGCTTTTGAGTGCATCATAAAAGTGTATGATATGGAAAAACGTGTTTTTATTTATTTTATTATCTACTTTTGAGTCTTCAAGCTTTTTAAAAATTTCCAAGTTAATTCTTTATTTATATAGTCCGTATTTATTTATATGTATTCTCGAATGAAATTGTTGAAACGCGTTTTTGATTAAAATGCACCACGAATGTGGATTATGTGCAAAATGTCAGCTCTGTAGCGTTTTTGGATCCAGAGATATAACGCAAAAAGCTGTTGAACGATGACAACGCTCGAGCCAACTTCGATAAAAGTGGGAATCGGAAGGTCAGATGCGTACCAAATTTTGAATAGTTCAAATGTACCACAAATGTGGATTATGTACAAAATTTCAGCTTTGTTTGTTTGAATGCCCAGTCAATTCGCCTCTCTTACAGCACAAATGGGTATCTCAGAGGTAGTGCAATGAATAACCGGGGAGGGAGGAGGGAAACCCGGTGCCGGCATTTGCCTGCTCTTACGAAGAACACCAGGGGGGCCAACAGCTTAACGTCCCTTCCGAAGGACGGAACAGCTGAATTTGCGCGGTCTCCTCAAACTACGCAAACGGGGGGCCGGGTGACCTCGAGAAAAATCCTACTCGCGCAGGATTCGTACCCGATGACTTTTTCAAGCACCGGGCGAGTAGCAGCCAGCGTCCTAACCACTACACCACCGGCACCCCCTAAAAAAAAAAAATCAGCTCTGTAGCGTTTGCGGATCCAGAGATATAATGCGCGACCCATGTCGAACGACGCTCAGGCCAACTTCAATAAAAGTATGTAAAAATAAAGAGATGAGGACGCAAGCAGGAGCGAAGAGAAGAGAGAGAGAAAAACAAAAGAGTGAACAGAAAGTGATTATAATAATACGAAAACGATGGATACAATAAAACGGACATGTCCCGAGTGAAATGAAGAACCCGGGAAATAACAGAGAGCAGCGGATCAAGAGAATGGATTCGAAGCAGAGGTCAAGCTGATTCTCTCTTCCCCTTCTCATATGAGAAGACAAGATGCTAGGGATCTTATGCGCAAGATTAATTCGGCAAAATATTTTATAGGGACGAAAAACGTTCGTCAGAATTTACTGAAATTTTGCTGTCTTGCGCTGTCGACGGAAGATTTTTTTCGGAGAATTTGACGTCCGTGAGCGTGCGATATGTCAGCCGGGTCCCCACTTGGATCTCGCGAAAAGGTTAAGTGTCCTCGCCTTCCGACTCTCAAGTTATCACAATTGCCGACCTGTCCTTTTATGTGCTAATTATGCGTGCCTCTTCCTTTTTCTAACGAAGGGAAGCCTACGGCATGTTTCCAACTTTGCTTGCTCACTACTAGTTACTAATAATCACCTGCAGCAGAGCTTCGAAATTCAAAATCACTTCAGTTACTTTTCGTAACCGAACGAGTTACGCTTCGGTGTTCTCACTCCAAAATTCGTATAATTTTCAAACGCTAAAAATGTATATTGGATTGTACAATTGCATACAATGTTATTCATGCCTGCGCAACAACGAAGGGTAGTTTATTCTAGTTGATTTTCACATATTTTCTATTTACTCGGGAACGGTTTCGATTAAATTTCATTCGGTTGTGCTATGGTAGCGAAGAAATATTTATCAACAAGATGATTCAAACGGAACTTATGATGCTTACTTTCCACATAATATTTATTTAATACTTATATTGACTTTAAAAGCTTTAAAATCACCGCGGATGAGTTGCTCTTTGTGTCCCCAAATTTCATAATTTAGCGTTATAAAATATAACAATACATTTGAACGGAAAACTAAATTGATCACGCGTATTTTTGTGGGCAAAAATAACACGTGTATATAACAGACTATGCCGAAACCGAGTCCAACAATAGTTGTTGCAATGGAAATACTCTCATAATGAGTGATAAAAACGCCAGTATTTACGCGAAATTTGAAGAAATGAAAATAACACGTCTATATACCAGACTATGCTGAAACCGAGTCCAACAATAGTTGTTGCAATGGAAACACTCTCATAATGAGTGATAAAATCGCCAGGATTTATGCAAAATTCGAATAAATGTGATCGATAAGCAAAATTCTATGATAAAAATTAGAATTTCTATTCCTTTTCTCAGAGAATAGTAGAAAATTATCCTGCACGATGGTTTTCAGATTTTCCTTGTAAATCAAATGGGAAGGATAGTTCTTGGAATCGAACCCGGGTCTTTGAATATTCTCAACAAAAACTATCTTCGGGAGCTCGGCTCCAGTAGCAGGAGATTTCCATCAAGTATCATGAAAATCGGTCTATTGATGCAAAAGTTATTAGGGGGGGGGTGGGCAGGCAGACAGACAGAAAGACAGACGGACAGATAGACAGACACAACTACTATAACCCTATTTCCATTCTGGAAAGTAGGCTAAAATGAGTACCGTGATATTATAAGACATCGAATTTCACCCCCCAGCTACCGCCAAACGCTTGTTGCCACGAGAGATGCTGGAATGAAATGTTCGCAAGACATAATAAATACGTGTTAAGGTAATCAATGAAATTATTTAATGGAATGGAAGGGTACGGATATGAATAAGTTTGTGCAATTTAATTTGCATCGATTTTTCACTTCTCTTCGTTGCTACTTGCGCCCTCTTTTCGCTTCATTTTATTTTTTTGTTATTTTTTTATGCCACCTTATTTTCTCGGATCTTGTCTTTTACCTTCCTCTTCTTTGTAACATTGCTTCGTTTTTTTTACTTCTCCCACTCATGTCTGCCTTTTGTCCCTTTCTCTCTCTCCCCTCCATTCCGCTTGTCACTTGTTCATTTGCTCCCACCTGAAGTCCTTTTGCAAAACTTCTCTGACGCACAGCTTGAACCTCTTTTTTCCACGATTTTTTTCAGCTCTCTTGAGATGTGGGCATTCCTGCTGCTATACTCCCAACCCACTCTTTTGTCTCTCACCCTGCAAAGACGGTAATGGACGCCCGCTCAATGGGCATCCCGCTCTCTTTTATCACGCTCGATTAATTTCCTAAAGGACTGCACATGGTTTCCGTTACATTTTTTTCTCTTATTTTCTGTTGAAATCACCCATAACGCTATTTTTCCTTTGAGAGCGTAATAGCACGGTAAGAAATAAACTTTTTCATTGTGTTGGAACTCCTTATTTCGATTGTTTTTGAGTATCTGTCCGTTTCTTGAGATGTTCCGAAGTGGAATGATTAGCTGAGAGAGGAGATTTTTTACGTCTAATGATTTATAGTTTTCAAAAGATTTGGCGAATGCAACCCTAAAAGAATTAATAATAAAATGTTAGAGCAAATCCCTGAACACTTCTTTGGAGGATTTTTACTTCGCATTACCTGCTTTGTGCGATGGAATTTTTTCTCTCAACGAACTGAAATTACAAACAGTTTCCCTTTTCCACCTAATGTAAATCACAATCGGATGAAATGTTTTAAACTGACCTACATAAACTTCCTTATATTATTTATTAAATTTTATAAACTAATTACCGATTATTTCATTTAAGAACAATATAACAACGTCATTTAGTGTGGTGTGCCCAATTATGCGTTATTTGCACGAAGTGAACACATATAGGAGAGGTCGTTTCCGTCCGTATGTTAAAACTCAGAAACCGCAGGACGTATTTTGATGAAAATTGGTATTGAGGAGTTAAAATTGGTCGACCAAATCCTATTTTGGTTAAAATCGGACAAAAATTACGAAACTTTTACATGAAGACCTACATTTAGTTTAGAATGTTTTTGTTTCCACTTGAGAGCCGCTGGACTTATTTTGATAAAATATGGTATTGGGGAGTTTTGCTAAAATTGGTCGGCCGATTCCAATTTTGGTTAAAATCGTACAACAATTACGACCACTTTACATAATGACCTACATGTAGTTTACAATGTTCCTTTGTTTCAATTCGGGAATCGGAGGACGTGTTTTGATGAAAATTGGTATTGGGGAGTTTCGCTAAAATTGGTCGACGGATTCCAATTTTGGTTAAAATCGGACAATAATTACGACTACTTTACACGAAGGCTTACATGTAGTTTACAATGTTCCTGTTTCAACTCGGGAGCAGCTGGATGTTTTATGATGAAATTTTGTATTGATGAGTTTTACTAAAATTTGTCGACCGATTCCAATTTTGGTTAAAATCGGACAATAATACAACTTTACATAATGACACATGCATTTTACAACCTACCTCGCTAGCTTCCCGTTAAATACTCATCTGAGCGAATGATATTGAGAACATTGCGAAATCTCAAAGAACGTATTTGGAAACTCTGTGTACTCCGACATGGAGTACACCTTTCCAATGTTGTTTATTATAGTTCAGAAATGTAACTCATACTACGGAAGAGATTTTTCATTTTAAGAATTGTTAGCACGTACTATATAAACTTTTTTGTTTAATAATTTCCATCCTCTGTAGGAAATAGCTATTAATCTTATTGCTTAAAGAAACGATTGTTTGTTTTTACAAGTGAGGAAAGAATTGCAAGCCAAATAACGAGGCGCTTTTTTCACCGACTGCTATCTTTCAATCGGAGTAAAGAATCGCGAATGCTATGTATTGTCGATTGCCTACATTTGTAGTAGCATGTACTTTTTACAGATTATTTCCGATTTTTCCTCAGCAGCTTAATCATAGATCCACCATATCTATATCATATGTATGTAGCTCTAATATATATTTTGCAATTTTGGCGTTTTAACTTACGTCATTTTTTAGTTACTTTTACACGGAGAGACGGACGGATGAACTACATACAGGAGGCCCTTAAATATAACAGGAATTACATTCTGCGAAAGTACCACGAAAGTCAAAACCACGATATTCAAAACTAAAGCCATACCCAGGGGTCGGCAACCTTTTTGATAAGAAGAGCCATTTTTTCAAAATTAGAATAAAATCCAAAGTACCAAGAGACGCAAGACATGGTAATGAAAAATACGTATTAAATATACTAAAATTATAGTTAATTTTTAAGCTGCACACCCATACAGTGATTTGTTATGTAATAGGTGTTTTGGTGATAATTCTCAAGAAAAAGAACTTAAGAAACAAACGAATACTTGGCATAAGTTTTTATTCAATGAAAATATAAATAAACTTTCAAATGAAGTAAATATAATGATCCTTTCAGAAAATGAATCTAGAGTATAGAAGAAAATGAGAATGTCAAAAATGCAAGTGCTACTCAACATTACTGGATCCTTCTATTGAAAACAATAATATTTCTGATAAATTTCGTTTTAAAAATTGTGTTAATTATGATGAATGTGCTATACATGTAACCTCCTCTGCTTACTTGTCCAATTGTTCCTACCAAATACAGAAAATAATTTAAGATAATAACTATTTCTTTTAAAACAAACTAGTATCTGTAATATCAATGAAATTGGTCACGAAATTTCCAAGTATAGTCAATTTTTTTACATGCCTATTACATTTTAATGCGATTTCTGCTCTTGCATTTCTTTGGAGAGTTGTCCAATGTTTGGAGAGTAAACTGTTGTTTTTATTTTCAAGTAGGACTGTAGACTTCCATCATTCAGTCGGCTTCTTAGTTTGCTCTTAATGAAATTCATGTTTGAATACACTTGTTCACACAAATAGGTAGAACCGAATCTGGACAGAATGCCAAGCGTATACCTTTTCATATTAATATAGACATCTGGTAAATAATTCCATATCTCAAATACAATTTGATCCTGTTTTTTGAGATTATGCATTTCTGCCCATTTTCGCTGATGTGCTAGAGAGGATTTCTGCCTTTCTAGGTGTTCGAGTTCGATCTCCAAGCTTTTGAATTTAGAAGTTCAGATGTCCTTGTTCCGCAAATCAACCAATTCAAGTTCCATCTGGGCTCGACCCACAAATGTTGAGTACTGAAAAATTTAGTAGAGAGGTGTCAGCTTCCAGTGGTTTCAACACGAAAGACAAAGTTGCCTTTTCCTTTCTAAAATCCTGAAATCGCGTAGAAAAGCATTCCTGCATTTTAATGACAACATTTTAAAGGTTCTTTGTATGAATCTCATAATTTGTTGTCTCTTTGAATGTCTTCAAAGATGGAAAATGAAACAGCGTACCCGTCTCGATGTCTCTTGCAAAGAAAACTAGCTTTTGCTCAAAAGCTAGCAACTCTTCTAAAAGCAAGTGAGCAGTGTTTCCTTTTCCTTGTAGTTTTCTATTAAGGATGTTTAAATGCGAGTTGATATCTACCATGAAATAAAATTTCTCTAACCAATGAGGATCTGTAAGTTATTTATAGTCATAGCCTTTTCTCTGCGTAAAAACCTTTACCTCTTTCAGACAGGCCGCGAAACGCCCAAGCATCATGTCTCTTGAAAGCCACCGCACTTTGTTGCGCAGAATAAGGTCCGCATACTGACTGTTTACTTCTTCGAGAAGTTCACAGAACTCCCGGTGATTATGCCTTTTGACATAATTTTGTTGACTATCTGAATTACTAGGTTCATTACTTCTGTGATCTCAGATGGAAAATGTGCACAAAATGCCTCTTGATGGATACTGCAGTGAAACGACAGCACATTATGGTCAAGCGTATTCTGCAAAAGTGAAAAATATCCCTTATTTACCCCTTTCATATTCGGTGCCCCATCTGTTGCGACTGAGATAATATTGCAAATGTTTATCTCTTTCTTCTTTAAACAGTCAACAACAGCTGATAAAATATCTTCTCCCCTTGTTTGGCCTTTGAGGGGCAGTAATTCAATAAGCTCCTCTTGGGGTCCTTCAGAATTAACATATCTGGCCATAAGAGCGACTTGTGCAATGTCATCGACATCACATGACTCGTCACAAGAAATAGAGAATCCTGTAACAGACTGAATATCCTTAATCTGCTGAGTACTGATATCAGCGGCCATTTTTATCGTTCTGTCCCTGACTGTCTTTGCTGACAACGGCACATCCTTAAGTTTCTTAACAATTTCCTCTTTCTTTCTTAAATCACAATACAGCTCCTCCTATATTTAATATATATTCGCCATCCGTAAACGGATTACCCCGTTTCATTATCTCAAGCGTTGCTACAAATCTTGCGGCAGTTGTACCACTTGGTGATTTCACCCATTTAGTGAACATGCTCCTACTTTTGTCTGCTTTATTCTTCAACTCATCTACAACTTTCTTTCTACAATCTCCAACTGGATATTTTTCTGCGAAGTTAATGTGCTGTTTAATAAAATGTCTCTCGAGATTAGATTTTTTATTGTTGGCGAGTTTTGTATTGCAAATTAGACATGAAGGTAAACCATCGGAACCCATAATGAATGCGTAGGATTCTGTCAATTTTTAAACTCTCGGTGCTCATCTTCTATTTTTCTTTTTTGTAAACATTGTCATTCTGGGATGTATCTGAAATTTTAGTTAATTTAGATAAGTCCTAAAAACAATCTAAGTAGGTCAAATTTAAACTTAAAAGTTGTAAATCTATAATGGATGGAAATATTTTGAATATCTATCTAAAATTCGAGTTAAGTTAGGGTAAAACTACTTCGTCTGAGTATAAATGAAAATAAAAATTATTTTAAGATACAGTCGAACTCGTTTATAACGAGCGCGGGTATAGCAGAGTCACGGCTATAGTGAGCAAATGCTAACTTTGTTTGGACAACGAACATTTACGTACAAAAATGTCACGCTTCACGGATATATCGAGCCAAGTCGCTCTTTGTCGAAAGACAAAATATGAAATGTCAATTCCAGGATCAACATTTTAAAATGTGACATATCTGTCCGTAGTTGTCCCTTATAGTCCCTACTTGAATCTCTTTCATTATTTAAAAAACATCTGACAATTTCGTTTTTATTGATGACAACTTGATAACTTTCGGAGTTTCAACGGAAAATGATATAACAGAAAGTGTTAAATAAAAAAGCGACGAAGAAAACGATGAATGCGAAACCCGTGCCATCATACCTGCAAGCTCAGGTCGCCTTGGAAACCTTCATTGAATTTTTCGAAAATAGTGGCGCTTCCGATAGTTTTTTAATGCTCTTTGTGTGATAAAAGGAAATCTTAAGAGATATCAAAGTGAAATATATGAGTGAGGGCATGATTCTAAACTATTTATGTAAAAAAGGAAGCGATTAATGTTTCATATGCATGTTTTTACATTCACGGTTATAACGAATAACGGCTATATCCAGCAAAACTATCCGTTCCCGTGGAGATCGTTATAAGCTAGTTTGACTGTATATTCCTAGTGCAAGAAATTAAAAAGAGCAAAAAAACTCGCTAGTAACAGAAATACTTACGAAAAATAGTGATGCAGAGGAGAAAACAACCCAATTGCTCACTCTAATGAATGCTGGATTAATACCGGTCCAATAATAAAAAATAGGAAGCTATGTATAGAACTCCAAGCTTTCCTTGTAGGTTTATTTATTCACAGATGAACACATCCAAATGAGCGATGTTCGCGTTAGAGCTTTCACGCTGGCAATGACTGTGTGCAATGAAAAGGAACTTCTCACAATAAAGAAACCTGCCGCAAGTCTATTTAAACGTGAGCTCCGGAAATTTAATCCTGTGATACCAAAATAGACGGCTATCGGTGAAAAAATATTATGCTACATTGTTTTTATCTGTGGCCTACAGAGTATAGAAACCTCATAGTAAGCATTTCGCTAAAATGTAGCAATTTACCGGCTGCTGACCTATGTTATCAATCGAGACCGTAAATATCGCGGGAGAGTGGCCGTCGGGAGCAGCTGATCATTACTCAAAGAGCCGCATGCGGCTCAGGAACCGAGGGTTGCCGACCCCTGACCTTGCCTGAATGATGGATCATGGGTTTAGAGAAAATGCAAATACAGATAGATGGCAACCCAAAATAAATACACCAAAATTTAAATTAATAGGCAAAATAAAAAAAACTATAATATAGTGATAATTATGGATAAAAGAAAAGTAAATACCATAACATGTACTGTAGTTAGGGTTGCCACCTCTACCAGAATTAATCTACTGTAGATACATCCCTCCCGGAATCCAGGACTTGTCCGGGAGGCCAAAATCTTCCCGATCGAGTAATTTTCATATTTACTGCTTTTTAACTTTGTATTAAGTTGAGATTTTGGTGGAATATAACCTTTGAGCCGAATATAGCGACATTTAACGTGGAAATGTATTCTTTAAACAGGATCATTCTGGTAACTACCTCTGACGCCTCTATACAGGATATTGACCACAATTTAAACCTATCTAAAAACATTCATAATTGTTTTCCAATTCATTTTTTACTTTATAAACAATGTTTCAAAGACCTGACTTTTAACTGGTTGTACTAAATTGACCGTGGAGTGTGTAGTTCCATCTTTGTAGCTGAATTCCTACATAGACAAGAAAGGGAGGGAATAAAAGGAACGAAAGGATAAAAGATTTTATTTCAAAATTAAAGGCACATTATATCTTTTCTAGAGTGATTCATAGAACAAGTTTTATTGTCTTCATTGGCTGTTTTTTGACCTAGAAAAAATCTCCCGGAATTAACTCAGAAGATGAATTTCTCCCAGAATTAACTACACAGAAGAAACTAGCAACTGGCAACTTCTATATCCACACAGCTGGGACTATTTAGTCGCGACGTTTTCAGTGCAGCGAGAATGTCAGACGAGGTAATCATTTTGTACCATTTCTGGCATCGTAGGTACAGAAATAGGAGGAAGTATTGGCTTCATCCATTTATTGTGCAATTTGCAACATAGTGCCAACAATGTTGCGAAAGAGCTGCAAGATAGGGAACACTTCCAGAGCTTTTATAGAATGACACCGGAAACTTTCAGAATGCTGGTGGAATTGTGCTCTCCGTTGTTAGAAAAAAAGAACACTAACTGGAGGCTGAATACTTTACCGGATGAACGAATCCTATATAATTACATTGAAGTAAGTAAAATCTATTCAGTTGCTATTTTATATGTCGTTTATTTGAAAATTTAATTCAACAAATTATTACCAATTTTTTACAAGTTACCAAAATTATAAAAACATGTATTTAGTCAGTCATCAAAGTAATTTACAATTTGGCCTAATTAAAACTATGGAATCGTAAAACCGTATTGATATTAGGGTCTCTGTCAGGCGTGGCACCATAATAATTTATTTTCTCGTTTGTTAATTGAACTGACCAAGTGACAGAACTACTTGAAGCTGAGGTTGACGATTGTAACTCCTCATTTCTTGCTGCATGTGAATATCATTAATCAGCTTCGTTACCTGAAATTTAAATTAATATTGTCACACTTTGCATTCAATAGCTTAAGTACTAATATCCGCACAAGACTCGATACATACCTGCATTTTAAATTGACGTTTATACAACACATCCATTGATTTCAAATCTGGAAGGAGAACCAATTTTTATCAGCGTCATTTACTTTAGTCTCCATTTTCCATTCTTGTAGTATTCCAGAAAGGATTTATCAACTTCCTCGGAAAGTTTTATCTTAAGTGGCCTAACTAAAGTAGGGTTTTCCACTTCAATTGCGGCGGAAGAGACACAATGAAACTTTATCTGGTTCCACTGTTTCATTTACGTCTCTACCATGGTCTCTTTCATATTTTTCGGAGTAGGTAAATTTCCTGTTTGCCTACGATTCTTCATATATGGGACCAGAAAAGTTAAATATTCTGATAAGTAATACTTGCCCCAGAGCCGCTGGGTTTTTTAGCCCGAACACTTCGGAAAAATACTGTCGGATATTCTTCCATTTCCCTTTGCAGTTTTTATTTAAAAAATAACAATGAAATAGTTTATAATATTAACTAGGGGCCCGTTGCAGTACTGCCTGCAAACATCTAAAGACCCTTGCGTGAAGTGGCCCAATGAGATAGTTCCTATGACAAAAATTGTTACAAAGAGTGTTATTAGTTGAACCACTTTTATTGCCCCTCTTAAAATAATCATAATACTCGCACCATTTTCATAAAAAACACATGCCTATATGATTTAGACCAGCGGTCTTCAAATTGGGGTACGCGAGCATGGATAATTTTAAGGGAATCAATTTCCAGATCATTAACTTCCATATGTACTCTTTCCAAAAATTGATAAGCCTGAGAACGCGCATCTTTGCCTTTCGAACTTCTTGTGAGAATAGAAAGAGGGAGGAAAGAAAGTAAGAGGTGCAGCCGGGAAAATAGTTGCCACCGAAATATTTTCCTTCGCTCACCCGCTGGCATGGGTTCCTCAGCTCCCTTCAAGTACCTTCCCTGGGTTCACCCAACTAGAAACTTGTCACCCTTTCTCTTCCCACATTCCCAAGGCAAGGAAGAATTACGACCAAGGCCCTTCTTCCCGCAGTCCCCTTATAAGCTTTTCCCACCCTCTGTCTCACAACACCTCCTCCTCTCTTTTTCGTGTCCTCGATAATGAGCAACTTCCAATACTAGCATAGCTATCAATACTAATGATATGAAACTTATATTGGCCGAGTTATATAAATTTAAGGGAAATATTTATTATGGATTAATGATAGCAACTATTATGCGTATGATAGGATGCTTATTGACTTAATCGAGGAAAGTATTCTTTGCAATACCTCGGGTGAAAAATTATTATTGTTTGTTTTATGAAGGAATACATGAAATAAATGTACTATTTACACAAAATGTACACATATGATTCCTTTATATTATAGAAATTTATAAAATTTCCCGCGTAGTTGGTATCAAAGTCAATGTTAGAAGCGAGCAAGCTGATATTTCATTCGAAGTCACTTTACAAACTACATGGTAAAATCAGGGATTGTCGTATTCATTCATTCATTCATGATTTTCCAGATTTATAATAATGTTAAGTTATAAACGTCATATGTTTTAGTTGCAGTATAAATAGGGCTTGTGAAAAGAGATAGTTGAAGTGGTCAGTTTCTTCCCAGAAATCTTCCTGACTGAGGGAGAGGAGATGGAAGAAAAAATTTTCCTCGTTTTAGAAAAAAGGGGATGGTGAAGGAACAAGGGGGAGATGATTTAAGAAGGAGCTCACATTGCGAGGGAAAAGAACACAAGTGTAGTGGGCGAGGGTTAAGCTCGTAAAAGGGCATGGCACTGGGTGAAGGATATGAAACAAATTAGTTACCATTCATTGTTGCAGAGTGATTTGTCGTTCTTAAAGGCATCCTCACCATATGGGTTTCAGGCATTTAACTCCACCCGTTGTGTCTACAGAGAAAATGTTTTCCAGGACTACCAAATTTTTCAAGATAAACTGGATAAAACTCGCAGATAAAAATTTAAGTGAACTTTGCAGATTTGGTGTGCGTTATTGAAAAAAAGGCAGTTAAAATTATATTTTATCTAACCAAATCAAGAATTATTTATTCTAATTACAGTAAATTATTATCTTATTTCATCTTATAAAATATTTAATATTTTCTACCTCCTATTAACAAAAAATATAAATTATGTGCTAGCTATCGGACCGATTAGTTTCTGGCAGTATCTATATACTTTTTTCCTCCATTGGAAAAATTTTATCATAATGCTTAACGAAATTAATGGAATCATTTCCGATTTATTATATGTGATTCTGATTTAATCATTCCCAAACGCCGAACACCCGAGTTCGATACACAAACACACACATTTAACGAAAGAATACCATGCCTTTTATCATACTCCTCGCCTGATAACTTATAATTTTATCTACACTTTACATTGCATTTTTACAAATTAAGTAATGAGAAACGTCATATTGATTTATTATCTTGTTTTTATAACTTATCATAAAAACGAATAAATTAATTATATTATATCTCCTTCGTTTTAATTTTGACTTGACTGCTTTTAGTAATCTATCTTACAAGATTTATTTCTCAGTGGGTTTTATAATATTCCTCGAAAATCTTAATCTAAATATTGGGATGTATTTCTTGAACATATACAATAAATTATTGACTAATAAAATATACGTTGCTACTGAACTACATAAAATAAAAATTATTTTTCGGTTAGTTACAATGTAGAAATTAGTTTGATGCAAATTTTACCTCATCTGAAGAATTCAATAGTATTTTAATATTATTAAAACTTTGATAGTAAAAATTCACTTTTTGGTATCATTTTTTAATTAGGTGTATTTCATACAAATTTGCTTTCAGTTTCGAATTGCAGTTGTTGCTTTCTGGTCAGAAGGAATTGGCGTTGTATACGATTTAAATTTTTGAAAACTCGTCAGCCCATGGATAAATTTCTAATAAAGAGGAATCGGGATGTTGAAGAAAACAGAGATGAGAATCTCTCTGGAAGCAGTAAGATGATAGTTGCAGTTTCTCAGGAAATAGACTCAAGCTGTGATTCGAATATAGTGGAGATTTTTCAACCAAATAAAGTTCCAAGGACTACCAAAGTTGAGTTTAAAGAAAAACACCGATACTACGACCAATCCTACATAAAATATGGGTTTGTTTCCAATAACAGTGATCCTCCTTTACCACTGTGTGTTCTTTGTCACCAAACATTGTAAAAAAATAGTATGAAACTATCTCTCTTGCAACGACATTTATTTACAAAACATCCAGGCTCTAAAAATAAAACTTAATTATTTTATGAGCAAGGCTGAGGATATTAGTAAAAATGTAAATAAGTTTCACATTTTTACGCAGTCATCAAAATTGGCTTTGGAAACCTCATACGAATTAGTATTGCTCACTGCGAAAGTTAGGAAATCGTACACGACTGTAGAAAAGGTTATTATACCTGGTGCACTGTTGTTAGCTAAAAATATGTTAGATGCCGAGTCCATTACTGCTATTAAATCGATTCCCTATTCAGACACCACTGTACTTTGTAGAGTACATGAAATGGCAGAAGACGTTCTCCAGCAAACTGTGGCAGAAATTGCGGTTGATAAAAGATATGCCTTACAGATTGATGAATCCACGGACGTTGCCAATCATTCCCAGTTAATAATTTATGTCCGCTATTACAGCGAAGAAAACGACATTACTGATGAGATTATGGCATGCAAGACTTGCCTATATAGAAATGCAACTGGTGAAGAGATTTTCAAAACTTTAGATACTTTTATTCGAGTTGACTCAGGCTTACTTTGGGAATGGTGCATATGTATCTCTACGGATGGGGGCGCTGCAATGACTGGGCACAAGAGCGGCCTTATTACTCGTATTCGCGCTTTAAACCCTAAATTAATTTAGGAACACTGTTTTATTCATAAGCAAGCTTTGGTTGCAAAAAATTGAGTCCTGATTTGCACGGAGCATTGGATGTTGCCATTAAAATGGTAAATTTTATTAAGGCTAGGGCGTTGAACTCGCGTCTTGATGATGGTGCGTGTCAAATCGCTATGGTATTTAGATTCCAATGGATACATTTAAAAGAGTGATGTTAGAGTTTCATTTAAAAATGTCAATATTTATAATACGCCGAAAATTATATCCTTTGCAACTATTTAAACTTATGATGAAAAATATTAGATGTTAACTTAAAAAGGTGTGAGGGGGTACATAGATCTTCAAAATTCTTTTAAGGGGCACGCGTGCGAAAAAGTTTGAAGACCACTGATTTAGACTACCGGAACAGAATATGTTTTGTTTTGTTCACTATTTCTGATGGTACAGCATATTGTATGGTCTGTGGTTTGTTTAATATTAATTAATCAATGCACCGTCCACGCGACAATATCGAAATAAATTAATCACAAACATTATCAATATAGTAAATTGCTTTAAACTGCCCAATGAAACTTGCAAACGAAAGGATATTTTCATTGTATGCGTGAAATATCATCCTATTTGAAATGTTAAGTTGTCCATCATTACAATGCATCGGAGTCGTTTCTTTTCTTCGCTACGTGTTCCATTTGTTTTATATTTACACGAAACTTTTCAATAAATGTTCAATCGGTTATTGCTCTTGATGCGTTTGTTTCATTGTAGGCTTAATGCAAATGCACTTGAATGCAAAAATCCGAGATCTACGATTGAAATGTTGAAAAATTGGAGTAAATTGAATGTAAACTTAAAATATGAGCAAACTCGAATTAAACAACAGAATCGGAAGTAAGAATAAGAATCTTCATTTCTTTCTACGTGAAATAGTGTAAATCTCGAGTCAAAGTCTCGATCGTAAGATATTTTAAAATGTTAAAGAATAAAGGTCTACACATCGTATTCCAGCCGATTACGAGTTAATCAAATGAAAAAATGAAAACTATCCTGGTATCGAACCCATGCTTTTCCGGGGGACGACTTTCTACTTAAAACCTGCAGGAGTATTTAGGCGAAAAATTCGTCGTAATCGAACCGACCGTTCTCGGTTTATTTGCGTTCACGCCGGATGGTGACGTCACTCGAGGCTTCAAATGCAGGCACGCAGGCAAAGACAGCGATTATAATAAGTATATTAGATTAATGATAGTACCAAAAGATAAGTATAAATAATGGCATTTAAGTCTTATTTATTTTTTGTAGGTATTTAGCAACTGGCAGCAATTTTCAAGCTGTCTTTCAATTTCATGCGAGGGAGAAGGAAAATTGGAAAATAATCGAAGAAACGACGAAATTTATATGAAAACTTAACACGCGACGTATTTGCCTGTTTCAAACGAAGACACCTGACTGAGATCATATGATAGGTTCTGGAAGTTGTGGAATTTGCCAAATTGTGCTGCAGCCCTAGATGTTAAAAACATCAGGGTGAAATACTTCTGAAACAACAGCGGATCTCATTACTATAATTATAAATCATATTATTCAATGGTCCTTATGGCAACTTGTGACGCTAATGGCATTTTTTTAAACTACTGACTGGTGAATTTGGAAGAAACAGTGATGGAGGGGTATTTAAGAATTCTTCTTTAGGCCAATTATTACAAGATGATTTACTACAGCTGTCTGAACCCGAGCCTTTACTATTGGATGACAGCAGTTACAAAATTTCTTTTTATTTTATCGCTTCTCTTGAAAATAAACACAATGAGAACATATCCAAACGCACTCTGAATAATGACAGGCGTATATGCAATTATAGATTTTATAGAGGACGTAAATCAATAGAATGTGCATTTGGAATGCTAATGTCAAAATTTCGAGTTTTTGAAGGACCCATATGCTCTTTGGAAAGCACTGTAGAAAACATTGTAAAATCCGCATGTGTTGTACATAATTTCATAAGAAAACAAGATGGGATTTACTCAGAACCTAATCATCTGTGTAATTATATTTTGAGACCAGAAATTGCATTACCACATCAGTGGAGATACTGTGGTCAAAGAGATAATGAAAATGAAGATAATTAATAAATAATGTATTATGCATTGTGTAAACACGGTATTGTTTAATGTGTTTTCTTTTTCATGATATATGATGAGTATACAATAAATACATTATAACTTATTTATTAATTTACTTAACATTTTCTCCCATTTTCTGTAAAATTTCCGTCCAAGCAGCTACTGCTTTATCCCTTCTTTGATAATCCTTAATGGACACATCGTATATAAGAGGGTACGATTCGATCTGTTTGACGAAGTCAATATTGTAGTCCTCAGCTTTTTTGTCAATTTTAAGAACGGTAGGCGCACAGTTTAAAACGCAACTTGTGCGACGAGCAACTGACAGACCCTGTTGCAACTTGCCAATTGCATTAAGATCGCTTGAGTTGCAAGGTAATGTCGCTTGAGTGTGGCTTTCTCTATTTCTTAGAAAGGGTTCGACCGCGAAGCAACGTTGCCACAGTTGCGTCGGTAGTTGCCAGTTTCTTCCCCTTGACCCATTACCTTGTTTGTTATTTAGATTCTTGTCAAATAAATGGTAGACTCGGACTTATAAATGCTTGCAAAAACCTGAATTAGTCTCGCGTAGCGCCAGCGGAAAGCAGGATGAGCTAGTCCTCGCGAGGGAGCAAAACCTTTCAGATATAATTACTTCATCAATAGTGCTACAGAATTTCATTGTTTTTAAGGATATAGTGAAAAGTCTAAGAGAGCAATCTTAAATATTTCGCACATCACAAAATGTATCTCGTAACTGAAATGAATTCGTCTTCCTGCCGTCGCTCATTATTCATTCTTCAAACATATTTTCCTGTAGAGCGGCCATTTGACGAATATCCGTTGCTTTTTTGTTCTCAAGCGCTTTAGTACTTGTTCGACACGATTCGCCGCTAATGGCGCACGCACCACTCTGGAAATTTGCTGGACGAGATTCATAGTTTCTCCTTTTCCTCCTCGCTTCACTTCGTCGTCTACACTCATGACTCAGCCGAAGCATGGTTAAAACAGCTGTTTGCTTTTCTCTATGAATTCTTTTTGTAGGGACTTAAGTCACATTAATGACCAAGAAAAAATTTTATAATAGGCAAAGGGTTTCTCCGTAATTATTAAAATGTTGTTTTTGTGGAAATAGTACCACGTAACCATCAATGCTTGTTTGATTTAATTTGACTTACAGTAATACTTATTATGGAGTTCCGCATATCGGCAGTCTCTTCATTGGCTTAATTGCTATGATTAGGTTGTCCAAGTATTTCGAAAAGGATGGATTATTCTCCTACGTTATTATTCTATCAGTTAACGAGTGATAAAATATGGTGTTTACATTCACTGAACTACTGTCTTAATTCATTTTAACGCGTAGGCATGCCGTTTATCTTATATCGATGTCCTGTTTTATTTTGTTAAATGGAGTATATTAATCAATGTAAAATGATCATGTCCACTAAAGTTTGAAAGAGATAATAATTTTTTAAGTGGAAATTTCACCCGGCTTCATAATCGCAGATAAATAGCTCAGCAACTTCCGCGAAAAAAGGAAGTTACAAATTTGTTTTCTGTAATTATGATGAATAAATTCCAAAACATGCAATGTGCTTTAATTGATCTGATTAGACGGGCGTCTTTATTTTAATATTTTTCATAAGTTAACGGAAGGGATTTTTAACAGATATTACACGCATTTAATACAACCTAGTGGCCTTCATTTGACGCTGAAAAAGAAAAGAACTGAGGAACGGGCATTTCTCCCTCTCCTCCTAGGACTTAGTTATTGATTAATTTTCCTCCCAAAGAAGAGGAAGTGACGTATTATGATTTGGCGGGAATTTTTTGCGTAATATTTTTGCTATGCTTAACTCAATATAATTTGAGACGTGATTGTGCTCGTAAGTGCTGGAGGAAGTTGCCGGTAAACAATCTCCCGATTGAAGAGAAGGCGTTGCAGTCCCTCAAGATAGTATTTTCCGCTTGAACAGTAAATAATTAGCAAATTATTCATAGACGTAGAAAAATTAAGAGATGTAAGTGTAAGAATGTTTCTGTTTTTTAACTTCTCATTGAAAATTTTAAAGAAGTAGTCATCGTCATATCAGTGGCGGATCCAAGGGAGGGGCGATGGGGGCGATCGCCCTCCCCTTGGAGGACCCCATTGCCCTCCTCTAGGTGCATTCTTAAATTCATTCCGCGCAACATCCATTGTTTCTACACCGAAGATTAAGCCTGTTGTATGACAAGGGAAAGAATGATTCTGATGGGGGTAGGGATTTTCAAAATGTATGGTTGTCGGCAGAGGAGGAATCAAGACGGGGGAGGGGTAATTGGGGCGATCGCCCCCTCCTTGGGAAGGTTCTGGATCCGCCCCTGCGTCATATTGTTAGCAAAACCTATAGTTATAAATCGTCGTTAGAATTAAATCATTAATTTGGTGGGAACGAGGAAGAATCACAGTAGAAGTTTTAAAAATTATTTCGCTTGTGCTATATTTACTTAAAATGCGACTACCAGTGATCTTCGTTTCTTTTCCCATTCTAGATGCTTTGACTGCCTCCCGTTTCCTCCATTTCCAATGTCAAATCATCACCCTTTATTTCCTTTGTGAGCCCCAAAGCGTGACGTGATATGGTCATTTTGTGATGATGCTGTGTGTGTGTGCGTTTGAGCGTGTCAAGAGGAACCTCTGTCGTCGCGTGAGAATGTCTTCTCCCACCGCTGGAATATTTACACCGCACCAAAGGTAGGAAGACGTTTTATCTTTCCATTCGACTCTTCCTTTCACTTTCAGCATCGGTTTAGAGGCGTTGAGATCTTAGAAGCCAAAGGCAATCGATCGAAACTAATGTTGGTGCGCCTAAGGTTTTCGATCAGGATATGCCATAATTGGAAATGGGTTGATGGAAATTAAAGTGAACGCAAGTATTCAGTTAAAAGTAGATTAAACAGTTCTATGTATTTTAGAAGCCAATTAGTCATTCATACCCTCGCATTGCTTGAAATAAATCCATCCATACATCGGTCAAATTTTCTAAAGTTGCGCCAATTTTCGTATCGATTACTACATAAACATTTGCGCGTAGTTCTCTTGAATCAGCATATAAGCAAAAAATACTGAAATTCTCCATTATCGATGGAAAATAACGGTATCTTGTTCAGCTAGGGAACTCGTGAAATTAGTAATACTTATGGCTTATGCCACGCGTTAATGAGACTGAAGGAGAACGTGAGACAAGGGTTGAAAGAGAAAGGTCGGCAAATAATTTGGTCTATAAAGAAATATTGGAATATTAGCGCGTATTTTCTAAAAGCTAAGGAGAAATTTGACCACTTAGTTTAACTTTATGACTTTTAGTACTCCTCTATTTAATTTGGGCTAGCTGTCTAAACTCGGGTCTTTCCGAGTAAAACAGTTTGCAGCCGTGATATGCGTACCGTGGTACTCGACATCTTTTCGTATCATTTTTGCGACCATTAATTTACAATATAATACAGTGAAAAGAGCAAACTTCGCAGTCAATCAGGTATTCAAAAAGAACCGATTTTTTTTTACCGAGTCCTTCATTTAAATTCCTTAATAGCATTCTCATTTTGCCTTTCATAGTCAACATTTGATGAGTTATAATATATTAAAGAATTAAAGCAGTGAGCTATTTTTTCAGATTTTTCCAAGTTTTAACAATGTTTCGTTATATTTCTCAAAAAGTCTATATTTGTTGCTAAATTGCCGCTAAACGAAAATACAAAATTAAATTTCAAAAGTATAGCTCACCAATTTAATATTTTATCAAGATATGGTGAATAATTCTGTAGATATTAAGGGACTGGCATATAGCTGCTTACCGTTAGCTACCAAACCCTCTTAAGGAGTTTAAATTTGGTGAAAAACAGTTAATCAAGGCTGGTTTGGTTTGCAAATTTAAACATGTAAGCCCATTGTAACTTTTACGGGACGATCAAATTTTAAAGGAAACGAAAAATACTTATGCGAACTGCTTACTGTATTCTTTTAAAAAGGGAGAATGTATAATAGATTTATACTTGAAACACCAAAAGAAATCCAAGGTCTAAGCTGAAATGTTTGCTGTGAATTGTTGCGATGCCAATGTTGACACCTATATGAAAGATTGTAAATTTTCTTTCAGTGTCGGTTTCAAAGTACCTTACAGAGCAAGTAACTTTCTATAATATGATCGACAAAAATTTATATAAATTTATCATCAACAAAAATGAAAAACAGTGCAGCATTGCAAAATATCAGCCAATGCAGTATGCAGTCCAACTGTGGTGGGCAAACGGGTAAAATAGCAACGTGAGAGGTTAGCTTTCCGAAATTAAATAGGTATATTTTATATGTAATTGAAAAACTTGAAAAAATAAAATAATTTCAACAATAGCCGCTTTTGCGGCATAATAAGGGCGGAAATGCTACAGAACCGTGAGCCTACTAATTTTTGCATAGAGAAATATTTATGGAAGACTGGCGGATGGTATTGAAAACACATATCGGCTCATTTAGACAAAAATACTTTATCCACGGAAAAGCTTAGCGGCTTCGATCAAGGTGTAAAAGGGTCCCCCAAGGTGGCACACATTGATCATGAACGGGAGTAGGTATAGCAAGACTCGCACCAATGCATGTAGTAAACATTCGGCTTAAATTTGCGATGGGTCTTCTCGCTCGCTCTCCTAACCTTTAAATCATGCTTGAAATGGACTGGCGAGCGCAACTAACCGGTAGACAACGCGTCATCCCTTTGATTTGACTGCCTACTTCAGAACTTCAGTCAAAAGGAAATAATTGTTTGAAGAGCTGCTTTAAGCTTTTAAAGAGCCGCATGAAGCTCAAGAAGAGGCATGTTGCGAGCTGGCAATGTAATGAACTTCAAGTTATAAACATATAGATAACTTAAAACTTCTTGAAGGAATTCCGTTACAATAATGTTACAGTGTGGCCAAGCAACATCGAAAAATGGTATAGAGAGTAAAGAAACGCTAATGGAAAGATTATCATTGTGGTCAAACTCGGGCGTCCTTTTTGAGAGGCGCCGCCACATCTATCGGTACGGCCCTGTGTGGGACAGAGTATTTTCGGTAAAAAATATCTCCTCTCAAGGGAGGTGGATTTCATTTCAGAATTTCACCATCTGGTAAATAAAGTGAGGCAGTAGTTTTCTAATCGCTGTCGTTAAGGTAAACTCCTTTTAAGTCTCTCGCTTCAGCACTGATAACCTAAACTGGATAGCGTACAGGTTTAACTTGTCTGTCAACTTTTTCACTTTGTTTAAATTTTGTCATTATTGCTTGTGTATTATGACGTTTGCATTGAGAGCATTTCTTTCTGACGTCCCTTTTAAAATGTCGCCTACAATTATTACTACCATCAAATGGCTCAGTCTTCACTAGAATTTCAATTTAAATAAATCTAAATATAAATACTTCATAACGGTGGAATTTCTTTCTATATTTCCAAGCTGTTTGCTCTCATATTGTGCTTTCATAAATTTAGCAGCACAATATATTTATTCTCCCTTAGATGCATCAATGTATTCACCGCTATTAACGTATGTCTTTGCAAGATTTAACATACTCTTGAGTCTATTCTACTGACAACGCTCTCGTTGTCTGCCTTTAGTCTCATGCATATTTTGTGTCGGACTAGTTTTTATGGCAGTTTCAGGCTTCATTGTCCGAAACTGAAGGATTATTTTCCGAGAGTATTGCGCCATATGCCACTTTCAATAAAAAAGTAATCCATGGCAAATTGAAGCATTTAATTTCAATGAATAAAAAATTAAAATTTTCTTTTTTCGACCGAAAACGAAAGCGCGAACGTCCTTTGTGTAGTCGTACGTAAAAATGACACAAATTTTTTAATTCGGCGTTAACTAACTTAATGATTATTTTAAATAGATGTCTCATCAATGTATAATAGTAAATATGAAAGGCAATTACCGCGAATTTTTTGCAATAACTCTTCTTACCTGAAATGTGATATTAGAAGAATAAGGGTCCTAATGTGAACTTTGTATGCTTATATGAATCTAATATTAATAGACGAGGCCGAGACTTCGTAGAATTCCATAATCTGGATGAAATGTGGCCTTCGTGAAATTAAAAACAAAATTAAAACAACGCAGTTTTAATAACACTGGCTTAGTGTTATGTGGAATAAGTCAAAACGTTATTAAAACTGTTGTTTTAATGTTTGTTTTTAATTTTAGCAACGCCAAATTTCATCAAGATTATATTAATCTTTCTTTTCTGATAAGATTCTTTTAAATTTCCATTACCAGTTTCATTGTTTAATAGGTTCTCCTTCACTTAACAACCAAAAAGGAGCTTTTCCAGCGAGTAAGACGGCTTTTTATCGAGTTTTCCCGCATACTGAATGCGCCTTCATAGTTATGGTGACGTTAGAACAGAAAAGCAGAAAACAAGGATCTAAAGTAACGTTCTTTTTCACAGAAAACACTCCGAGTTATTTAAAACTTAAAAGTTCCTTGAAAATATTAATAAGCGTTCTTGCAATGGATTCGTAATTATATTTTAATGACCAAATAAGTTTTAATAATCAAATATAATTTCTTCACTAGGCACTTTCAATGTAGAATACTATTATAATTTTTGGTTGTTATGACTGAATTTGTTATTTTGGTGTTAAAATATTTTAGAGACACATATTGTAAGCGCATGTAAAAATGGCATGGATCAAAAATACCTGATATTAATATAGAATAGGAAATGAAATACCAGTAAAATAAAATGTATTTTAACATTAGTGCATACAGAAGACTTTAAAAAATCTACTCTGTAAGAAGTTAGATAATTTTTTCTTCTATTCAAATACTTGATTAGGATGTAGTTGTAAATTCTTTATTCGAAAGGATATTCCAATAATCCTTATTAAGGCTTGCAAATCCAATGACTCTTGCAAAGGTAATTTCAAGTTACTATTGTTAATACTACCGTTTGTTTCTGTAATTAAGTAAAAAACATCAAATAGGTGATAAACAAAAATTTGTATAGCTAAATAGCCACAAAGCAAACTGCATATTTTTAAAAGTCTGCTTACTTAGTCAGCAAGCACCTGTTTTATAACATATAGTAAACTGCGCAAAAAGTGTAATACATATTTTCACCTTCAGCGTCTGAAAATGTTATATCAGTCTGACGAACGCTGGATTCAAGGAATATATACTTTTTTGGTTGGCCGAAACAATTTATGTGAGGCGACCAGTGGTGGGTTTGGAAATTTCCCTCCACTACTAGTAGGCCAAATTATTTTTCCTCCCTCTTTTTGGCGCTTTTTTACTAAAAAATTGCTCATGTATTTGGTATGTCTGTCCGTCTGCGGATCATAGTCCTTTTTCATCAGAAGTTTGTGCAATATTATTGTTTTTTATTCCTTCCCTGAAATATCGATTTTATCGCCGCCCTGAAATCTCGCCGCTCCAAGGCCATTGGCAATTTTGGCCTTAGTCCTCCAAGTCCTCTCAATCTCCTGTCTTTCTAATCTACACCTATATTCTTTAATATCCTCATCAGCATTACCCAAACTACTTTATCGAAGGCTTTCTACCAGTCGACGACGCATACGCAGCAATATTGGCTGTACTCGAATATTATATAATATATTTTTTATATACTATTAATTCAATAGAAAAAAATTCGGAGGGGTGACGGTGGTTAGACCGTTGGCCTTATACACTGCGGTCCCATGTTTGAATCCGGCAGAGGTCGACTTTTTCAACATTGGATCGTCCCATCCCCTACTTCGGAAGACGGTGAACTGTCGCCCCTCTTGATGCTCTTCGTAAAAAGAGGCTATTGCAGGCATTGGGTTTCCCTCTTCCCTTGTTTGTGTGTTCTGTGTGTTTACAGCAATAATAATCCAAGAGATTTATTAGCCAGAAATACAAACAAGCAAACAAACGATTCTGGAAGTTTTGAAACGTCGTATGGATGAGCAACCTATGGCTCTTTATTTAAGAATTTTATCAGTATGTTTCTATTCCGTGGATTTATTTTTGAGCTACTCGTATGAAGTATCACTGTTTCAGTGGCCACATTCCAAGCAACCTTGAATAATTCACGAGACTGTGGAAACTCGAGTCGAATGTATCGGGAGACCTATTTCGCCCAATGTAATTCTCATAGTATGTTCCCCTTGGGTGTTCCGTGATCCGTGTCCCTCCCCCAAACGACCTTTGACTTAATTAACCGGGACATAATACAGGGACGCGGAGGTGCTACACAAGCCGGTTGCTGGTTTAGGTGAGAGAGAGAGAGAGAGAGAGTGAGGACGGAAACGTCCGAAGAGATTTTCCAGTTTGTGTGAGGGTGGGAAGGCAAAGGGAAGGAATGGGAGACATTCTCTTCCCCCCTCTGTTGTTCCGAGCGCTGGTGTTAGGTGAAGCGCAGAGAGGTGATCTCTTCAACTTGGTTGTTTTGATTTTAAAAGGTGCTAGGGTTTGCCGTGTCGAAAAGCCCTTTACCTTTATGATCGATCCATAAAAACCATGGAAGTCAAGACCAATATAAATGAAAGGAGTGACCTTTCTGAATAAGTTAATGGATTTCAAGTCTTAGGCCGTAGTTAGGAAAATCGTGCTTTTACGGTTCGAGAATTTTTCCTCTTTCCTATTGCATGTATTCTTGATGGTAGTTAACGTGTAGAGAAATATGGTTAGAATAGTAAGGAATTATAGAATCATCGAGCTCGTCCTACGGTGTGAATAAAACCGAGCTTTTGCTTAATGCTTTAAGCATATGCTTAAACTTTTTAAAGTGAGGTGAAGGGCTTGCTAAGATATTTCTAAGTACTCTATTATCATGATAATTGATCCTAAATATAAATATGGCAGTTAATGACGACACGAAAGGTTAAAAAATACGAGAAAAGTTTCAACAACCAGCGGTTATAAAAATTTATATAGTTTCTCTGAAGAAAATTTTAAGTATATTTTATTCGAATCTGTTACTCGGAGAATATCAAGAGATACGTGGCGGAGCACTGTCTTCCAAACAGAAGATAGAAATAATTTTAAGGTACTTAAGTGATCCCGAATTTCAAATAGGAGTCGAGGAAGATCACTACGTACAATGCACAACTGTATGTAAGACAGTAAAATTTGTAGCCTCCAAAATCACTATAAAAGCCAATGACTGGATAAAATGACCATAACTAATTGAATAAAAATGCACCCATGATTTGTGATATTATCGAATTCAGTTATAAAAGAAATAGTTAAAAAAATTATTAACTTTTTAAAAAATATTTCCCAATACATTTAGGTTTTTAGTTTGAAATTCAACTGTAAAACTTTAAATGTAAACAAAAACAAGTGAAGGAAGAGTTGCGAAGAGTTTTCTTCCGTAAAGTTTAAGCATTTGCTTAAAACTGAGTAGCAAATGCTTATAAGCAAAAGCAAACTTTTATTCACTCAATATGAAAGAAATGCTTTTAGCATTTACTTATGCTTTTAGCAAATCCTTTTGCTTTTACTGTTTGCTTTAAGCATTTGCTTAATTTTTATTCACTCGACCCATTATAGTAGACGTATAATACATAAAACTTAAATCTCACCCAAGCTGGGTAATTGATAGTAGCTCAATAACTTTGGCCAAAACTAGCAAAAGTGGAATACTCCTTTAGCCAAAACAACAAGTTGTTTTGGCTAAAGGAGTATTCCACTTTTGCAAGCTGGGTAATATAAGCCTCTCGAACTTACCACAAGTTTGGAATTTCTTAATATACGTTTAAAATCGGAACATTTTCAAAATTTCTCTTGATGTTTAATATGAATTTTTTTGTCCTCCTAAGCTTTCAGTTTAACTCTTCGATTGTTAACCGTTCTGTTGGTGATACTGGCAGAATTCACATCAATTAATTTTATCTAGCGAAAATAATTTTAATTGGCCCTTAATAATCAAATTCTCATGAATACGTACTATTTATTGAAAAAATGTTGCGAGGGGTGAAACAAAACGTTTAGGTCAAAGTAATTGCAATACATTCGTCTTCCAGAGAAATTTTATTGCTCAAACGATTTTTAGAATTCGGAATTAAATCATTCTGTTGTTTGTTGACTTTTTATGCCAATTTATACTTTCTGAGTCTATCTTAAGAATTTGATTAATCATACTCGATGTTGTCCGAATGAAAAGGGTGCCTAGTTTCTGCTTCGTAGGAATTTTGTGTTAGAGGGGCTTTTGCGTGGGAAAAAGATCCTCTTTAAAGTGATTAAACGTGTTTTGCTAGGGATTGGTAATCTTGATCCGGTAGCAAGAATTTTCAGGAGGTTAAGCGCATAAATGCGTATCTCTTATTACCATTTAATAGGATTAAAATCCTCGGAAGGGATTAACTACACCCGACTGAATTTATTTGACTCGTTATTTCTCCGTATCGAGGGTAGAATGGATAGAAGAATTTTAATTTATTTTATGCTTCCTTCGATTGCCGTTTGTTGGGAATCCTTCTTTTCTCATCTCTCTTCAGACTTTCATTTGTTGTAGAGCGCTCCTTTAATAACGGTGTGACTAATTTTTTTAAGCAGAACTTAAGGGACGCCTGAAAGCACACGGGTATGCGGGTTCATGCTCCTTTATCCTACTCACTTCCTTAGCCTTAAGTTTTAGAACTCCTCCAGCTGGGCAATTATTGGCCCCTCTTATTCAAACGGATCGGGTTCTTGCGTTCTATATTTATGAAGTTTATGAATTTTGAAATTCTATCGGGATTACAAATCACGATTTTCTTAAACATATGCTTAGAAAATTTCCGTAGGTGTGAAACTTTGATTTTATATGTAATGAATGGTTTCTGGCTTTGACTTTTATTTGATATTTGATATTTGATTTTTGTTAATGTTTTTACTCGCATTTCATTTACATCTTAGGCTTGCATAACTTAATAACTCTTTGTTTCCCCTTTTTATTGCGTAAAAGAATGAAAAATGGGAAATCGGCTATTCAAAATGTTTAAACATCTACTTTTACTACTCATTATAAAAATCTTTTATTGACGAATTTATTTTTATGATACTACCTACCAGTTAGTGCTAATGGCTTTGGGATATTAGATTCTTTAAATGTGTCTGGGTGAGATAACTTTCACCCGGGCGTCCGAGAAAAAAGAATTCCACTTGGTGGAAGTGGAAGTTACATTCACTGTCTTCAAACCGTTACAATCGCGCGAAGTTTAGTTGAACTCAAAATCTTCTCCAATCCACATTAATTATCTGTCAAGGAAAAAATTGTATTTCTGAAAATCATTTAAGGTGAGCCTCTCGGGGAAAATTATTCATATTCGGGTAAAATTATTCATATTGCATCCACAGGCCAAGATGATGAACGTAGTATTTTGTTATAATAAGGTTTAAACCGTCACGTTGCCATTGGGTAACCTAAAACTTGTGGCACTAAAGTCATGCATACTAGATATGATTTCTAGGAATTTATCGCCTTTATGGCCTTTATTAACTGTTATTATTAACTACTTTAGAGCGGAATTATAAAATATGCCGCAAGATAATCACATAGAAAACATAGGGTATTAAAGATTCATATAATGATGTACTGAAAAATTTCACAAGACTTATTATTTTCTAAAATTTTGACATGATGCCATTTTGAATCACCCACCTTATCAAGGCTAAGTGCTGAATTCTAGCCTTGTGTACGAGTTTGTTGAAAGTAGAATTATGTTTCATTCTTCCTGAAATTTTCAAAGCAATTTCGATTTGGGTACCAAACAATGCAATTTTACATTTTTTGCATCTGATTTTGTTTCAAGCACTGCACTGCCTACATCTTTATTTGTCTCTCACCGCCTCGGACCACTGGTTGAAACCATCGAATCTTAGAGTTTCTTATGGTGTTGGAGTTTTTCAAATTTTTTTATATTTTTGATCTTGGTCCCATCTTGTTCTTTCGCGTTTTTTTACCAAGGAGCTACAGTCAGTGGTTATATAACTAGTTATTTCACTCTCGAAGTATAAGAGGCTCTTTTTCTGTTTCCCGTTGAGCTGGATCAAATGGCGACAAAATAGGAGCCAAGAATTAACAACGAAATGTCCCATAATCTTATATACCACTTTTTCGTCGAATGTCAATTCTGTGCTTTAATGAGCATCTTGCTGAAATCATCGCCGTCCATGAACTTATTTTATTTGGAAATGCAATTTAGTTTTATCTCCTCAACTTGACATGGCATAACTTTTGCTGTTAGCATTTCAGTACATGTGAAAATCATTCTGGAATTAAAGCTCCTAGAATTTGTAATAACTATAATAAAATGGTGGATGATGCCATACGGACTCATATAATTCATGGTTATCCATTTACAACATCGTTCCAAAAGCTGTCACAAACTAATTATATGAATCATTATTTCCAGCAGAAATTTTTCCAACCGATAAAAATTAAAAATAAAAACTAATGGTGAATCACTAAATATCTCACACAGTACTTCATTCTTTACCACAAAAATTTTGAAAAATATTTGTGTGATCTCAGCTACTCAAATGTGCGTGTGCATTCAAAAGAACGCTTGAAGCACTCACTGTTGACTATAGAGTTATTCAAATTCTCCTCACTAGATCAATATGGGGCACATTAAAAACAGCATTGCCATTTGGCGTCATGTAATAATAATAAAGGAAAGTCCAAAATCTAGAAATATCCTAACAGAAATCAATAAAATCATATCAACAAAAATGGAAAATAACATGACTTTAGAAGATCTACATTTGCTAATCTACTGCGCTGCATACACAACAACATGCCTGAATTGCCAAAAAATCTCACCAGTCTGTTGGAAATAAAAGAACATAGGACAATAGACCACCTTGGCAAAGAAGATTAGAAAAAAGGATAAATGAACTAAGAAGTGATATAGCTAAAGTAACACAAAAAATCAATGGAAACATAAAATCATCAAAAACACAGAAAGAAATCCAAATAATAATTAAAAGGTCAACAGAAGATAATCTACCCATTCTATTAGACACACTAAAAAGTTAAAAGTATAGACTCAGGAGATACAAAAAAGTAGAGACAGGAAGATTCATAACTTCATATTTTTGATGAACCCTAAACAATTCTACAACAATCTTGAAAAAAAGAAATAGAAATCAGAGAAAATCACACAATCGAAGATATAGAAACCTTTTGGTCGAACATCTGGTCCAAACCGGAAACACATAACAAAAATGCAACATGGATTTCAGAAGAAATCGTCAATGACACAAATGTAGAAGCAATGATCCCAATAAGAATAGATAGGACTGATGTAGTAATAGCAGTAAAAAAAATACATTATTGGAAGACACCAGGAATTGACCATATTCAAAATTATAGGTACAAATATCTCAAAAGTGTGCATGAAAAATTAGGTAAATTATCCAACGACTGTATACATAATCCACATAATATGCCAAAATTCTTTACCAAAGGAATTACCTATCTTAAAGCCAAAGACAGTGATACAAAAAATCCAACCAAATATAGACCTATCACATGTTTACCTACCGTATACAAAATGCTAACATCCATCATAACAATGAAATTAGATCAAAATCTTAGTTTCAACAAAATCTTAAGTGAAGAGCAGAAAGGATGCAGAAAACGTTGCCGAGGCTGCAAAGAACAAATCGTAATAGATTCTGCAATAACCAACCAAGCAAAAACAAACAAAAGAATACTCTATTGTGCATACATAGATTACCAAAAAGCATTCGACAGCGTCCCACATTCATGGCTACTACACATTCTTGAAATCTACAAAGTAGATCAGACAATTATTGACTTCTTGAGAGATAACAATTACAATAGCCAGAGGAATATTTCAAGGAGTCTCCCTAAGTGCTCTTTGGTTCTGCATAGCACTTAAGCCACTCTACCCTACTTAACCGAATGAAATATGGATAAGATCAACCATAACCAAGATAGCCGTTACATTATAAACCACTTACTGTACATGGATGACCTAAAACTTTATGCAGCAAACAATGAACAATTGAAATCAGAAATTCACATAACAGAAATATTCAGCTCAGACATTAAAATGAACTTTGGTATAAACAAATGTAAAACATGCTACATAGAAAAAGGAAAACCTTAAGAACATGAAGGATATTCTCTCAGTACAGATAGAAAGAAAATTGAAGCCATGAGTGAAGACGAATATTACAAATATCTAGGATTCTCACAATCACCCATAATATATCAGTCAGCAATAAAACAAGAAATACAAGATAAGTTTAAAGTATGGCCAGAAAAAATACTCAAAATGGAATTAAATGGTAAAAACATGATCAAAGCAATAAATACCTATGCAGTACCAATCCTCACTTATTCCTTTGGTATAATAAAATGGACAAATACAGACCTTGACTCATTAAACACACATCAGAATGACATGTAATAAGTATCAAATTCACCAAAAACATTCAGCCGTCGAAAGATTCTCCTTACCCAGAAAAGATGGAGGCAGAGGATGTATTGATATAAAAAACCTACACTATGAACAAATACAAAATCTACATCAGTACTTCTACTCTAGACAAGATAGTCCACCACACAAAGCTACCATTTCAATAGATAAATCCGCTACACCACTACAGCTACAAAATAAAAAAATATGATAAAAGCAATCATATAAAAACACAAATCCAAAAAATTGACTCCAGGATAAACAAAACACTCCATGGCAAACATCCCTACCAACTCTCACAACCACACACAGACAAAGAAGTATCTAATAAATGGCTTGTAAATGGGAACATGTTTGCTGAAACCGAAGGTTTCCACATAGCCATTCAGGACAAAATCATAAAAACAAATAACTACATGAAATATGTGATAAAAGATCCAACAATAAGTAATGATAAATGCAGGAGATGCAAAATCGAAAATGAAACAATAGAACACATTAGAAATGGATGTAGCACCCTAGCAAGTACAGAATATACACAAAGACATGGCAATGTATGCAGACAAATACACCAAGCTTTATGCAAGAAACACAAATTAATAGAAAGCAATATAGTACCATGGCACAAATATAAACCAGAAACTATCCTCGAAAATTGTATCATAAAAATCTATTGGAACAGAGACATAATTACTGATCGAATGATTCCACACAATAGGCCAAACATCATGCTCATAAAAAAAGAAGAAAAATAACATACCTAATAGATATTTCACTACCAAACACATCCAATATAGAGAAAAACACAATGAAAAAATCCAAAAATATTTATCATTAGCGGAAGAAATTAAAAACATGTGGCAACAAAATAAAGTTATTATAGTACCTATTATAATATCATCCACAGGTGTCATCCCAAAAAACTATTCAAAAGTCTTGAAACTAGACCTACACAAAAATACATACATATATTTACAAAAATCTATCATAATTAACACATGCTCTATTGTCCGGGCGATTTTTAAATGACAATACACCATAAATATACAATAGCTATGCATACAGCTTGAGCCCGCTCCACTGTAAGCATGAAAACCCGGAATTAGTCTGCATCAAGAATAATAATAATAATACTAATGTTTTATTTTTTCATTGAACCATATAAATTACATTGACATTCTGTCAGACAAATGTCTGTCGGAAGTATACATTACCATTAAAAACATATTATTAATTATTACACAAAAAAAGACTCGCAGCTACGGCTCACAATCAATTAACAAATTATGCATCTAGATCTTATAATTTACAACAATATTATAGGTACATTTTTGTTTTTATTTTCTAAGCACCAACTTCTAATACTACATTTCAGCTGTTTTCTATTTTTAACATCAATATCAATTGCAATACCATTTAGCAGTTCAGGTATAATATAATGCAGTAGATGCTGACCATATGCATTATGAACTCGAGGTACTATGTACCTTATTCTACGTATGGAATATTCATGCTGTGATACATTAAGGGGGATGGGTTATTTGAAATAGTTAACAATATTATATAATACAGCAATCCTCTTCATGACAAAACATTAGCACAACGATATAAATGAAGGTTGCATTCATATCCGTATTCGAAATTTGAAATGCTTTATAATTTGCTTTTGGATACAAAAAACCCTGTCAATGTAGCAGCTAGAAGCAAAACCCCATACCTCAATGCCATATCTTATTAAGGATTCAAATATGGAAAAATACAACTTGCGTCTGTATACAATAGGTATATGGTCACGCATAAGAAAATTTCATTAGAATAAATTTCAATCTTTTAGAAGGCTTATTAATATGTACACCCTATCCAAAGTGATTATCAATCATAATGCCTAAATGCAGATGACTATTTACATTCTTTATTTTTTTACAGTTGCCCAGCAAATAATCGGAGTGTAAGCATTCACAGGTATGACAAGTAATATTAATGACTCGTTGGGTACCAAAATGTGGTGATCTAATGTGCATAACAACAGTTTTCTTTGCATTAACCATAAGTTCCTGATCATGAGACCACCTGAGGAAATTTGAAAAGTCAAGTTGAGGTAATGATTAAGCAGAATGTGACTTCTTATGGGCAACAACAAGCATGGTATCATCCGCTTACTGAGTCACCATACAATGCTTTATCATTGTACAAATGTCATTAACATGCAGATTAAACAAGAGAGGACCTAAAATTGAACCCTGTGGTACCCGACATTCAATGACATTTTTCACTAGTTTTCACCAATCTTAACTTTACACATTCTATTATTTAAGTAGTTACGAATCCATGCATTTAGCAAACCAATGGTACCATATTTGAGTAAAATGTTCAACAGAGTTTTATGATTAATTGCATCAAATGCTTTTGAATAATCTAAAAATAAAACTAATATATGGTTTCCCTTATTAAGGTTATCACATACATATTTGGAAAATTCAACCAGAGCCTGTGTGGCACCAATTCCTTTATGAAACCCATACTGGGTACTGCTGATAATGGAGTTTTCCCCTAGGTATTTCAGTGGATTGTTAGAAATATGTCTTTCTAATATATTTCCTACCACAGAAATGATAGCAATAGGGCAGTAGTTATAAACATCATCAAAAGCACCATTTTTATATACAGGTCTAACAATAGACTCTCAGGCATGTCTCCACTAGAAATGCTCATATTAATTAAATTAAATTAAATAATTAAAAGACTAATGGATCCTTTAATTAGTTTCAGATCAGAGACCCTTATTTTATCAGCTCCAGATGACTTATGCGTGTTCAGCTTATTAATTATCCGCAGCATTTACTTTTGGTATATAAAAACAATGGAGCCTGGATAAATCTGTAATATTACCTTACCATAACTTATATTTACATTTGTGCTTGCTACAAAATGAGAGGCAAATTTATCTACTACAACCTGCAGACTATATTTATTGCATAAATGTTTATGTATCATTTCATCTACTGATCTCTTGCCAGTCACACCTAGTAACTTATTTTAGACATTTCCAGCAGCTCTTTGATTGTTGTATCCTATTTCATTGAACTTAGAAGAGTAAAATTATTTTAGTAGAGTGAATATTTAGATTTACAAAATTTCTGTATGAAACATAATCCTTCCTCTATGATGCATTGCTTTGTGCACCTTTCCATATTCTAAAAAGGCTGTCCCTTTCCTTAAGCTTGTTAAACAGATCCTGAGTCATCCATTTTTTCTTAAATTTTGCATAATAATAATAATAATTTTATTAATTCCATTAGGTCATGTTATGACAATAGGACACGTCAGATTATATTAAAAGAAAGACTTCATTTGGACTATAAACATAGTATGCATGAAGTTCAAGCGAAGTTAATTGTACTGTACTCTATAGTACTGTAATTAAAGTTTTAATATAATTTCAGCATAGAACGGAAAAGTATTTTGGAGTTTGAATGTGCTGATATTTAAACAAGAGTATGGAATAATCAGAAAATTTAAACGTAAACACGTGTTAATACTTTTTCTAGTATAACCTACCTTCCAAGCTTTATGTTTCATCTAGGATTGAACTAGCAGGATATGTAGTTGCGATTTGAATGCAAAAATTTCTCTAAATGGTCGGTACTGTAATACAGGTTTCTACTTTTCTTCCAGCAATGGCTATTCCCCTGTCAAAGAGATTCAATAAGGTCGAAACCCTCAAATTTACGATTTGTTTTACGATCGCTCGACGGATTCTGAGGGTCAGTGAGGCCTTAAGTGTATTTCAAAATTTGTTTTCTTATTTGTTGGAAAAGCTTCAGGTTTTGCTATAGTGTAGAAGAGAATAAAAGACTCCTCCTTATCTTCTTTGACAATGTCTAAATATAACTTAAGCAACGAAAACAATGTAAATGATTAAGCAAAGAAATATTATGTATTTTAACCACGCTTAACGTAACGAAATAACCGAATTATTTTGTATTAACGTAACGGTTAAAGGTTAACGAAAAATTTCAAATAGCTGAAACGGAAAACGCAGCGAAAACGATGAAATAAATAAATGTCGTTATTTCGTTAACGGACGGTAAAGGGTTATGTTCTAGTGGCATTCGTCCCAGGCGGCGTGTCTTGACAAGGTAAAGTGACCTAATATCCCTTTCCCCGGTTTTGGTTGTCCCCCGCTGGGCCAGTTTTGCCGCCTTGTCGCGAAAGAAACGCTATCTTGACCATTACCGATTGTCCTTTGGGTTTTCCTTCCATTTGTGAACGGAATGGTTCCCTGTTGTTAATCCTCTTCCAGGAAGCACAAGATAAGGAGCGTGGAGGATGAGGAAGGAAGCTTCAATAAATGTGCCACTTGTAATTAAGGGCCTCTACCATTCTCTATCCTCCACCACAGTTCTTTTAGATATTACACCGGAGTGGGGTTTTCCTCTTTTAAAGGTCGATGCTCTGCAAGTTCCAATCCCATTATCCCCTCCAATCTCGAATTCTATCCTCTGTTCGTCAGTCTAACTTAACAAGGTATTCGAGAAAGGTCGAAGTGAATCTACAATTCGAACGTATTGTCATCGTTCGTCAGAGGTCAATACTGATTCATATCTATTATCATTATGAAACGTTTATAATAACAGTGGATAGTATTTGTTCCCTGAAAATGAAGACAAATTAACAATTCCAGTTTATTTCAAATTATCGAAGACGGTCACAGGGAGACTTTTTGACAGCCATAAGAGAAACGAAGTTCATTCAGTGTTAAAGAAATATCTCATTTTCATTCATATTTTAAGTTTATATTTTGTTTAGTATTAATTAAGGTCAAGTAATTTAGTGTGACGGCTTTCTTCGTCATTGTATTAAAAATTCCGTTTTATATACCATTGGGTACTGGGTTCGACTCTGAAGACAGCATAGGAAGGGAGTAGCTGATTTTATAATGAATTTGGATAAACTCAGCAGCACCTAATAGAATGTCATTTTACTTTCTTATCCCTTATTTGCAAACTAGTGCCCATAAATTTTAATATATTTTTAAATTTAATTTATTTTATGAAACCTCATACAATGTCTAAACTTTTACGCTTCTGCTCGTTTTCCATTTCACTCTAACACACACGTCTTCCTCTTGCAGTCTTACTCCTCCCTCGATTTACATCACACTTGTCTACTTCCCTCCCCCCTCTCTCTTCCTCTATCCATTTCCTCTATCTTTCTTCCCATTCCTCCATCTCCTGTTATTTATTTCAAACTTTTACATATTTCTTGTTCTTGCTATAAATAAGGACAATTTGGTCATTATAGCTTTTAAAGCTAGCATAAAAATAATGCTCAGAATGGAAAAAAGTCTTATTGTTTCGTCGTTTAGTCTTTCTGTCCCCTATTAACTTTTGAACCGATTAACCGGTTTTCATGGTATTTGGTGGATGTCTTTGACTACTGGGGACAACCTATTGAGGAAAGTTTTTTCTGATATTTGAAGGTGCGAGTTCGATTCCAGAAAATTTCCTCTCATTCAGTTTACATAAGAAATGCGAAATCCACCATGCAGTGCCTTTATCTGTGAGTGGTAAAAGAAGGGAATCGTACTATTGGCGCGGGATGTGTACTATTTTTTGTGAAAAGAAAAAAATTTCAATTTTTGTCATAGAATTTTGCTTATCGAACGAATTTATTCAAATTCTACGTCAGCAAGTGCAAATAGGAGCTAGCTATTTTAGAAGAAAATGTGTAAATTTTAACATATTTCTATTCACATGCAAAATAAAAGAAGTATTAAAAACTAACATATAAAGTATATTACACGTGACGTTGAGATATGGCGTTTGCGACACAATATTAAACGTCTTTTAGTTATAGCGGGAGCAAGAGCGCTGGTGAAAGCGAAGAGAGATCGCGTTGGGATTCGCGATTTACGGCGAGGTTGCGGCGGTACGCGACAATATTCTTTATCCTCATTTTGTTAAATATTATGTATTTTCCGATCCCAAAAATTTTTATTCATAACTATCGAGCGTAAGTCTTATCAAAATGATAAACCCTCTAATCAACTGAAATTAAAGAATTTTTTATATTGGTTCTTCATTTTTGTCAACTGCATTGGAAATATACTACAAACTAAATAATTCATATGAACTTAGATTCCACTGAAAGCATTAAATTAAAGATTTCACAATAATTTTGCTATTAATTAAATTTTAATAGTATTATTTTAGTCAAGACAGCAATTGAATACCAGCATTGTTTAAGATTCCAAATTTTTATATTTTATCCGAAAAATTACCTTTATTCATGGTAATTTGGAGTGGTTTCAAATTTCGTCTTACAAATAATTTACTTTATTCTTTCATATGCAAAATAAAGCTATTCCTTGGTTAATATCTCAAATCTAACTAATCTTGAAATGTAATTCATATTTTAAACCCATGCATGATTTCCATGTATTTCTTATGGGGGATATGATAAGAAAGAACGACATCAAAATGAGCCCTAAAGAGGACAAATATTGGAATTTGGATAATTCTCTTTAGTTTTATCTGATGACCGATCATTCTACCAAATTTTAGATCTGTAGCAGGAGCATGTTCTCCGAGTTACAATCGGCGCAACCGACCGACGGGTTCCTTTTATTATCTTTAATTACGGGTCCCTGGGTTCTCATTGTACTTTTTGTGTTACCTATAAAAATTCTAATATATAACCGTTGCAACACTAATATTTTAGTCTTAAATGTGTGTTACGTTTATTAATTTGAATATAAAAGTTTGAATATGAAACTCCGAATTTTCATAACATGATCATCAAAAACGAAAAATGTGCCGAATACTTGGAAATCTTAAAAAACGTTCCTGATCTGCAGCATATAGTATTTAGAAGTGCCTATAAATTAGTATTGTAAATGAGAAGCACGTATTTAAGGTTGATACGTAACCTCTAAAAAAAACAAAAATAAATGAGTAACTTCACTTCATTATTTTTTACCGAATTATTTCGTTATAACGTTAAACGTAACGGAAAACGAAATGTATATTTTAGCGTAACGAAAAACGAAATCGCTTAGATAAAAGAGCTCTATAATATATCATTTTATCACATGAAATGTCTTGAGGTGAAAGTTGCATTTTATAATGTTAACGTACGTAAGTATACTAAGACAAATAAACTTTCACGCAGACAATAGTTTCATTTCAAAGTATAAATTAAATACGATATTTATAACTCTAAGGATAATGCATATACAAGAGTGGTTCAAATGAAAACAGCAAAAGTGAAAAGAAAGTGGGAAGAAGTATGAAATCCTATTATTATTGTTATTGCTATTGTTGTTAGTTATTTTTGTTGTAATTGTTATTATTATTTTGGTGGGATGTTTTGTGATATTTGGTACCCCTTGTCATATAAATATAGCATCTCGTATAGAACATTGCACAAGTTGGAGTTGAGATCAGTGATACGATTTTTGAACGCAGGAGTCAAACCAATCGAAATACGCAGGAGGATGGTTAATGTGTATGGAGATAACTGTTTATCACAGAGGAGTGTATAAATGGGATGAAAAGTTTAAAAATGGTGTACAAGATGTGGAAGACGCTGCTCGGCCAGCTCAGGATGATCGCGTAGTCATACCGGCGAACATTTCTGCCGTTGATAGGCTCATTTGCGAAAACTGTCGCATTAAAGTGAAAGAAATCAGCAAGAAATTGAAGATCAATGTTGGATTTGCTCACAATATTGTCCACAAAGACCTTGGATTCAATAAAGTTTGTGCGAGGTGGGTGCCCCGGCAACTCACTGAAGACCTGAAGCATTGTGTTGACGCCTGCTCTGTGCTACTCCATCGGTATGAAGCTGAAGGGGAAGATTTCTTGAATCGCATAGTGACCGGGATTGAGACATGGGTAAATCACTTTCAGCCTGAGAGTAAGCGAGCAAGTAAAGAATGGCGGCATCCAAGCTCACCGAGGCCAAAAAAATTCAAAGCGACTATCCGCAGGGAAAGTGATGTTGACTTGCATTTTTGGACAAAAAATGGAGTAATTTTGGAGAGTTATATGGGAAAAGGGACAACTGTCAATAGTGATTCCTACCGCGATCTTCTTAAGAATGGACTGAAGCCTACAATCCTGTCCAAACGTCGGGGACTCATCTGAAAAGGGGTTTGTTTGCAACAAGACAATGCCCGTGCGACTCTTGAAACCATTCAGGATCTGCATTTTGAAGTGATACCCCATCCCCCTTATTCCCCAGACTTGGCTCCAAGTGATTTTCATCTCTTTGGTCCACTCAAAGAGGCATTACGAGGGAAACACTTTCGTTCCGACTGTGATCTTAAAAATGCGATGCATGATTGGCTGAGCAAGCAACCAAAAAAGTTCTTCTTCGATGGAATCCATGCGTTGATTTCATGATGGCAAACGTGCATTGCAAAAGGAGGGGACTATGTTGAAAAATAAATGAGTATTTTGTCAAAGTTTTTAATGAAACATTTTTCTTTTCACTTTTGCTGTTTTTATTTGAACCACCCTCGTACATATTTAATTCGGAGGATTGTGATTAAAAAGCATGTATACGGTAATGTCCGGCACTCTTTCGTACTGTCGATTGCGAATATCGGTCGTGAATTGACGATTCCGTTACTTTCTGCATATATAAAAAGATTAGGAAGGGCGAGAGTGGAGGGTACCTAACTGCTAGACATCATGGCGAGTAGAATGCCTCTCCAGCAGTGTTGCCAGACGTATCACGTATATGGTATTCATAACGTATTTTTCCCCTTATGTACTATGTACCGTATTGACTTGGATGTGGTACTAAAAAATTCAAATATTTCGGAACTGGACTCCTTGGTACTAGTAAGAGAATAGTTCCGTAAACTTGTCGGCCGTAATTTACAGCTAATTAGATCTCGCTTCCTTGGTTCCTTTTGTTTTCTATTTCCTCTTCTACCTCCCCCAACCACAACCACCACCAATGAAAATGTGAACGATTTCACTGTATCCTGCACTAGTTAACCGAATTGACTTTTATAGTTATTAATTTTAAACAATTTTTTTACATTTAATTTTTCATAGCGATTTTGGGAAGAATTTTTCTTGTACCCAGAAGACGGTTAATCGGATGAAATTGCCCGGTTAATGAATAGTGAGAACAGTCAACGAATAACCGGTCAACCGTGTACGGTAATAACCGGTCTGGAAGCCCTAATATGGAACGGTATCGAAAGTTACGTGATTCTCGAATTTTTATCTCTCGGGGACTATCTTATAGTGTGTTGTTCTCTATCCAAATAAATTTTTTAATCTATACCTCACAGATAATATAAGAGACTGGGGGAGAAATATATGGATTCTTAATTGTTGTTGGCTGAGGGAACCGTCTTCGCGATCGATGTAAACAAAATATGCGATATTTTGCTCGGGATTTTCTCGAATTTTTATCTCCAAAACTATAAGTCGTAATTATGTGGTCTCTGGACCATCTTGTAGTAAATGTTGTTCTCTATCCGAATAAAGTTTTTAATCTATACCTTGCAGATCATATAAGAGAATAGGAGAGAAATACATGGATTTTAAATTGTTGTTTGCTGAGAGAACCATCCTGCCGATCGATGTAAACAAAATATGCGATGCTTTGCTCGGGATTTTTTCGAATTTTTATCACCGAAATCATAACTCGTAATTACGTGGCCTCGCAGACTTTCTTGTAGTAAATGTTCTTCTCTATCCGAATAATTTTTTAAATCTATTCCTTACATATCTTATAAGACCTATGGAGATAAAAGTTTGATATTTCATTGTTGCTTCACGGATGCCATTTATAAGTTTATTGAAGTGATTATGTAAAGTGGAAGTTCTAATTGACGGATTAAGTTGAAAATCACAATTGGGTAATAATTTTTAATAAATATCACTCGTACGTAATTAAATTAAAATCCGTCCAGCGGTTTAGGAAATGAAAGTTACGCCGGACGGACGGACGGGCCAGACGCGCCCATAAGGCGTTCCACTATTACCGCTTCGCTGGTAAAGAACGCCTAAAAATGATACATTATCTAAACTCTCATCTTTGCGTAAATACTTCAGTGATCGTTTCTTCAGTTTTAGTGATACCGCTCTCAAATATATGCACTAATTAAAATAGGACTCATAAAGCTCGCTTTACATATGAGATTCGTTTGATGCGATAATTTTAAAGTTTTCTATGAATCTAATATTTAGTATAAAAATTAAATTTTGCGCAATATGTATAATATTTTGAAATAAATATAATATTTGACATGTATGAGCTTTAGACGGTCACAATAAAGTCGGCTAGATGGGGTCGAAATAAGGTCGGATGCCTTAAGAGGGGGTTGCAAGTGCATAATGCTAGAAAACTGCTGATAAACGAAAATTAAAAAAGAAATTATAAATGTAAATAGTAACATGAAACAACTTGAAAAACGTAAAAACTATTTACAAATATGTGACGAGGAAAATGCACAAATGACGTGGCCATAACAGCGACACCTGGAATGTTTTAAGAGAGATAAGTGATGAAAGAGAATTAGGACCTGCTCGTTTGGATATGGAAACTCGTTAAGGATTTGAAAGTATCGATGGAGCATTATGTATAGAGAATGAGGCGAAGTATTGATCTTTGGAATGCAGATAGACGGAAATTTGGTTGGTGGAGGAAGTTCATATTGCGAGTAGGTCCCTAGGGAACGTGTAGGATGTAATATGATGGGAAGTCATTCGATCGGAATCGACCATTCAAAAAGAAGCAGAGGAAGTTCAGGTCAATACTTTCGCATCTGCAGGAGAACGAGGAAAAGTCCCGAGATTAGATTATTTGATACTCGATTGAATTGCTAAGGAAGGAAGTAATAGGTCATTACCATTTTTATCGTTCGTATCTACCATAAAATGATCTGCAGAGATTCCTTTTCATGTGGAACTAAGTAAAATGAGTATTTTTACGTACAGCGAATGTTATAGCAAATTGGTAAAAATTCCATCCCTGACGCATACTAACCAGGAACTTAAGTGTCCGCGGTAAAATGGTTAATTCCGTCGAGGGCAAGTTCTGGAAAGTACACTAATAAGATTTTACCGTCTCTTAAATGTGGGGAATAGATCGAATAAATGCCATGTTTGGATGTGCGACGAGATAGGGGACTCAACAGGAGACTGAAATCGATCTCTTGTCCCAAGCAATGCGAGAGAAGAGCCCCTTATAGGATTCAAGAAATTGGCATCGAGGCGACGCGAGGCGCAAGAAATCCCATCCTTCATTAAAACTCTCTAATGAGTGTCGCGAATCTCAAGCCCGTGTTTTACCCCGCGGCAGGTGGCAGTGAAAAAACTAAGATTCTGCTCGGAGAAATGGTCGAGCTCATTAAAACTCTTTGTTTTCCTATGGATAGCTGTTTGTATTTTTTTTGCGTTATGGGATCTCGGAGAATCTTTGGCACGCCAATAGTTACGCGTGTGTTTCGGCGTTACAAAAAATAGCGATGACGATTTGATTTGCGGAATATCTTTTACCTATTATTTAGAACAGTAACGCCCTTGTATTCAAGCTTTGACATTTTGGTCGGTGTACAGAATATTTATCAATTTTAAGTGAAGAATAAATTTAAAAAAATGAAAATATGTCGACGACAGCTATAGTAAAAGAAAATTAATACTTGTATATTGAGGTGATGTTTAAATTTTGTTTAAGAAAGATTGGTTCGTAAGATACCTCATATTACTTCAATATGGCATTTGGTGATTTTTAGTTCTTTGTTAGTCCTTTGGTGGAATTATATTTCGAGACTTCTTTTACCGCTTCAACGAAAGAAGAACGGACGCATCGCGAAGCAATCATTCGGCAACGATTGATTCCTTAAACTTGCATAATGGAACCAGAACTTTAAAAATGTCCATTAACTTTGAATGGAATGGAGTGGGTCCATTCAGTCTCTTTCAAAAGTTTCAACATTATATTCTATATTTTGGTGCGTAGCATTCTATTCTCGTTGGAACTGGGTGGAGTTCATACATTTATTGGGGAAATAAAGGAAAATAACTTTTCATCTTGATCCGGTGAAAGAAGCCCCAAGCATTTTCTTTCTTCAGAAAATCGTCGTGGAAAATGTTTTTATGCATAATAAACAGCTGAAAACTATTGAGCGTTATCATTGCGTTTTTCGTGCTGTATTCACAAGGAATAGCAAATGCGGTTTAACTTCATCACCCGTGATATTCAGTATATTTATTGGAAAAGACAGGCGTATGCGGATTTTAAATGTCTTGGGAAAGGTCAGCTATTAGGTTTAAGAATCGTATTTCATCGCAATACAATTTTTTACTTTATTATATCACTATTTGATAATTTTTGTGAGTGAATAAATAATTAACTGAACTTGAATTTTTAGCCTATTAGTGGATCTTATGCACTTCCTTTTAAGTTTCACATTGCGGTTTGAATTATTTACAGTTAAAATGATTTAGAACTTAATTAGACGGATAACATCTGTAATTTATTACTTATTTTTTCCTGTTCAGTGAAATTCTAATAGATCATCGGCTTTACGAAATCAAAGTCTCTTTTCATTTAATTATGATTATTCATGAAACTTTTATACGCTACATTACATTTATTTTGCTCCAGAAATGTTGGCCTTCACGTTTATTTATTTTAAACAATTTTAGCTTTCCGAGTTTTTTGTGTTATCAGAAAAATTATTGCGTGAGGTTAGGGTATTTCTACACAACGAAGGGAAATCTCGTCAACATATTTATATTTTTTGGCAAAATATTTCTTATTATTAATAAGCAGGTATAATTATGAAAATTGTAGTAATACCAAAAATATTTCTCAATCAGAACGAAATTTTTAGTAACTTGGGAAAATTCTATATGCCGTGATATTTACAAAAGTAGATGATTTTTATTTAAAATATTCTTTCAGTCGATACATTTTGTTAAAAATTGAGGTGAAAGTACAGTCAAGACCCGATTTAGCATCCCCCTATGTAGGTGACTCACCGCCTATGAATCGTTGTAAACAGAACCGCCATCTCATGATTACGTTGAGCAAGCATATACCTCGATTTACCGCCACCCCCGCTTTAACGTCAATGCCAGTGATGGACAAACGGTGGTGCTAAATCGGGGGTTAACTGTAATCATGTCGAATATTTAATTTCATGCCGAAAACAATTAAAAAATTATGTTTAAGAACGGGACCCGTTCTGAAAGAAAACTGACTACGAAGTGTATCTTGCCTTGTACATTATTTTTAAAAGTGGTTTTTAATTTATTTCCTTTTAAGCCTAGGAATAACTTTCAGCCAGGAGTCTTTGCTAGTTTCGGAAGTCACGATGTTGTTGTTTGAAATTAACGAAGCTCGAGAGGTTATAAACGTGAATAAACGTGGATCAAACTTTAACTGCGATAAATCGTGCCGACCAAATGCGTTCTGCTCTTATTGAGCTCAGGAGATTCCGTCCGTAAAAATATAAGCCCGGCATTTTATTTACGGTCGGGGAATCAAACGGCAGAATTGGAAATCGTAGTGGGAAGTCCCAAGGTTCGAGATAATGAAACTCGGATCTAATGAAAGTGCGGTCCAGTCTCTCATTTCGAGAGGAGGGAAAAATTTTGACATCGCTTTCCGCCGCCGTGATCGATCGCTTAAAGGCGACGATTCCGCAAATTCATTTGCTCTACTTTTATTTTTGGAAGTCGTGAGACCAATAAGATGAATGGACTCAGGCCGGATGTGATGAAGGGCGGCGGACGAAGGGAAAGGGGAGGAGACGCACCAAATAAAACCACGGCCGCCGGACGGAAATTTTAGATTTTAAGATCAAACGGCCAATCTCTTCTCATTGGCGTGAGATTCGGTCTATTTCGCTTGAGGGACATTTAAAAAAGTGTCAGGGACTAGTTGAGGGTTCGATGAAAAAGGTTTAATTTCACATGGGAGTAAGGATGTTAACAACATCTTTCTTCCGCAAAAAGTTCATAAAATGCTATGTATGGAGTATAGCTTTGTACGGGGCAGAAACACTAACGCTAAGGAAAAATGACATCAAATACCCGGAAAGCTTTGAAATGTGGACTTGGAGGAGAATGCTGAAGATAAAATGGACAGATAGGATGAAAAACGATGAAGTGCTACAAAGAATAGGAGAGAAGCGAATGATTATACAGACTATCAGAAAGAGGAAGGCTAACTGGGTTGGACATTACCTGAGGAGAGAGAGTATGATAAAAGACGTGTTACAAGGAAAATTAGATGGAAAAAGGAAAGAGGTAGAAAAATGTTTCAGCTGATAGACGATTTGAAAGGGAAAGGGAGTTATCAAGATAAGAAGAGGACAGCGGAAAATAAGAGTATTATATGGAGAACCAGGTTTAACCAAGAATAATCACGGACCTGTCTACAGACAGACTACCTATGATGATGGTAGTACCTTTAAAAATCCATACATTCTAAGCGGAAATGAGTCCTTTTCTATAATAATATTGGCCTCATTACAATTGTTTAAGATTTTAGGATGATACGCTGTTAATATTAAGTATGTTGCGTATCATGCGTAAGCTTAATTACTTTATTACTTGGAAATCAATTTAATTTACCAAATCATTATTGCTTTGAATAAAATGCAGTCATTATAACGAAATGAGAATTTTTCAGAATTTTCTCGTGGAATATTTTACCGTTAATGTTCTCATTTATGATACCGAAAGTCTCTGTCATGAGGATGAGATCTCTGAGTCAAATATTACCACTGAAATAGGATACGAGTTCCAGCTCGTAATTGAATAAAAGACTTCTTAGTTGTCATCCAGAGTTGTCAACTGTTTGTCAAACCCTATTGATGAAAATCCAATTACGTCAGTTCTGGAGACATTATTCTCCGCAGAGTACGATATAAAACTTCACGGTTGCAGAACGAGGAAGGGAAACCAAGAAGTGGGCCACCGAACATCACCAGCCTCTTATTTCGGTTTATTAAACCATGACATGAAGCTCTTGGTAACATCTTAAGTTTCTAAACAGTAACAGTCGCTAGGTCGATATGCAAATCTTTAAATTGAAGAATAAGAGATTACGGTTTTTCAAAATTTTATTGAAACTACAAAATACCTAAGATTCGTTGCCCGTTATTGGATCCCTAAGATCAGTGAGAAGGTCAGACGCACAAAAAATTTCGGGAAACAGTGCTTTTAATGGCTATCAGAGCGGAAAGATATAAACTTTGTAGGAGGCCGGAGTCGCAAAAATTTCCTCATAATCGAATCCACGCATCGCATCCGTTCCCATTTCCGCCTCTTGAACTTATCCTTCGAATATCTCGCGAACTAAAGGGTCCAGGATCCCTCTCATCTTCTCGCCCCGAATGCCTTTTCTCATCCATTCCGACGTTCTGCAAATTTAATGCTTTCTCCATGTCTTTTAAAGCTCCTTATTGGTGCAGGAAAGTCCTTTTCTTAGGATTTGACGTCTTTCCTAACAAATTATTATTTTTTCTCTTTCCTGTTGATTTTATTCTCTTTTTCTTCCTCTCGCTCTCTCGGAATTCGACTTTCTTTTGCAGAAATCTTCCGTCGCAAGTCGGATTATCTTTTTCTCCCCTTCTCAAGGGGACATCTTTATGGCCGCTCCTGGTATACCTTCCCTTCTCTCTTTCCCTCTCTCTCTCTATTTCTCTCTTTCCCTCTCTCTCTCTTTCTCCCTCTCTTTCCCTCTCTTTCTTTCCCTCTCTCTTTCTCTTCCTTTCTCTCTCTCTCTCTTCCCCTCTCTTTCCCTCTTTCTCTCTTTCCCTCTCTTTCTTTCCCTCTCTTTCTTTCCCTCTCTTTCTTTCCCTCTTTCTCTCTCTCTTCCTTTCTCTTTCTCTCTCTCTTCCCCTCCCTTTCTCCCTCTCTCTTTCCCTCTTTCTCTCTCTCTTTCCCTCTCTTTCTCTCTCTCATCTCTGGTTTCTTTTCAGCTTAAATATTTTCGGTTTTTCTTACGCGTCGAATGTTGAGCTTCTTTTACTTTATTTACCGTTTACATAATATGGCGTCAAGAGTAGCAGCTGCACTAAAAGTAATTATTCTCTCTAATTAACTTTTTGTTTTTCATTGTTATCTACTAATTCAACTCATATCCTCGATATAATTTTTATTTTCTCAATGTCTGTTTTAATCGCGATTGAAATTATCATTGTCGAGAACGAGCGAATCTGAAGTATTACCGTTGGAATTTTGTCAGCACTATCTGTCACGTATCGATTGATTGGCTACTTAGAGTCTACTAAGAAAATCTGGTGTCTCTAGCCCATCTTGAATGGAATTTCCTATCACGCTTTAATGTGGTGAATTGCATCGTAAAATCTAATTTTATGTATTTTATATAACGTACAACTTTATAACAAGGCAAAAATACTTATATCGCTCCTGGGTGTACATTTTAAAATGAGAGATCACATAAAAACAATATTATTCTCGATATGGTATAAAAAGAGTTATTTCACAGAATGGATACAGATCGTTCATTTAGCTACGCACAAAAAGGCAATGCACGGTGGAAGCAGAATTATCACTCGGTGGTTTATACTTAAGTCTCGCGCGTACCCTCTATGAGAGTGGAGCTTTGTTATCCTTCCTCGAGAAATAATTAGGTATTCGTCTTGCTGGCAAAAATCCGCCTGTGAATTATTATAATGTAGAGGAATTAAAACAGGAGTACCTCTCCATTGAGTGACTTTCGGAGAAACAAAACTGAAATCATGTTTAAAGGAATTTTTGAACAAATCTGATTAAATCGACCTTTTCGGCTAAAGGAGGAAAAAATAAAAAAATACAGGCAGTTCGTGATTTGCGCGGTTTTGATTTACGCGAATTTGGATTTACACGGTTTATTAAGTTAGGCATGTTCTCAATTTGCGCGGTCCAAAAATGTACATTTACGCGGTTTGAAACGTGCGTTTGCGATGAGAACATGCGTGAATTCCCTCTACTTTTTTGTTTCGAAGGTCAGTTTAAACTTTGGCGCCCTAAAAAGGACATTATTATTATATTATATTATATTTATAATGCTCATTATTAGCAGTTTTCGAAGTAAACAAAGGTGATAATTTGCAACTTAATTATTTTGTAGCTCAGTTTGTACTTCACCGCCAACACCGCTATTTTCGATGAAGCTTTAGTTTAAAATTTAAAGAAACGCCATCATTTTGGAATGTAAGATTTTCATTTGCTATTATATTTGTAAATATTTTGAATGCAATTTATGGAAATGTTATTTTGTTTTGTTAAGGTTTCATTTTTTATTAAGAATTTTTAATGTAAATCTAAAAATTGCTATCATCTTGTATACGTAAGATTTTCTGCCGCGTATTTTGAACGCGATTACTAAAAGAAATGTTACCACATGCTGCCTGCGAGCTTGCAAATTACGTCCACGTCTGTTGTGCAAGCGTCATGCTTCTCATTGTTGTAACAATGGATTAAGTATCAATGTAAACGAATGATTATTTAAATAATACATTTTTCAACAATTAACAATGTATACGAATAATTATTTATACAATGCATTTTTTCAGTCATTAAGTTGTACAAATCAAAGTACGAGATAATTTCAATTGCCCGTAGCTCTGTAACAAATGAGAATCGGACCCATGTTCATATGAAATTTTTTTACACAAAATCACTTAAGAAATAAGATCCCGAAGTTATGACATAAAGTCGACGGACACCCCGTAGTTTAGGATATGGTGTAGAACACGGCGAAGAGGAAATCTCTATTCTCTGTCGAAGTCTTGTTCAAAATTTCCACTGATGTCAAACCCTCTGCCACTGGTTGCAAATGCATTGTATTTTTTGTAAAAGTGCAAAAAAATTGAAAGCCTTTCGGCGAATAACTTGTATTGCCTTCCATCCGTGAGTTTAAATTTTTAAAAATTTTCTTAAAAAGGTCGCGCGTGCTAACTTATGCCACCTTGGCACTCGAACTAGTAGCACTACTTTGCTTTAAATTTTATTATTTTTTTTCAAATTATTCTAACGGCCGACTTAACCCTAGAATGGTACACTGGGGTCCATTGCGAATTTTTTTTGGTGTACCGTTCGTAAATTTTGAAATTTGCCGCTGTTTTCCACATGTAAATTCGTTTTGGTATGCTGCCGATCGAGTCCGGTACGCAGCGCCGTCATTTGCGTCAAAATCGTTCAGTGGTCCCCAGAGTACCTGTGCCCTGTACAATTCGTGTGGTAAATAAAAATGGAGTTTTTATATTTTTCTTACATTTAAATGCACATTTACACGTGGAAATAGTATTTTTGTTACGACTATCTATTTTTCATCTAACTGTATCTGTCTATATTAACTCGTGCTGACGGAGGCCTCAGAAACCGTTCCATATTATTACATCCGAGCGTTATCGACACCAATCTACAGCTGTTGTAGAAATATTACTTGTGATAACTGGTTTATGTCGGTCGACATTGCCAAGAAATTGCTGACAGACCAGTCTCTTATCGAAAAAATAAGAGAGATCCCCGAATGTTTCAATTCGCCTTCGATGACGACCTAACACTTGTGTCGTATACGTCGAAGAAAAACAAACTAATTTTTTTTCTATTGTCAATGCACTCCAGTGGAATTATATGGAATTATAATTCAACGAAAGGAGGAACTGACACCACGAGTACACGACGGCGAGGAAGATTCTCCGCTCGCCGATAAGGTTTTGGTATAGCATGCTTGATCAGGGTGGCATTAATGTCATGGTCCTTTACTCTTTTTGAGCAGCCAATGAAAAGATGAACCGCAGAACTTTCTTGAAGACGCCAGGGATGTCGCCTACCGAGCCGTTTCTGCGAGACCGAATTGTGGTCCTTACACTCTGATCAACCTTTCGAATCAATTTACAGGAGATGCTGAACATCGAAGCTCCTGTTCTTGAATAGCCACAATCTCTTCAGAATAAGGTCCGTCATCGTGGGAAAGATAAGAAGACGAAAGTTCTTTATGCAGCTTGCAGACGCATGATGTGTGATGAGCATCGACCACCATTGTGCAACGGCTGCTGCCACCGTGAATGAGATTCAAAGCATATTTCTGTTTTATTTGTCAACTCCAGAATGTTTTTATGCAAATATTTACTTTATTTTCTATACAAAAGCACTATTTTTTAAATAAAATAAAAAAGTGCTGAAGTACGCTGATTTACTGCATTTTTTGATACCTAAAAAATCACGAGTTTCATACTTTCAATAATTATACCACATTATTGATACTGGCAAAAGACTCGCACAACTTTTAATCTCCTTTCAAAATTTAGCATTTGTAGTTAAGATAACAACGTTTTAGCATTTCTTTTTGGTTCCTTCTTGCCCCATTTTCAGGTTTAGAAAAATCAATACGCCAAATAAACGTAAACAAAAAAATATTCATGATAATGGAAGTTTATAGGATTAAATACCTGAAAATGTGCTTTTGGATTAGTGGAACCGGTATTTTTAGGTGTGTGCTTTTCAAAATTGATCATTAAAAAATGTGATCCAATCCATAAACATGTTAGTTTAAGGCAGCAGTAGTCTGTGCTTTAATTATGTTTTTTATCTATAAAGTTTACTAATTAATTTTGCATTTAAGATTATAGAGAGATGTTTATCTCAGAAAACTTCATGGATAGTTAATTAACAGAAATAATTAAATTTTTGATATTTCCCATAAAATAGTTTCTCGAATAACCATAACCAAATGAATCATGGGATTCTGAACATATATACATTGAGGATTATTACGTTCTATGAATAGCTCCATAACCGGTAACCTTCGTCCCTAAAATTGTTTATCAAGTCGGCGATAAACCTTAATGAGTTAGGAAACATTTAATCTCTAAGGTAAGTTTTGAAATATTTTCCTACGATATTCATGTTAACCTACCTCCAATGAAATATATAATAATGTTCCACCTTTTCTTTTAACTAATTTAGTTTTAACTTCGCGGATTTCTTCGAGGTTAACGACCCGAGAAATCGAGAGATAAAATGTACATGAATTGCGTAACTTAAACCATACGGTATACGTGAAGTTTACGATAACATTAGCGTGATGGATGTGAGAATCAATGAAAAACGAAAAAAGCTGTTTTGGCTTAGTTTTTCTCTTCATAATATAGAACATTAAAGAAACAGACGGGCGGATATTGCGGGACGAGCAAGTACGTTTTCGGCTTGATCTGATGCTTCGGAAAGTGTTAGCCTTCCTGTATGAAAAGAACAATAAAATTTATGATTAATGAGATAGAGTAAAAAAACAAGGAAACACCACTGATTGATTTCAATGGAAAGACAAGTATACGAAAAGCAGGTCAGAGAAATTGTAACGAAGAATTTTTATTTGGCCATGGCGAAGATGTTTTTCCCCAAATATTAATTTTTAACGCAAAAACGGGACTTTTTACGATTTGGAAAATTTATCTTACAGTATTCTAAGCAAAAATATGTATAACATCAAGACTATCCTTTGTTCGCATTGTTGTGGCCCTGCCGTTAAAAATAAGTATATTATTTTGTGACGTTTCTCGTTCTGAATGTAAATAAAAGACTGTTGCATGTTGTTGATGTTGCTACTCAAGCAGTAAATGTTAACTATTTATTGAAATTAAATTATTTCCACATAATTTAAAAAAGGGGAAACTAAATCTTGAGAATAATTATGCACGAAACCTTCTTATATACTATCTAAGGTCTCTCATACTTCCTTTCCTCATCATTCGTTTCTCTCTTTTTGTAACTGGGGGCTTAAAAAAAACCAATAACTTTTTAAAATGCTGTCTACCATTTAATTTCACTGAATAAATCTCGGTGGAAGCGAAATCTTTGAAAAGTCAGAAAAAAGCACGAAATACGTTCGTGGAATTTTATCGTGCTCCAAGCGATGGCGAAACCAGCGTATTTATTCCATATCTTGATACTTATTGTAAAACTGCGTTTTTATTTTATTTTCCAACATCATCATGGCCCTCTCAAAAAGCTAAATAATGCGAATGTAAAGTTTAGCACTGGTGGCTTTTAAAAATTTAGCGTATTGATATTGTTACCAACATATCTTGGTTTAGTAGAATAAAAGAAATGGTAAACGGAACGTGCAATTCTGTTTAATTTAATTACGGCTTTAATAATTATAATATGAGTATAATGAGTAATTATTTGAGTGGAATTTATGCATTTCAAATGTCCAAAAAGTTTAGTCTATCTCGGTGGTTCCCAAACTGTGCGTCGCGACTCCCTGGGGAGGCGCGGAATTACGTCAGGGGAGGCGTCAAAAAACTAGAAAAAAAACTAAAATTCCAATCTTTTATTCATCATCATAGGTAGTCTGTCCATAGACAGGTCCGTGATTATTCTTGGTTAAACCTGGTTCTCCATATACTCCTATTTTCCGCTGTCCTCTTTATATCTTGATAACTCTCTTTCCCTTTCAAATCGTCTATCAGCTGAAACCTTTTCCTACCTCTTTCCCTTTTCCCATCTAGTTTTCCTTCTAACACGTCTTTAATCATACTCTCTCTCCTCAGGTAATGTCCAACCCAGTTAGCCTTCCTCTTTCTGATAGTCTGTATAATCATTCGCTTCTCTCCTATTCTTCGTAGCACTTCATCGTTTTTCATCCTATCTGTCCATTTTATCTTCAGCATTCTCCTCCAAGTCCACATTTCAAAGCTTTCTAAGTATTTGATGTCATTTTTCCTTAGCGTCCATGTTTCTGCCCCATACAATGCTATACTCCATACGTAGCATTTTATCAACTTCTTGCGGATATCATCCCTTATATTCCCTGTAAGTAGTTGTTTCTTTCTCCTGAAAGCCGCTTTTGCTTTTCCTATTCTAGTTTTGATCTCATCCGTACATTTTGCCTATCGTGTTATGGTACTTCCAAGGTATTTATATTCTGAAACTTGTTCTAATGGCTTTCCCCCAATAGTTATGTTCAGATTATCTTCTTTACCCGATATTCGAATGACCTTGGATTTTTCTGTATTTATTTCCATACCATATTTTCTACCTGTTATCACTAGTCTATTTATCATTTTTTGTAGCTCCTCTTCCTTTCTTGCTAGAAGTACTTGATCATCTGCGTATTTCACTGTTCTTATAATCCTTCCTCCAATTTTGAAATCCCCTGTGCCTTCTAAAGCTTCTTGCATTAGACTTTCTCCATATATATTGAATAGGGTTGGCGATAGGCAGCAGCCTTGTCTTACTCCTCTACCGATATTTATTCCGCAGGTGTCCACATTCTCAAACCTGACCTTTACAACTTGATTCTCATATAGATTCCTAATCATTCTCCTGTCTTTCCAGTCTACACCTATATCCTTTAATATCTTCATCAACTTTACACAATTTACTCTATCAATCTTTTATTATTAAATTCCAATTCCTACGACATCTTGAGGGATTTATAAATACTGCGTGGGTGAATTTCGCCTCTTGCCACCAGATGACAGGGTAACCCACCACTACTGTAAACAGCTGTTGATTTCCGTTGAGTCATTCTAAAGTTAACCTCTGCATCGACAGTGTTTGGTCTGCATAGTTTGTTTAAATGCTGTTTATTATATTTTTAATCTAAGTTAAGAGTGATAATTTATAAGTTCTGTGATGGATAAATTTCTTAATATTAATAAAAAACGCGAAGTGAAAGAATCTGATTGTGAGAGTAAGGAGAAGAGGAAGCGTAAGCAAAGGAAGTATGTTGACAGTTATTTCGACTTTGGTTTCACATACACTTATAAAGATAATGAAGAACGTCCTCAGTGTATTGTTTGCTTCAAAGTGTTGGCAGCTGAAAGTATGCTTCCAAATAAACTAAAACGTCATTTAAAAACTGTTCACAGTAAATTAGTAAGCAAACCACGTGAGTATTTTTCTCGAAAGTTAAAGGAACTAAATGAGCAAACAGCAACTTTTTCAAAACATGCATCCATCCCAGCCAAAGCACTTCTTGCCTCATACAAAGTAGCCTATCGAGTTGCGAAGTGTAAAAAACCCCATACTATTTATTGCAGAAGAACTTATTTTACCATCAGCTGTAGATATGGTTTCGATTATGGTTGGGGAGTCTGCTGCAAAATAACTTTTGAATGTGCCTTTGTCCCTATACTATTAGCCGTCGAGTTTATGATATTTCCGAGGGTATGAATGATCAGCTGATTAAAAAACTGAAATATAAACATTTTGGTATTCAGCTTGACGAAGCAACAGACAACAATAACGACGCCCATTTAATATGTTATGTGCGGTTTATTGATGGACAAGATAACATTGAAGATTTGTTGTTTTGTAAGAGTATTACAGCTGGTTCTAAAGCTGTAGACCTGTTTGAAATCATTGATTCTTTCATGGATGAAAATAGCATTGACTGGACAAAATGTGTAGGTGTGTGTACAGATGGAGCTCGTTCAATGTCGGGTCATTATGGAGGACTACAAGCTCTGATTCGGAACCAAGCTCCTGATGGACGCATAGTGTTATCCATAGGGAAGCTCTTACCTCACAATACCTGAGTTCTTTGTTAAATGAAGTGGTTGAACAGTCATAACAGTAGTGAACTTCATCAAAACTAGACCTGTGAAGGCAAGATTTTTTCAACAGTTTTGCATTGATATGGGAGCTGAGCATACTGCTCTACTGTACTACAGTAACTCTCGTTGGCTGTCCAAAGGTGATGTGCTGTTTCGTGTATATGAACTGAAATTATGTGCTTATTTGGTAGAAGAAAAGCACGCTAATGCTGAACAGTTCAATAATAGTCACTTCCTTATAAAGCTGGCATACCTCTGCGATATTTTGAAAAACTCAGCGTACTTAATACAGCCTCGCAAGATAATGAGACCCACATATTGCAGTTGTTTGATAAAGTAACTGCATTCATGAAAAAAGTAGATCTGTGGAAGAAAAAGTTGTAGGAAGAGAATGGAAAAACTGACAGCTTTCCTCAGCTAAAGCGATTCCTCGAAGAGAACGAATTTCAGCTGACAATGGATTTGAAATCTCTGTTTTCAGATCATTTGTCATTTATGAAATCGCACTTTGAAAAATATTTTCCAGAGGACTTTGAACAACACAACTGGATCAGAGACCCTTTCAGATCAGAATCGCCACCAAGTTTCACAACTACAGAACAGGAACAGCTAATTGATCTTACCTCGGATTCCATCTTGAGGACCAGGTTTCCTTCAATGTCACTACCTGGGTTTTGGAGCTTTGTGAAGAAGGAGTATCCTGAAATCAGCTGCACAATCCTGCCTGTTTTAATCCCATTTGCCACTTCCTACCTATGTGGAGCAGGTTTTTAAGCAGTAGCGGTAATCAAGTCCAAGTATCGTTCAAAATTAGACGTAGAAAAGGAAATGCCACGTTTTCAGTTATTATGTCATGGCAAACAAGCACACCCGTTCCACTAAATGACTAAAATATAATGTTTGTTCTTTTTATTTAAATTAAAAAAATTAATATTTAGCCTTTCTTTAACTAATTTTTTAAACTAATAATTTCATCTATTGTGATTTTTATTTTTTATTATTGCAACTATTCACTACTGACAGTGTATTTCTCAAAAATATATAATTTTTAGACTCCTATTTTCATAATTTTTCTTTTCTTACAGTTAGTTTCTTGGTTTCCTAAAACGGAACTTGGGACAGGCGCATGAGAATTTTTTAAGGTTAAGGGAGGCTTGAACCAAAAAAGTTTGTGAACCCCTGGTCTAGCTCTTAGCAAAAATATTTTTGTGTTAATAATTATTAGTTTATTAATATAAATGTAATCGAGTAGACTTTTCACATCAAGTAGTGATATTTTTCCAACCATTTTCCTGTTAATTAATTTAAAATTAGATTGAAATTCTGTCTGTATTTTATATTAACTCATTAATCTGCAAGTTTGTTACCAGCTTGTAGTAATCAAATAAGAGCGTTGGCAATTTAAACTATTCCCGTTAGAATGATGAAGGTTTAGAAAATTATTCATACATTAACCGGAAAGCAGCTGTCGTATCTAAAGTAACTTCCCTACAGTTATTATGCTTCAGTTTTTTATTTCATCTGGAATACATGCTTTACCCACCGAGATGCAGCAGCAAATAAAGTAATACTTATGAGCAGAGGCGTCCCTATGGGGATGCGGAGCCCGGGACGAATAGCATTTTCGGGGCCCCTTAACAACCTAAAATCATCAAGGTATAATTCGCACACTAAAAAATAATTGTAAAAATATTGAATATTTTTAAAAACGTATATTTTATTATATAATTTATACATACATATATTTCTTAGTGTGTTTTTAAATGAAGAATCGCTTCTGGAGTGCAAAAACAAATACAAGACCTTCGTTAGGAAGGCCAACAATAATTTGATCATTTACATCTGATTCATAATGATCTATGCTCATTATTCTGTCGCAAATGGACCTGGAAAACTTCATGTATGCCTGAAATTTGGATATGAATATAAACATACAGAAATCTCAAATGAATGGCAATATACAATACGTGAGGTCAACTTAATACTAAAGTAGAATAAAAACTCACTGTTCATTGCTCTGCCTACTTTCAGAAATTCAACTTCCTCGACTTTTTTGCGGTAAACTCTGCCATCAGGTCATTTAAATCCAAATCTGAGGCTATTTCTCTCTCGATAGACACCATATACCATCCACTCAATCTCTCTTGGGACATCACTGTCCTAGAATAGTTTTTTATTATTTTTAGTTTCGAAAAACTTCTCCCCGCTGATGCCACTGTAACCGGAATTGTTAACAAAATCCTATACGCTATCTCTGTATGTGGGAAGGAAACATTTAATGACTTGAGAAACTTAAGGATTTCAAATGCACTTTTAGATCCTTGGGGGATCAACTGTCGAAGCACACGCAGTTCTAAGAAAAGGTCTGTACCATCGATGTCGTGTGATTCTTTATCACTCAATATGTTTCCCAAATTTATACACTGTTTTTTTACTTCGTCTTCTGTTAATTCTCCAAGTTTTTGAAGTCATATAGGAAGCCGAAATCACCTGTGTACTCTTCCATTTGCTCGAAACTCGTTGTCAGTATATGAGAGTCTGATCTACGATTTGGGAGTCTCCACGTTGATTCTCGCCCAAGGTGTTTTCGTTATAACGAATTAGATTCGTTATTTTGTCTTTTGTTGATTGCCTGTACTATTCCGGATTTTTCTTCTCTCCACAACTTACCCTTTCGCGCTTCTACGCTTCGTTTCCTATTCCTTATATTCCAGAAAGAATTATGAAGCTGAGCTAATGGCTGAAATCAAAATTAAATAATATGTTTCTCCCAACCTTTTCATGGCCATTGGATAAAAATGGTATTTCATTTTCCCTTTCATATTATCCTATTCTCTCTCTCTCAAAACCATTTTCATGGACATCGTTTTTTCCTCGCCACTCAATTACTGAACTGTTTTCTCACATCTATAACCCCGATCAGTCCTTGATCTGTTTTACTTTATACTTGAACTCTTAAAAACTATATTTTACACCTTTATTCGATTTTGTTTAGAATACTAATTGTTTCTTTCAGATCGCGTCAATGGAAGACATTATGAAAATTACAGCGCTAAAGAAACATTAAAAGACCGTAGTTTTTAGGCGTTGTTTACCAACGGAGCTGTAGTAGCGGAATGCCTTATAAACGTCTCGTCCGTCCGTCCGTCTGTCGTAACTTTCATCTCCTGAACCACTTGACGGATTTTAATTAATTTAAGTACGAGTGATCCTTATTAAAATTTATCGCTCCATTGTGACTTTGAACTGCACCCGTGAATTATAACTTCCACTTTATATAATCACTTTAATAAACTTTTACTCGAATCTCGTTAAATGGCCTCCGTGAAGAAACAATTAATTACCATGTATTTCTCTCTCTATCTGTTGTATGATCTGTAAGGTATAGATTAAAAAATCTATTCAGATAGAGGACTTTATTTACCACAAAAATACGAGGGACCAGATAATTACGACTTAAAGTTTTGGAGATAAAACTTCGAGAAAATCCCAAGCATAATGTCTCATATTTTGTTTTGCATCGGTCGGTACGACGATTCTATCGACAAACAACAATTAGAAAACCATATTCTACATCTACATTATACCCTGCAAGTCACCTTTTTGGTGGATGGCAGGGGGTGCGGTGCACCAAGAGTCCATAGTTTTCCTACTTTATCTTTTCCTATTATGGTCTCTTATCGTCCTGGGAAAAAACGATCCTCTATATCGCTCCGTTCTACAGTCGATATCGCGAATCTTATCCTCACTGTCCTGCCTTCCGAGATACGTCGGGCTTATGATAAGTCCTACTACCTCATTCGCTAGTCCCTCCGACATAAATTTTTCCAGTAGTTTAATCTAGCCTGCAGCCTACGTTCCTCTAACGATGTCCATTTCAGATTTTCCATTAATGATGTTACGCTCTGTTTACTATCGTAATTCATCTTTACAAATCTAGCTGCCCTGCGCTGAACTTTTTCTATCTCGTTAGTGAGTCTCTTTTCGTAGGGATCCCACACAGCTGAAGCATATTCGACCTGCGGTCGAACCAAGGATAAATAACATAATTATTTAACTTTATCGGAGCTATTTCGAACTATTCTCCCTATAAAGGCCAGCTTTTTGTTAGCGGCACCTATCAATCGGCGAATGTGGGTGTCCCACGAGAGATCACGATGGATCGTGACTCCGAGATATTTAATCGGGTCTGAAACTGGAATCTCTACTCTGTCCAACGAATAATTATTATCCAACGAGATACTCTTGGTTCTCCAGAAGTTGATGACGCAGCTTTTCTTTTGGTTGATCTCTAACTGCCATTCCTTACACAATGCAGAAATAGCTTCTAGGTCATTTTGGAGATACTGGTGGTCTTCCGGATTGCTTATTTCTCTATAGATGACGGTGTCGTCCGCGAAAAGCCTAATTTTACTTCTGACTACTGATCTGATATCGTTTATATAAATTAGAAATAATAACGGACCAATTACACTACCCTGCGGAACGCCAGAGACAACCTCCACTAAGTTCGAACAACCTTCTGCTTTCTATGATTTAAAAATTCACGGATCCAACTAACGATTTTAGAATTAACGCCTAAGGTTTCTAATGTCGTTATTAACTTCCTGTGAGGTACCTTATCAAAGGTTTTTCTAAAATCTAAGAAGATGGCATCGGCCTGCGTATTCTTTTCTCCGCTTCTCAGTATACAATTAACAGAAAGACCGAGCTGAGTATCACATGACCTACCTTTCCTGAAGCCGTGTTGACAATCATCTAACAATAAATTACTATCAAGAAATCGCATTATGTTGCTAACGAGTATATGCTCGAGAATCTTACACGATATCGAAGTTAAAGAAATCGACCTGTATTTTCTGGGTTCTCCTTGTCGCCGCCCTTATGAGTTGGGGTAACGTGCGCTAACCTCCAGTCGCTAGGGACCTCTGCGCGAGAAATGGATTTCTCGAAGATTATCAGAAGAAAAGGTGCTATTTCTTCAGCTAATTCTTTTAAAACGCGAGCAGGAATTTCTTCGGGGCCAGTGGCTTTGTTATGTCTGATGGAACTTAATTTCTTTGCTATTCCCACCTCAGAAAATACTATATCGTCCATCAGGTCCCCCCTTATTGCGGGTGCATAATGTACGCAATGGTCGCTGACGGCTGTGAATGCTTTTACAAAATGACCGTTTAACAGGTTGGCTTTCTCTACGCTATCATGAATAACGGCACCCGAGCCATTACGCAGGGAAGGTATGGTAGGGCCTCTACCTTGGACCTCTCTCACATAGGACCAAAACGCTTTAGGGTCCTCCTTCAAATAATTATTTAATACCTTATTCCGGAAGTTAGTAAAAGCCTCGCGCATAGTATTTCTCGCTTTAGCGCGGGATTCCTTGTACGTCTTAACTTTAGTTGCTCTATATTCATCGGATGATGTAGACGGCATATTTTTTATTTTCGCGTGGCTTATTCTCTGACGCCTAAGCGCACTCATAACTTGCCTATTGTACCAACGTGGCTCTTTATTGTCGACGTTCAATTTAATTGGAATGTACTTATCGATACCCTCTAGCATTATATCCTTGAATAGTGTCCATGACGACTCAGCACCTGATCGTTCGGTCATATCACGGAAGCCAGGTAGTATTTCTCGTAGGCGCGACCTGAAGCTTGAAAAGTTTGCCCTAGCAAATATATAAAACTTTCTTTGAGGTTTAGGGTGCCTATCGATTTTCAACTTACACTCTGCATATACGGCCTGATGATCACTTATCCCATCTTCAATGGTGACTTTGTTTATTCTTTCTGGAACGTTAGTTGCTAATAAATCTAATATGTTTCCCGATCGCGTTGGCTTTCTGACTAATTGAAGGAGAGAGTGCTCGCAGAATGTTTCGATTAATGCCTCACAGGATTCGCGTTCTTTACCTCTAGATTCGAAACATAGGTTTTCCCAATCAATTGAGTGTAAGTTAAAGTCACCACCGACTATAACGATTCCATTTTGATTTAGCAGTCTAAGCTTTGATAGTTGTTTCTCGAGACTTAAAATACAACCTACACCAGCGTTAGGTGGCCTATAAAACGAGCATAAGAACACCTTTTTGGAGCCATCTTTACCTATGCGGCACCAAACACTCGATATTTTCGTCACTTATCGGAATCTCACTGCTATCGTACTTATCGCTAACCGCTATGAAAATTCCCCCGCCCTATTTATTAGCGCGATCTTTTCTATAGACACGATAGTCTCTAGGAAATATCTCCTGACTCTGAATCTCATCCGTTATCCAACTTTCTGTGCCTATCACGACGTTGGCGTGCAGACTGCGAATAATATGCTCGAACTCAGCAATTTTCCTACGGATGCTGCGACAGTTCAGTACGACGACGCTTAATTTCTCACTATCACTTCGTATACTAATCTCACCCTTGACTTTCTCTTCCACTCTAAAACTACATGCGCTCCCATCACAATCACTCCCACGACTGTATGGCGTCGCGTCAAAATTGGAATTGCGACCCGTCGCGCCCTTTACGGAACATTCTATCAATGACCTATCGCGAAATTGGTGCTGCATGTTACGCTCGAAGTATATTCTATCATTAGGTCATCTTTCGGGATTCTTATTTTCTACAAACGCGTCGATTATCCCCTTACCCAAAACTGACCTACACCCTGCCCTACTCTCTAGCCTAAAAAATCCCTACTGTGCTCGAGAATCCTACTCGCTACTCTCTGAGCCGATTCGGGCGTGTAGTGAACATTAGAGTGATCCAGTGGTGCCCTGCACGATTCGATATTCGGTCGTAGGTCGACGAAGTCCACTCCCAAGTCCCGACAGAAATTCCACAGCCTTCGGTTCAGACCGTCAACTCTACTCCAAACCTCAGAACCGCGGTCAATCCTGGGGACTATACTGCAGACAGTAAGCCGCACATCGTAACCCGACTCCTCTCGGGCATGAGCAACCTCAGAGGCCAAGTCCTTAAAAGAACTTAAAATCTCCTCGGACCCGCGCTTCGAGGCGTCGTTAGTCCCAACATGGGCCACCACCCGCAGCCGAGAGCAACCTGTCGCCACTACCGCTTCTCTCACCGTGTTGGTCACTTGCGGCACCGTGCCTCCTGATATACATCTGGAGAAGACCCGCTCTTCAATTCCCTCCCGGCGGGCACTGGATAACAGGGGTTCCATTAGACGCCGAACGTTAGAGCTACCTAACACTAACAACCCCCCCCCTTCCCAACCCGACTCCCCTTGGGCCCGGTCTCCATCGAAGAGACGGGAGTGGGTACGGGCGCAATGGCCGTGGAGTCGTCCTCCGACAACACCTCGAACCTATTACTGACAGGAAAAGTGTCCGCCGAAGCATTCCCAACTCCCTGCCTCCGCAGCACCACCCCGAGTGGACACCACTCTCCACTCATCGGATTTCCCAGCCCGAGGACCCTCAGCCCGCGGTAAGGAGTCAGAGTCAACCCCGATCACTCTACCGGCTGCCCCACCCAGGCGAACCCGGGCCGCCAATTTGGCGCGGCGAGCTTTCAGGGACGACCCCGCACCCCCCACACGAACCAAGGCTGCCTCGGACCTTTCCACCCTCTGAAGGAGGTCCGCAACCACCCTCTCCAGCTCCGTGATTCGAGCCCTCATGGCCTTGCAACCAGCGGCGCACAAGGAGAAGGAAACGGGAGTCCTCGGTGAAGCCATCCTAAACTTACCTAATTTATATACTAACGCAAAAGAGTTACAATACAAAAACAAAAGCTGAAATGGGATAAGGCTAAAGAATTTGGTCTGCTTTAAAGCGGGGACGCTCTTCGTGTAGCGTACGTGAAAGGGTCAAACGCAGGTATAAAAGTGAAAGGCGTAAACAACACAAACAAGGTTAGATCAAGCACAGGAGATGGTAGTACACAACAACGAGAAATATAAATACTATGGAGCGTAAAAATAAATCAACCTTACAAATGTAACGAGAATATGCTAATACACAATAACTACTATGATATAAATATTATTTTGTAAAAGGGAGAATGAAATTTCTAACAAGAAACTACGAGGCTTAAAAGTTAACTATTACGGTAGAGAAAAATAAAAACTATAACGTGGATGTTATAACAAAACTAATTACATAACTTAAACGAATGTTAAATAAAATTACCGAAGGATAACAATAGAATAAACTAAATTGTTAGTTCTACTTAACACTACAGCTACTCTAGTCGCTCGAGGCTACGTAGGAGCTCGTAGGAGCAGGTGAAAGGCACGTCCGTTCACTTCAACAGCCAGGTAAAGACGAGGGGCTCTCCAAAGCTCTTATATGAAATAAATACGACTTATAGTTTCGGAGATAAAAATTCAAGAACCGCCCAATCTTTCCATACCCTTTTATACGTATTTCCCATAAAGAACGCCTCTGAAACGTTTGTGAATTCCATTTATGGAGTATACTTTTCCATATTGTTTAAGCTTACGAGAAAATTGATTTAAATTGTCTTTTAAGATAATATTTGTTTAATATACGTATGCAGGTACCTATGTGCATAAAAATATGTAAATATATTTACACGTGTATTTTTCGTTTTGGCTGAGGAGTTGTTTAAAACGTGATAATAGTTAGAAACGAGGGAAAAGATGTCCGGAGAGGAGGGAGGGTATAGGGCATAGTTGTTTCCCACTATAGCGAGAGAAAATATCAAGAGATAAGTTTGATTTAGAGAAAGAAGCGAAAAAATTGAAAATGAAGGTGCTCGCGAAAGATTCATCTATAAGCGGCTAGGATTCATGGCATTAAGCCCTCTTATTTAAATTTTAATGTATTAAGGACGATCATATTAGCCGCGCGTTATTTTCCTTTTGTGTCGCGCCGTTCCCAGTCTGCCGTATGGAGATTAGGGTCGCCTGCGGGCGCAGGACGACATGGAAAGGCGAAAAACGGATATACGTTTCCTGGCGCTTATTTACAGCAGTGACGCGTTACTCCCGTAGTTCATGAATGTTTTTTTTTAAACTCTCTCGGCATATTCCGGAATACTCGAAACGAGATAATGAATATTAAAGGGACGAGGGAATAAAATCCATTAAAGCGAATTCTTAATAAAACCTCGCCACAATAGGGTTTTATTTTGGTCGTTTTGTAGTTGCTAGTGAAAGTTTCTGAATCTTAATTTTTGTTTTTCGATCTAGATAAACTGCGTTCAAATGGTGATTTTGACTGTCGTTAACTTTAAATGATAAGTTAGTTTGGCATTTATATCTGTATTGCAAGGATTTTGTTGGAGAAAAGAAATTTTCTCTTGTTAATGAAGGGTGTGTTTTATGAGCACTTTAAATGCTGAGGATAAATTTTAAGCAAATTTGGATTTGAAATTTCGAAAAAAGAAAGCGACATGCATTTAATATTCAAATGAACGAAAATGCCGTCGTAGTCCCTAAAAATAGTCATATTTCATAAAATAAACGATAGCATGCATTTAAAGTTGAAATAATCCCAACGGTTATGATGGTTATAAAAACGTTTTAGGGGATAAAAATGACAACTGTGTACTGCGATGTATGAGTTTTTCATGTAATTGCGTTGTTTGGTATGGATAGAAAAGATTTACAGGGAAACTTTGGCAATTATTTTCATGTTTTCATTTCATTCGCCGAAAAATAAACGTGTATGTAACGGCTTTAAAGGGTTTCCCAGAAATATATTCTATATATTTTTTCAATAGTAATAGATTGCATTATATCATTCCTGATTTTTTATTAGAGAAGCTCGCCATGGAGCTTTATATCGAATTAAATTGTACTTTGTAGATTTAATCTCCTGAAGATGCAGACTGCAACGTCTGCGAAACGTCGAGAGCCAGAAATGCCGCCAACACAGCGAAACCCGAAAACCTCCACCAGCATTCAGCAACGCTGCGAAAGCCTTCAACTCAAGCTGATATTAATCTTTTTTTAACATAAACCGTATACGTTTTTGTTAGGAAAGAACAAATGGGTGGTCCTTTTTTTGGTCAAAGATAACAATTGACTTTTTTCGCGTGTGTATCTTCGTATCGTCGCATTCCCACGTAAGTTATCCGAAGTTCCACGCTCGCGGCAAAAAGGGAACGGATGCGAAACTGCGTCTTTGGAAGACGGATAAAGGAAATTCCTACCGTCCTCTTACGGTACTCGCGAGGGGACATAAATTAACTCAGCGGATTTCATTACGTTCCTTTCTATTCGACCGCATGTTAAAAACTCACGCAAAAATCTTCACTCTGCCATCAGTACTACCAATCAATCGAGTGCGGAAACCAGTTATTTTTCTCGACGTTAAGAAAGTAGCGGAGTGATCCGAAGATACGGTTCTCCTTACGGTCGGTCTAGTTAAGAAAGCACGGGAGAAAAAAAAGGGAAGCTCGTCTTGGGTGAAATTTGTTATCGTTTCGAAGGCACCATGGCGTTATATCATGGATTTACCTTGTCACAATTACATGCAACTATCCTGTTCCTGACGGATGGAGGGAAGGCGTTTGTAAAAGTGGAACAGCGTTGATGGAGGACATTTTCTTGCGTAGGGATGTTTTGATACAGTTTGCTGTGCTCGACTGCATTTGTTGCTAGAAGTTCTTGCAGGTTCTCTCAGTGTTCATTAAAATTGCAGTAATTTAGAAATGAATCCATTTTATCGTGAAAATACCCAGGATAAATATTGTGGTCCCGATCGGCTTTTTCTGGATGACGAACATCCATAAAAAATTACGTTAGCTCTTATTCAAAGTTTTGAAAATTTCGTCATTCACAAACACAAAAATTTGACTCAAAAGATTGAAGATTCGTGATTCTCACCCCCCCTCTTCTTTCATGGTCGTTATTTCTTTCGTAAGAGCCATCTCGCGGGTGTAACGCACCCCAACTTGTCTGGCAGGCCGCTCTTCACCCGCCTCCTAAAACCCGCTACACCCGCCTCTTTACTCGGTAATTACTGTCCCCCAAGGGATCCTTAATTAGTTCTGGAAACCAGGATGAAATCCTCTTCCCGTCCATCAATCCTATCGTAGCCCGTCGGCGGCATCCCACCCGTGGCTCTTTAAGGATGATACGGCATACTAGGTCTCTCCACGAAACACTCGTGGAACCCCGTCGGTTCACATATTCCTCAAACTTGCCGTTGTGCGATGGATGAGAAGGTCAGGAGGCAGGACAAAGTTCCTCTTTGATATTCGCCGGGAAAGGGACGAGCGAATTATTTTCCGTAGAGATTTTGGGATTGCATTGTCTCTCCTTGAAATTGGTGAAATCCATTATGAATCTGCGGAATGGCGTCAAATGTGCACGAGTGACGAATGTTACGCCTTTTCCTTCATTCGCCTTATGGTTGAGTCGCTAACTTTTTGTCGGGAGCGGTTTTTGTTTTACTTTTAGATGCAGTAGCTTCCTTATGTGAGTGAAGCTTAATTTAGAGTCCCTATGGCCCTTCCAGAGGATTGATGAATTTGTTCGACAAAAAAATATTTTGTTGCTTTACACTCGGTTTTCTTGAATTTATGGGAATTGAATGTCATGGTGGGTGATGGGGATAATAAAAACGATTGAAATATATTAGTTAAATAAATGTATATATAGTATTTTGAAAAACATCTGTTCAAATGAACGTCAAATAATAAACATATATATTCTTATTGGACTCACAATCAGAGACCTTTGAATTACCGTTGAGGACGCCTACAGGGTATATAAAAGGGGAATCGAGTTGACTCAACCCTATTTGGGGTACAGTAGTCATCTAAAGTTAAGGTGTATGTCTGCTCCGTAAGAATTGCATGAATCCATTCTTCAGACTTCTAATAAATGATAAAATTATAGAAATAGTTTTAGAACGCATAAAAATTATACACATGAGTACATCGAGCAAGAGTTTATTTGGAAATTCAATTTTTATGTGAAAATATTACTAATTATTTTGTTTCATTCAGAAGACTATCGGATTTTGTTTTATTTTTATTAAAACTAAACTTGGCAAAAAGGATAAAAATACATAATTCAAAGTATCAGTAGTTAAAGAGATAGATTTTTATTCCTTATTTAATGGTGTTGTGTACAGAAAATTAATTCAAAACATTATGGAGATGATTGATTAAATGTTATACCAGGACAGTTTATTAGGGACAGAATGATACTTCAATTTGACGGCCAACAAGGAAAGTTGCGTGGAAAGTAGCTAAGCTCATAAAAATTTGGCATCTCGAGAAGTAATTGCTATACAAATTATCCTCGTATTCGCTCCGGACGGAGAAAAACATCTTACTTTTTTCGCCCGGAAAGGGGAATAGGAGCGCTTCTACAATAATGGGAAAGATAAACTGAGGGTTGAAAAAGTATAGGGCAAGGTTCAGAGGTTAAGAGGAATCAGGCTGGGGTGATGGAGCTCGACTGGAAATTAACTAATTGTATTTCAGGTTGCTGGCTAAGACGTGGAAGGGATATTGCCAGTTACGATGGTAATAATCGAAAAAAATACAAGCATGGTAATTCTTCGCACTGACGCCTTAGGCCACAAATTACTTTAAGGAAAACACTTTCACTCATCAGTCAGATAATGCGGTTCAGTCGAAACTGGTTGAAACTTCTGCTTATCGCTTAAGTAAGTTGGATTTGAATAAGGGTTTCTTATTGTTAATTTTGGATTCATTAAAAAATTTTCATTCTATCAAAATGGACATGAAATTGTAATTGAATGTTTACTGATCCAACTCACTCCTTAAGTTCTGTTTGAAATCTTCATTGTTTTTAACATGTCAAAGGAGATGTAACAAGATGTGTGACGCCTGAAAATACCGCTCCACTTTGTCAGATATATCTGGTTACAGTATTCACGTTTTTATTTTTTTGGCGGTAGCGAATGACTTCCATTGTGAATAACAGAATAGCGATAACGCGGTTTCCTTATAATGATTTATTAATTAAGTTAATGATTTAATGCAGCATCTAGAGGTTTTATAATGGTCGCCATATAGACTATGTGAACAGCATTTTGATAACTCACCTATTGGTTATTAGCCATAAAAGGTGTCTTGGAAATGCTTAAAATAATTTTGATTAGAATCGAATGCAAAGTTGTTTCATGATCTCTCTTTCCTGCTCATATTCAATTCAAATACCGGACAAGAAGTATATGAACGATTTTTTAACCTTAAGTTTATAATATATGTGTATAATATATAATAGTTAGTATCTGAAAACTTCCTTTCGTTGCACTAAGTTGGCTCAAACGTTCGTATTTATGAGACAATACTACAGCGTGCTTTTCTAATGATACAGTGCAATATACGTTGTTTTTTCAAAACAAAAGACTGAGGAACGGAGGATAGTCAATTCTGCTACCGGTTACACTTGATAGCCTACCTGCTTCTTGGCCACTCCGAATCCTTGAATTATAATACTCTTGTTAGAGAAATTCTTTTTAATAAATCTAAAAGTCAGGTTTTTCTTTAAGTATGAGTTTTTTACGTTACGGGAAGTTTGTGATTGTTCGCGATTTTCTCTGGAATTGTTTTTGCTGTAAATTTTCCTTATAACAAAATTATTGAAAAAATAACTCGCTTTTATGCGATTCATACTCCAGCCCCAGCGATAGTGTATGAATATATTGCTCAATTATAACGACCTCGATCTTTACAAACACCGTTGTTACAAACCATGAAATTTAAGTCCATTGAATTTGAGATTAAAGAGGCAGTATTCGGATTTTATTGATAAAATAGCCTCAAAGGAAACTGCGTATGAAGAGATTGCGTGGTGATTTCCTCGCCTCCAGCCTTCGTGCACAACCCGATGGGAATTAGCTGTCACTTAGCCGGGTACACGTACTCACCGCACTCCGCCACGCTCTCGTCCTCTCCGCCTTCGCACTCCGTGATGCCGTTGCATCTGCTGTCAGCCGGCAGGCACACTTCTTCCGGCGTGTCGCAACGGAACACGGCTCCGCCCCACTCCGATACGTTGCACGGAACGCGACCTCCTGGGTGCAGCGTATCCCTGCCCGCTCCCTCTGCCTCGCCGACCTCGCTCACCGCCTCCACCGCAGCCGAAGAAGACAGGGCCGCCGCGCCACTTCCCTCGCCATTGACTGTCCGAAAAGAAGCAGGTTGTTTTTTTGAAAGAGGCGATGTTTGCGTTCCTCGATTGCGAGTGAAATGGAAAGGACTAAATGGATTCATTATGAAGTTATCTACGTGAGATACGTTCCTATCGTATCTCGAGAAGCATTTTCCCGTAAAATTAGTTTGCATTATTAAAATTAAGTTCGTAGCTCGATTTTTTTTAGAAATTCCCTACCTTAATATTGAATCAATCTACTATAGACAAGATTCAAATAAAGAAATATTAACATTTTCTAAGGTGAATTTTTACAGTGTGTAAGGTTGAAAACGTCAAATTTTATGGAGCATATGATGTGGCAGGAGGGAAAGGGACCTATTGGATTGAACAAGAGGAATTGACGTCTGCTACTAAATACGGTGGCAGAAAATTTATTTCAATTTCCGAATGGTCATATCCAAAGCTCAACGTAATGATTTTCAAATAAATATTCCTCTTATCGGTTTGCGAGAAACAAGAAGCAGCTAAAGGGATGCAAATGCAAGAACCTCCGAAATCTTAAACGCGTTGATTGTTGAAATATTGTCCTTCACACGCCAATTATAGAATGTTTGAAACGCGTTCGGCGCATAATGAATGCATTTGAACATTTATGAGAAAATCGCATTCTGCACCGGGTCTATTCTACTGGGTGAAGAAACTCCAGTCTTCTTGCACTTTTTTAACGATCGAAATCGGTACGGAGCACCACGAAAATTTTTGAACATATTTGGGGAGGGGGGGGGGAAGTTAAGGTATAATATTAGCGAGGAAAGACTGCTTATCTGGAATTTGTTCTACTTTTCATCACGGCGTATTAGCGAAAAAGTCTGTCTCAATGGGATGCGCCTCGAAGGTCGCCTTTCTATAAATAAAGTTGAGAAATTGGGGGAAAGACTTGTTAAAATTTTTATGGGCTCGATTAAACCGCAGATATGCAAGTATAAGAGCAGAATGCAATTATTTTTCCATGTTTGGGATGAGGAATAAAAACTCCTTCATACGGGGAATTTTAGAGCTGTAAGCTTTGATGTTAAAATCTACTTTCTTTTTATATGAATTCTTTTTATGGGATATGGTAGGATGGATTGGCTGGCCGTTGGTCAGAGATAACTTAGCGCCAAGTAATCGTACGATAGGTTTAAATGAAATATGTGTGAGGCCGGGAGAACAGTTGGTAAGTTAAACTTATTATTCTGTTGAGATTTCCGATTACCCATTCTAAACAATAAAATCGAGCTGTACAGAGAGATTAAAAGAAAATATTCGAGTTCATTTGGATTATTTACTAATTTTCGGGGGTAAATGAAGGTAGTTCTTGTGTATTGGCAAATTAAAGGATGTCAATGCATGGGTAATGCAGAATAGATTGAAAATTAACTCCATGAAAAGTAAACTAATAAACTTTAACAGAAATAAAATAAATTTTGCATACCACATCGGGAATGAATACGTGCCAGTTGATAAAAAATCAGATACCTTGGATTAACATTTAATAGAGAGAATAGAATATAGAGAGAGAATAAAATAAAAATAAATAAAAATAAATAAAAATTAAATTAAATTAAAAATAATAAATAAATAGAGAGAATAAAATGGAACGAACACATTGCAAGTATCGTTTCTAGAGCTTACAGAAACTTACACTTCATCTTCAGGACCCTTAAAAACAGTAACAGAAAAGTAAAGGAAAAAGCTTATTTAATTAGGTCCACATTGGAATGCTATCTAGCATATGGGACCCACATCAGGCCGTGTTGCAGGACAAGATCGAGCAGATTCAATGGAAAGCAGCTAGGTTCGTGTTAGGCAAATATGGCAGGAAAGAGAGTGTAAGGAAAATGCAAAATGAGTTAGGTTGGGAGAGACTGCAAGAGAGAAGAAGGTTAAACTGATTTAGCAACATGTTTAACGTTTTTACCGGAATTCCAGCTTTTAAGAATCTTCAGTGTAGGACTCACAGTCCAACTTATTTCAATAGACAGGACCACAAACATAAAATTAGCACCTAACACAAAAAACTAACGTTTGCAAATTCTCTTTTCTGAATTGCGCCACAGAGGAATGGAACAATTTACCTGAGGAAGTTTTTGAGCCTTTTCCTCTTATCAAAAATAATTTTTTAAATAAAGTAAAATACTGTCAACAATGACTAAAGATGGAATATAATGTTCTTAAATATGTTAAGATTCCAGTAAATAATAATGTATAATATCTTAAATGCATACGTACATCGTTTTAATGTAAATGACACAATTGTTATTCAATTACGTCTAAACCCCTGTTTATATAGCAAGGACAAAAGACGACTGAGTTGGGAGGAAGTACGCAGTAGGATCGCTTGGTAAGGTGATGTACGGTGGGGACGTTGAGGGCCCCGTGGCCGCTACGGTAGCCGTTAAGGCCTCCCTCGAACCTCGAAAACTCTCAGAAATCTAATTGTCCTTTTGTGCTTAAAAATTGACCCTTTTTTTTAAGATACCTGTATGTCCTTATTGTTGTATTGACATTGCCACCTGGCTTACAATTAGAGCCAAATTGCATTGTATATTTTAATAATCTCTATTAATAAAAGGCAATGTGTTTGTGTGGACAGCATATATCGAAAACCAAGAAACTTAGAGACTTAAAACTTGGTACAATTACTAATGGGACCATGAAGATGTGCAACTCGGGGCCACAACTTTTATTTTTGGTGACAGGGGGGATGAGGAGGGGGGTGCCATTTCCTATATGATAACACGTAAAAATCCATTTTTCGACTTACAGGCTTTTACCTTGTAGCAAATTAAAATTAGAAAGAATTGACCAAAGATATTCGGATCTAGACCGTTTTAAAGAAAAATTAGTAATGTTTCTTATTCTTATCGTCAAATTTTGCCTACGATACAAAATCGCTCAAGCTCTACGTTTAAATCGTATTTATTTGATAATTTTAAGCTTTTTAACGTTATGTTGTCTAGCCGACCATGTCATTGTTCAAGCTCGAGCTTGTATTGTCGCCTTAATCCTTAAATATGCGTAAGGAATGCGTGTTTTGAATGCTTTAATTCGAGAGAGAGAGAGGAGGAGAGAGAGATAAAGAAAGAAAATAGGAAAGATACAGAGGGGGAGAGAGAGAGAAAATTAAATGTTCCATAAATCTATTATATATTTTGAAAAGGTTGTGGGTTTGTGGAAAATAAAGTCATACCTACTTCCCGAATAGCTGCAGATACCAAATTTTGAGTAAACAATCCAACCACTAAAATTAGCTGAATGCGCTAATTTTTACACCTAAATATTTTACATAAAAGGTTGAAATTATTATTTACGTTTATTACGGGATTCATTTATTGTTGAGCGCCATTATGACATGCATGACATGACTCTACGTTTATTCGTTTTGTTATTTACCTTTTAAGATATATATTCGCGTATTACCTATTAAGATGGTAATGTGATAAAGAATCAGAATTGATTGCTTGACATAATTGTCTATATCTTTTTGCAATCGTAGCGTATTTCGAGTTTAATTACTTACTTTGATAATTATTTCGGACAATATTATTTTGGTTACCCACAAAGAATATTTCTGTTATAATTTGTTGTAAGATTCCTTTTTAGTGTAGGTCATTGTCGTATTAGCGAGTTCAACATCTGTTAAGGAACGTACGATATTTAGCGCTTTTGGGATAATTGCAAGGAATATAATATTCTGTATTTATTAATTAACTCTTTAATTCATTAACGATCTCACTTCTATTTTTTTTTTTCGCCAAATCAATGGTTCAAATAAGAAAACATGCCTAAAAGAAGCGGAAGATTATTCTCAGATTCAATTAAGATCAATTCTTAAATTCTTAAAGTTTAAACCAATAGATATATGGGAATAACTTTTTTTTCTGTTTCAAAGTTATTCCCAAAATTACAGCTTATGCCTTTCTGCATAGTTTCTATTATTCCAATAATTTCAATAGATATATGTTTTGGTACTTTGGTGCAAGCTAGGAAGGTGAAATTTTAAAGTTATGTAGCGCTTAGCGCATTGAAACTAACTAACATTTGAAAATATCCAACATAGCGTTATTGCGGCCGTAATAAATTTTTAAAATTTAAACAAATATTATTTCACTTCTATATGTACTACAACTTCAAAATTTGACAAAAATGTGTGGAATTAGTACCTTACATAGGATAAATTATAATATTCTTAAAATTGCAAATTTAAGGCATTATTTTAATCAAATATTGTTCAATAAGGAAAGATAGAAATTAATTAATTAATGTTTATCAGGATGAGATGAAATGCTTGCAGAATGCATGCACCAACTACTTGTATATCTATATGCATACTTTGCTTTCTCTTTAATTGAACATTTGTATGCATCAATTAAGCCAATTATACTCATAAGATTTTAATAACTCCTTCCATGTCATACCAACGCACTTTTAATCGCAAAATTCGATTTCAAAGTTCGGGAACTCATTTTGTTTCGTAGGTTTGACTTTAAAATATTTATGTGATACATTAGACCTACAAAATCAACCTTTGCATGGGATAACATATGGTTAAACTAAATTTGAATATATCTTTAAAAGTGCTTCCACCGGTTGCATCCCTAGAGCTTGCAATTCCTGTTTTTAATGTTTTTGAGATTCATGACCACGTAATGTGACGCAGCTTCTTCCACTGGAAAAGAATTCGAGTGAAATAACTATATTTTAAAAGTGATTCCATCAACTGCTTATTATGATTGTTTGATAAAAAATACAAAGTCGCCAAATTTGTCGATAAAGGATGCGAGAAAAATTTATTTATTTGGGCAAAATATGGGAAGACAAGAAATATTGCATACCATTAAGCATTACAATAAAAGTTTCATTACTTGTTTTTTTTCTGAAATCTTACTCAATATTTTTGTCTTGACTTAAAAACCCGAGCAACGCCGGGTACTTTCAGCTAGTAACTAATTAAAGATGGCAATTACTTAGTTTTTATTGGAGCGCATATTACCGTGAAAACTAATATTTAGTTATTGAAATACCCTCTATATTGACTAAATTCAAGTTAAGGACACTTATATAGGTAATGGTGTTGTTTATAGTAATTTTTCTGTGTATAATTTCCTCGGACCAGTATTTCTGAGACAGAGAATCAAATCAAATATATCAAATATTTAAGTTTAATTACCTGCATCAAGAAAATGAAAATCAGGCGAAAATACTTCCTCTGTAGAGTTAAATACAAAAAAGTATTGTGCGAATGTAAACATCCTTTTTGCGTAGAATATGAGGAAATATGCTAAATAATTTTTTCGCTAGTAAAATAAATGACGTTTCCACGTGTTTTATATAAAAATTGCCCTTTGCAAAAGTTTTGGTTGCTCACAAGATATAATTTAATGTATGTAAGGATCTCATATATAGGATGTATATATATTAGGTCTTATAATCATGATCATTTAAAAGATATGTTGTGCGGCTACCAAATCGATAACGCAGTTCCTGACGTCTTGGAAAGCTTTTGGTAAAGCAACTGAAAGGAATTATTTTTTGTTTATGCAATATAAATGGATTTGCGTCGAGTTAAAATATAAATTTATAAAAATAATTTTTTAGTCAATGCAGCGTGTATCAGATTCTCTTACTATCCGTAAAAGTTTAGTAGGTGCGCTGCCATATTTTTCTTTGGTTATTAAGTTATATAGGGTGTGATTAAGACAAGCAATTATTCAGCGCACTCTTCTTTAAAGAATTTACTTTAAGAATAGTAAAGTCGTAGATAAGTACTCTTATGATTCAATGTCGGAATATTTGAAACCTCTACTAGAATCGTTTGATTAATTATCGTGGTGATGGTATGAAAATGTTAAAGGTAGCATCACATAAAATCACTTTTAAGTCTTCAATCAACTGTCCTTAATAAATACCATTATTCAGTTCTAGTACCCTATGCTATAGACTTTAAAACCAGTCTTCTGCATTCCGAAAAATAATTGAATATAATTTTTGACCAGTAAAACTGTTCTTCATTTAGTGGAATTAAAGCATACAAGTTTTTAAGAATCATTTATTTTTAGGATTATGTTTTAAAAGAAAATTCATATTTAATGACTTTAAAATCTCATTAAATTATGTTGGAACGATTTTTTCTCGCCGAAAATGCAATGTTTATGGATCAGCCTCTTGCACATTCAACCTATTTTCTAACGGCCGGTACTTTGAAGACTCCTGTCCTATGCCATAAGTCGGCTTGCTAGTTGTTAATTTTTTCCGAGGCTGTCACGGTCTTAGCTCGCCATATATTTTTCCAAGTCTCCATATTCGGAATATTCATTTAACTGGGTGAAGGATTTTTGCAAGACATGCAGTAACACAATTTGATGACCATAGATAAATTTTTGATTATATACGGTCAATATTAGGATGACGGTGAGCGATGAAATAATCCAATCACGTCTTGTTATTCAGAGAGGATGTCAGAATCGGCTGTCGTTGTTATCTTTCATTATTTAATAAATACACCCTGAAACTGATTCTCTAGGGTTATGTTGACATGGCATCCCATATTTTGGCTTACTCAACGGTAATTGAAGTTAATAGCGGCGTGGTGCAGCTATATGGATTCTATGGATGCGCCCATTTCGTGTCTCCTTTCATATTTTCCTGACGTGAATGGATATCCACGCTCGTAATTCCTGTATGTTGGACTCTAGGGGGTCATGGATCTCGAGGGAGGCATCAGGTTTTCGATTTCATACGCCAATTACTGTGTCACATTTTCCACTTGGCGACAACAACAAAAAATCCGCGTTGAGTAACTAGATGATACTTCAGATATACCCGAAGAAGAAATTCGGTTTTACTAAGGTGATTAATTGGAAGGCAGAGAAAGTTGTTAGACACACAGAGGCGCTATACAAAAATATTTGGAAAAATATAAATACAGTATCGATTTTGTCATTGTCATGTTAAGTATCTTGGCCATAAAAAACGTTCGTCAAATTTTTTATCCGCATTATATTAATAATGGAATTTCGAAGATATTTAAATTATTATCAGTGAGAACTACTCGGATTTCTATCCCTTGTAAATGATAATGTCACTGTCATTTGCCTGAGTATATATTTCACGAATTAGTTCATTTCCTTTACAGTCTGATTTAATCAATTCAGAAATTTTATGGTGAAATGGATAATAAATTATGAAGAAATTTCGCAATGTTTTATTTTAACGTAAATATTACTTTAAATAATGATTCTCTGTACTGAAATCAGGAACATTAATCAACAATATAAAACGATGAGTAGAATTTTGAAAAATAATATATCCTTTTCAATCAATAAAAGTGTTCCATAATCGTTTCACAGGGTGTTGATATAAAAACACTAATATTCGTTTTATTTAAAACAATTAAAAAGCGATTTATCGCCGTAGATATCTGTCACGATGTAACAGTTCTCTACTTCCTGAAATTACTCAGAATCGCAAAGTAAATGGCTTTACGACGGCGACTGTAAATGGCGTTGTAGAATCGCTCCGTGAGATTCATCTTCCTCACTTTGCAATTTTCGCCGAGGAGATTAAAAAGTAAATCACATATAACACGCAGTCTTCTAGTACGAACTCGTCTTAAACGAGAGAATCTAATTGCTCCATAAAACGTTTCTGCAAACAATAACCAGAATCGAAATCTTTTATGGTTGTTAAAAGGACCCTTCCTGATTACAAAATTTGGAGATAAACTAAGCGATCGATTTGCTGACGTGTGCACAGAAATTTATTTTACGCTTTTTAGTGCATTTGAAAGATTTATATTAAAAATGTTTGTTAAATTTTATTTATTAACCTCTCAGTCGCTCTCATTTCCACAGAGAAATCTTTTCATAAATCCGCTCAGAATACTCTCGTACCGTTTAACAGATCAGTTTTTCCAATCAAAAAAGAGAAGGATAGCTTAGAGATCGTAATCCATATTTTCCATTGAAAAGAACGCTCCGAAATATTTTTTCGAGCCATTTAAAATTTTCTGTTTTTGTTTTTTAACCGCCCTTTTGTAGCGTTTCGAATGAAAGAAAATAAATATAACGTCCCTCTCTGGTCCCGCCTCACTCCACAGTCTGTGTTTTACAATAAGGGCTCACAATTCTTCGAAATGATTTTCAATTATATTTTTTTATGATTCAGGCCGGTTAAGGTTAAAAGTGCATGCGTGTAGGCAGTGGCCAGCAGTATGTAGATGTGAGAGAAAGTGACGACGGCCTGGGATATTTATTGCAGGGAGTTTACATTTTTCATTCATTTTTCGGGAGACGGAATTTTTTTTTGCGGCGGGATATTAAATTTCTTCGGCGTAGACGCATTCTGCCATAGAGACAACGAATTCATTACAGCTTATTTTGATTTTTACTTTCTCTATAGGGGAAAAAAATCATGAAAAAAATCGACTTCGAGATTTCAACGGAAATACACGTTTTGAGGTCCCCTGAACACGTTTTGACCATTTTCTCGATGGTGTCAGTGTGTATGATAGCTTTTTTGTGGGTGTTTACTCTTGTCACTTATCCGTTATTTTGAAATATTTTCTTTAATATTTGATAAACGTAAAAATGTATTGGAATAAAAGATGTAGGAAATTAAATTTCTACAACCTTTGTTTGAAACATTTTCCCATATAATGCATTGTTTAAGAGATATCTGATATTTTTAGCTGCCACCACCACGCCACCTACCGAGGACTATTGTTAACAATTGACGCTTAGTTACGTCTTAGTAACGCTCCTTTTTCTTTTCTTAATTGTTGGAGCTTAGTGGCTATATCCAATATTAGAAGGCTATGGTTTGAGTTTCTGTTCTTTGTAAAGTCTAAAATTTTCTCGCAGCTTCTTAAAATATTTATTATTATGTAACCTATTTGGTATTTTTAGATTATATTACAGATATGGAGAAAGTCATGTGGTGGCCCACATTATTTTTTATGAAGGGTAGCATGCGTCTAGTTATACAGAAATGTAATGTTAGCAAATGGTTATTATAGATCTGACTCCTTTGTATGCGATTTTTTTATTTAACTACAGTTAATCGACAAATTTTGGACACAGATTGGCTAGAAAAAAGTATAGTAGCTTGAGAAATATCATTCGATATTAATTCTTAACCACCATTTTTAATTTTTTAACGTGATGGAGATTTGCTTCAAATTTCATGTTTTAAATCATTCGATCTGATCATTATAAAACAAGCGCCTGTGATAGTTTCTCTTTGCCAACCGTAAACTTGCACTATTCATTTGATTATGCGAATATCGACGCATCTTCTGAAGGAGATCTAAATTGAAGATATTTAAAATATTTCGAATCTTTTTATTATATACTGAATCTCTTAGTTGCATTTAAATGAAGCTGTACTCATTTTACCTTCAAGCATGGAGCACTTTGAACTCTTTTCGGAATGGTTCTCATAATTTATCATAAATGCGTTATCTATTATGAGTTTCTTTTATTTGTGTTGCCGCAATAAAAATTTTAACGATATTTTTACGAGGATGTTGAAAAAGATGTGATATTAATTGAAATTGATTTATCTTGAGAATTTTGCTATAGATGATTACAATTTATTCTAACTGCAACATCCATAATCCTTGTGAATGCTTTTTAAAAATTTGGTTAATCTCAGATTTTGGTCGAAAAGGGAACTGATGAAACGAGATACATCAATCTGATTTACACTTTAAAATGTCCAAAATTTGTCTCTTGCGAATCCAATCCAATCCCTCTTCGCGTGCCAATCTCGAACTTCTTTTCATCTCCATTTCGGCGCAGCTTATCCTATATTCCTGGCATGTAAACTAAAAAGCTGTTATTGAGAATCGTGGAGTGGAGATAGTAATTCTATTTCACCTTAGAACGAGAGATTTGCTGTCTGATTAGATAAAGAAAAGTTATCGATGCAAGTTGCGCTTGAATCGTTTCTAATACGGTTTTAGGAAAAAAAAATCTTAAGCCAAAGTTTTTTAATGAGCGAGGTAGAAGAAATTTCGGCCAATTTATCGATTGATTCGGAATAGCGCGCGTGGATTATCTTTTTAGCGCGTTTAAAAAAGGGCGCTTTGCCGTCTGTCTGACTTACTTAAATTGAAATTATGACGAAAGTGTAAACGATAGAGAACTGAAACTTGGAGGATAGATTTCTGTAATGCTGCCATTTGTTTTTCTTTAGATTTTAGTTTTGGAAAATGTACAAGGTCGGATTGGAGCCCGTTTAAATTTTATTTTTAATATCATCGAAGATGTGAAAGATGGAAAGCTGAAAAAATGAGCGTACATTTACTTATTCTTGAAAAGTTTGAGAAAAACCCTACAAGAAAGTCGTTATTTATTTTGAACTTAGAAAATTTCTTACACGGTATTATTAATTGTCAACGAAAACATTCGTGGCAACTGAAGTAAACAAGATCTTCTGCAAATACTTAAATACGTTTACTTTCCTTTCGTATGCATATAGAACATTTTAATTTACAGGAAATGGATTATCTACGGCGAAGAAATGAACCCAAATACGTCAATTTTCCTTTCATGCGCACAAAGCGCTTAATGAGTGAAAAAGAATGGATAATTTTCGTGGAAGGGATGGACTTGAACGTAAAGGTTACGTAACAATTACTCATGTGAGGTATGTTTTAAATTATTTTCGATCGATTTACTTTTGTGGTAAATTCATATGCCCTACATAAAATGGCGGAAAAACGGAGACGCGTATCTTTTTGGACTTAATAAAAAAGTTCGAAATCTTTCGATATTTAAGGAAAGTCGGAAGTGCTTCCAGTTTAACCGAAATTTACGGTGTTGCAAAAAGTACCATTAACGATTCGTAGCGGGATGGTGACAAAATTTAGGACTCTGTAAGCAATATGGATGTGAACTATAGAATCGTAACTCGAAGGATAACTATGAAATGTGCCACTCACAACCAGCTTGATATCGCAATGTTTCGGTGTTTCGTTCAACAACGGAGTCAAGGAATTCCTCTAACAGGACCAATTATAACACAGAAGGGTTTTGTTATGAATGCAAAACTGAATGGTGATCCAACCGAACCGATATTCTATCTATCTCTCTCTCTCATTCACTATTATCCGTCTATTTCTCAAATCCATCATTCTCTTGGTCCCAAACCCTGACGGAAAATCAAGGTTCTACTGTATGTGTTAAATTTTTTTATTATTATTACTTATATGTTTTTTAATAGAATAATCAATTCTATTATTTCACGTTTTATTTATTTCACTTTTCATGTGGCCGCGTATGAACGGATGTGGAGGGAGAGAGGAGGGAAGGGGTAGAGGGGCGGAGATATAACTTGAGGTAGAGCAACGGTTCCCAACATGGGGTCCCCGGGCTATGAGGGGTCGGTGGCGGCGAAAATGTGGAGAAGTCAACTTCGAGGAAGGGACCGGACCTAGGTAGTACTGAGAAGCCGTAAGCTGTGTTCAAATTTTCAAATGGTTTCAATGTAGTTCGTGCATTTACCCACATTAAGACCGTCCGAAGCCCTTGAGATAGAGTAGCGGTTCCTAACTTTGGGTCCTCGGACTAAAAGCGGTCCGCGGTAGCGAAAATGTTAGGAAGCCCAACTCGGGAAAGGGACACGATCGAGGTAGCGCTGCGAGTCCGTAAACCATGATCAAAATATCAAGTGTCTCAATGTAATTCGTGCATTTACCTGCATTAAGACGACGCGAAATAGGGAGGGAGATAGACCTTGAGATAAAGTAGCGGTTTTCTTCTTGGGTTCCGCGGACTAAAAAGGGTCCGCGGCAGCGAAAAGGTTGGGAAGTCCAACTCGGGAAAAGGACATGACGGAAGTTGTACTGCGAGTCCGTAAGCTATGTTTAAAATATTAAAAGGTCCCAATGTAATTTGTGCATTTACGCGCATTGAGAAGGCCCAAAAGAGTGGTGGAGATACTTTGAGATAGAGCAGCGGTTCTCAACTTGGGGTCCTCGGACTAAAAAGGGACCGCGGGGATGAGAAAAGGTCGGGGACCACTGAGATAAAAGACAGCTTTCGTTTTGCAGGTAGCAAACGACACTCAACGCTCAACACTGGTTACGAAATTAATTATATAGATTATATAGTTACATTCTTTTAGTGGTGTTGGCTTATCTTATCATATTTTGTACTTTTCAAACGGAAAGCAATGGGAACCTATCTCATAGTTTCATCATTAAAAACAAGTAAGGAAAGAGCTGCTGAAGCAGACAGTAAATGGAGGTTTAAAAAAAATTTGTTAATACAGAACGTCGAAATATTTGTGTACTAGTATGATTAGTCTGAAATAATATCACAAAAAACAATTTAATATAATTACGAAAAAGAATTTTAAAAACAAAACTTCTATAAAAGAAGGAAATGTAAATTAAATTTTCACCCCCATTCTGCTGGCCACTAGAATATCCATAAGAAAACGGGCATAACGGTATGGAATAATGAATAGATTGGCGACAAAACGAAATCTCGAACGGCTTTCGTTTAGAAGTAAGTGCGCCAGACAGACGGATCTCAGCAAGAAAACGAGCACAACGAGGCAATACTGAATCGATTGGCGAAATAACCAAGTCGATCTTCTTTCATTTGAAGTTAGCGCATCAGACGGACAAACCGAAAGCATAAGCGGATAAAAAAGAGCTAAAAATCCCACAGCCTCGAAGTTTACACTTATGTCAGCTAGAGCAGTGCTTCTCGCCTTTTTTGGAGCAGCGGACCCCCTACGAAGTCCTATAGTTTCTGCGGACCCCCCTCCCCATTGGTACTTTTTCATTCATTGTCTTGTTAGGCTGGTTTCCAAAGGAAACATAGCCTTATAAATATATCGTTGGTAGCTCAATAACTTTGGCTCAGATTATTAAAAGTAAAATACTCCCATAGCCAAACAATTAGAGGGTTACAAAACCCAATGCATGACTCCCAGTCACTGTTGAAACAGGTTTTGCCCCTGACGATGCCCACCTTGTGGGCGAAATGCATTGGGTGTTGTAACCCTCTAATTGTTTGACTATAGGAGTATTTTACTTTTAATAGCCTTATAAAATGGTCCAGTCTGTGTGTGTGTGTGTGTGTCCCCTACGAACGAGGTTTGCATAAATGGACCGATTTTTATGAAACTTGGTATGAAGCTCGTGCTGCTAGGGCCCGTCTCCGGGCTATATTTTATTTTGCGATGATTAACGTCCAGGGTTCGATTCCAGGAACTTATTTTCCATATTTGTTTTACATAGGACGTCTCAAATCCATCGTGCAGAGATGTTTTTTTAAATACTTGTAAAATATCTTAAAATTGTGATATCGGAGCAAGATTTGTACTGTTCTAACGGGAAAGAGAATGTAGATTCTAATTCTTATCACCGAATTTTGATAATTGATCGTATTATCTTGAATTTCTATTAAAACAACTTTTTGCGTTTTAAATCGCATTTTATCGGATTGTTGCCATGGAGACGATTATTATCGAAATCGGCTTGAGAATAGAAGAGTGAACAAATGGGTTATTTTGTTTTCCACTCGACTTCTCTTCAGCATTGGATATACAAATTAGCGTATAAACAGTAACATTTAACATTTTAAAAAATACATGAAAAATGTCAGAAAGAGATTTTGACATTGCTTTTAGTATTTTAAACCTAATAATACTCTGTTAATTTGTTTTCAGATTTTTCTGTCATTGATAAACTATGTCTTTATAAGAATTCCTTAGAATGAGTAACACGTAGTGAAACATTTTCTGTCAATATAAGTAATGAATTCGGAACGTCAACTTCGGGAAACCAGTCTGCATTAAGTCCTGATTTGGATTTCTTGTTTTTTTCACTTTTATATATTAATCAGAGCTGTGCGCGGGATCAAACAAGTTATGTGTGGAAAAATTCCATATTAAGAATTAACGACACTTGTAATTTTCTACTATGTTATAGATGAAAATATACAATGTCTTACTCATCTCGCAGACCTCCGAGAAATAGCGCATTACTCCTAGGGGTCCGGGGACCCCCGGTTGAGAAACATTGAGCTACAGTATTACAACAGTAATATCTTCGGATATGGACAGAATGACTGTAGAGTACAAGCGATTTCGAATTTAAATCTTACAGCTAACTAAAATACCTATATCATGGTTAAATTGCATCATTTGGAGCTGAGGTTTAAAAAATTATATTTATCAAAAGCTCCAGTCATTTCCATAACCGTAGGAGAATTTACAATTTTTTCTTATTAAATCATATTCTTTTTCATATTTGACGATTGGTAAACTGCCAGTGAGGGCTGTTGCTTTGCACCTGAAATAACTATCTGGTTTCTTTCGAGCGGTTTAAGGCTATGCGAATCATTATGATTATTGAAAGGTTTCAAACCATAAGGTGAATAAACCCTTTTTGAAATTATGCATATTGTGCAGCTCTCATGAATATAAAAATTTTCTGTTCACGAACCTCACCTATATAGGAATTTTAAAAATCGAGAAAATGATCGTTTTTTAGAAGTGGTCAAATGAAAAAATCGTCACTATGATGGCCTTTTTCGTTGTATAGCGTGTTTAATTTTAACAAAATTGTTACTTATGTTTTACGATATGAATCAAGTCCATCAGTTGATCATAGTCGTTGCTCGCCATGAGGAAGATTTTAAAATTATGCTAGTTTTACTCCACGCGTGCTATTTTAATGTTTACCGTAACGTGCAAAGGAAAAAAACCGTTGAAAGATATATTTTGAAATAATTCCTTGCCTATTCAATAAATATAAATTTTTCAAGACAGTCACGGTAATGGCCTTGAGGATCGAAACGGCGTAGCTGTAGCGAAAATGGACAAACGGGCAGAAAATACGTCGCCCTAGAAGGATGCGGATTATGGCATGTGGGTACTTCTCGGAGACTCGCAATAGCTTGCTGACCCACTTAGTTTTATCTCTTACATGTCTCTCCATGCACCCATTCCGCATATATTCAACGCATCACCCACTCCCTTAACCTTTCTTCCGCTCTGTCTCTTTAATATCGACCCGACCTACCTTATTTTCGTAATTTTCTTAGATGACAAATTTTCTAAAAAATCTAGGGGCCAGCTCCAAAACCTAGGAACCAGTGCAGACGTTACATAATTTTGGTGGATATTTTTATTATTATCAGAAAAATAACTTTAATTATTTAGACACGAATATTCTGCAATAATCAAGACATGCACATTTATTTCTGTCACATTATGTAGCAAAACAGAATAAAATGACCCTTATACATCTGAAACAGTCTAATGATATTCTGAAAACATGTTGCTTACGAAAAAGAATAAAAATGTTACACTCTGGAACTTGAATGCTTTCGACAGATAGGGGGTGCCGGTGGTGTAGTGGTTAGGACGCTGGCTGCTACTCGCTCGATGCTTGAAAAAGTCATCGGTACGAATCCTGCGCGAGTAGGATTTTTCTCAAGGTCACCCGGCCCCCTGTTTGCGTAGTTTGAGACCGCGCAAATTCAGCTGTTCCGTTCCTTCGGAAGGGACGTTAAGCTGTTGGCCCCCCTGGTGTTCTTCGTAAGAGCAGGCAAATGCCGGCACCGGGTTTCCCTCCTCCCTCCCCGGTTATTCATTGCACTCCCTCTGAGATACCCAATCGTGCTGTAATAGAGGCGAATTGACTGGGCATTCAAACAATTCCGATAGATATATTTTATTTTGCTGCCCCTACTGCTGAGCGCGGCAATACCATATGACTGCAGCACGTGTCCATAGTATAACCAAAACCTAACTACAGCACGCATATACAATATATAGGCGCCAGCAATGAAATCTTAGGCGCCATTGCGATCTGGCGCCCGGGATTTGTCGAACCCTGACTTAGTGTAATTCTGGAGAAAATTCTAACTAATATACTTCAAGAGTTATCTTTGGGAATAGTCAAAGGTTGCTGATTGCTTGGTGATATGGATCTTACTTGAGATTTCCAAAGAAGTAATAGATATGGAAGGATGGAAGTAGGTATTATGCGAGAGGCAAGGTATTATATGTAAGATGGGTCCTCACGTGCATGAATTTCCTAAACGCCTTCAACCGATTTTTTTTATAATTGAGAAATTAAAAGATTTCTTCGATACAAATTTTTTATGAGCAATTGTTCGTTTGCAACTTTTATTTGCCCATAAATGTAATAAATAATTTTGATATTTTGTAAATGCAAATACGATACGTTTAATAAGAGGCTGTTAACGTGGGATAGGGTTAATATTTATTGAAACGTGTAGCTGGGTTGAATAGCTTTCATTCCCCAAAGGTATAGGCGTCCTTCGCTTTGATCCTCCTATTAGCATTTAATCCTTTCCCTCGGCATGACTGCGATGTTAAATAATTTAGCGAGATAACTCATCTCTCATATTTCACATTGTCTTCCTTAGTCTCTCAGAAAATTCCGATACCATTCTCGCCTTCCCGTTTTAAGCCTAACTTTGTGCTATCGATAGTAGTTTCTCCCATGCCTATCGCTGCCCTCATTTGCAAATTAAAATATGGCATAATTTCTTTAATAAAGACCATCATAAATTCCCTGGGCCTGTTATTGCTGCCAGGCAAACTTATATCGTCATATTAACAGAATAGTGGAGATAATAAACCCTATTCGCCAAAATACTCGAAGATCTGATAGAGTAAGGCATAATTTTAATCTTTATACATATTAAGACGATATTAGAACCATGTCGTAGTCACTGACGACAAAACTAATAGTAAGGCTTATTTTTTACAGGGGTATGTTAGTATGTTTCATTTCTTGTTGAATATCCCTCAATGTACGGGGTTGTTACAAAGTCCGGAAGTGATTTAAAATATCAATAACTTTTTAATTTTCCAAAGTAGTACAAATAAATCTATGCCATTATTAAGCGTAATACAATTTTTTCATCTATGCGGAAGGAAACAAATGCGCACCTGTGCGTTAATGCGATGGAAACCTCTTTGCAATGTATTTTAAAGGTAATCGCAAATACTGTCGATAACTTTTTCATTATTAAAAAAATACACAATATCCCATGTCTTGAGAATCTTTTATTCATTTTTTTATAGTTCACACTTTCAACATGTCTTTCATCTTGGAAAATGTAGCGTTTTGTTCTATTCTGAAGTGATTGAAAAAACATTATCTCTTTCTATGCTCTCATTCAGTATGTACCGCTTTGATACCCATTCTCAGTTTTGCCAAATCTTGTGGCTTAGTGGAGTTAACGACACTCTTGAAACGGCCCAATAGGAAAAGTGTTTGGGGTTAAGTCGGGTGATGCAATTTTTCTCCTCTTATAATTCATTTTCCGGGTAACGTTTCTGTCAATGACTCTGTAACCCTCCGTTAATAGTAGCAATGAGCTCTGCCATGCTGGAAAATGGTTTGGTTCACAAGGTCAGAAACCACCAGCTGTAGAAGGAAAATGTTTTACAGCATTTCAATATATCGCTCTTATTTTAAATTTGCTTCCTCAAAATAGAACGGAGCAATATCACTGGCACACCACACAGTGTCTTTCATAGTCTCTATGATGTTGCCAGCATTACTTTGGTGTTTCATTTCCCCAAATGCGACTATTGTGGCTGTTAACTTTTCCACTGAAATGAAAGGCCGTTTCATCAGAAATTGTTAACTTGTTCGAAAAGTTTGAATCCTATCCGAGTATTTTTAGAAATTCTTCACAGAATTTCACCCTAACCCTTAACCTTTAAAATTTAAGGGATTGTTGAGATGGGAATATAAATTTCTTTATTTTGTTGCAATGTGTCTGAAACTTGCGCCTTACCGCTATAAGAGATTTCAGCTCGGCTAACCACAAGACGACAAATGGCGTCGTCAACGCACTGTTTGGAGTATTATTCGGGCGTTAGGTCAGCGATGTCGTGCCGTGTGTTGTGATTTTGTAATAATGTTAATTACTACTTAATAGCTCACATAACTTATTCCAGTCTTAATTCACATCGAAAACGAACGCTTTGAATCGTTGTTGATATAACTAGGTAGCCATTTTATTTAGAGCGCATCAGTAGCGCCAATTGTTAATGTATCGCAGTTCAGCGTACCTTTAAAATACGATGTTAAGGATTTTTCTCGTTAGCAAAGCTTAGGTGCGCACTTGATTTGTTGCGCATAAATGGCTTTTTTAAATATGAAACTTGATAATAATATTGATTATTTTGTTCTATTTGTAACAATTAAATTGTTATTGATAATTAAAACCCCTCCCGATCTTTGTAACAGCTCTGCATTTTCATCGTTGTCAATTCATAATCGCGATTAGATTTTTAAAATTTGCCATGGAAACGAATTAAAAATTTATAGTAAAATACTTGAAAATTAGCTTAAAAATAACTTGATTTGTAGAATTTTATGTTTGTTAACAACTTTTATATTAACTTCGCTTTATATATATATATATATATATATATATATATATATATATATATATATATATATATATATATATATATATGGGGAGGGTGGAGCACAGTGAAACAAAAATTACTATTTAGGCTATATAATCTATACTTTTGCGATTACAATTTTCAATAAATAATAACAATTCATTTTCAAGTATTCTTTATTAACCCATGTAAAGACATTTAAAATGTTGATGATTCAAGAAATTATAGGTATTCAAAAAAATTTAAAAAATTTTTCAATGTACCCAACCCGTGGGGTACCGTGAAACAATAGTCCTTCTTCCTGTGGGACACAGTGAAACATGGCATTTTTTTGGAAAAACAAATGGTAACTAAGAATAATTTTGAAAATGAAGACTTTTACATAATAATGAAAATTCATCGAACAACTAAATTGCAAAATGAAATTTCAAAAGTCACAAAACTGTTTGTTCTCAATGTTCCTTTTTAATGAACAGGTGGAGGTAAAATTAATTTAATATCTTCAATCTGGGTAAAGAAAAATGAGCCGATTACTTTAGAACTTTTTCTCAAATACATTATCTCAGGATCTTCCTCTCCGTTTGCTTCTTTGGTGACTTTACCTACATAATAAAATTTCTTTTTGAAAAGAATTTGAGCAAAACAAAATCACCCACTTTCACCGAGTTAATTTATTTTCCAAAACCTTCAGGGAATTCATTGAGAAAATCAGAACCATTGGAAAGTCCTCCCTCAGAAGTATCTGACCATTGCCCAAAATCATCATCATCATCATCACCGTCACTCAATAGCCTCGATACCTCATGATCACATCATTTTGTATTAAACAGATTCTTATTTATTTTCTTTCCAGTTTTATTTTTATATTTTTTGGCAGCAGCTGTAATGGCGTTTTGGTCGATTCGGATTTTTTCTGGAGTATCAGTAGGTATCATACTCCATCCTGGCTCTCTCTTTCTAGAAGAATTCTTTCTTGGACCAGCTTTAGGATAGCCCTTAAACTTTGCAGGACTTCTGAAAGACTTTCTGTTCTCCTGTTTTTCATTGTTTCCTTTGTGAACTGCAGAAGAGGTATTTGAATTAGGTTTAGTTGGAGAAGTTAGCAAAACCTGTGAAGGACCAGGTGCAGGAGAATCAGGCGCAGGAAGTAACAGCTCTTCATTGGATGTTCCATCGGATGCTGCCTTATTAATCACTTCTGGATTTGGTCAGTCAGATACACAACTGCTCAGGATATCTGCCTCAGAAAATATGTATCTGTTAAAAGGATAAATTCCACCTTTCCGAAATCCATCGAATTTGTTGAAGGACTCGCTGCTTTCTGATGGGCCTCATTCACACAACCAGCAATATCGTAAATAGAAAAAAACTTTTCCAGGGTTTCTTTTGTTCCACGAATCCATTGCTGCAGCATAGTATGCTTAAAATGGAGCGAAACAAGAGACATCCAATGGTTGTAGTTTAGCACTACAGTGAGGCGGGAGCGTTACAATTATGATGCCATACTTTTTAGCAAAGTCAATGCCTTCAATGCTTTATGGCTCTTATGGTTATCCATTATTAACAATGTTGGATTTTCTTTAGATGTCAACGTATGGTTGACAAAATGTTTGATAACTGCAGGAAAAATATCTGCTGTCATCCATCCACTTTTAGACGCCAATCCCAGAAAGCCAGAAGGGGCTTAACATTAACATGTGATCACGGAATTTTACCCTGGGAAAACAAAAGCGGGAGCTATAGTATTACCAGAGGCGCTCACAAAACAACAAGTAGTGACCAGAGTACCCCTTTCTCCAGCTGTTACATTATTCATTCCTTGAGGTCCTTTGTCAGCAATAACTTTGGCAGATTTATTCACAACCGTTGTTGTACCTGTTTCATCCAAATTCCATATTCTGGAACCATCAGTAAAATTATCCGAACCTTTCAAAGATAAGTCCAGATTGTCAAAAAATGTTTCAACTGTATGCTGATTAAATGATGTGCAACGAGATAGAGACCAGTTTTCAGGTTGACAAATACTCAAACTAGAATTTCGCTTCAAAAAGCTCCTCATCCAGTCTAAGCCTGTTGCTGCTTTATCATGCCAGCTTTGAGGTACAGTTACCGAGTTTAGCATTACCATTTCATAAGCTAACTCCTGAGTGTCACGAGCTGATTGACCGAAACACATTTTTGAACATATTATAAAATAGCCTGCTAAATCTTTTTCCTGCTCAGCACTAAATATGAGACGTGATTGATACTTTGGAGTCAAACGAATCTGTTCACCAGTCCCCTCGTCATTGGCCTTTTTCTGCTTCTTTACATACCTGCACAGCAAAAAATTATTTAAAGAATAAAATTTTTTAAAATGACTTCAAAAAATCGTTCGTAATATAAATGTTTATATAGCAGGAGCGTATCCAATAATTTTTCTATATAATTGTATTTGCCTATAATAATTATTTAAAAATTAAAAAGAAAGTTCTCACCGACTTAATGTAACATAGTTGACATGGCATTCTAAGGCGGCTCTCCTGATTTTGTAATTGTCATTGAGTCATTGAGTCATTTCTTCTGCACCGAATGACCCAATTTCTGTTTTTATTTTCCTGTTCCTCATATTTAGAATGTAGGTACTTAGCCCCCTTTTCTTTGGAGCAACTAGGTACATAAAAATTATCTAGGTTAGCAAAAAGCGCTTGTCTCGAGTTTTACAAAAACCCACATGCTAACCTACATGAGATTATCATTAAGAGATTGAAAATGTGAGCTCTACAGTAGTAGTCTTTGAATTACGAAAAACAATTCTCCAACGCCGTATTAAAAGCAAACACTTATTATATTTACACATATTATGTTTACTAACTAATATGGGGAACAGTGAAACATGTTTCACACATATATATATATATATATATATATATATATATATATATATATGTTTTGTACCCCGTACAATCTTAAAAATATCCAAAGCTGCCTGCGGGGTTCGAACCACCTCACCATTGCGTAAAAAGAGTGATTTATTGTTAGTCACCTCGGCCAGCAGTTCCTTGCGTTGGCGCTGCAATAAATGCGTATTTGGATTCGCGTGGGAAGTTAGACGCGTCAATCATAGCAACGAGATTAAACAAACTATTATAATTTTTGGCGGTGTAAGAGAAGTCTCTTTATTTTAATGTGGATTTGTATTGATACGAGCATTCGTACGTTTTTGAAGGGGTATTTCTGATAATAATTGTAAGTTTTTATTTATCGTAATTATTATTTAGACTTTTTATTTATCTTAAAAACCTTTTATCTTTATTCATTTAAGATTATTCTGAAAATTGTTTTACCTACGAAAAGGCTATTGAAAACCTCGTTGGTGATCAACAGTTTCTCTCCTACTAGTATCTAAAGCTAAATTACTCTGAACTATCAGTATATTTTCGTTGATTTTAAGTAATATGAATGGATAAGTCAGTATTTTCATTAATGAAACAAAAGATACTATCAAACTTCATACTACTTATATACCAAACATTCTTACGTTTGCCACAGAGTCCACTTCTGACTGCCATTCTCTCAACTGTAAAAAGATTAAAAGTTAAATATAGAGACCCCCACATCACTCAACAGCTGGTAGACACTTTTACAATTTTGGCGCCCATGCAAGCATAAAGGTTATCATAATTATATTATAAGAGTTTATTCATATTTAAGTATTAACTATATAGAAGTTGGTTATGAAAATTCATTTTTATATCTTCACTTGTTATCTGTGTGCGGAGTCAATTTGTAATCGTCCAAAGCCGACAAAATCACCAACATCCTACCTACCAACCTTTGACGAGCCACACAGAACCTCGCGCTCCACTGCCCAGAGAGTTCCAGACATCTTTATCCTTTCCGCCTGTAATCCATCAGCCTCTTCTCTTTACCCCTCTCTCCCATTTTATGCCCTCGAAACAACCCATCCGGTGTCCTCTGTCTAATCAGCCTGCATCCACTCACAGAACCCTTACGACTCAGCCATTCCCCCGAAGCGAATCCCTCACTAATCCTCGCGCAGGGCTACCATCTCCGTCCATTGTTCCGGTTTCCTCCCTCCCCTTATTTCCCTCTCCGCTTCGTTCTCCTACTTTCAATTACGCCTCTCGGATTCTGCATCTCTAAAAAGTACCCCTTTAAACGCGCACCAGCCGAGCCTCGCTGCGGAGGATTCCCTTGCGTCGTCCAACCGTAGGATTTCCGAGCGAGGGAGAAAAAAACATGCTTTGGATGAGGCACAGCAGGTTGTGGTCGAATGTTGGGAACGTACCGGGTATAAACATTTCCAATAAATCTTATTTTACCGCTCCTGCTTTTGTTTCTTTCGCGAGCTGTCTGCATTGAAGAGATGGTTACCCAGAATACCTTTGAGGTCTTTTTGGTGTCTCGGTTTCGAGTCTTCTCTCGCGATGTTGAAAGGATATTTCGAGTGAAGGAAGCTCGTTTTAATGTGTCGAAAAGCTTTTAAAAAAATTTTCTGGATCTAAATGTATTCGAAAGCCGTTCAGGATCGCATCCTACTCCTCTTTCTTTCTGCGCATCTAAGTTTTGGAGAAAAGAGCCGTCGGGCACGTGCTGAGATATATTTTTCCTCTAGGGGAGGAAAAACGGGATGCGGTTGGAGGAGATGGTTAGCGCGCTAATTTGAGATCCCGAGGGACCTGACCCAAGTCTTCCGGCGAAGTATGCTTTCAAGTTGCGGTGAGTGACTTTTCGAGTTGTTTTAGGTCTTCATTTCCTTTAGGAGATGCACATCGAGGCTGCAAATAGAAGTTTTTTGTCTCTCATCTAAGACCGTGGATTTTTAAAAAATAAAACGTACATGTATATGTATAGGGAACGGAATATTAAAAAATAATTAGTTTAGCGATCCGTGGAATGATTAAATTTTTTTACCTCGGTTATGAGGCATTCTAAGAGAATTGAAAATCAATTGATACAGTAAATGGAATATTCATTTTCGACTTGGCTCGTTTAAAATTATAATTCTACATCGTTATCTATTTTTTTATTTACCTTAGGTAACTATCAAGGTGATGGTCATTGGAATTTTATTTCCGTTCCTTATCTTCCCTTTTACTTGTGACGGATGTGACGCAAAACATTTCAGCGTCAACCTCAAACGAAACAAGTGAGGGAAGAATTGTTGAGATATTACATAAGGCGCTTGTTCTCACCGGTTGCTATCTTTCCGTCGGCGTAAAGAATCGCAGATACTATGTATTGTTGGTTGCCTACATTTGTAGCAGTATGTACTTATTAGCGATTTTTTCCGATTACTCTTCAGCAGCTGATCTTAGATTCACCAAATTTTGGCGTTTGTAACTTACGTCATGTTTCAGGTATTTTGCACGGTGACAGACGGACGGATGAACCGAATACATAAGCGATTTTATTAGAAAGAAGTGCTAAAAATTGATAAAAGCAACTTTTAAGTGGGTTAAAAAGCAAACATTACATAAAATTTACATAATTAAATGTATCAGAAATGAACAACAGCTTTGGAAATGCTAAAGTTTTGCGACAGAAATATTTATGAATATTTAATTGTTAAACACTGGGTCGAGTGAATAAAAATTAAGCAAATGCTTTAAGCAAACAGTAAAAACAAAAGCATTTGCTAAAAGCATAAGCAAATTCTAAAAGCATTTGCTTCATTTTGAGTGAATAAAAGTTTGCTTTTGCTTATAAGCATTTGCTACTCAGTTTTAAGCAAATGCTCAAATTTTACGGAAAAAAGCACTATGCAATTCTTCCCTCACTTTGTTGATTACATTTTAAAGTATTAGTAGAATTTCAAACTAAAACCAAATATATTGGGTAATATGTTTAAAATCTAATAAATATTTTTGCTTGTGGGTGCCCCCAGCCGATTCGCTTCTGTCCTACGCACAGAAGGTATCTCAGAAGTAGTGCAATGAATAGCCAGGGAAGGGAGGAGGGAAACCCGGTGCCGGCATTTGCCTGCTCTTACGAAGAACACCAGGAGGGCCAACGGCTTAACGTCCCTTCCGAAGGACGGAACAGCTGAATTTGCGCGGTCTACTCAAACCACACAAACAGAGGGCCGGGCAACCTTGTAAAAATTCTACTTGCGCAGGATTCGTACCCGCAGCCTTTTCAAGCAGCAGGCGAGTAGCAGCCAGCGTCCTAACCACTACACCACCGGCACCCCTAGAAAGGTTCCGAGTCTAATTTTTAGTTTTTAGATATTTTAAAAATATTTTTGTGTGTGTATGTATGTTCTTTATACGTTTTTACACCGTTGGAGCTATCGAATTCAAAAGTTTCATGGGCCATCCTATGGACCAAAGGAAGAACTTCTGTATAGATTTGCAGACCGTGGGGTCTCTTATACCCCATGGGGTCAACAAAATACTATTTCTCTAAGAATGCATGAGAAATGGTGTGGAGAAACCCCAAAATGCCATGCAGCCCTTCACTGATATGGGTATAAATATACCAAATATACGATCACAGGAAATGGCTTATTTACACACGAAACACAATGTTTTAATTCTGTTCATGTTTTGTCGTATTACATGCTAAATCGCTCTAAATTTTCCTTTAAGCGCAATATTTATCGGTTTAGATTTCCATTTTCCAGTCGGTAACAAAGCTAAATTTCTTAATTGTTGTTGGGGATTGCCACGCATAGATTAATGCAAGGAAAATCCACGCCGTGTCGCGCCGTTGAGGAAGAATAGCCAATGCCAAGATAAAGGGTAAAAATGGATTCATGCCTAAATATAGTCTATGAATACTTTTAAAGCGAGTCAAATGATTTGTAAGGAATATTAGAACATTGTTATCTTTTACCATTAACATTGAAAGATTTATCGCAACATATATCAATACATCTACTTACGTTTGTTCGGTAACCAAGATGCTGTTTATTGCTTAAGTTTTGGCTAATGGTATTGACATAATCCACATAATTTTATTGCTGCTTTAAAGGCTTCTGTGCATCTATCCATGTGAATATTAAGTTAGACGTTAATACGTAATTATATTAATGGTAAAACTTTACAGTACAATAGATTAAATAGTAAATGTTAATGTAAACATCACTTGCGTAATTAAGGAATGAGGAACGCTTGGTAAAATTTGGATCTTAAGGGAATTATGCTTGTTAGATTATAACAACACTTTCCATGTCATACCATCACACATTTTATTGCAAAATTCGATTTCAAAGTCCGGGAACTCATTTTGTTTCTTAGGTTTAACTTTAAAGTATTCACGTGACAAATTAGACCCACAAAATCAGCCTTTGCATGGGATAACGTATGGTTAAGATAAATTTGAATATATCTTCAAACGTGTTTCCACCGGCTGCATCCCTAGAGCTTGCAATTTCTGCCTATGTTTTTAATGTTTTTGATATTCATGACCGCATAATATGATGCAGTTTCTTCCACTAGAAATCAATTTGAGTGAAATTACTATATTTAAAAATGATTCCATTTATTGTTTATGATTATTTGATAAAAAATAGTCGCCAAATTTGTCTATAGAGAATGCGGGAAAATTTTATTTATTTGGGCAAAAGATGGGAAGACAAGAAATATTGCATACTATTAAGCACTACAATAAAAATTAACCTGGCTTCATTATTTGGTTTTATTCTCAAATCTTACTCAATATCTTTTCTCTTGACTTAAAAACCCGTGCAACGCCGGGTAATTTCAGCTAGTGTTAATTAATAAATTTGTCTTTAACTATTTCTTTTATAACTGAATTCGATAGTATCACAAATAATGGGTAAATTTTTATTCAATTAGTTATATTATTTTTATCCAGTCATGTGCCTTTATAGTGATTTTGGACGCCACAAATTTCACTGTCTTACATACAGTTGTGCATTGTACGTGGTGATCTTCCCCGGTTCCTGTTTAAAATCCGGGATCACTTAAGTACCTTAAAAATATTTCTATCTTCTGTCTCTTTGATATTCTCCGAGAAACATTTGAAATATACTTCACATTTTCTTCAGAGAAACGATATAAATTTTTATAACCGTTGGTTGTTGAAACTCGTCTTTTCTCGTATTGTTTAACTTTCGTGTCACGATAATCTGCCATATCAATTTCTATTTAGCTTCAGTTATCATGAAAATAGAGTACTTCAAAATATCTTAGCAAGCCCTTGACCTCACTTAAAAAAGTATAAGCATATGCTTAAAGCATTAAGCAAAAGCTCGGTTTTATTCAAACAATTTTAAGCAAATGCTTAAGAAGAATCCTAAAAATAAGCAGTTGCTTATTATTTATAGCAAATGCTATTATTCATCCCAAATCAAGCATTTACTTAAAAAATGATAGAAATCTTAAGCATACGCATTTGATTATTTTTTATTCACTCGACCCATTATGCTAGACAACTTTCATATTCACAAAACAGTTTTTACTTTCCGCCTATATATATATATATATATATATATATATATATAATTATCCCCATAAAATATGATTGCGGTGAGCTCAAAACATGCTTTATCGAATTAACTGCCCTTAAAATTTATACAACGAATTCCACAAGGAATTAGGAACTTCATCAGAAGAAAATTGGTTTTTTTCCCCATTTCTGGGTGAATTATTAATTTGTATTTTCTTTGGTTGAATTTTTTGTCTTTTCAAATTCATTTCGAAGACTATTTCTTCGCTTACCCATTCAAATATAGTGAAGAATTTTAAAATACGATAAGATATTTCGTTTTCTTATTTAAGGAACACCTATCAAAAGTATATTACTTGCTAGTATCTAGCTAAATTTCCTATCTGCATGGTATTTATGGCGATTTCGTTTACGTGGTACTCGTATATGAATATTTATTAAATGAAATTAAAGGCAACTTTACGATGAAATTGACATAAGAACCTTCTTAAACTGCATTTCTTGCTTAAAAGATAATTTATTTTCTGAAGAGTTTTCATTTTTCCTTTCTATACCTTATTTGGCCGAAATGAGTTGCGAAAACCATTACAATGTCATTCACAGTTTATAAAGCGTTTTATGAAACATATCGCTCTCCTTTGTCTTTTAGGCTAATCATTTTAGATTCATTTGAGGTTTACATGACGTTTTTTCTTGCCTTGCTATAGCATTAATTAAATGGAATTGCTGTTATTATTTTCGCTGTTGAATCTAAATTCAAGTTAAAATTCATCAGGCGAATCATTAGAAAATTACTATAAATCGATTCACTGCACATAATTACTCTCTGCCTTCCTCAAATTGACATTTCTCCTAAAAATATACATAAATTCCAAATTAAACTGCAAAAATATTCATAAACTACGTTTGAAAAAATACATCTCGTGTGTATTTTTAATCCATTACAGCTCACTAAACTATACAACGAGCGTCGAACAAAACATATCATTTTACGTGGCTTTAAAAGAGTCGTATCTATTAATTAATTTTCCCCAGCGCGACGCATGACGACAGATCAAAAAAAAGATTAACCACGAGATAATTAAGTTCTGTAGAGCGCGATAGAGGGATAGAAGGAGAGAGAGAGAGCAAATACGTAACAGAAGAGAGAGAGAATCATAAAGGGAGGAGTGAAAGAGAGAGAGAGAGAGAGACAGAAAGGGAGGAGTGAAAGGGAGAGAACATCATAAAGGGAGGAGTGAAAGGGAGATAGAGACAGAAAGGGAGGAGTGAAAGGGAGAGAACATCATAAATGGAGGAGTGAAAGAGAGAGAGAGACAGAAAGGGAGGAGTGAAAGGGAGAGGACATCATAAAGGGGGGAGTGAAAGAGAGAGAGAGAGAGGGAGGGGTGGGGGAGAGGGAGGGGGAGAGGGAGGGGGAGAGAAGGGGGAGAGATTGATAGATAGATAGATAATCGTCTTTATTCGGGCGAAATTTAGACCAGAAGGTCCATTCTTACATTTAACCCTTCGTCAATATAATAAATACAAGAAAAAGAATAAATAAGGTATAACAAAATACATTATATAAACATTATGTACCTAAATCATACAAATTAAAAAGATAAAATTGAATACAGATTTGTGTTTGTGGGGAAAACCTAGGTAAAAACAGACATGTCCTCCCTAGTAAAACTCACGCAGGAAAACACCCACTAAGAAGGAGGGTGTGAAAAAAACTGCGAAAACCCTAGATAGTGTACATATGGTAATACAAAACTACAACATTAAATAGAAAGGAGTATGTACAGTGGGAGAGTTCGTATATACAGCGTAATTATATACCGTCATAAAAAAGTACACGTAAAGGTAATAACGTAATGTAAACAAGAAATATACTAGTATGCAGAATGAGATGAAATATACATGAAATATATACAATGAATATACAAGAATGTTGTTGGGGCATGCAAATTATAAGAAAAGGGGAGGGGGAGGGAGGGAGGGATGGGGGGGGGGGTAGGGGGAGAGAGGGGGGGAGAGAGAGAGAGACAGACAGAAAGGGAGTAGTGAAAGAGAGAAAAACAAAAAGGGGGAGTAAAAGGGAGATAGATACAGAAAGGGAGGAGTGAAAGAGAGAGAGAGACAGAAAGGGAGGAGTGAAAGGGAGAGAGAGACAGAAAGGGAGAAGTGAAAGAGAGAGAGACAGAAAGGGGGAGTAAAAGGGAGATAGATACAGAAAGGGAGGAGAGAAAGAGAGAAAAAATCATAAAGGTAGGAGTGAGAGAGAGAGAGACAGAAAGGGAGGAGTGAAAGGGAGAGAATGAGAGGGGGCTTGCACTGGGGAAGATCTGTTATCTCCGAACACCCTAACACCTACAATGTGCTCTTTATCTGGGGTTCATTCAGTGGGCGAACCCACGACAGGTCGCCAAACCTCCGTGTATCCTCTCTATCTCCCTTTGTGGTTCTATTCACCCGTGTCCTCTCTACCTGAGCTACACACGCAACTCCGTAGGGGGAGAGAGTTAGTGACGAGGATCGTCTTTTGTCTTTTCGACTACCTCTCGCGCTCTCTTTCTCGCTTCTTGTCTTCCGTACCCGCCCCTTCTACGTGTGCAGTTCTACTCGAGCAGAAATCCAGAGATCCTTTGGATTCATAAACTCTTGCGCCTATCTCCCTTTTCCGCCCACAGAGGCGCAACCCACTCGTACATTAGAAGCTTGTTTACCGCCCTTTGGCACCGCGAGACGTGAAGTGAGGGGTGGGCGGCGCGAGGAGATTGGACCATGGGGAGGGAACGTTGGAGAGAGAGGGAGGGGGGATTGGATGGAGAGTAGACTATTCATCAGAACGAACGGTGGGCAGAATATGGGTGAGGTGGAGGGGGAGGGGATGGGGGTGAGAGCGTTCCGCCGCTCCTACTCCGGGGCTGCCATCCGCCTACGCGCACCTCCGCCTATATAAACCAACTGAAATACCGTGGAAAATAAACAATGGTTCGCTGTATACGCGGTTTAGAGGCCACTTCTCATCTCGTAACAAACGCTTCGAGAGAGGGTGGCGTCGATAATGGGGGAGCGCCAAAGAGCCACAATTGCCGAATGGGTAGTGAAAAAAGAGGCTTTTGAGTGCGTAAGAAGCTTTAGGAAATGACTCTCTCCCCTAAAACCGCAAACTTCGAGTATTTTCTGTTAAGAAATATTCTCGACTCGAGAGAGAACGTTGAATTTGGGTATTTTTAAATCTATACACTTTCTCTCTTCAGTAATAATGATGAGGTCGAGAAAACAAAGGAGCCGTCATCAGGAATGGTTCACCAATGGTAGATTATAGTAAATTAGGAATTAAGAAACTCCCGGAAAGAATGTTTTGATTATAGTTTCATTTATGGCAAATTAAAAAAAAAAGTTTTTTTGGCACTCAGGACTTGCTATTAGCGTATTAAAACATTTTGGTGCAAGTGCAAATAACCCTCAATTTGCTAAAAATGTCCTAAAACTTTATAGTATTCTCATTGACACTCAAACATATATTACAAAACCAAAAGTTGATTAATTATACTTGGAAGTTTACAAAATAACACAGAAATTTTCGAAACTACAAATTTGCTTCTATTAAACTTAATTTTGTTCATTAAAAATTTATTACAATATTTAACCATTATTAAATTTCAGGTTGAATAAAACTTCAAAATAAATGTGTTTGCATATTATATCTCGATTGTTGTTTAATAGGCTGCTTAAAATTAAATAAACAAAATCTCTTTAAAGTACTAGGGTATTAGATTCCTCCAAGCTATTTAACAATTGATTACCAAAATTGAAATGCATGTATATGAATTTTACTGTTATATATGAATGGTTATAAACTATTTCACTTGCACCAAATTTTGCTAATAGCAAGTTCTGAATGTCCAAAAAATATATTTTTTATCTTTCAGTTTGCTTTAAATTAAACTATAATTAGAACGTTTTACCTCGAGATTTATTTTTAAACTCCTAATTTATTTGGACGCTATATTTTTGCTTGACTGCGTGTGAGGGGCTGGTCGGAAGTCTTCCGTTATGGATCCTGCTAATTGGCCTCCTCCGTTTTTCGGATGGTAATTCGTTAATCTCTCCTCCCCCCTTCCAGCTTGTCTTATTCCGAGTTTGTATTTTCCATACCTCCGGAAATGTTTGAAAGGGGAATGGGGGGTGAGAGAGGGAGTGGTTTTGGTTTTCTATCCTCGTAGAAACTTGTTTGATTGGTTTCTCAGCGTATCAAAAGGGTCTTTTTGCAGGTAAGGGGATCAGGCTCTCTCCCGTAAGTCATCAGAAGTCAAAATCCGACCCGGTACGGGTACCTCTGAAAGAGCTCGGTAAGAGCTCTTTTAGAGGTATTTTTGTGCGTGGCAGCAGTACGATATCCTGTCGCTTTGGTTTCGCGCGTTGCTTTGGGTTCCTTTGATGAACGGTGAGGATGTTTGGTTTTTTAGCTGTGAGTTTTTTGTAATGCTTTGTTAAACTTCTTTGAAGCACGGAATATAAGACATTTTAATGGTGATACATTAGTTTTGTGTTGATATTGATGAAAAGCGATGAATTTATCGCTTACAAATTATTAATAACCGAATAAATAGTATTTCTTTTTTTAATTTATCCTTTTCCTGTTCTGTGTTATTAAAATTAAGTATCGAGGATAAATGTTCATCGATCCATTTGAGTAAGTCTTATATATCATTATAGGTCGCGGAAAGAGCATAAAAATGCCATATTTCCTAGGTCTCCCAAACGCTCCTGTTTTAATTAATTTTTTAATCTTCAATGTTCCGTTGATATGCGTTTTAAAAATCCATAATGAAAAATCCATTGTTTCCTCTGGGAGAGAGAGAGAGAGCGTAAAAGTAATCTTGAACGGCGCGATGTGATTGCATTAGCGGCGTCCCTTAATTACGTACCCGTCATTTTCGTCACTATCGAAGAATGGAATCTGTTTGCAAGACCTATTAGTGGCATTCCGCTACCTCTCCGGAAATTCCCCTTTGGCAGTGGAAACACGAATATGGATTTCCGCGGCAAAAATAGTGTTTGGATTTCAGCGCGAATAAATTAAACATCGCCAATAAAGTAAATTACTTTGTCATTATTCTGTCACCGAATCTATCAAGCGTCGAGGTACAGGTCGTAATATGTCATTTTGTGGAATATATATCGCAAGACACATGTTGCGTATAATGCAGAGTGCAGATAAGGATAGCACTCGCTTTGAACCATTAAAAATAAACAACGGCGGGTTCGTGGGTTAGTTTCCATTAGAATCAACACGCACGTGTCTGGAAAACGCGCGTGGGACGGTAGACCACTCACAGGCGACGAGGGGTTTTGTAGAAGCGGAATTTTGGGAATTAAAGTTTCATTGAAGCGAAGCCACTGAAACCGACAAGCAAGAGAAGTATGTTGAATTTCTCGGGAGATATGAATGGATATTAAAGAACAAAATTAGAGAGAAAAGGACGTTAGCCGACGAATATCTTCTACCGATTGATATTCCAAAGTAATCTGTCGACGCGGAATGAATGGACCAAAGCTGCCACGCCCATTGTAGAAGCAGTAAAGAGGTGGTACAATATACGGAATTATTCGTATTTAACCTTCCGCTTATAACTTTCGGTGTTAAGCAGAAAACTGTATTATCCCCTGATATACGCTATGCATAGTCTTAAATGCTGTACTTTTTTAAAAGAGGAGATCTGTTAGCGCGAGAATGCCAGGAAAGTGAAGAAGTAAGAGGAGCGATATCATTATCGATATTTTTATTTATAACTAACTAGCTCATAAACGGCATTTTATTAATGAGAATATCAACGATGACTGAGACGAGCACATAACGCCATACCCTCCGCAGGTTTCGCATCCTCAACCCTGACATTGGATTCTAGACGAGTCAATAACCATTCTGCCTATCTAGTATGTGTTGCTTCTGAATTATTAGGCGTTCTCTACCAGCGAAGCGGTAATAGTGGAACGCCTTATAGGCACGCCTGGTCCGTCCGTCATAACTTTCAGCCGTTAAACCGCTAGACAGATTTTAATTAAATTAGGTATGAGTGATCGTTATTAAAATTTATCACCCAATTGTGATTTTGAACTGAATCCGTCAATTAGAACTTCCACTTTACATAATTACTTTAATAAACTTATACTCGTATCTCGTTAAATAGCATCCGTGAAGCAACAATGAAATACCAAACTTTTCTCTCCCTGACTCTTATATGATCTGTAATTTATAGATTAAAAAATGTAATCGGATAGAAAACATCTTATACTACAAGGAAGTCCACGAGACCGCATACTTACGAGTTATAGTTTTGGAGATAGAAATTCTAGAAAATCCCGCCAAAAACATCGCATATTTTGTTTACATCGATCTCTAAGGCGGTTCTCTCGGCAAACAACAATTAAAATCCATAGTTTTCTATCCCACAACCTTATATAATGTGTAAGGTATAGTTTAAAAAATTGATTCGGATAGAGGATAACATTTACTACAAGATAGTATGCGAGACGGTATAATTACGACATAATTTCGGAGATAAAAATTTGAGACAATCCCGAGCAAAACATCGCATATTTTGTTTACATCAATCGCGAAGACAGTTCTCTCAGCAAACAACATTGAAAAATTCATATATTTATCACCCATGCTCTTATATTATCTGTGAGGTATAGATTAAAAAATTTATTTGGATAGAGAACAACATTTACTACATGATAGTCCCCGAGACCATATAATTACGACATAGTTTCGGAGATATAAGTTGTATACTTTTCCATCTTGTGCTATAATGGGATGCTATCATAATGGTTTATTGCCGTTTATTTTAAACTCGATAAATCTCAGGAAAGAAGTTAGCTTCCAGTCAATGAATAATCGCATGGCTGGTAGGCAACTCCCTCTCTTTCAGAAGTGCGAACTATTCCCCTCACAATTACAGTTTATTACACTTCGGACTAACACGGTATTGTTCTTAAAAACTAGAGCTGTTAATTCTAAAAATTATCCGTTGAGACGATTCCGGTTTGGATGAGAAAAGAAATGGAATTACTTCTTCAGTTGCATTGGAAGAATTGAGGAATGAGAAAAATAGAGAGAAAGTTTGAGAGGATATCTTTCGTATCTCAAGATCCTGAAGTAAACGTGAGAAGACTAAAAGTGAAATTGTATTTACGCGTGATAACTGTTGTCTTACTGTCCCGCAAGTGGCTCTTAAAACTTAAGTGAATTAGTGGCCTACGAGGGAGAAAATTAAATTCTCAAGTGGTTGTTCAGGAGGTGAAGATCTTGTGACGGTCTGCAAATAACCAATTTTGTTGTAATCAAATTAGATGAACCTCCAAGTACGTAATTTCACGAATCGTGCCAAACGCAATTCATAATTTGAATTTAATTGTTGCAGCATTCATTTTGATATAAATTAAATTTTATGGAAAAATGTGCCATTAAAAGTAGAAAGGATTCTCTTAAATTGCATATAAATTGTGATTTTCAAATTTTATTTCGAAATTTTCCAATTTTCTCCCAAATAAAGTTTTTACCTATTATTCTGAGTGTTTATAATTTTTAATTTATTTAGGATGTCAACATTCATGCCAAGTGGCGAAGTTAGGTTCAATTCGAAATACGCAAATCACAATAGCCACTACTATTAACAATTTAACGAGGGCTTCTTTCCATTTCAAATCGAACGTCAGCGTATGAGGACGAAAAATATCTTTTTTCTCTTGTGTATAGACAGTAACCTCCGTTACTCTTTGATCTATCAAACGTGAAAGCCCAATCGCCAAATAAAGCCCATTCCCCGAGAGTACCTTTTAATGGGAAATGACTGGATATCTCGAAAAAAGCGAACTTTTCACCGCGTCGCGCTTCCACTTCCGGCCTCGTTTGTTTATTCCTAACAAGCCGTCCCACTTCGATTACGCTATGATCCGACTTCCACGGCATTGCGACATAGCGCGGAGCAGGTGCGTATCGCCTCGAACGTTTTTTGATTCTCCATTAAGGTCGAATTTGCAGGTCGAAAACTAAGGTCTTTTCATGTATCTCGTTTCGTAATCGAACAGATTTTGGTTTATTTTTCTAGGAGTCGCGTTTTATCATTCACATCTAAGAAATACACAGAGTTATTTTTGGGTATTCTTCTCTTCTCTGCTTTTAGAAGGGAAGGTCTTTTGTCAGGTAATACTTAATCTCTCTTTTCATGTGCGAGATGATCTAATTTAGGATGTCCGCTGTGATTGTTTCATTGAAAATTCCTTCTGAGAACTCGTTTTAACGAATAGAATCTTTCGAGTGAGTAGAAATAATTTCGTTTCCTTGATAAACTCTCTGAAATAGGTATTTCTTATAATGATGTAATTATCGTATTTAACTGTCGAATAACGCTTTCCTTTTTATGATTATAAATGGATTAGTTAGAAATGTAATTATTTGAGCCATTGAATAGGATGTTGGGATTCTGAAATAATTTGATTTTGGGCAAAAATAACCTGGAAATTTTTACGTTCATCTTAATGTCTTTTAGCACGAAAACATTCATTTGGATCACATATTTTCTGAACTTAAGCTATTTATTCTGAAAAATTGTTGCGTAGAAGTAGCTAAGATCATAAGCGTCTAAAAAACAGTTACTGCGCTACAGAAAATCTTTGGGATTCTATCTCAGCCATTTTAATGTATTTTGACACAGATATTTAAATTACAAATATACGATCAATAATAGGACTAGGTAAAAATTAACACTATTTTGAATACAAATGTTTAATTACCAAGAGTTTGAGTTCTTTATTGTTTAAGGTGAAAGTAGCTCAAAGTCCACGGCCGTCCCTAAAAGGGTTCGGGACCTGAGGCAAATCGACCTTTGCGGGGCCGTCCTTAACATTAACCTCCGGATTTAACTTAGAATTTATTTGTTGTGATGACGGTACCCGCCCTCCTTGATTCACCCTAATATAGGAATTGCCCAGCAGATGTCATATGATGTGTTCAGTACAAACAATATTTAGCGCGTTCTCGGACGCCATGGAAAAGGACGGATTTTTTTTTAACCGTTTGGAATTTAGTCGCCATGATATATTTTGTTGACAGCGGTCCTGAAAAATCATGTAGGACAAGTAAACAAGGGTGTTTTTAGGATTATGGAAAGAGAAGGGCGCTCAAGAGGATTCTTTTATCGGGTACAAGGACCAAATGTTTGAGCATCTCTTTGCGATGTTTAAAGGGTGATAGGGTTTGCTAGTAAAGCTAAGAAATACACGTGGAGGATCATTATGAAATTTATCTCCGTTGCTTTAAATTCTATTTTAATCGATCATCTGATCGGTCGGCATTTAGCTCGTGGTAAAATATATCGTTATTTTAGTGAGAATTGAAGGAAATAATGGGATGAGCGGATGAGAAAAATGGATGTGAACTGGATCGAGTATTTCCTGAGAAGAGATAAAGATATGATTATAAAAAAGTTTGAAGGTAGAAGAGGAAGAAAAAGATTTTGGCTGAATGGAAAAGAGAAGTAACTAAATAAAGAAGTTCATGGGAAACGGATTGATGTGCAGAACCCGGTTTTCACTTATAATCACTTGCCTGTCTGCAGATAGATTGCCAATGATTATGAATGATAGTAGGGTATGCACTTCACGCATGTTGGAATAGGCACTTAGATTTCAGTCGGACACCGAAAATTTATTTTGACATTGATTCAGCTAATTTCCGGTATTTATTCGCATGATAGCATATATAGATTGTCGTTTGCAAAAAAAAATCAAAATTACAGGTTATCGATACTTTATATCGGTAGGCATCTCCGTTCAGCTTGGATATTTTTTAATATCTGACATCGGGGTCGGATGTGCTATTTCACGAACTCTCTGGAGCCATAAAAAAGAATAAATTGAAATCTCGAAATGAAGAGACTTGCGTTTTAAGTGGGAAGTGTCTCTTTTTAGCTGATTTAGGGACTCACTGCTCCTCTCCAAAAAAAGAAAAAATGAGGCTTTTTGAAACGCTGAAATCAAGTGAAATAGGAACTTATGGTTCGAGCGGGAAATATCTATGAGCGGAACTTTATATTAGAGTTATTGAAGGTAGGCTCTTTATGAGATGAGTGAAAACCAGAAAATTGGCGGAGATCCAAGGTCGTGGCTGAATGCGAGGGACTTGCTCCTCCCCTAAGGGATTCATTAAACCCTTCACTTTTTACATAAAAAATGTCGTAGCGCTCTAAAATATTTCTTCGAATACTCTCAAGAGATATTCTTGTGAATAGGGCGTTGATATGGATGGATGTATGGTACGTGAGTTTTGATTTATTTTAGTTTTTAAAGCGTATTTACATTACATTAATGCGGTGATTTCAGTGTGTAGCCATTTTTAGGCCAATGATGTCTTTTTAAAACCGATTTATACTAAATTTTCTGGTGAACATAAATACAAAAGCGACGGACCTTTAAAGGTTTAAAGCTAACTAAGTGGCCGTCATCCTCACTCCATATTAGAGAAAAAAATGTTAACATACTTATCTACACTCACCGCATTTACCTCAGTAAAATTGATCCACGCAATGCGAATGTTTTGAGTTGGACACGAGAGGTTTGTTTACTGCGTCGCTTATAATAAATGAGGTGAATCACACTGGTCAATTTTTGTTAGGAAATGGTGGAGGGCAGAGAGAATATATAGAAGAAAGAATGGAAAATATATCTCCCAGAGAGGTTGGAGCAGATTTCACTCCACTATACGATAAGCAGAAATGACTCCAATGTTACGGCGTGAATAAAAGGCATAGGAACTTTAACGCGTCTTTACCAAGGCTGCGAGATTTAATTATCAACGATATATCTATTCACCTGTAACACTTTTTTTAAACATCAGCACAAAAGTGTTTGGAGAATGCAGGAGTGGTATTTAAATGTAACGTGTAAATTACGATTGAAAAATTGTAAGCGTTGTGATGTGGTTTTACAAGTGTATAATAAGTTCTTAGGCTAAAAGCCATTTCTAGATACTCTTAAATTGTCTTTTCTAATTGTTTTATCAAATGTTATAATAATTGTATGCAATGAATGCATTTGTAAGCCAAATGTTTTAATGTCAGGTGATACGACACACTGCCATGTTATTTTAATTTTTAAAATAAGATATTTTGAATTTTCTAGTGCAGTAACATTTTGTAGACGTTTTTATTTGCCAATTTTCTTTTGCATGTGTATTATGACAAAAATTAAAATCTATATCGCTCAGTTTCGCTCCGAAGCAATCAATCCTGACATTCGACTCTTGAACGGATGCTTTAAGGGCAATCTTAGCCGGCTATTTTTCCAATTTTCCGTTCAGTTATGCAATGTTTAGCTGAAAGCTGCGTCGGCTCATCAATAATAATTCAAATGCCGTTACTTGAAATCGGCCTAAGTGCACTCCGCTCACCGGTGCAGTTATCAGAGCGCTCCTTTTAATTATGTATTAGCGCTTGGTTGAGGGGAGAATAAAACAATTACGCCACTTTGAGATAAGAATAGCAGTGCCAACGAAATTTTGAAAAATAATGCTTAATAGTCAAACAGAGATAACATGGTTTGCAAAATTACGAGACGACGCCCAAGAGCACTAATTTCTTTTTTTAGCAAGTGAAAGATCTTTTTCCTTACATCGAAGGAAGTTGGGGGGAGTGAAGGGGTGGGGCAGGGAGGGGAAGCGCTTACCGTCGGAAGTCATGCCATCTTGACACGTGACAAATGAACTCGTGAGATGAATGATGACGAGGAAGGCGGCGGTTAGGAAGAGGGCGTGGTGGTCACCCTCGCCGCAACCGGCACCACGGTGTCTCCGGAGGGTCTTCACCCACGCGCCGCGACGCCACCCGTCGATCTCCTCGGCCCCGCCCTTCATTTTCCACTCGATCCAACCCTCCGATCTCTTCTTCCAGACGCTACCTCTCTCCCCCCACGCCCTTTCCTCTCCCCTCCCCCCTCGTCCTTCCCTCTCCCTCCGCTGAAACCCCAAACCCTGTCTTCTTCCAAACACAGCCCTTTCCTACTTTCTCCGTTGAACTCTCGCGCGATTTCCCGTACGTAATTCACTTCTGCGGAGCACCTCGAAGCTCATACCTCGCGTTCCTGCTTTCTCAGATCTCCGACCCTTTTTATTATTTTCACTTATTATCTCACTCCGGTAAACAAGTCCCCTTTGTCTTCTCCTCGCAGAGAATCGTTTCCTTTTCTGTTTCGGAAAAATGGATGGGAAGAAGAGAGATAAAAAAGTAAATAAATCGCGTCCACTCTCTTCTCGAAAAAGAAACCTACCGATTAAACACGGCTCCCCTCCTCCTTCTTTCCCACACCACACGCGAGGAGAGACCACTTAGCGTCACTGCGCCAATCTTTTTTTCCGGCTATCTCGCCGCTCTTAAAAAAATGAAAAAAAAATCCTCTCCCTCTCTCTCCTTCTCTTTATGGCCCTGAGCCCGAACTCTCCTCCGCCACTTGGACGCTCCTTGATATCTCCTATACTCCTCTCTCGGAGCCGGAGTCCGTAATGAAAGCGTCCATGCCCTCGGAGCCTATGTCCATCGCTTTTTATGCTTTCTTCATATTTCGCTCTCCCTCTTTGGCACGTTTTACGGCGCCGCGAGGGAAGGCGGAGGGGAGAGAGAGGATGCGCGGGAATAAACAACTGGGAAGTAAAAGGATAAAAAAATGTAGTAAATAGGTTGCGAAACTCGAGGGTTCTAAATGAGTGTGTTATTTTTTTGCTGTAGCGATGGCCGACGTGTTATAGTTGGTTGCTGGATGTTTTTCGCCGGATGTCCGGTGATGACTCTTCTTCTTCCAGAATGTCTCGGGTGGCGTGATTTTCTCCTCTCATTAGCTCAAAGCATCCTGGTACGTTTGGTGGTTGTTGCTGCGAAATAAATAGGAAATACTTTTTAGCTGAAATGATATCCTTTCGGGGAGGTCAGATGAGCACAGTTACAATCATAATGTCATCACTTTCATTTGTATTCTTTAAGCCTTTTTCTGGTTTTACAGAAAAAGATATTTATGATTAATTTTACAGTAATTCATTTGTCCTCCACTAGAATCTTACAGTAAATATTATGAGTGACTCGATCAAGAGCATAATTGATAATATGGTGTACATTTAAATGGACACTTTTTTCGTCACATGAAAGCTGGAATTTTAACAATTGCCAAGCAAAAAATAAAATGTGTCGGGATAGTTAACAGATTGGAAAAAATCGTATTGAAATTGTCACATTGGTGCGGCGTGAAGACTTTTAATTTATCTATGATGCTTTGGTTTTGAACCGAGCGGCGCACGTGTGGTGCTATTTACGATAATTCTCCCGTGAGACTCGGCATTCGCTTTGAACCTTCCATTATCAGTGCTATTGCAGTTTCACTGTTAAGAACGATAACGCTTTATGTCGATAATACGTTCATTCTGTTATACAACCACTTAAAATAAGATGTGGTGCATGAAAGATAATTGTTGTTCAAAGATGTTTCCTCTGCTTCAGCAGATATTGGGAACTGCCAGTATGCTGCTGACGAATTTTAGTATGGGTTCGTTAATCAAAGAGGGGTGTGTAGCATACCTTCAAAGATACTTTTAAGTAAGATTGTTTTTCGATTTTTATTTATTGAGAATTCAGTTTTCACTGCCACCGTCACTGGTAATTATATCAACCTTTCCATTTTGTAAGTGCTCAGGTTCTCTTCCAGGGTACACCTTAAAATTTATTGCTCTATTTATCGAAAAATTACGTATATTCGTTGTCGTTTGTCAAAACGAGTAATTTTCATTAGTTTTTAGCATTCAATAAAAAATTATCGATCTCATATTAAGGTTTAAAGAGTTAAGTGTCAAACTTGAAAAAATAAATAGCTGTGACAGGTATCTCCAATATACAGGAATATAAATGCCGTAGGAGCATTTAGGCTACAATGCAGCCGTCTGTCATGGCTGTTGGAGATGCCTTAGATAAGTAGTTATTTTTTCAACTTTTGATACTTAAGTGCTTATTGCTGAATAGGCTTTAATATGTTTTTAATAGGATGTAAAAGATTTTGTAATATGTAAACACTGAATTTTTCTTCTTCTGGTATCATCCCAGATGAATATGCATACTCGCTATCTAGGGAAATTGGATATTTTCTTTTTCTTTCTCTCTGTCTCTTTCTTTCATGACGTGCGAGATAGTTCATTGGAGGTCTCATAGGAGGTATAATTGTGTTCGTTTGCAAATTTCACCAAAAGAATCTTTTACTGTTGTTACTTCCAGAAACTTTGAAGTTCGTCCCCTGAGTCAGATGTAATTTTCTTAGCCAGGGTGTTTGAGAATTCTTGTTGAAGGTCACCTCTAAAAAAATTTCCCATATTCTATTTGCTCATTTACAAGAACTGGCAACACCACTTGTTCTCAAAATGGGCTCAGTTTTCTTAAAAATCTTGACCCGAGTACTGGTAATTTAAGAACTTCCATACACTTCATATAAGGGAAGGAAATCCTTGAACTTTGCTTAGAAAATAAACTATATTTATATCATTGCAAGAAAGGAAGTGTGAAATAGAGAGAATTTGTGCAGGATGACAAAATTTTGTGGTACAATAAGGAAATAAAAGAATCATTGATCAGTGAAAACTAAATTTAAGAATCGTCAATAAAAAGTGTATATTTAAATTACAGACACATGTAGCAGAACTCGTTTATTTTAAATTATGCTTCGAAATGCCAAATAATATTTTTAAATTGAGCCTGAAATAAAAAAGAGAATATTATGACAATTTATGAGTAATGTGTAAAAATATGTTTTTAGGTTTATTAAAAATTCCATTAAATTTACGAATAATTCGTGGAATCATTTATCAGTTAATTTTTAAATATACATTTTTGTCTTTCCTTAACTCACATTTTTCTAAAAAAAACACGAAGCTGTAATATTATTTTTTAATTTGTTTTCAGTGTTATTTCTCATGCTGGATAATTTATTTATATAATGACTAAAAACAAATTTCTTCATTATAAATAATTAGACATTTTCTCCGAGACGTGTGATTAATGAAATGGATCAATTAAGCTTGATTTAGTTTCTTCATCGCCGTTTTTATCAGTAAGCATTAAAAAATTAAAATCTGCTTTAAAAGTTTTGTGTGCTAATTTTTCTCTCAAATTCTACATTGTTTTCTTAGTTAATTGGCAGCTTCAGATTCACGTCTAAGAGGTATTTAATTAATTCTCCTGAACGGAGGAACATCCTGACCTTAATTTGAAAGGAATTCAATAATTACCGTTTTCCCTCCTAAATATCGATCAGGATCGGCTTCAATAATTGTCTGAAGTTTTTCGTCTTTTATTTTTCATTTTTAACGGCATTGAATTTCATATTAATTTCACGCCTCGAGCTGGCGTGAAAATTAAAAAAAATATATGTGGGTGTGTAAAGGGTAAATACAATAGAATAGCCATTTTTTAAATAAAATCAGCTAATAATTTGTCATTGATATTGATTTACGTTATATCAAATAAAAATATTAACTGGAATTGGTTTAATGATAAGATTGGTTACCCTTATGAAAATGAAAGTGAGAAATTATCAGCAAATAGAAATGTACGCATTATAATGTACATTTTTTTTATCGTGTTCGAGGATTTTAATAGTACTTTTTTATATTCTCTCTCTCTCTAAGACGGCAAGAATCACAACCTTCTTCTTATCTTATTATATGATAAAGCTTCATCTCATGGTACATAATATAAGAGTAAATGCCTGTTTTAACAAAGGAATGGAAGATATTTCCTCATTTTAGGTAGATTTTTGGTATTTTCAGTGAGCATTATTATCTATAGATAATATTTACATTACGTTCCACAATGTGTAAAAAAGGAGTAGTTGCACTATTTTTCTCTTGGAAATTTCATTAAACCTTGATATTGGCTTATATTTTTTACGCCTTTTAGCACTCCATTGTTTGCCATCCGCTGTTCATAATCCTACATCCATCCCACTTGTTTTACCACATTATTTTTCTTTTTTGGGCCACGCAAAAGAAGTTTCCATGAGGTAAAAGATTCTTTCTCAACGTGTCAACGAGTAACGTTTTCCTTTATTGATGGAGAAGACGTTCTGAGATTACTTTGGAACTACTTCTGCGAAATTACTTTAAAATATGTATCTTGTATGAAAGTTAATCGGATTAAATCCAGGGGTTTCCTTATTACATAGAAACAATTATTAGAAATAGTTTCGCAAGTAGTATGTAGAGGAACAAGTTCAACATTTTCCGCTTATATAATTTTTGACGCAGACCAACAGGCACATAATTGCCCTCTGGTACCGTTCTAGTAGTTTGACGAATTAATTTTTACTTTAATTTCAAAAATGCTAATTAAAAATTCTTTGCATCAAATCTATCATCGTAAATCGCTAAGAATAGTTTTATTGCCAAGATAGAACGTTGAACAAATTAGGTAAACTGTAGAGTATCAATAATGCGAATTCTCAAATAACATTTAATTTTCAATCGTGAGAATATTTACTCTTATACGCAGGCTGTTATTAAATGTCATGGTTGCTCAATTGTTGAAAAACCAAGAACTACATCAAGTAGTAATTGTCAAATTGCAATATCTTTCAGATATTATGATTTAAACAAAAAAATTATTTATATAGTATTCAGTAATGAGCCTTTAAACTCCTTTAAATATAAATGAATTTTATGCATGGCAAACTTCTCGGTAGGTATTTAGCTTTCTTGAAAATTTAACAGTGGAAACTTCTCTAATCTTGGCATTCATAATAATGAAGTTAGTATATAAAGCAATCGAGCATTCGCAGCAGTCTATTGCTGCTCGTGTTTGGGAGGTATAAGAAACCATAGTTCAAACAAGTATAAAAAATACACAATTTTACACCAACTCCAGGCGGTCTAAAAGTGATATAAGTTACTTATAATAATTGTTTATTTTTTCGTTTAAAAAGGTCACATTTAATAGGATCGGATAATTGATGCTGCGGGCAACATAAAATTCTGGGATTTCCTGCGGCCTGCGCGTTTTACCATCCTAACCTAATCTGTCAGAAAATGTATCTCAGCGTCCGCAGAATTAAATAAACATGTGGATAATTTGTCGTTTAGCGACGTTCATATGCTACCTGAATAATATTTTGCGAAGAAAATATTTTCTGGGCTTTTTCCTAAAATTTAGTAGTTTATTGATTGATTCGAGATAGAAATCTCTGGCGAGGAAAGTTTTTCGTTTGATCTGAAAATCTATATTTTATCCAAGTAGCCCAAACGTGTATTTATTGAACCACTGGCCCGCGTTTTTAGAGGCGCCATGTTAAAATCTCCCTCTTTTTAATGCAGAGGTGCTCACACTTTACAAGCTTTGGATCTATTTCTCACTTTTCAGTTACATGGTGATCAACCGTCCATCTTCGCTAATAAAAGTTCTTTCGATGAAGGGGAGGTGAAGGAGGGGGGCTAGCATAGATTGATGGTAGCTAATGCTGGAAGATGTGTTTTATCCAGTTTATTTTACTTCTTTTCTTAACGTGATCTGCTGGCAGAAAATTATCAAATACTCATTTAAATTGTTTTTTCCTTATGTTAAAAATTATTCGAAAGAATGTAGGCCTTATGTATAACATAAATTATTTAATTAAATTCATTACACAGTATTAAGAAGACGTGGACAACTTGCGCTGCATGACATCAGCGAGCTATACAAACTATGGATATAGCGGCTTATTTCTAGCCGAGTACAGTCGTCCAAGTGATTAAAGCTGGCCGATGCTCGGATTTTATTATTTTCATCCTGGATTATTCGGACTCACAAAGATATATGGAACCAACCCAACCCATCTCGCCGACCCTGCCTTCGACCTCATAGGCACTATTCAATTAAATGTCTTTCGGGTTTCTGGAGTTAAATCCTGGAGCTACTTATCATTTTCCACTTATCTGGCGATCTACCATAAATTTTCACTGCTGAAAATTCTTTCGAGTGGGTCAGCTAAGTTTCAGAGATCTACCTGAAACGATTTGGCGATTGACAGGTCGATCGCGATCGACGTCTTGAGCGTCACTGGTTTAATGGAAGAACCAATACTTTTGCTGTACACCAGAATCGAATTTCGTGCTGGTTGAATCGATTATTATTTGCGCTTGAAGGTTTTTGTCGTGATTTATTAAACAATTCTCAGAGGTATTTCATACTCAGTCGAGCACCTAATACCATAAGCAGAGAAAAACAACTAAAGAAAAATGTTCTGAAGCAGACAGTAAATGGTGGTTTTTTAAAAACAATTGCTAACCTTAGAATGGTCGCGTTGGGTCACCAGGACCCGATGGGTTATTTATTACTTAGTTATGTCTAAATGGAAACTCCGAGACACCCCTACCCCGAGTAGCTTCCTAGTAACACGAATCATACTGACCCATAATGTTGTCTCTCAATTTCCTATTCTTCGTTGTCCGATACAGATGCTTTCGGGCCATGGCGACCTAGCGCCACCGTTTACGTAGACAGTTTTTTCCATTGAGTTTTTAAAATATTAATTTAAAACCTTTTCCGTGCGTAAGGGAACTTGAGTTTCCATTGAAGTGATGAGCAAAAAGGATGAATGAGAACTTAAGGGACCATGGGTTTGGATCACGCATGCATTCGAGAAGTTCACATATCAACTATGCATCGTTCCAAATAACCAGAGATAAAATGAAACTAGAGGTAGTAACATTTTATAATGACACGGAGATGGAGTGGTCGAGTTAAGCTCATCTCATTTAGTTTACAGAAAAACAAATGGTTGGCCTTCGGCTGTCTTTTTTAGTCTTTTGAATATTAGTGGCATATTTTACAAAATATTTTAGCAGCAAACTGCCATAAAAAGTCTGTTAGACGACATTATTTGAAACCACTTGCCCAGGAGTTGATCATAGATTACATGAAGAGCAGATTGGCAATTCAATCCTTGTCCCGACAGCTGCCTGCAAAAATTTCTGAAATAATTGGAGGCAGTTCCGAAAACATTCAAGACTCGACGCCAAGTGACCAACAATCACACAAAATAAAAGTGCGAATTTTGTACATGCAACAAAAACATCATGGCCTGCCACTCATGCCCAACCTGTCAAAAACACGTCTGCGGCAATCATGGCAAACCTTTATGTGCTGAGTGTTTACAGTAAGCATTGTAAACTCGGGTTGTATTTACATGCGTAATTTGTGTATTATGTAATAATAAAATGTAGAGTTTTACAGTAAAATTTAAATTTAAATAATTTTTTTTATAAATCCAATATCTAAAGCACCGTTTTCAGTTCCTTATAATAACAATTTTTTAATTTTTAAATCATCAGATAAGTGTTTTGTAGTTAATATGGAACTAACGGGACCAGATTTTAAGCCTTCGATGAAAAATTATAAATCAGAAGATATTTGTTGGAATCCTTGGGTTTTCATTGTCGGGTCATGATGGCACGGTGTTATTGTAAATCCCATTTGACTCAAACTTTTAGGATTTACTTGGCCTTACCCTTTTATAATTTTAGACTTTCAAGATCTACAGTAACGTCATGCTTTTGATTCCAAGAACGTTCCATTTCTCCACTTGATTAATGCAGGGATGGGAGTCACGTATGTTTTATTAGCTTTTTTAAAATTATTGATATTCATCGTACAACATTCAGACTCGAACCAAATAACGTCTAAAGGAATGGAAATTAATTTTCTCTCCGTCAATTTGGAATACGTGTAGGGTCGGCGTACAACTTTATATTGAACGCTGAATTTTCTTTTTTTCTTGGAGGTAGAAATCGTTGATTTATTGAATCTTTAAAATTTGCGCAATGTACTGAGATCTGCCCTTTGTGCCTTTTAGGCATTTCTTCGTCTATCATATGATCATGGGTTCGATTCCAGGTGTTTATCTTATTCATTTTAATAACACGTGTGCATTTTAAAATTACATAAAAGCCAAACACTAACGCAGGATATAGATCAGGGCCAGTGGCGGAACCGGACACTTGGAGGGGCCCGGTATGCTACCCGCTTGATAGTCTATAATTAGTTGCTAATTGAGAATCATTACACGTATCATTTAAACGTATCCGGCGCCGTCGCGTCCGGAAACAACAGAGTGTGCCCGTACCGTACTTTCACGTATCGTCGGCCAATATATTTTTCCAGTTTTCGCGGCCAGTGTAACGACACTGTCACAGACAGTAGATATTGTTGACGTCGGACCGGTAATGTGTGTGGGACCCGCCAACGGCAATACAGTCACTGTTCGGATGAGAAACGTCTGATACGCGGACGTGTAAATACTTTGGTCGGTACTGGTACCACACGGGCCCTTATTTTCCTTCAGCGATTTATCTAATTCTATTATATGTAGCAACGAAGCAAGGCTTCAAGCTTAAACCTTAATTTTAATCCTTAGGGAGCTTTTATACCAAGGTGACTCATGACGATGATTTGATTTTGATATGACGGCAACTTAAGTCACTAGAAAGTCATCGTCTTTCACTCTAAAGTGATTCAATTTTGACATGATGCGATATTTAATTCGCGCCAGTTTGAAAGATGTGTTGATGATTCGCTTAAAATGGGCCGGTTGCTAACCAAAGGTCAAGTTCAGGTAAACAAAAATATTAGCAGAAATACGTTAACAAGTATTTCCAAAACGTAATTATTCCACTTTAACGCTCTGTAAATGTATGTCCAATCATGAAACACACATAAATTTGTATCGTTTGAATTATTGAGTCGCTGCCTAATCTCCAGCGCGTTGCCATCAATTTGATATGAAGGGTTACATTTAAAATCATGTGCCATCGGAAAGCAACTAAAGTTGCCCTTACGTCAAAATGACCTAAATCACCGTCACTAATCACCTTGGTATAAAACCCCCCTTAGAGCACCTATTAGACTGGCTCTGTGTATAGTATCTGTTAAAAATCTGAACAGAAAGAAATCAATACAAAAAGTTAAACAGTTCAAAGTCATCAAAATCAGTACTGTTGGTCACTTAAGGGGGCCCGCTAAACTTTCTTGCCCCAGGGCCCTACGCTTACTTGTTCCGCCACTGACCAGGCCCGCAGGCCACATTTAGCCCGCTAGGACATTTTATGTGGCTCGTGATGCCATTTTGAAAGCGAATCGTAATATAAAATACAGATAGTTTCATATTTGTAGCTTAAAATTATGGCCGAAAAACCTTTTTCACTGATTTTATGGAAATAACATTATTTATTATTGATTTTCACACAGGATCTCTTGCATTATCTCAAATAACTTCCGATGTGAATCCTAACGTGGTCCGCCGGATCATTTTTACCTGTTAATGCGGCACACCTAAGAAGCTGCAACTGTTTATGTGGCCCGCCACATAAAAAGTTTGCCCACCCCTGATATAGTCGGTTCTTACGTTCTGCGTGTATTTTCCATTCGTCATTTTTCTAATGTCATTTTCTATGTAGGATTTTATATACTTAACTCTAAAAGAAATAGCTAAATTTTTTAGGAGAAAGTAAAGAGTGAGGGAGGGAGAGTGGTAGAGAAGAATAGAAAACGAGAGAAAGGGAATTAGAAATTTTCTTAATTCTAATTTTCACAATTTTAAATTAATACCTCATTCATGTAAACCCGCTTTTTCGACTGGCAATTATTTTAGTTTTAACATAATAGGCTTATGAAGACTAAACAGTCTCGTAAATAATTTGCTCTATATAATAGAAATTACTAAATTGCTAAATATGCCATCTTTACATGTGTTACTGACTATAGTGTAATGTATAGAGGATGCTTTCGTTTAAGACAGATGTATAAATAGTCAAAATGAGAAACCGTGCACAACAAGACAGAATACTGAGTCGATTGACCAAAATACGAAGTCGCTAGGTGCTTCCGTTTTGTAGTTAGCGCGTCCTATAGTCAGGCAATCGGCCCTCACCAAGAAAACGTGTACAACGAGACAGAATACTAAATCGATGGGCGAAAGAGCGAATTCTCTATCTGCTTTCGTTTAGGAGAAATTAGCGCGTCAGACAGACAGACGGACATGCCGAATTCATAAGCGTATTTTTTCTGAAAAAACCACTAAAAATGTTTCCATACATCCTTGCTTGACTTAAAACCCCTCAGCTCAGAGATCACATAATTACGACTTATAGTTTTGGAGATAAAAATTCGAGAAAATCCCGAGAAAAATATCGCATATTTTGTTTACATCGATCGCGAAGGCGGTTCTCTCCGCAAACAACAATTAAAAATCCATATATTTCTCTCCCATTCTCTTATATGATCTCTGAGGTATAGATTAAAAAAATGTTTTGGATAGAGATCGACCTTTACTACAAGATAGTCCCCGAGACTAGTTTCGAGGATAAAAATTCGAGAATCGCCTAATCTTTCGATACCGTTCCATACGCATTTCCCATTAAGAACGCCTTTGAAATCTCTGTGTATTCCATTTATGCAGTCTACTTTTCCATCTTGTTATAGTATAGTCTTTAGTAGATAATTTTAAATTCCGGTAATTAATTCGTTCAATCTCTTAAAAATGATTGAGCCGACGCAAAATTATACTCGGAAATGCTCGAAAGAGCGCATACGTGCAGTTAACCCGCCCTTCAAAGGTATTTTTGAAATTTTTTTATCGCTCCATCCTTTGCCTCTCTGCATGTTCTTATGTCCTTGCTCCGCGTTCCATCCCATCGCGTTTCATTCCTGCGCCCTTCATCAACCCATTCGGGACCCTATCTCCCTTGCCGTGCTCTCGCCATGCATCGTGTACGAGACCGTAAACCGGCGTAACTCTCTCTCTCTCTTTCCTCTTCTGTGATACGCGTCCTAATTCCGCCTGTAATTCGGAAAGTTAGAATCGTGGAAACTTACGAGGGATTTTACTGAACGATAACCTACCACATCCGTATTATTTTGGAGGTCACCGATAGATGAAAATTTCATTTTATCCATCTTCCCCGCACAATCTCGAGGATATAGTATCCCGCTTTCTATTCATGCAGCGTTTTCACAAGTATCCTCGTATGATTATTTTCGAATGGCTGCCTTTAATTTCGATCGTGAGGGTTGCAAATCCTACGATTCGCCGAATCTCTCTGCGTAGAATTTTGGAAAACGGAATTTTATGCCTTGGTGCTTGTTAGACTTACAGTTTAAAAATACTTTAAGGGAAGTCTTCTTCTTCCACTTAAATTTAGCGGAAATTTTACAGCGCAGTAAAAACCTACTGTATTTGTAGATAAATGGTATTTTATCGTGTTTGTGTTACAGTGACCAACAATTAATAAATTCTTAAGGAAGTCGTTATCATATATGTGGTATGTATATATGAAAATGTTTCTCATTGCGATACGAATTCCACAAGTTTTCTCTGCAGTGTTATATGTAAGTAAATATTTGCATATATGTACAACATTGTTCAGACTCGGAACTTCAGAGTTAGTTTATGGGTGGATGTGCTATTTTTTTGCTTTTACCCCTTCACTTAATGGAAATTGGAGACATTGCAAACTTAATGACTCATCAATGAAAGGCAGGTCGTGTCATGTTTTGTTGCGATACTAGTCCATTTGCAGTATTACTGCGCCGAGCATGGCAAATGCTGTAGCTATAAAGCGACGTCGCCTGTTTTTTTTAAGACCTGCTGGTTCCCTCTGGCCTACGCGCATTGGGTATTTGAGAGGTAGTGCAATAAATAGCTGGTCAGTTAAAATTGTTAGGAAGAAAGGTGACTTCCCAGGGCCGCGCGAGCTATATTTTCTTGTACGCCGCTAAAATATGTTAATCACAATTTTTAAATAAGTGTACATCTTTAAAGTGAATGTGAATCTTTATATGCAGAATCATGGTAGATATCATTATTTTAAGTTTACATTCTGTTCACGTGAGCATGCAGTAGCGAAGGAACGCGAGGGTTGCGAATCCGACTATTTGCCGACACCATCTGTGAAAATTTTTTGAAAACGGAATTTTAAGCTTTGATGTTTGTTGTCATTTTCTTTTTTACTTTCTCCATACGTAGTAGCAGTTGGCTCCCAGTCACTGTTGAAACAGGTTTTACCCCTGACGATGCTCACCTTGTGGGCGAAATGCATTGGGTTTTGTAGCCCTCTAGTTGTTTTGGCTAAAGGAGTATTTCACCTTTGTTAGTTTTGGCCAAAGTTATTGAGATACTATCTATTATATAATGCATTGTTTAAGAGATATCTTATATTTTTAGCTGCCACCACCACGCCACCTCCCGACGACTATTGTTGACAATTGACGTTTATCAAGAATGAGGTCAGACTCAACCCTGTGGAATTTACTCATCGACAAAAAGAAAAAACTTTGTCACTTCCACAAATTTGTGGAAGTGACAGAGTTCTTTTCTTTTTCTCGAATTGCCGCTTAGTTACGTCTTAGTAACGGTCCTTGTTCTCTTCTTAATTGCTGAAGCTTTGTGGCTATATCCAATATCAGAAGGCTACGGTTTGAGTTTATTTCTGTTCTTTGTAAAGTCTAAAATTTTCTCGCATTTTCTTAAAATATTTATTATTATGTAATCTATTTGGAATTTTTAGAAATATTACAGATATGGTGAAAGTCATGTGGTGGCCACATCAGATTTTTTATTTATCGCTTTCCTAAAAAATGTACGTAATTGCAAATGACCTATTTCTTCAAACGCTAACAGTTTAATAGATTCACACATCAATAATAGTATTGTTGAATGAGATTTGGAATAAAACGAAACCTAATGTATTTATTTAATTTGAGATTATCCCAAAACGGCACTCCATTGACTTCTATGAGCATGTTAACAGCAACAGAGAAGAGAACATACGACGAGATTCGAACCCACGTGCTGTGCTCCTCTGACAAATATCAAGTAAATGCTGAAGTCGTGTTTTTTACGACGAAGGGTGTTTTTTTGGTGAAAACGGACGATGCAATCAAGTAATAGTAAATATTTCTTCATATTTTCATAATTCCAATCTGGACTCATCGGAAACCACTGCTCTGGAAATTCCACCACGAACGTTCACTTTTGCATATTCTCATTCATTGCATTTATATGTTAATTTTTTGTATTTTTCTATTTGCATCTTTACGAACTGCTCTCATTCCAGCCACGTTTTCTCCTTGCATTATTCACAAGAGCCCCATCCTTGAAGTGGCACTCGTAAATAAAAAGAAAAGTTCTTCGTCTAAGGTTTTTATTGGGCCACTTGCTTGATTTTGAGATCTTTTTGGAAAACGTATCGAATGAATAAATAGTTTATACCTCCTTGCTGGTTTGTACCCATTTAAAGCTGTCATAAAAGCCGTAAAAATTAAGCAAAAGGAAGTTCGTTAAAATCCGCATACAACCTAAATCCCCATAAAATTATACCATTACGTAATAACCTAAACTAAACGTAATCAGCTTGTAAAAATGTTGAGGAAAATTTGTCACCCGCTCAAACAAGGGGATTAAGTTAAGGAGTTTCCCCGATATTAAATACAATTCTTTGGAGGGAGTGACTAAGCGTTGCCTCGTCTAGAAAGAATTTTCCATAATTAAAAAAACAGTCCAGTGGCAATTCTCCCGATCCTTTTAATCACTGATGCTGTGCAAAGAATACTCGTAAAACGAAAGACATGGGTAGCTGACCTCAGCTAAACTCCCTTTCCATTTCAAGTAGCTTTCCTCTCGAAGGGACGTCAGATCGATTTAATCCGGGGTGAATTTTTTCTCCTACCTCGTTTAGGTCAGTGCTCTTTTCTTCTGACGTGTTCCCTTGGGTATTTCAGCGAAATTAGGGAAAATTTTGGGGCGAATTTTCTGCTACGTTTATCGATCCTTATGCTTTCAGCCGCAGTTTACTTTCCAACGTTTCAGTGGTAAGGCGTTATGTGCGGATTTTTCTAATCTTATTCTTTTCTTTTGGTAGCTTCTAAAACCCTTTAATTTCCGCTTCGTTTTTTACCATAAACTCTAGGTTTACCGGATACTTCGAAACCGAGCCTATTCAGGTTGATGGATACGCATACTTTGGCATAGTGCACACAAACGAAAAAATAAGTAAATATTGAGATAATTAATAAAACGCCGAAGGAAAAACAAATGAACATTTAGGTAACTAACGAAGTAACGCGCCACGTATTAACGCCTTTATTTTGTAAAGGAAATTAAATATTATATGTTTAATGCGGTATAAAAAACTTTTAATTTATGTTATAAAAATTCCGGTTATTCGACGTTTAGCTAATTGGGAGTTTACTGCATTTAAGTTGCTTTTATTATGAGAATGGAAAATTACTGCTGCCGGATTCTTTTGTCTATATCGTCGGTTATTTAGCTACAGTGATGATTAATTACTTTAGTATCTTCATTAGTTCTTAAAATTAATCTTTAACCTTATCAGGAAATCAAGGGCTTTGAGATATCTTTTCTCTTTCGATGGATTGTTTTCTGTTTGTTTGAGAATGTCTGAATTTCCATCTTTTCCAAAAAATACTCAGCCGTATAAGAGTGAGGGTGAGTTTCATGGAATCGTTAATTAAGAGCTTCGACGCCACTCATACCCATTTGACCGTGTCGTATTTTATCGGCTGTTGAGTCAGTTTTACGGATCTGCATTTTTTTCTCTCTCTCTCCATCCATCTCGGCGAATATGCCCCACACCCCCGAATTCATTCTTTCGTTATCTCTAACCTCTTTCTTTCGATTTTCCTTGTCCAGTTTGTTAGCATTTCCTCTGCATCATCGTTTCTATCTTTCCTTTTCCATTTGGGCCACCCCATTTCTCCCTCACTCCTCCACCCATAATCCTTACGGTCCTCGTTTGTTTCAATGGCCAGTCCAAAACTCCTCTGCCCCTCTTCGCCATTGACCCAGTGTGACTCTCCAAGCATCCGTCTACATTTTCAATACCTTTTTTTCCCACACCATGCAGTCCATCACGCCCTCTCCATGTTTTTCCTCCCCTCTCCTTCGTCTTGCTTTCCTATTTGTAATCCATTTTCTCTCCATCTCTCGCTTTATTTTTGTAAGGGATTCTTTTATTCTGAAACGAACTCAGTTTTTCTAGCTGTCTAGCGTGTCGGCACGCTTTTCTAAGTAAATGTCTCCGCGTAATACTTTTCTGACGGTTCTGTTTTCTTGCGGAACGGAAAGCTTTATCTCTAGCAAGTGAACTCACACACGTGCACGCGAATTTTTACTGAGTGGGAAAATAAACTCGCTTTGGCGTGTTAATGCGTGGGTTGAAATTCAGCATGCTTTTATGTAGAGATAAAAGCCGAAAGGTTCGGAATTCATTTCTCTGAATTTACGCGTTTTCGGTTTACAAATAAAATACATTTCTGGGTGATAAATTTAAGTTAAAAGATCTGTTTGACGTTTTATATGATATATTAATGGGTGAACAAAATACCGCATTTAAAAGATCTAGTTTTTAATTTACAGGTTTTTTAGTTTTTCATAAACTTTTATAAGCCAATTTTCTGTGGTTTTTAATCTATTCCAGAAAAATTGATTAGTCAAAATAAAACCAAACTTCTCTGAGTAAATTCTTACGTGGTTTGTCGATTAGCTATTCTCCAATACACTTGATTATAGTTAAAAATATTGTCACAGATTAAAATCGGTTAGCGTAAAAATAATATAGTATTCTGTTTTTCTTTCCTTTCTGTTGATTTTCTTCAGCTATATCGTGCTTTATAATCTAGTTTCATTATTTTCAGTGTAAACACCTAAACAGAGACCGCGTTTTGGAAAATTCTGTTATATTTCGATAAAAATAGTGAAGCCTTTCGTGGTCATTGTTTTTTTCGATTACTCCTCAACATTATTTTTTAACACGAATTTTAACTACATTACACTTAACGTCTTGCAAAAGAGTGTAATAAAGCGATTAGAACGTCAAGCCATATCGGCTTATTATAATCCATCTTAGAAAATTTTGTCTCAAAGTCAACTCGAGCGAACTCAAAAGAAAATTTATCGCCTCATTCGTTAAAAATTCGCGTCACCTTATCGATTCAAGCTTCACGCAGGCTGAGAAGGAGGCCCTTTTTTACTGGGAGTGTATCTCGTCAAGTAAGGATTTCGAGGGCTCAGCCTCATTCCCTTGAGGTATCAACATGGCTTTGTGTCGCGCCTACCCTTTTCTATATTGTGTTTTCTTCGTTCCATTCGCCGCGGCATTTTAGATCGCCAATCCAAACCTCCTTCAAGAAAATTGCTATTCCATCAGTCGCACTGCGCACATGGTAGTCCATTTTGCGGCTTTGGATGCTTCGGCTTATTCATAGCTCAAAATTGGTGTTTGCAGTTTGACCAAGGAAGTTCTTTGGCCAAAAAACAACTGAAGACGGAGTGGTTGGAGGCAAGTTTGGTGTGCCATGAAAATACTGACCTAGAGCGAAACTTTTCTCTTGATTGATTTCTGGAGGGCAGAACATTTTGGAACTTTGGTGAAAATGTTCGATTGCTTGTATCTCACGCTTTGCCAGAGTTCTTTGATCGATCCGAAAAGGGGTTTATTTGACAATTGTTAGTTAAAACGTGGAAGAATAGCTTCCGTTAAATATGTGCTATAGAAAAAAGTTTTTAAAAATATTTCCGTCTTTTTTTTTGTGCATTGTTTCGCATATCAAATTTGTCGATTGTTTTGAATAGGCCGAATAGGGTCTTTCTCTGGAATGAGAAGGGAAAATCGTATGGCATGTTCCTAGCAATTTGATCGTGGTAAATTTACAAATAAACAATTATTTTACAGCGATGATTTCTTTGAACTATGTTTAGACATATATTTGTGATATTATTGATTATATAAATTTTATCCAAATCGTCTCTGAATGTCTTAACTCAGATTGATAGATTCTCTCGTTTTTTCATCGTTTTCGTAGCCCTTAAGAACGCAATTTTTTGGCCTGTTGTTGTATATTGTAATTAATTTTCAACCATCTTCCTTTCCACATAATTCACAGAATTTGCTTTTTTTAATTTTTCCTGCGATTGATCACTTAATAACTTCAGTTTATATAAAATATATATAAATTCAATGATTTATCTCCGTCAATTCGTTGTTCATTAAAATGTCTTATTTTCGTCCTCTAATAATTCGTCGAATGTACGTTCATTCATGATATGCGCATTCAATATACGTTTTCCCAACTTTTTAAGAATATCTGAAATAACTTTCACTTTTGGCTTCTCATTAATTCAAATTCAATTCAATTCACTCTGTTTTCTTTACGACTTCATCCCTTAGCTCTTTTAATAAATTCAGAGGACCCTTTGCGTGTCCACTTGTCCCGAAAGGCCTTTCACAATTCCAATGATTGATTTACCTTTTATCTCATGAGCCGGAAAGTTCCTTCCATTTTCTCCTCATTTCATAAGTAAAATTGATGCGAGAATTGTTTTTAACTTAACTTACACCTTTTTTATTGGTAACATGATCTTGATAAATAGATTAATCGATGTCTTGATTTATTGAAAAAGCGATAAGACGATGAAAAATGAAATAAAGTTTTCAAACTGATTGTACAATTCAGAGGTTTATTTTAAGATGTCTATAGTTAAATTTTGTGAAATTCTAAAATTATCTCACACTTTGTTCGAACTTGTTTTGGAGAACCTTAAAACAGTACTAGCAATGAGATTTTTCTCTTGAGAGATTCATATGAAAACCAATTCCATTGTTTTGTATTTTAAGTACATTGTTTCAATATATCAACTTTTCGCATCATTTGGAAGTTTAAAATATTTATTTGTTGAACATTATACAGAATTGTACAAATTCACGATTACTCACGCACTTTTAAAAGAATATAAATGCTTTGAAATGAGAGAGAAATTTTTCCTCGCATACCTTTCACGTTAAAATGTGATGGTAATGTTTTTTATGACTATTGTTGATTTATCGGTTGTTTTGCCTGTAAAGTGGATCTCGCAGTCATAATATTATTTTAAATGGATTGATTATATTTAAATCTCATTAAACACTGACTCAGAAATAGCAAATATCTTTTTCACCTCTATTTCTCTCGTTTTGTTTATTTGATTAGCGTTACTGCAGCCCCTCAAAGTATTAAAGCTTTAGCGTCTCGTGTTTTATCTTAACTTAGCTTTTGCCTTTTCTTTTTCGGGTCATCAAGCAAATAGTTTTTTGTTTATTTTCTGCGAATTTTACGGCTAAAGATTTGATTTTCTGTGGTTTTTCACCTCACTTCGTTTCACTCTACTCTAATTTGATATGGTTCAGCGTAGTAGAAAATTTTATAATACACGAGAGTACATAAATCATACATGTTTACATATGTTTGCTTGCGTGCGTGTGTTTGTATAAAATTCCTGACTCGTTGGAATGGGATGACAGGCGACCGGAAGAATCCGAGGCAAAATTGTATCCTTAACGTACAGAGAGTTCGAAAAGTTCCGCGCTCAAGATTATTAAATTGTTATTACATGAATTTTTGGTGCCAAATGCGCATAGACTTCTTGAAGATCCCGTATAAAATTTTACTTCAGGATACGTCAAGGATAAAAGTTTACGTCGGTGTCTTCCGGTTCTTTCAACTTTATCTCTTTCTTTTCGTTATGTAGTTGGGTCTTAAAAAAAGTTAATTTCTTTCTGAGTCTGAGCAGTTCGTAATGAATGGAAAAATTTACTCAATTCCTATAAGCGCTATTAGAATTCATTCTCACCTCAATATTTCATTCCGTAACGTGCCTTCTTTCTCTTGTTTTTCTCGATTTAAATTTCTTTGTAATAAATTCACTTGAATTATGTATTTGCATCTCTGCTAAGTGAATGAAGTTTAAATTGAAACGAAACGAAGAAATATAGCTTTTTTGTAGCGACTTTTCGTGCGTGGAAAGACGGCATTGTTATGGAGCTGAAGAGAACGAGAGAGAGAGAGCATCCCTCCAAATTGAAAATTCACCCTTCTTCCTCCCCGTTTGCTCCACTTTTTCACATGAATTATTCAGGCCCGCGCATGTTACGCATCTTTCTTATGTTCATAAACAAGGGAACGAATCGCGGAAGTATCTCTTCATTCGCCTCTCAGAACTCACTCAAATAAGAGGATAAACATTTGGAATAGGATCGCGCGACTGCACTTCATCCGAGAGGGAAAGGAAGGTTTTATTTTGAATTCGTTCGATTGCAAACATGACGTGAGTATATATAAATAACGGGTCATTTTGACGGAAATTTCACTCCTTCGAACGCATCACCTGCGAATCATCTCGGATCAACCGTTCCGACGCCCTGCTTTTCGTTCGTAAAGTTTCTGGTTGGTGCGCGTCCGTGTTTAATTTCTGCGATGGGAAATTTATTCTCATTACCATTTCCACGTTCCTCTCCTCCCCTCCGAATGTTCGCCACTTGCAGCTCCATGTCATCTCCTTTTCCTCGAAGTTTTTGGAGTATTTTTCTCAGCGCCAAAAAATTCGCGTGTTCAGTCGCCGCTTTCAAAATAACGGCCACTCCGCCGCTCTCTCTCTCTCTCTCTCTCTCTCTCTTTCGGTGGCCTTTCCGTATTTCCTCTCTGGACAAAAGTCTCCCTTTTCGCTGTGAACTTTTGAAGACTCGGTAGAGCCTCTCCTCTCTTCGTTTTATTTTTTTCTCCGAAGCACGCTGGGAGTACGCTCGTTCTTCGGTCTAAAGGGGGTAAAATATTTGGCAGCGTACGGACCGTGGTCTTTTCCCAAAGGACCTGGCTCGACTACTACTTCGGCTGCGACTTCGCTTCTCAGTCTCGGCGATGCCTAATGTCGTAATGTCTTCTGTGCGGTGATGAGAAAATTTTCTTTTACTCAAGGAGATTAGAATGAGGTCTCGTGCTTATCTGAGCGCAATGCTGCTGTATTTTTCGGATGAAAGATTTTGGAACGTCTGTAGCAAGGATTACATTAAAAATAACTTATGACGATTCCGAATCGACATATCGCGGGTTCATCGATTCTTCTCAGTAAAAAAATAGTTCTCGATCAAAGTTTGAAAATATGCCATACTATCTAAATTCTCATTTTTTTTATTCGGTTACTATCTCTATATTGGAGATTGTGATTATGTTATATATTTGCTTAAAATATACGTGTGTCGCGAACATTTATATTTAATATTTTCTTCTCTCTAAACGCTTTTGAGTCGAGAACGGTATTTCCAATTTAAATCATGCTTTCAGGATTTAATTTGCCTTACCCCTTTTAAATTTTAGGCAATTCAATGTCTACAGTAACGTCATAGGTTTGATTTTAGGAGATTTTCTTCTCTCAATTTGAATAATACACCTAGGAAGAGTTGAAACGTAGCAAGCCTTTTTTCGTTGCCATTTTAAATTTAGTTATAACAATCGTACAAACTCGGGATTTGAACCCAAGATCGCCTAAAAGGCCAGAAAAGTATTTTTCTACCGTTAATTTTCGAATGCGCCTCGCGGCGGTTCTTAAATTCGCATTTAACGCCAAAATTTCACATTTTGTGAAGGAAAAATCGTTGGCCACCATGGCAACCCTCGTTGGATTTTCACGAAATAACGTAATCCTAATGTGACTTGCATTTAGTATGGATTATTTCCCTAATATAAACGACTACATAGATGTAGAGAAAGGGGGAAGGGATGTGGAGAGGGATATAGGAGGGAGGGATATAGGGTGGAAGGTAGATATGAAGGAAGGGAGGGAAAGAATTAGATATGGGCGAGAGGAAAGAGAAAAATAGGGAGACGGAGAAAAAGACTGAGAGCGATGTATTGGGAACGGAGGGAGTGAGAGAAGGGGAAGTGGGAGGAAAGAGAGGCAGAGAGAGAGAGAGGGAGAGAGGTAGAGAGTGTTTACTTACCGTCATTTTTGTTGAGAAATTGTGTACGTATTACGCTACTTAAAGTTTTAATGGTATAATAAATTACGCTACTTAACCTTTTTATGGCAAAAAACACAGCTTTGTGATTGGCCAACTTGTCGAAGTGAAAGCAATTTTTTCTCGCAGACCCTGTCTCTTCTTTCCTCATCTCACACGAATAATTCCTCCATCCTTACAACATCTAATCGGTTACTAAGTCGCTTTTCTTCCACTACTACTAGCACTTTTTAAACTCTAACTACAAATTAATTGTGAGTGTAGCTGCAATGGGCATGCTAGTTTACTTAAAGTTTTAAAACTTTTTGAGAAATTAGTCCATCGCAATGAAATTGACCCCGTTAGCCTAACATTGCTTGGCCACGGGTTGCTATGATTTACATATAATAAATAGCGAATAGGGATATACTTTAGTAAACCATAATAGCTACGCTATTTCTGCAAAATAAACTTAAATATAATAACTTTTATAGATTTTGGTAGATGACTTTTTACTGTCAAACTAATTTCGGAGAAAATACAATTTGTTTCCAAAAATGAACGTAATTTTAATTTTATTATGTTGCTACACAGTTTTAATCATCGGAAAACAAATATTACTTTAAAATATCCTGGAAGTTTTGAAACAGTTCAGTTAAATTAAAATATATGTGTCGATGTGTGTAGATATGCTACTGTTAATATTGTAATCCATTAGGAAAGAATTAAGAGATATACAATTTGGAAATCGAAAGTAATTTTTATTTATGGAACGAGTAAAATGTGAAATAATATAACATTATTATTTCACATATTATGAAATTTTCACGCAATTGTGTTGGAAAACTAACATGGTGCAATGCCGCTCTCCTGGTATCAGAATGCTTTCAAAGGCTTCATTCTTCATCGCGAAAATTCGTTATCAGGATGTTTGAGTATGTTGAGGACTGCAAAAGCAACCTTAACACCTATCCTATTGTTTCTATTAAGAAGGATATTTTAGTCATAACTCAAATAAGTACTCGTATTCAATACAGATATTAAGAATTTAATTTGATAAAATTATCCGAAACAACTAAATTTTAAAATATCATTTTTCCTAGAGTATTTTATAAAAATTGAAATTTCATAAAGAATTATATATAATGCGGATATTACGTAGAAGGAAAATCATTTCCATCCATTGGTTTAAAAAAATGAAGACCACTTTCACGTAATGTGTCATCTCCCTCTCTCGTTTATGTATGAATCTCAATTTATATATTGCGTCGTTGCGTTCCGGTTGTGACCTTGTTTTTGCTAGAACATGCGCATATCCTTGCGCCTGTAATCGTGTCAGGAATGCCTATAGTTTGCCAATGTGGATTGTCAGGCACTTGAATAAGGATATATGTGGTTAGGTGCCATGAATTTTTGAACAGTTAGATCCTTCGAAATGGAGGTTCACGTGAAATAAGTCACTTTTATAGGAAATTCCGTCTACCGAATTTGTCTGATTATAGGGCGACCTCGACTCTAAGGAGACTCTCTATTTCAGAAGCCACGCGAAAGAAAACAAGTAGTTCTGGAAAAAACTAATCCGCCTACTTTCCTTTCAATACAATTTTAATGTATAACAAGTGTACGCAGGTTTCCCGTGGTACAGAAGTGCTTTTCGTCAAATTCGCCGTAGTATAATCGTATAGTAATGTATTTGCTTTGAAATCCGAAAATTATTTTTCCTTATATTGTCGTAGCCAATCTTTTTTGGTCCTTTCTAAACATATTTATCTCGTTTTTCTATTCTATACTCGCCCTAAAAACGAATTTTTTAAAAACTCGATTCAGCCAGTACCTTCGAAATTCATAGTTACAGGAAAAATTCTAACCTTGATATTATGGTAGCCCTGATTAGTCGACCGGATTGAATTATGATATTTTGCTAATTTATTTTTATTTAGATTAATTAATTTGGTTAAAATCCATGAGGTCAGTTCTCTAGAAATACGTGTAAAATATTATTTAGCTTTTATCGAAAAAAGACCCGGGTTCGACTCCAGGAGGGCGATTTTTAATTCCCGTAAGATAACACGTAAAAAGCGACTTTTTAAAGTGCAGGCTTTTATTTTTTTGGAAATAAAAATTAGAAAGAATTGACGTGCGATCTTCAAATGTTAGCTATATTTTACGAAAATTAGTGACGTTTCTTATTCTATTCATCTTTTTCCGCCTACCGTTCGAAATCTCTCATATTAAAATTTAAATAGCATATTTATGGAAAATATCGGCTTTTAAACGGGATGTTGCCTTTCCGACCACGTCGTTGTTAAACTTCGAGAATCAATTGTTGTATCAACCCGCATACGTGTAATATAAACGAGTGCACAGATTGCTTTAAATTATCGTAGGATCTTTCGCGAAATCACGTAATCCTAATGGGTCTGGGATTTAGTTTGGATTCTTTTGCTTATCTAAACGGCTATATAGATGTAGAGTAAGAGAGTGGGGGATGTGGGGAGGGAGATAGGAAGGAAGGGATATCGAATGGAAGGTACATAGAGAGTAAGGGAGGTATAGAATTAGAAAAGTACGGGAGGAAAGAGACAAAGAGGGAGAGCTATGGATTGGGACAGGAGGGAATGAGAGATGGAGAAGAAAGAAAGAAAGAAAGAAAAATGTCTTTATTGGCGAGGTTGAGGGAGAAAGGAGAGGCAGAGAGAGGGAGGGAGAGAGAGAAAGGTAAGCGAGAGGAAGGGAGGGAGACAGAGGGGGGAGAGAGGGACTGCGAGAGGGAGGGGGGAATATTATTATTTATTTATTTATTATTATTACTTCATTTTTGACAAGGGGCTCATCATTGAAGAAAACAAGGATGTGGAAGAAATTCTCCCGAGTCTCTATTTTGGAAAATTTTATACCGGGACTTACTCATTAATTACAGCGTTATTATTAATTTCTAAGTTCTTCGTTGAATTTCAACGGGCAATTGCACTATAAAAATAAACTAATTTTGTGATTATTATAATGAGTTAAGATTACTTAAGATGTATGGTTTCAGTAGGATTACTTGTCTTACGACGGGTTTTTGAACTATATAGTAACTGACACCGGTCATATGACAATAATAGGATTGAATTTTATTGAGGATGAGAGGGAGGGGCGGAATAGAATATATGACTATTATAACGCGAGTTTAAAATTTTCAGCTTAAATTTTAGAAAAACATCGTCTTGTAATAAAGAAAATACGGTAACCCTTTTGTTGTTTTAAGATGGAAATAGAACGCCGCAATATGCTTCAAGTTCTCTATCCAGAATTTTGAACAAGACAAACTCTTTACAGCAAAAATTGCGTTTTTATAATGAAAGTTCTTCTCACTCTGAATAACGACAATTTTATCTTACTGAACCGGAGTTATTGATAGGGAAAAATAAAACGCAGCTGAAGACACTATAACCATCCGGAGCTTGTGAATTAGAGGGGATATTTTACTCAAAGTAATTTTGGGATGACATGCATCATGTGTGACGTTTGACCCATTTTAAGATGATTCATGAGATGCGCTTTGGTTCTTCACAGCTAAAACTGAGGAAAATGAGAAGCATGAGTTTACAATGGCTTCCATTTAGGCGATGAAGCTAGACGATTGCCTTTTAAAATGATTTTTGTTTGGCATTATTACAAAGAGTCTCGTGTAAGTTTCTCATCAATCACCTAACAAATGGTAGTGGCATGGTACGCGAACGCAGCGGAAAACCAAAAGAAATTTCTAGTGCAGCGGATGTACTTTGAGAAAGATACAAGGAATTTTTCCACCCTGGATATCATTCTTTCGTTTATGTGTGAAATATAATCAGGTTATACTTCATGGTTTACGTACTTTTATCTCATTAATTATTCTCCACCGTGAATGAGAAAATGATAGTTCTATTGGCAGTAAATGAAAGAAGTTATAGGTCAAATTAATCAATATGCATAAATCTTCGACATCTGTAAACTTCTCTCTGCTTTCATTCTCGTGCCCTGAGAAAAATACCAACATCAAATAAGTGCAGTCTCTCTTCAAAGCCTCCTACAAAAAAAATGGATCTTCTGCAATTTTTTGTCATATAATGATATCCCGGAATGTATGCCACCCGCTTGCCAATAATGTCGTGCTGGTGGTAGTTCTCCCTTACCACCGCGATTCGCTTCTCCCCTTATCTCCCTTTTCATTCGTACTGCATACGTCTTCGCTTCTCTATCTCTCAATTCAGTAGACAGGAATCGGATATTTAAGGGGCAGAGTGTGATCCTGAAATCGAAGAGACGGAAGTTTCGTGCAGGAGAAAATAATTCTTTAAAAAGAAAAGAGTTTTAGAGAGCTATTCCATTAATCTGATTGGAATCCGAATCGTGCCCGCCATCTGCCTCTGCATCTTAACCACTTAAATTTTCATGTGGTTTTTATTTTATTATCTTTTTTATTTCCCCTGAAATATAATCCGTAATTATTCTTATTTAAGTTAAAAATCGTTACGTAGAAAAGAGTGTATTTCTAGAAATTAAGCTCAACGTAATTGATTCATTCAAATTAGGGTGTTTTCTTTTTCAAAAGATGGTAATATAACTTTGATTTAGACTTGCTCCTTTACACTTCAGAAATTTTTTATCTTTTCCAAAATACTATCTGGAAGACCTGTAAAATATTTATTAACCTTTTGTCATTGGTATATTTCATTTATCATAATTTTTATTGGTTTTATTTTTTTAGTAATTTGATTAGCTTTCAAACTTTGTCTAACCGTTAAAATCAAATTATACCAATTAAAATACATTGAAATTTTAAACTGATTAAATTTTTCGAAAATAAGATTGTGGAAAGAGTATGGAAATGGATGGTGTCAATTATTTTTCGGTGAAGACCAAAGTGCTTTAATCAGGCATTGAAATTTTAAACTGATTAAATTTTCCGAAAATAAGATTGTGGAAAGAGTATGGAAATGGATACTGTCAATTATTTTTCGGTGAAGACCAAATTGCTTTAATCAGGCATTAAAAATAAAATTATTTGCTATTAGTTTAACAATAAGCTATTAAATTGATGGAATAAAGTGATCCGAAGATTCTAAGCAGACAGGCATAAGCTGTAAAGTTGGGAATTCCATCAATTTCTTGCTTGGCAATCTCACCATTTGAGAGGGAGGAGTTTTCTTCGGTGTATCTCTTCGAGGACATCCGTTGGGGCAGTTTGATACTAGCTTGGCTAGTTCCGTCCCAACCAAGAAAACATCCGCGTTCAGAAACGAGAAAATTGATCTGCTACGATAGTTCAGCGGTAGAATATCCGCCCGGCAAGTGGAAGACCCGGGTTCGATTCCCGGTCATAGCAGACTTTTTTCTCGTTTCAAAATTATTCCCAATAAGCTATTGTAACTCCGAATCCACCGATTAAATTTTATATTTGATACTTATTGGAAAATTAAATTGTAAAAATGAGTTTTTCACCCATTTTCCAGTTCCTGTTTCTATGATTTAACTTCCATATTTTATGAGTATTTTTAATTAGAAATATTAAGTCAGGGGTCGACAACCTATGGCACGCGGAGAGATCTACATTGCACGATATTTCAGAGAAGAGTTACAGAAAGGAAGGATTTTCAAATGAATTCTACTTTAATTAAATTGTAATCCTTCAGGATGTTTTATTATATAAGAAACACTTTTCGTAAGGGTTTCGGATCAAATGAATTTTAGATTGGCACGCGTGGAGTGTCACAAATAATGAATACTGATGAAGAGTGGCACCCGACAGAAAAACCGTTGCCGACCCCTGTAGTAATTTATTCTCTAACTGAAAAAATGAGAAATATATTTTAATTTTTTAACGTAATTAGTTACTATAAAAATTGACAATTAAATACAAAAATTTCTAATTGAAGCTGTTTGCCCACTTAATTAATTGTAATTATTAATTATTGATAAAAGTTAATTGCTTCAAAAGTCTTTAAAAATAGACTTCTTATAAATGAAATGCCCATTGATTAACTATATCCGCGGTATTAAATATTACCTGTGGGGAATAGGGCTAAATACTTTTTAATTTATCTTTGTCTTTTGAAGTCTAAACTAACATAGAAAATATATGCGCACATTTGACATCTGTGCTCTAAGAAAAAATAAAATGCGAATGCTTAAGTAATTTTTGCTGCAGTATTCATGCAGTGAATTGGACTTTTTTAGGATTTAATTTAATTCTATATTTAGTTATTTCTAATGAATGTTAAGTTTTGCATGTGAATCAAAAGGGAGGTCTAGTTTAAACATAAATTTACGCAGATTAAGTATAAATTCAAAGTTTGCCTTTTACATCTTTTTCAAACGATTCTTACAAATTTTGGATCGACGAAATCTCGCGAAATAGTAAATTTAATTTTCCATTGTGAAAAGCTTTGTAATTTTGCATAGCTGTCTTTCGTGGGTGTTACTGTTTTGATGGCGCATTTAATCTTTAATGAATATTGCAAATATTAATATTTATAATCAATTTTAATTATTTTATAATAAAAATTTAAGGAAATGAATACTATTACATTAAGGGCCGGCCAAAGGGGAGATGCGGCGGATGCGAGGCATCCGGGCCTCCTGAAGATTGGGGAGCCCCGAAGTTTGTGAAGCTAAATCATTAAAGTATCGGGTATAAATTTTGCAAAAACCTTTTCCAAAAAATACTTGCTCGACTGATTTCAAATAAAAAACACTCCGAAAAAGTTATAATTTTAAAACAGGGATCTCCATATATCACAGAATTATTTACTGTTTAGTGTAATGTTTTTGTATACTTGAAGCTTAGAAATGATTTTTTTATCAATCAATGCTTTATAAAAAACTTAATAAAAATTCATTATTCAAATGTCACGTATATAAGGGATCTCCATGGATATTCGCATCTGGGCCCCATTCAGTGCTTGGCCGGTTCTGATTACATGCGAACTTAATGCGCTAAGGAGAACTGGTGAATTGGAAATATGTAAGTAAATATATTCTGAAAAAGTCGTTGCACTCAGCTTATGTGTAGATAAAATATAATGATTAGTTAGCCTTTAAATGCTGTTTTTCGAAATTACGGGTATTAATTAAAGAAAAAATGCCGTTACTCATTTAATGTTCGACGTTATCGAATAGATCAAATAGAATGACCGGTTCCAGGAAATGAACGCGACAATTGGTCTGAAAAGGAATTATGATGATAGTAAATCATTGGGTAATAAGTATGCCTTTTCGTAACAAAGGAATCCCTAAAATTCTCTTAATTGCAAAAAGAAATCACAAGCCTCGCATTTTGTGTCCCGTAAAAAATGTGGCATTCGAAATTTCAATCTGTTAAACCTTGTCGCTTTTTCGGTATAGACTCGGTGACGTGGTTTTAATCTCGAGTTTCTTTACTGAAATATGTGAGTTTATATGATCTCCTTTGGAAAATAATTTATCCAAGGTGTTTTAAAAATTCACCAAAAACAAATTGGCCACTTTCTCCGGGTTGATTGTTTCATCTCATATTGTTCTTTTCCTGAAGGGCATGTAAAAACAATCACATCTTGAAACTAACCATTGTCCACAGTCGGAGCAAACACTCCTTTATCTTACGTCTTTTCCTTCGTGTTCTATGTTTAATTTAGTTCTAGGATTCCTCACACGGTCTTGCACCACATCAAGAGCTCCCCATCCTTTGTGAGTCTACTCTTAACTCCTTTGTTTGCTCCAAAGTTATCCCATTATTGTTTACGGTTTCACTTTAATGTGTCTCCTGCTAAAATCCCTCACGATCTCTCTCTAAAGAGAAGATGAGTTGACATTGTACATTTGGTTGCCTTAGAGAAGCTCCGCTCTTTAATTCTAGCTCTACGTGGTTTTATGTTTTACGTTGGGAAACGTACTCGGCCATTTCATTGCACTTTCGTGTTTTTGATTCATGTAGATGAAGCAACATGCGTTTAATAACTTGTGAAAAGTTTATAATAGTAAAATATTTCGGTCGCCTCTGCCTTCGAAGCGAATGGTCGGCAACGGCGAAGTAATAAATCATGGTAATAAATCCAATATATTTATTTTGGGGGCAATTTATATCATTATTTATACATTTATGAGAAAAAATTCCCTGATACGATACTGGCAGGAAAAATCGCTGCTATTTTTTTTAAAAATCGTTTGAATTGGATTGAGACTTTTTCATGTTTTCTATATTTTATGAAATGACAATCCAGCAATTGACGAATAACTGAGACTTCGTCTTTAAATCTGCAAAATCTGTTATGAAATCTATTTTTGTTTGCTTTTGTTATCAAAACAAAAGCAAATGGACAAATTAAATGGGAAGTCTTCCAATACAAAGCCATCATTTCAAATAAAATTAAATATTTTTGCCTGGTTCATTGTTTTCATTTGTGGTGAGAACATCTTAAAAGATATTACGAAAATTGAGAATAAAGTACTCGTAGTTAGAATTTCAAAGCAGTTTTCTCATTTTATTCATAATGAGCGATATCACCTTCCTTTCGAATAAATTTTGTAATATCCGACCCTTTATATCTTTCGACTGGTACTTTTGTTTCTTTATCCATGAGTGAATGCATGAAAAATTATTTCTTTGCAACATCACTTTTTAAAGGGAATCTAAAACTTAAATTTAGTGCGGAAGTGTATGTTCCATTCAAAATATAGCCTCACGTGAATACTTCTTGACCAATAAACAAGTTAGCTAAAAGACGAGTGAGTTTAAAATGGATGAATTAATTGTTGTAGATATCCTAATACGGTTTCTTTGATGCAGCCTAGTGATAAACAGAATAATAATATCACGCCATTTTCTCGTCGAAAATATTTTTCTTTGAGTTGTAACGCTGAATGAGCTTCGGATATCATGTCCTGACCGTAGAATAAAGGTTTGTTAATATCGTTTCAAAATCTAGTCGATTATCACGTTATGAAACCAGAAGATTGTAAAAAAAAATTACAAGCAGATTTTGGGTCCATGATGGAAAATATTTTGGTTTGGTTACACCGTGAAACGAATAATCTCTTCAAAACGCACGACACCGACGTGAAAGGCTCTGCACGAAATCGTCACTTCGCTTCCACGGTGCAAGTAAACGTCTCGCCATTATTCCTCAGTTGCGAAAGAGAAAAAATGTCAAACCGGAGAAAGCGTAGATCGTGAGAGAGAGGAAGGAAAATTGGAGGGTGAAACGGGAGAAAAAAATAAAGACGGAAAATAAGCGTTTTTTCCCGATTTTTTCGGGCAGAAATTTCCATTTTTTCTACCTAATTCTTAATATTCCCGCATTTCATCTTTTCTCAAGGCGTTCTCTCGATTCGGCCCTTCTCTTTCTTTGTGTTGTCATCCCTCCATCTCCCTCTCCCTCCCTCCCTCTCCCTTCCTCCCTCTCTCTCTCCCTTCCTCCCTCTCTCTCCCTTCCTCCCTCTCGCTCTCTCTCCCTCCCTCTCTTTCCCTCCCTCTCCCTCCGTTCCCTTCCCTCCGTCCCTCTCCCTCCCTCTCCCCCCCCTCTCTCCCTCCGTCCCTCCCTCTCCCTCCCCCCTCTCTCCCTCCCTCTCTCTCCCTCCATCTCTCTCCCTCCCTCTCTTTCCCTCCCTCCCTCCATCCCTCTCCCTCCCTCCCTCTCCCTTCCTCCCTCTCTCTCTCCCTTCCTCCCTCTCTCTCCCTTCCTCCCTCTCGCTCTCTCTCCCTCCCTCCCTCTCCCTCCGTCCCTTTCCCTCCTTTCTCCTTCCTGACTCGCACATTTCTTTGAATTTTTGCACTCCTTTGTGTTCATATATTTTTATACTACTCAAATCTACTATTTTTTTATCACTGTAAGCGCCTGGGGGAAAATTTCATTTTTCGCCAAATTCGCACGTTTTTGTGAAAAATCGCTCGTGAAAATCTCTTTTTTTGGGCCATAATTCAGCACGTTTTAGATCGCGCTTTCAAGGACTCGTTTATCTATGGTCCCCAAATTTGAGATAAACTTTGGACAAAGTCGAATATTAATAGTTGTTTCCTTATGATTTCAATGTTTACTGAATTTTCAAGAAGATTTATAACCGGAAGGTTTTAGTACGAGGACTTGAAAATACCTTACAGACGTCCGATTGAAGAAATTTTTTTTGCTTGAGCTTTTTCGAAATTGTATTCCAAGTACATGTCACTTAAAAATCTGATGTGACCACCACATGACTTTCTCCATATCTGTAATATTTCTAAAAATTCCAAATAGCTTACATAATAATAAATATTTTAAGAAACTGCGAGAAATTTTTAGACTTTACAAAGAACAGAAATAAACTAAAACCATAGCCTTCTGAAATTGGATATAGCCACAATGCTCCATCAATTAAGAAGAGAAAAAGGACCGTTACTAAGACGTAACTAAGCGTCAATTCGAGAAAAAGGAAAGAACTTTGCCACTTCCACAAATTTGTGGAAGTGACAAAGTTTTTTTCTTTTTGTCGATGAGTAAATTCCACAGGGTTGAGTCTGACCTCATTCTTGATAAGCGTCAATTGTTAACAATAGTCGTCGGGGGGTGGCGTGGTGGTGGCAGTTAAAATATAAGATATCTCTTAAACATTGCATTATATGGAAAAATGTTTCAAACAAAGGTTTTAGAAATTTAACTTCTAACAACTTTAATTCCAATACATTTTATATTTATCAAATATTAAAGCAAATATTTCAAAATAAAGGATAAGTGACAAGAGTAACACCCACTTCCGGTTGTCCGATTTTTACCAAAAACTAATCATTTCTTCTGACTTCTATGAAAATGTTAAATATAAAACTTCGCGTTCCCCTGATTAATAGTTTTTGAGTTAGAGCACCCACAAAAAGCTATCACATGTACACACACACACACACACACAGACATAATCGGGAAAATGGTCAAAACGTGTTCAGGGGACCTCAAAACGTGTATTTCCGTTGAAATCTCGAAGTCGATTTTATACTACGTAGTTGTAGTTTTCCATGTATTTTGATGTATATTTTATGTATAATTAATGTATTTTTATCTATATTTTGTCTGTTTATATTTAGTATGTATATTACTGGAGTGTCTTTATATGTATATTTGTGACGGTTTACAGCGATGCTGTATTTACAATGTACTTACTGTTTTCTATATTCTGTTGTAGTTTACCATTGTAATATATACACTATGTAGGGTTTTCGCAGGTTTTTTACACCTCCCTTCTCTGTGGGTGTTTTCCTGCGTGGGTTTTACTAGGCATAACAAATCTGTTTTTACCTAGGTTTTCCCCACAAACTTAAACCTGTCTTCACTTATATCTTTCTGTTTTGTATATTTTATATACTCCTCATTGTAATACTTTAATTTTTTATATTCATGGTATTGACGAAGGGTTAAATGTAAGAATGGACCTTATGGTCCAAATTTCGCCCGAATTAAGACGATTATCTATCTATATGGAGAAAGTAAAAAACGGTATGAAATGAATTTATCAAGCAAAAGTGGTATTTGATAGATTTTTACTTTCGCCATACGTAGTATTGTTTTCATGAAAAAAATCGATTTCTAGATTTTAACGGAAATACGTTTTGAGGTCCCCTGAACACGTTTTGACTATTTTCTCGATGATGTCTGTGTATGTGATTGAAATTATGTGGGTGCTCTAACTCAAAAACTATTAATCAGATCAAAGAGAAATTTTATATTTGACATTTTTGTTAAAATTACTAGAGTTAATTAGTTTTTCGTAAAAATCGGTCAACCGTAAATGGGTGTTTACTCTTGTCACTTATCCGTTATTTTAAAGTATTTGTTTTAATATTTGATGAATGCAAAAAAGTACTAGAATAAAACTTGTAGGAAATTTAATATTCTACAACTTTTGTTCGAAATATTTTCTCATATAATAATGTTAAAAACGCTTTGAAATGGAAACATCGGTTCATTCACCGCCATCTTCTATTTCCCATGATTACCATGCCGCGCATGCGCAGTGAGTATTGCATAACAAACTCCCAAGTTTTATGACCACACACGCAACGGATGAACGCTGTGCCACTTGCTTCATTTTCGCGTGTTTATTTTATGCATACCCAAACGGATCAACCTGTACTATGATGAGAATAATGAATGAATCAATAGACACCATTAAAAGTCTAGTTTTATGTGTATTTGATGGGAATGCTATCAAAAACATTCAATTATTAATATATTTTAAAGTATTTTGTGCAACTTGTAAAAGTGGTTTTCTAATAAAATTTGCATTACTTTTTTCATTTCTCCTTTGTAGCACTACCATGACAGTACACATAAATACGTAGTTTTCAGAGGTGGTTAGTAGAGAGATACAGACAATGTAATGCTAATGCTTTTTTACCGACTAGTTGAAAATTCTTTTAAAATAGGTTATACTAAACGGGATTGGTTGCAGAAAGAGAGCGAGAAAATAGATTCCCTAAATATAACCTACTTCGGTAGTTTATCACATAGAGGATAATGTCGTTTCCAGATATCCCTATAACTTAAAACACCAGTTGAATCCTTTTTCTTTTCAATTCACGGCGAATCCTAGGCCGTCGGTGTTTAAGATCTACGTCCTAATAAACGCTCTATGTGTTTAGAAGATCCTTCGATCTCTAGAGTGATCGTGTTTACCTTTGCCGGAAGACGTGTATCTCTTTGAATGTTTGCTCCGAAGAACGCGCTCATCTTCTTTTTCACGCCCAAGCTTCTGCATATTGTCCGTTTCTTTAATTTTTTGTGTTCCTTAGGATGAGGTGTTTCCCTAAACATGTGATTTACTGCTTTCGGGTAACCCGACCTCTCTTTTTCCTCCTTTCCATCTAGCATTCTCTTTCTTCTCCATGCTCTCGATCGCCGATTCCAAACAATTCCAGTTCTTTAAGATTCTTATGCAAAGGGAGAATTTTTATTTACAATCAAATTGCTCTGAGTATTTTACGGCCATTCTTGCGGAATAAACAATTGTGGGAAAATAATCTCTTTCCGTGCTGTTCTCAGGAATGAGAAAAGATGAAGAGATGTCATTGGCTCTACCTGAGAGACGAGGATATTAATAATACCGTATGTCGAACTGTGAGAGATTTCTTGCATTCAAAAATAAAATGAAGTTACAGTTCTGCCCTACATTTCAAACTTCGATATAAAATGATTGGAACATCATAAAAATATATACTAATTTTCCATTAAAGAGATTTTATAGCAGTTTAATCATACAAACCGGTTTCAGAATAACTCATTTTTCACACTCTCTAAATAGGTCTTATTTCCTATCGTGTCATTTTTCATGGATTTATATTTTATTCTCACATAATAAGTACTCTTAAATCCGATAGCTTTGAATGGATTTCATGCTCGCGTTTCGAATCTAATCTGCTTTTGCCGACAGAAAGCTATAAAAATTCTACCCCTTCGTCCCCGTCTTATCAATTCATTACCATTACAATGCGAAGGATTGGAACGCAGACTTTCAATGCGTCCTTCCCATCCGCTTTTTCGATAAGGGATTTTATGTACCCTGCGCCGTATACTCTCTGATATTTTTATAAAACCATGTCGTCTCGCGAAATGATTTTTATTTCCAAGCTTTGGTTTATTTATTGGAAGTTGCATCCCTTTTCTCTCTCTCTCTGTCTCCATCACACACTCTCAATATCCATTTTCATGCGATCTTTATGTTCTAGCGCTGCCGAGGCGGGTCTCGAGGGAGAGGAAGAGGAAATTCAACGCAAGGCGTGAGAAATAAGACCGCAGGAGCAACGGGTGTCCTTCATCGGCGACGTCCGCTCCAAGGTTAGAAACTGGAGCAAACCCAACCCCATTATTTCCCTCTCTTCCGTCTGTTTCGATCCTTCCGTCTCTCTTCCGTACCGACGCCGCCAGTCTTAACGCCTCCGACGCCCAGCAACACGCTTCCGACCCCGCCTCCATCGCAGGCAACCTTGCTAATTTCCTAACGCGTTTTTCGTGTCTGACATCTGTGTGGCAATCACATGAACCTTGTTTAAGAGGATTCGGTCGACGTGTCTCTCTGTGTTTTGTATTTTTTTACTGCCGCGTTTAAGTGGATCAGTCAATTTTGTAACCGATTAGGTTACCAACTTCTTAAATGGTTATAATTTTTCATTGTGTTAATTTAACTTTAAAAAATTCTTGAATATCTTTTTTTTTCTTCAAGGCCGAGATTCTTATGGTTGCCATAAATTACGTTTTTCTTACCCTTATTCTCATTCATCAATGAATAATCATTTGTAAAAAGACATTTTTTTCTTTTTGATTTTATAGTATTGCATCGCACTCCTATTGCGAGAACTTCATTATTCTGTTAGAAAAAACTGAAGTTTGTGTTATATCAATATCAATATTCGTATTTATGTTCGATGATTTTCCAACAATTTAGAAGTTTTCGATGATATTTGCCAATTTGTTAATATCTCGGTATTGATACGGCTGCCTTTGAATCAAACCTCAAAAAAGCTGTATCACAGGGATCAGTTACATAAAATTAGGATAATTGGAGTATATTTTAACAAGTAAAGTTTGTGATGTTTTGCAGGCTAAATTCGCATTTCCACATTTGTTATTGAAATTCGTGCGCATGCGCATAGGGATTTAATTCCACCTTAACTAGTTATTTATCGAATTGCTCCTCAAACAAATTGTAGAATAATCGATTACTCTAGATTTCCACAGCTCAGCACACGACTATTACGCACGTTACAGCCAAAGCCAATTATGTTAAAATTACCGAGTCTCCACTTCGCTGATGTTATTATAACTCGTTCTCCCCACAGCTTGATCTCAATTACCGTCGAGGAGATGCACATCGATAAAGCAACTAACTCGCCCATGTCGTCGTTATTTCTCATTCGCTTTTTTCTTATTTTGATGCTGTTTTTCTCTTGGCATATTCCTCCTTATACGTTTGCTGTACTGGTCTCGTTAATTAATGAAATAATACATAGTCCTACGTTAAGGTTCGATCTGGTCTTTTCCGTACATTATTCTCTGTCGTTTAACAAAAACTTTAATTAAATTTCCAGGCCATGACCAAATTTTTGAGATCAAGTCTTTCTAGATACGAAAAACTAAAATTCGTGGAAGATTACCGGATTTAATCTTTCGTATCCATTGAATTTAGTATTGATGACGCCATAAATATTATATGCCGGGGGTAAATAGAATTATTTTACATTGTTAAGAGCAAGTGATATTTATTTTCTGCCTAGTTCTACATTAAAATTATTTTAAGATGGAATGCCTTCATGAATAAATCGCAAGTTTCCGTATTATAAAGCAGCAAAAAGGGGTTTAATAAAGGAAAGAAAATTTCTTAGATGTAAAATTAAGTTTCGATTTTTGTATTTTTATATTTGTGAGACTATAATGTGAGAATATAATTCGTGTGTAATGGCGTTTACATGGTTACTTTTTAAGATCATGTAAAGTTGCTATATGGTTGTTATTATGATGTGTCTTACCTATTTTACCACAGCACCGTCGTTATATATCAAAATTCGAAAGATTTCCTGTTCTTTCAGAAGTTAGTGGTATATATTACACTGACAAAAATAATGTTAATTTATATAATATATTATATTACCACCGAAGTGAATTTTTTCTTCTTACGGCTAAGTAAATAAAAACATAATATGTTTTTGGTCAACATTACTTCGAAACTTAAATGTAACATTCGTTTTCGAGTATTTTATCAGCAGTCTGGCTTATATATTTTCAAAACCTAGGACACTTCTGTTTTGTCTATTTTATTCATTTTTATGCTAAACGTTTATGTTAATGTGTTTATATCTACCAATCTAAGATATTAAACGTTTTCAATTAATTGTGATTGTTCATTTTAATGTTTGTTTAAGTTTATGAATTTTTATTTATGCTTTTCGATGGAAATTCGAACCGATTTTGCAAATGGTACAAAAACTTTTCTGTCTATCCTTTTCATTTTCCAATTTGATCCTCATATGTCCAGCAAGAATAATTTTCTATTGCTGATTCACATCACAATTTGTTACGTCATTTACTCAGTCGTAATAGCATTAAAAAATTCAAATCCACTTAATTTTGCCTGTTGAACATTTATCTTTAAATGAATTATTGTCAAAAAGTTACCTAGTGTCTAGTTGATAATAGAATTAAGAAGTGAAGAGAAAATATACGGAAATAAATGCCTAAACTTTTAAGAATTTTCAAATGTTGTAGTTTTAAATACTATACATTTAATATTCACCGATAAAAATAGGTAATTGTTTTAATAATCGGCATTTAATTAGAGGTAACCCATGTACACGAATTTTTAAATTGTGAAGCTTATGCTTTATCCACCCTAACTTCCGATGTCAAGTGCCCTTTTCAGCCTCATTTGGAACAGCGTAATGAAAGTAGCCTAGGTACAGCAAGAGGCGTAATGAACCTCTTGGTTATGCCTATCGATTGCAAGCATCAATGACCTACAAAATAAGAACGGCTGAAATAAAAAAAACTATCTGGGTCGCTTCAACAGCCGTGTCAACATTGAAGTTTTATTCCATTAATGCAGAGATACAGAGAAAGAGAAATGCCGCAGATTAAGTAAAATAATGTTTATCTTTTAGCTGTTGTTATATCAGATTTTTAGTACAAGTTGGGTGGGGCATAGAGGGCAGTTCTCCCCGGGCGCCGGGCTTAAGAAGCGCAAACTCACTGACAGATTTTTATCTTTTATCGTTGAAAGCAGATCCGCTAGGAGGTCGCGTAGTAACATAATATCCTAGCGGATTAAGACTTTAGTGAGACGCGAGTCATCTAAATTGAAATTATTTATATCAGAGTGTCAAAAGTTCCTAATACTGATTTTGTGGTTTCTTTTAGTTCACTAGGCATGTATATTTTTAAAAACTACTTTAAACTAGTTAATATATTTTATTAGATTAGGATCTTTATTTGATAGAATTTTGTTTTATTTGGAGCATTAACAATATCAATATCCGGTCATTTGTATTTGACTGTGATTACAAAGTTATTCGATTGCATACCAAAATTGTAATTTTATCAAATAAAAATTAAATGACTTAATTTATTTAAATCATTTAATATTATTGGCTAGAAATGTATTTTCCATTTTATATGAACGATAAAAATATTGCATATTGTGCTAATGCCAATGGTTATATATATAGAATATATTTGTATAGGAATGTTCACTGAACGAAGGAGCTTCGAGATATATGTGATTTATGGTAGAAACTCAAGGCTCAAAAAATTAAGGAATTATAAAAGTGGGCCCTGCACAGGACGCCATATATCATCGCACACGCTTGAGAGGTTAAAACGCTCATAAATCAAATTTAAAGACGTTTCTAAGTAGAACACTTCTGCTCAGGAACGTAAACAACGCCTATTACAAAGTTTTGAATGAGAAAAAATATATTTGATTTACGCGACGATTTCCAGGAACGCAACTCACGCATAAATCGGGGGAACCTGCATATAATAAATACTCTCAAATATGTATGCTGCATGCTTGAGCCACCGTAATCCGGTAGCAAAACAGGGAATTGCCTTAGGACGTCAACACGCTAATCTGAGTAAAGTAGACCATGTAAACCCCTCCCTCTTGGAACTTGGCGACATGAAACAAGTAGTTCTGGAAAGAACTAATCCGCCTACTTTCCTTTCAATACAATTTTAATGTATAACAAGTAGGGGTGTACACAGGTTTCCCGTGGTACAGAAGTGCTTTTCGTCAAATTCGCCGTAATATAATCGTATAGTAATGTATTTGCTTTGAAATCCGAAAATTATTTTTCCTTATATTGTGGTAGCCCTGCTTTTTTGATCCTTTCTAAACATATTCATCTCGATTTTCCATTCTATACTCGCCCTAAAAACGAAATTTCTTTGAAATCGATTCAGCCAATACCTTTGAAATTCATAGTTACAGGTAAATTCTAACCTTGATATTATGGTAGCTCTATTTAGTCGACCGGGTTGAAATATAATATTTTGGTCATTTATTTATATTAAGATTAATTATACTGTATTTGGTTAAAATCCATGAGGTCAGTTCTCTAGAATTACGATTTAAATATAGTATTTAACTTTTTATTGTGGCAGCCCTACTCTTTAGCTCCGCTTTAAACATCTTGATTTAATTATGGTATGAAGGAAAGTTAAAACTCCAGCCAAAAACAAGTGGTATTAGCCCGATGCATTTCGCCCACTAAGTGGGCATTTTCAAGGGCGGCGTTCCTTCGACAGCGACCAAAGTCGACTGTGCCGGAGTGGAGAAAGAAAGAAAGGCAAAAGAAAGACGAAAAACACGGGTGGAGTAAGAACAAAAGAAAAACGAAAACAGAGGCGCGTGTGTATTATCTCTGGTCAATAAGTCTGTAAAGTGTCTTGTTGAAGTCAGTGTCACTGTTCAGCAATGTATCTCGATTTTTGTAAATGTGAAGGTTTTCTAGGGAATTTAAAGAACTATTAGATGACATTACCAGTTGTAAGTCCTTTAATTGAATGCTGTGGCCGGTTTCAAAAATGTGATTAGCGATACTGGATTTCTCAAATCGGTTGTATTTATAGTGGGCTAAGTGTTCCTTAAAGCGAGTGACCAGCTTTCTCCTAGTTTGGCCTATGTACTGTTTGGGGCAATGCGAGCATTGAATTTTGTAAATTCCTGACTTGTCTAAAATTTCCGTTTTGTCTTTCGTGTTGCCCAGAGAATTTTTCAAACTGTGTTGACTCTTGTAAGCTATTGTAAAATCCTTTTTCCTGAAAATTCTGTCCAAACCCCTATTAAGTGAAGGAAAATAAGGCAATTTAATATATTTGTTTTCCTTTTTATTATCTTTTGTGTGGGTGGTGGAGTCTAAAATTAATTTTTTAGAGGCATGTTTCTTTCTTTCTTTCTCCACTCCGGCACAGTCGACTTTGGTCGCTGTCGAAGGAACGTCGCCCTTGAAAATGCCCACTTAGTGGGCGAAATGCATCGGGCTAATACCACTTGTTTTTGGCTGGAGTTTTAACTTTCCTTCAGTTTACGCCAAAAGTTTTTTGAGCCATCTTTGGGTAATTATGGTATATTGTACAAATCTTATGTACAAAATTTAATTGAAAGACGTTAAGCCAATTCCTTAAAAATACTTAATATTATGGTAGCACTGTTTAGTCGACTGGGTTGAAATATGATATTTTGGTTATCTATTTATATGAAGACTAAATAAAGACTGCTATAATTGGTTAAAATCCATGAGGCCAGTTCTCTAGAAATATTATTTAACTTTTTATTGTGATATTCTTTAGCTCCGCTTTAAACATCTTGATTTAATTGTTATGTTTTGAAAATCTTATATACAAAATTTAATTGAAATCCGTTAAGCATATTCCTTAAAAATCTTTAATTACTAAAAAAGTTTAATTTGTAATTGTGGCTCCCCTTTTTGGCCGATTCAGTTTAAATATGCTAACATGGTTTAGTGTATATGTGTATATCCATCATCATAGGTAGTCATAGTAATAGCTAGTCATTTTCTGGAGTTCCTCTTCCTTTCTTGCTAGAAGTACTTGGTCTTCCGCGTATTTTACTGTTCTTATAATCCTTCCTCCAATTTTGAAATCTCCTGTGCCTTGTAACGCTTCTTGCATTAGACTTTCTCCATATATATTGAATAGAGTCGGCGATAGGGAGCAGCCCTGTCTTACTCCTCTACCGATATTTACTCCGCAGGTGTCCGCATTCTCAAACCTGACCTTTACAACTTGATTCACATATAGATTCCTGAGCAGTCTCCTTTCTTTCCAGTCTACACCTATATCCTTTAATATCTTCATCAACTTGACCCATTTTACTCTATCAAAGGCCTTCTGCCAGTCTACGAAACATACGCAGATATCTTGACTGTACCCTATTGCCCTTTCTGATATGATTCTGACTACCCCTATAGCATCTCTAGTTCCTCGTCCTTTTCTGTCTATATTAGTAGTGTTGTATTTGGTTAAAATTGAGTTAGACAGTTCAACACAAATACGTGTTAAACGTTTTTTTTTTAATCTTTGTATTGTGCTAGTCCTGCTTACATATCTATAATATACATCTCTATTTTGTTATTTTAGGTTGTACGCCTACTTCATACAAAATTTCGTTAAATTGGTTTTGCCAATTCCTTCCAAATTCATAATTACCGAAAAGTTTTACTTTGCAATTGTGGCATCCCTACTTAGTCGACCCAGTCCAAATATGTCATTTTGGTCATTAATATATATGCATAGTCTATGTGCCAAATTTAGTTGAAATCGGTTCTTCCATGCACACCGACGCGATCTCTTAAGATTACTTTCCATTTCTGGTTTCTGTGTGTGTGCCCCCCACTAACAACTCTTGCACCAATGGACCGATTTTCATGAAACTTGGTATGAGGCTCGTGCTGTTAGGGCCCACCTCCGGGCAATATATTATTTGGCAAAGATTGAAGTCCCGGCTTCGATTCCAGGAACCCCCCCCAACCCCCCCAGGATCGCCTAGCCCCCAGGAGTCTCTGCTCATGTGTAACTCAAAGAAAAATTTCACACATTCTACAGTAAAACCTGGTTAATTCAAACCTCCATATTTCGAAATTCGACATAATTCGAATTTTTTAACACATCAAGGACCGAAAAAACCAATTCCATACAAATGTTTCAATAATTCGAAATAATTCGTAATTCGAAATAATTTTTAGCCCGATTCTCAGAGTATCAATGCATTTTTGTCGATATAATTCGAAATAAAACTTAAGAAAAGGAAACGAAATCAAATTTACGAAAATATGTCCGTTGCCATGCCGGCTTGTTTACAAACATCGTGCGATCGTGAGCATGTCGACGGGGCGTAGGGTATTGTCGCCGAATTCGGTCCATCCTCCCTCGGTTCATCTCCCGCACGCGTTTGTTTCTGTCCACTCTTGCCCACGCCTTATCAGATTCCCTTGGGCGTCGGCCTTCCGTGGTTATGTCTCGGTTTGCAAGTTTTATGCGGAAAACGCGTTCCAATATTCCTATGCTTCGTTGCTTGTTTTCGTATTCGATTGTATTTTTCATCTCTTTGTCACTAGTTTAAATGACATTCTTAGTTTAATAATTGCGAGAGAGACTATATTTAAATTTGTTGTAAGAAAGTTTTTTTTATTTACTCTCTAATGGCTCCGATACGTGGTACATATATGACTCTGACTTTTGCTGAAAAAGTGTCTTTGCTGCAAGACATTGACAAGAAGTCTGATTCGTAAGGAAAACTGGCATCAAAGTATGAGATTCCGAACTCGTCTTTATCTGCAATTTAAAAGAATTGGGCGAAGATTTAAGAATGTTTTTATAATTTAAAGGGAGTGTTACACGCCAGCGTTCACGTCCTACAAAAAACGAAGACTTCGAAGAAAAATTGTTCGAGTTTTTTTCACAAGTACGAGCGGCGAATATACCCGTAACATGCCCAATGCTTATTGAAAAGGCAAAGAGTCTAGCAAACACTTTGAACATTGAGGATTTTAAAGCGTCCAATTGGGGGTTGGATGGTTTAAAAAAAACGCCAGAATATTGTTTTCCTCGCAGTTTCTGGCGATGCACAAAAAATTAATGAAGGGGGTGTGACGACCTGGCTGCAAAATAATAAACATGTTTTGGAGAAGTATCCGCCCAAGGACATTTGTAATATGGATGAAAGGGGCATTTTTTCAACATATTGCCCGATCGTACTTTGGCTCTCGGAGGCGAAAAATGTCACGGCGGCAAACGTAGTAAGGAGTGTCTCACCGCCGTTCTCTGTACCAATATGAATGAGTCAGATAAAGAAAAACATGTAATTATCGGAAAATACGCCAAGCCATGCTGTTCCAAAGGTATTAATCGTGATCATTTGCCGGCAATTTACGAACATAACAAAAAGGCGTGGATGACAAGAGATCTATTCAAAAGTTTTTAAATCGTAACTTTTTTTTGACACTAGACAACTGTTATGCTCACCATGTGGCTCAGATAAATGCACCCATTGTTGAGTTGCTATATTTGCCGCCGAACACAACCAGTATTCTCCAGCAACTCGACCAGGGCATCATTTAAAATTTAAATAGCCATTACAGAAAAAACTATTGTCTTCAAGCTTGGTGCAAATTACAAATGGGTGTTCGTGGATGATTTATGAAAAATGACGATTTTAGAAGCGTGTCGGGCCTTGTCACCGGCGTTGCAATTGGTAACTCCTCAGACCATTGCCAATTGTATTAAGAAAAGCTGGCTATCATCGCAGCCGGCAGAGGTGTTCGAAGGTAAAGAAGCAGAGGAAGTAATCTACAGCAATATATTGGGGCCTGTCAGTTTCGGAGACTTCGTTTCCTTCGATAATGGCTTGGCTACGTCTGTTTTGTGTATCACCCGACGCTCGACGAATCGAAAACCGTTGCGGGTGATGGCGACGAAGAAGACGATGAGGACAATGTCGATGCTAGGTTGGATGTGCCATTTCCATCTAAGGAGGACGTTTTTAAATCTTTGGATACCCTTCAAAGATACGTGTCAGGGATGCCAGACGTGCCGATAGATATATGTGAAAAAATTGACGCCATTGCGCAATATAATGGGCTAGGGAGTGCCCCGAAATCGGAACGGGAAAATAAGTGACTTTTTAAAATGTTTAAATTAATATTTTGTTACAATCTTTCGTTTATTTACTTTTAAGTTGAAACAAGTGACACAAACTTTTAACATTTGGTGGATTTTAATTATATGCTCATATATGTTTCAATATTAATATGTGCAATCGTAAGTTTGGATTTTATTCATCAGCATCATATTTTGAGGTATGTATGCGTACTAAATGCTTTTCTTTTCTGTATTTTAATATGGTGCCATATCCTTTTGTTTTCCTGTAATTTATATTTGCATTTTTTAAATTTGATAAATCACACTTTTTTAAATATGTAAAGATAGAGACTACGGCGAAATTGATGTTAAATAGAATTTACTCCTTAACCGTAAAATTCAAAATTAGAGACACAATGAAAATGAGGGAGGAAAGGCAGGAAAAGGCAAAATACAATAAAAATTATAAACTTTTGTCTTTTCCTGCCTTTCCTCCCTCTTTTTCATTGTGTCTCTAATTTTGAATTTTTCGGTTAAGGGGTTAATTCTATTTAACACGCTTTTTTGAAAATTTCAAATTATAGATGTTCTACGTAATTCGAAATGCTTTTTCTTTGGTCCCCTAAATTTCGAATTAACCAGGTTTTAATGTATAACAGATTAGATTTATATATATACACATACACGCGCAGTAAACCCTCTTTAGTACGAACTCGGCTAACATGACCATTCAGTTTATACGAACAAATACTTTCCCCGGCCATGAATGTATGGATTAATGTATGTGAGTTGGTTGGTTAACACGAAATTCGCTAAAGACAAACTTTGAACATAATTTGGAAACGAAGAACTCAAGTAATCGGTTAACACTAACACTTGTTTTAGTTAAACGTATTTTAGAGCCGGAAGACTTTGTTTCCGGCATGTAAAGAGATTGCTTGTGTAAACAGTTCAATACGCGGATGCAGCGGAGTTCTAAAAAGGGTGATTCAGCAACTGTCTTCATTCCTGGCTCTACCTAACTTGATCTTTTAGTTGTTTCATTTTTAATTAGTGCCTCAAACAGGGGAAGGCGTGACAAACGTAGACATTTTCATTATGTCAAAATGGCTGTTTGCGTTCCTTGAGGTAATTTTTTTCAGTCGAAGAGATTCCCGAGAAAGAAATAAGGAAATTATTTTATCTGTTATCATCACTCACGATGAACAGCTGTGTGTCTTGCTGTGATTGCAATTCCAATGAGGATATACGACTGTTAAATGTTCAAATTTGCAAGGTGATTAGAGCTTACGGATCTTCTGAACCGTTTACCGCGCCCCCCTCTCCGACAGCTACCGATACTTCGAAGCCCTCCCCTCATGTTGAAATATTAAAACTCTAATGTACGAAGTATTTATTTTATTTGTTCATCACAAGACAATTCCACCACCGTGAATTTTATAAATAATTAGCTTTAAACAAAAGCCCTTTATTATAGAAAATAATTATTGACGCTCAGAAATAATGAAGAGTGTGATGAAATCGAAATTGAACGACCACTCTCGAAAAGGACAGCGTTATAGCAAAGATCTTTTCTCAACCAGGAACACAGGTTGACTATCACTCAGGAAAAAAAAACAGTCGATGGTTACTTTTTGGATGTGACAGTCTTTATTGAGAATGGACTAAGTAAACACATCCTCGAATTTGGGAATGGGGAATTGGGAATGGCAGCTGACGTCATAACGAAGGGCAAACAAAACTATTCGGTGATTTATATCGTGCGCGACTGGTGGGCAGAGAGCAATGTGAAGTAGGGAAAACCCCTTGAAAAACAATAAACGCTTACACAAAGAGTATCCCAGACCTATGAATCAATAGACAGAGAACTCGAGGAAAAGTTCTGGGAAGGCATGGAACAAGAGTTAAGTATGAGGCTATAAAATTAAGAAAACGAAAAGCGCACGGCCTAAGAAACCCCCAGTCCGCCACCACTCTGTTTAGGTTGTTATTTTTGCATTTTTATGAACTCTACGAAGTTCTGAGTCGAGAGATATCCATATTGCCTCTATTTGATGAAAATAACTTGTATACCCCGTCGTCCACTCCCCTACCCGCCCTTTGTTTTTGATTTTTTACGCATATTTATAATCTACATCAGAGCTTCTCAACCTTATTGGATGTACGAAACCCATTAGAAACTGGACGCCGCTTCGCGGAACCCCACAATGCTCTTCACACAAAATATCCAAGGAATATAATACAATAACAAAGTAAACAAACCATACAGGAAAACAGTTAAACTTTACTCTGATGCCCCCTAAAATACTAGCGTAAATGACATCAAAATTAGCGAATAACAAAAACAAACAAAAAAGTCAAATGACAAATAATGAAATAAGATCGGTACAGAGGCCCTCCCAAGACTATATTTTAATGTTTGACTATGTGCTAAAGAAAAATATAATAACACTACCATCTAACAGAATGTTTATCTGGTAAAATTAAATTGCAGAAAGATTAAAAAAAATTAAAATGTACTACAAAAATTGTAGAAAAAGAAGAATTATAATAATGGATCGTTTATCAAAAATAGTAACTTAAAGATAGGTGAAATAGTTGAATTGGGTATTTTATGGTGCACCAGAACGAAAACTGATAAATGATAAATTAATATTGTTACGTTTTATTAAGTGGCGTACCGGACACCACCACAACTTCCGCGCATTGGGGGGCATCGCCAAAGGAGGCCCAATTTTTTGTGAGGATCTTAAATAAATTTTTCCGGAACTTTAATTTTGTTTTTTCGGAAAGGGGAATGCTGCACATTTTCTGGTACGCCACTGGTTTCATTTCGTATAAAAAAATAAAAATATATTGTTTACCAAACTCCATCTTCCAAAAGGGAGGTGATAGACAACTAAATGGATATAATCAAGTAATTTTAACGTTGCGGTAAAATTTATTTATTTATTCCTTTTTACGAAGAAATTTTGCCACGTTTTCGGTGGTACGCGAAAAGAAATGTTTGGGAACAGCTGCTATAGAGCGATGCCCAGGTTTTCACGTAAGGCGACAGTTTTCGGCGGGAAAATTTCTTTGGACAAGTTCTTTTAAAAACTTGAAAGAAATCCTGCAACACATTCACCAACACGAAAATCACCACCAAATTCAACTTTAGACTCTCCATCTAAATCAATTTCAAAGTTTTCTGATAACAGCCCCTTTACCAACGACGAATAACTCTCTACCCCATAATAACGCTTCAACTACCTTGAGTAAATGGGGAAGATAATTTTAGGTAAGAAATATTTTTTAAATTGTTATTTTAAAGTTTTATGATATTTATTTGCTTTAATATATTGTATGCATGTTTAATTTAATGTTAGTGAATTTATAAATACAATGGTGCAATATTCCAACTTTATTTCGAGTGAAAAAATGTGCTTTTCCATTTCGGTAGCGCATCTCCATTTATAACATCAGTTTATATGGAAATTGACCGTCCGCTTAACGTACATCCGCTTAACGAACGAGTTTTCAAGATCGTAACCTGTACTCTAAGCGGACGCTGCCTGTGTATATGTATATATATCATCATCATAGGCATTCTGTCTGTAGACAGGTCCGTGATTATTCTTGGTTAAACCTGGTTCTCCATATACTCCTGTTTTCCGCTGTCTTCATATCTTGATAACTATCTTTCCCTTTCAAATCGTCTAACAACTGAAACCTTTTCCTACCTCTTTCCCTTTTTCCATATAGTTTTCCTTCTAACACGTCTTTAATCATACTCTCTCTCCTCAGGTAATGTCCAATCGAGTTGGCCTTCCTCTTTCTAATACTCTGTGTAATCATTCGCTTCTCTCCTACTCATAGTAGCACTTCATCGTTTTTCATCCATCTGTCCATTTTATCTTCAGCATTCTCCAGTCCATATTTCAAAGCTTTCCAAGTATTTGATGTTATTTTTCCGTAGCGTCCATGATTCTACCCCGTATAAAGCTACACTCCATACATTGCATTTTATGAACTTCTTGTAAATATATTCCTTTATATTCCCTTCAAGTAGGTGTTTCTTTCTTCTGAAAGCCGCTTTTGCTTTTCCTATTCTAGTCCTGATCTCATCCGTACATTTTGCTTCTCTTGTTATGATGCTTCCAAGGTATTCTGAAACTTGTTCTAAAGGCTTTTCTCCAATACTTATGCTCAGATTCTCTTCTTTGCCCGATATTCGAGTGACCTTGGACTTTTCTGTATTTATTTATTTCCATACCGTATTTTCTACCTGTTATTACTAGTCTATTTATCATTTTCTGGAGTTCCTCTTCCTTTTTTGCTATAAGTACTTGGTCATCCGCGTATTTTACTGTTCTTATAATCCTTCCTCCAATTTTGAAATCTCCTGTGCCTTGTAACGCTTCCTGCATTATACTTTCTCCATATATATTGAATCGAGTCGGCGATAGGGAGCAGCCCTGTCTTACTCCTCTACCGATATTTACTCCGCAGGTGTCCACATTCTCAAACCTGACCTTTACAACTTGATTTACATATAGATTCCTGATCAGTCTCCTTTCTTTCCAGTCTACACCTATATCCTTTAATATCTTCATCAACTTTACCCATTTTACTCTATTAGTCTGTCAGTCTACGAAACACGCAGATATCTTGACTGTACTCTACTGCCCTTTCTGATATGATTCTTCCCTATAGCATCTCTAGTTCCTCGTCCTTTTCTGAAACCGAATTGATCTTCTCTTAGCATTTCTTCCATTGTTACTTCTAGGAAATCCCGAGGCCACTCTCCCGTGCCGTAAATCTTATTGATTAATTTCGTGATCGTTTTTAGTCCTGATCCCATGACTTTAAGTACATCGGCCTGTATTCCATCGTTGCCTGTGGCTTTCCCTTACTTTAGTTTCACTATCGCATTTTCTACTTCGCTCTCCATAATACTTGGTCCTAAGTTGCCTTCTTCAATGTTTTCCTCATTTTCCAGTTCTATTTTTGCCGCTCCTGCCTGTTTGCTGTATAGTTCCTTAATATATTCTTCCTATACCTGTGCTACATCCTATGTTTCTGAGACTATGTTCCCATCCGTATTCATAATTCCTTTACCACGAATTCCATTAGACTTCTTATCTTCTAATCCCAGTGCCCTAGCGTACATCATATCGTACCGTACTAACTTCTCTATTTGTTGTATTTCATCACATTTTTCTTTAATCCAATTTTCTCTAGCTTTATCTGTTACCCTTCTCAACTCATTGTTTATACGTCTATAGTTGGCTCAACTCATTGTTTATACTTCTATAGTTGGCTCTACCTTCTTCACTGTTAACCCTGTCGCTGCTATCGACGCATATATGCGGGCGGGCAGAGCGGTGCCTTGACTGCTAACGACGCATATATGCGTTTCAATCTTTTCCGTTCGGTGCTCAAAAAAGATGAAAATATTTTTTCGAGATGGTTAATAATCAATATGAATGTAAATGATTGACAAAATAACTTTTAAAATATAATGAGACTAAAAGACGAATGAAAGAACGTAGACGCGGAGCTTCTAGAGAAAGTATTCAGCACAGGCGTGCTTCAAGGTCACTGAACTCGGCGCGCACGGCTGACGCAGAAACTAAAAGTCCTTAGCAGCGAAAGGGTTAATGTTTTTCCATTTTCGTCTCATCCATTTTCTCCAGCTTTTCCCTAGCGATCCATGGTTTTCTGATTTTCTTCTCTTGTTTTCCAATCTCTTTATCCAAGGTATCCTTGATACTGCTTTTAATTTCTTTCCATTCTATACCCACGGTCTTTGGTTTGTTTTCCAAATTTCTTAGGCGATTTTTCAACTTGATGCTGACTACATCCTGCCTTTCTTTCAGTTTCTCTAGGTCCCAAGTCTTTCTTTCTCTTCTCGTTTTTCTTATCTGTTTGAGCTTTGTACTTACGTCAACTATTAGAAGGCGGTGATCTAAATCAATGTCTGCTCCTGGTAATGCCTTGGCGGTCTTTATGCTGTTCCTGAATGTTTGTTTTACTAGGATGTAATGTATTTGGCATCTAATTCTATCTCCTGGGCTATTCCATGTGTATAACCTTCATTTATGGCTTTTGAACCATGTATTAGTCACTACAAGGTCATTATTGATGCAGAATTCTACCAGTTTATATATATCTTGAAAAATACGTCTCATGGTCAGGAAAATGAGAATTATACAGCTAAATAAAGAAATATTAGATCAAATAATAGAAACCTTTAATTAAAATAATAGTTCTAGACGATGACGCAGGTGTTTAAACTTAAAAATCAAAACATTGGTCTTCCTCCCCGAGATATCAAATTAAATTGTATCGAATTTAATAAAAATTATATAACAGAGTCACGGCTTATAAAGCAACGGTATTATTTACCGAGAGAGTTAGTTGTTTGAAATCGTGTTAAATATCTTTCCATTTGAAGAGTAACATTCAGCACTTCGCAAGCAAAATCGTTCACTGTCGCTTTCATCCTCAACGATGACAACAGTGCTCGAATTGGAGAATTTTAACAACGGCAAGTCTAGTAACCGAAACAATCCTTATGAATTTTTTTAACAACGGAAGTGCTATGGGATTCATTTTGTATCAAGTGAAACGGCATTATCATGCACTCCCGCTCAACTCGAGCACTGGTTGGCATGATGTAACGTTTTCAAGAGAAATGATGGAAAGAAGACTCTAGTCACTGGACATCCAAGAGAACATGAAACTGTTATCACTGTGCATCGTAGAATTTTTAAGGCCTAGATACATGGGATTTTAGTTCTAATCTGGTAGCCATCCCGTAACATAGAAGAACCACTCGATCACATAGAAGAATATTGGTAAATAGTACTATGAGATCAAATTGAAGCTGCCATTCCTCAGCGTAAATTAAGTATGAAGAAAGTGATTAACGAAAATGATAGTCATATCCCGAATGTTTTAATCGCCTCTCTTTTATCCATGTAAATTTTAATAACGCAATTCGGAACGCCGTCGTTTTGAATGTGAAGTTTAAGCAACTGTAACTCTGTTTGTAACGATATTGTTTGAAGACAAATCTTCCGCCATTTAATTGTAAGATTTTCAAATCTATACCTATACCTATTATACAGGGTGTCCGAGAAAGAGTGTGGACACATTTCAAACATTTGTATTGAGAAAATGAATGAAGCTACAAGAGAACGGTTTTCACCGCATGAAAGCAGAACGCTGAAAGTTTTACATAGGCTACTTGTTCTATCGAGATGGATGTCCTATCTTATTTGTGGAAAACACCATCACCAGTACCTGCTACCTTGATATTCTTGAATTGTACGCACTTCCGCAAATGCAGGAAATGAATCCACTGGTCGTATTCCAACAAAATGGAGCGCTGCCATATTGTGATTTAACCGTTCGAAAACTTCTGGACGCAACTTCTCCTGGAAGATGGATCGGAAGAGGTGGGCCCGTTGCATGACCTCCAAGATCGCCGGATTTAACGCCCATGTATTTTGTCCTCTAGGAATACGTAAAGGACAAGTTGTACCGCACACGAGTCACTTCTTTAGAATATTTGAAAGACTGCATTGACCATGCTGTGGAAGGAATCTCACCTGAAATGTGTGACATCGCTTTCCGGGCATTTGAATACCGGATGGCCATTGCGCGAGGAACAAGGGAGGATCAGGTTGATGTGCATTAAAATGGAGAAAAGTGGAGAAAAAACCTTTAGAGTTTGTTTCATGTAGTGAAAACTTTACTCATCTAGCTTTGTTCATTTTCTCAATAAAAATCTTTAAAATATGTCCACTATTTACGGACACCCTATACACACACACACACACACACATATACATATATATATATGTTTATTATATATATATATATATATATATATATATATATATACACAAAATAAACAAGTGAGATAACGCGTCATGCGCGGAGTGGTTTCCTCATCGCCACTCCTTCCATCCGTCTGCCCTCCGTTTCACCTCTGTGCCTCCCGTCCAAATATAAATGAGAGAGGGAGAAAATGGAGGGATTCCGACTGAATATTTACGCCTGGATACTGAGTCCCAGTGTCGAATACCTTTCTAGGGGATTTCGCGGGAGAGATCGGATATCGAATTTCTCCCAAGCGAGAGAGAAGGGTAAGAGGAAGGCGGAAGTCCATCCCTTAGGACGAAATATTCAAGGTCTAACGTTTTATAGAAGTTCGAACCTATGAGTCGTATATCGGTTGGTATTGCATCGAAAATTTATCGTTTGAATTTTTTTCCTTCACATTCCAAACGCGAATCAATTCCAATTTCGAGGGATAACCTAGGAAAAAATAAAATTAGAAAAAGTCGAATTCATGAAATTCTCGTTCCAAGTGTGGTTAAAACGCGAAATTTAAATCTAGAATCTGTCGCTACTTCCGATTGGAGCTCGTCGGAACGATGATTTTTTTCTCTGTTTATCGGTGACCCTGAGAATTAAATCATAACTTGAAATGGAATGCAGACTGCGCCTTCCCCTTGCAGATTCGTAAAACTCGCGAATGTGTTAACGTGTGACTTCCGTCGGTGACTTTACGCCAGACCTGTCCAACCCATAGGTCGCGGACGACATGTTGCCCACCAGGTGCGTCAATGTTTCCCACGAAGCTTCAAGCAATAAGAGAGTTTCAAAATCGTATAAAAGTTTTGCTGAAATTCATTTCAAATACTTTTCAAGATAATACAGCCAATCAAATTTTGAACAATTTCAAGTGAAGTACTACTTTTTAAGAAATAGAAATAATTGAATTGAGAACAGACTTTCCATTGAAATCAGGGCCATCGCAGCCATAAATTTGGTCTTAGTGATATTAAGAAATACCACTTCTAAATTACGCCTCTCTTAGACTGAATACGTAATTTGTTTTCAAGTACATTAGTGAACCTGACTTTTATAGTATTTAAATTATTCAATCAACTTGCATACCAATGCTGGCGGTGAAAATTTTGAATGACAGTATGAGAACAGCTTTCACGAAATGCGATAAAATTCAATGTCAGATTTCAGTTATGGATTCTAAAAAATAAAATAACTCGCTTTTATGTAATAATATTCTTATTTAGATTTATTTCATTTTTTAACGATATTAATATGCGGATATGAATAAATAATGTATGTTTCCTGCGCCTTGAAAGTTTTTAGTTGAAGTTCCCCGCTGATCTTAAAAGGTTGGACAGGCCTGCTCTACGCGCCTTAGGTTTAGCGAGTCATTTCATAACGCTGAAAGGTCTTCTGTTATTCATTTCAGTGCGCAACATATGATTTATGCTTCAGGAGAGAGCCGATTTATTTTATTGAACTGTCGCTACTTCCCAAAGATCAGATTCTCTTTTATTAATATCAGGAATATTTTGTTAGATAATGTCAGCGTTTGTTTTTCTGTCAATCAGCCGACCATTCCAAGCAAACAAAAGGAAAATGTTGAACCTCCGAAACATAATCCGGATTTCATGAAAAGAATTCGGATTTTTTCGTGTCAGATGAAAGACTCTAAAACGTCGAATAAACAGGTAATGCCGTATCTCTCTGACGTATAAAAGCATTACAATTAAACCACGTTGAAATGTGTCTCAATTTTCTGATCAATGGCATCATGAGACTGAACAAGTAAGATACCCTTGCTAAAGCAGTTGGTGGAATCATCTTTTCTTAAAAAACTTCAGGGTTCTGGTTTGCCTCCTCCTTTGACAAGGCGACAACCGTTGGAATACAGATATTACCTAGATCTCATCTGTAAAAACTCCATTCTTCTAGCTCCAGTAGTTTGGCTACAATATCATTTCAAAGTCTCGAATTTTCCAAATTTTAAGCTATCTATCTATCGGATAGTCTATGAACTGCTAGGAAAATTCATAGATCAATAAGAGCTATGTAATCCAAAAAGAATTTTCCAAATATATCTTGAAACATAAAAGTTTATCGTCTACAGACGGACAGACAGAGTGATTACAGGAGTACGTATTATGTTTTATAAGAATTATAATGCTAACGAAATCACAACCTTTTTATCCTTTATGTTAGGTATAATTTGGGTGATCCTGCGCAAACCACGGAACCATCCGTGTTTTCTTTTAATATAAACCGCCTCCTCCTAGAATGGAAACGAAAGAAATAAAATAAAACTGAATGACCTCCTCAGTTTTATTTTGAGGAATTATTGCGCAGCCCACTATCAACTTGAATGAATGGCTGCCGCATTTGATCCCCTCTGTGGGAACCCGCCGCGAAACATTTGCACTCTCTTCCAAATTTTACTATCCAGATGACCAGTTTGCCCGGATCGCACGACCCTTATCATGCACACGCGTCGAATGTCTGTAAACATAGGTCGGTATCCTCTCCGATTCGTTTCACAACTTGTAACGTGGACCGAATCTATCTCCTCATTTATTTACGAAACTTGGGTTTGTTTTCATTTCCAATTCGGGTCTCTTTTGAATTATTCAGTTATTCGGGGACATTTATTGGCAGAGATATTGCAGAACTGTATAGAATCTGAAATGTTAGTAAAGATTTCTACGAAAGTTGAGTAGAAACCTATTCTATTTGAAGCGATGTTCAGATACGTCAACGATTTGAATTTTAGGTCATATGATCAATTAAATATAATTTTAGTATTGTAAATTCGGCGTTTATAATATGGGAATTTTCTATTAATACCTCCGTAACTTGGTTTAGTCCAATGAGGTATATTTCACAAACCAGTTTCTTAGGCTCATCGAAGAAATGCTGTTTTGGTTCACACTTCTATCTTAAGCGGTAGAAGCAGCTTCATGTAACATTTATATGATTGAATTTATGGATGACCGTAAAATGATTAGTGAGAAGTAAAGTTCAGGAATTTATGTGTATTTATGGCTAATCAACCTCTTGGATTATTGTTGGGTTCAGGAATTTTTATTATAATCCTTGTCGGACGCGTTATTATCGTGTAATTGAAAAATTGAGTAAATAACTTTTGTTCAGTATAATCTCTTCCCCTCTCTATTAACACATGCCCCTGATGATTTCTTTTTCATGCATCTGTATTGTAAATCCTGTGAACAAATATTTTCAATTTTTTTATAAAACAGGATGATTGATTTCACAGTCTTTCATATTTGTTAAAGCAACTTTCCAGCGTATTTAGCGCCTCTTGCACCTCAGCTTCTTTTTAGCGGTGATGGATCAAAATCTTCCTCGCTATCTCCAATCCCCGATTCTCCCATTCATACTTGTTCCTCAAATTCCTCTTTTGGAGCACCACCAATCAGATCATTATAACCTTTAACAAAGTCATAAAAAGGTGCTTGAACCTGCATTTTGAATTTCTATACATGCAAAGGAATTGTTTTTATATTGTTATAGCCCCATGTTTTTTTCGAATTCGCTAATTATAAGTGGTTCCAATTTTTACTGTCATCTGGATTAGTAGAGAAAAGGTCGGAAAACCTTTTTTCTCTCCTTTCCTCCGTGATCACTGCAATAAATTGAAAATAAATCCAGCTTCATTAGCATTGAATGTCTTTCGGTTTTTTACCCCTTTAGATTGTCCGCAATGTAACTTTCTGCTCTTCTTGAGCACTAATGCTTCTTCTCCGCACATCTTCAATAATGCTAGTTTCCAACGCGCTTTGAATCTCTCTATCATACACATGGATACAACGCGGCGACGATTAGGCCTTATTTCAATGCCCATTTGAACATATTTAGGAGTAAACGTGATTGATAATTTCGATATGTGGGTATAGCTTATTATTATCACAGAAGTATATTGCCGATAATATTTACGAGGGGCTACGAAAATACGGAGGTTACGAAATAAAGAGGTATTTTAGCTTTATAATCGTCCTAAGTCGGGTGGCTACAAAGGAAATTTACGAATTGAGGAGTTTTACGGTTCAGCGAGTCGCTAAGTGGTGGTTATCAAAACGTCACCGAGTTTATTGAATTGGCGTTAAAAGGCGGATCTGCTATTCTCTCCCTCCGCTCTCACCTCCCTCCCCTAACAATGCTGCGCTCGCGTTCTAGAAAGAAATCTGTCGGAACGGATTTTTCGCCAGAAATTTTCCTATAACAAAGAAACTACCGAGTAAAAAGTTTCTTTCTCGTCGTTTTTCTTTAGAAGGTTGAGCACGGAACATTGGCTGGCGTGGCAGATGAGTAAAAATTCAACGAGGTTATATGTTTGTCAGCAAAAATATAAAAAAAAGTATGAGAGTCCCATAAGTGAGGCTGCTGAAAATTTTATAGAACTGCCTTCAGCGGAGCATCATTTGTTCGGGAAAGCCATCGGAAAGAATAATCAGATATCGCACCATTCCCAATAACAGGCTGCTCGCGCTGCATATTATAATTTTCCTTTTCCTTGTGGTTGAACTAGTTATTGGAATGAAATTTCGCGTTGCTTTCAGCATCATATTAAAAGTTTTTCCATTACTCGGCTCATGATTCTCTGTCATATCATAAATTTTAATAAAAATGGCTTTAATCTGGAAAGTTTTCCCTTTTTTGCCACGTGTACATATTTTACGACACTGCTTGTATTTTCCAATATAAATCCATTTGCACAAAAAGGAAATTGAAGTAGTACATATTTTATATTTTGTAGCTGACGGAGCCAATTCTTTGCATTTGCACTCTCTTTAAAACGCATACCGCAACAAAGTTACTATTTTCAGGATTCATGAAAGTTGAGAAATGCACCATACTAATTAATATCCGTGACATTTTATTAATAACTTTTTTACGTTCAGGAAATTTATACAATCAAACCACTTCAAAATAATTATCTTACTAAAAATGGGAGCTGTAGGAGGCCCAATTAGCTCTACGATACTTTTAATCGCTCCAGAAAAAGTAAAAAATGATTATTCTTCTGCTGAAACTATTCAATCATACTACCTGGGTGTGGCTTGTGTTCGACGGGTAATTGATGTACGGTGATGGCCAGTCTTTTAAAAGGAAACAGCTTTCTCGTTTCAGTTGTGGCTAGAGAATGACACATTTTCATATCCTGTGTCATCGTTTGGTTGTCGTATTGCTGTCAAAAGCACACCTCGTGCTATTTCCTGTCACTTCAAGGCGCTTCGAATAATAATGGGAATCCCACGTTTGTATCGATTGTTCCACTGAGCGTCAGAATTTCCTAACGCTAACACGTTTCACGCTTTACTTACTAAGGATTGCATCAACTATGTATATGGTGACTTTATACTTTTTATTTATGTGTTAACTACATCTATAAATAAAATAAATTATAAACAAAAGTAGTGTAGAATATTCACGAAACACGGAGAAAGTAATTGGAAACATGTCCTCAGATGGCTCGAATGTGCAGAAACAATCATTTTGTCAAGCATAACGGCGTGTAGGCGAGGCCAACCCGGGAGTGACTGCTAAAAATGGAGGCCTGTTCTTGAAGAAAAATGCGAGTGGAACTCTGACGACAAAGCCATTTCAACAGAAAAATATCATTCAATCAACTGAAAACCATAAGGGTTGAAACTTTAGGACGAAATTTATAGTAATAAATAATTTAAATCGATGCTGGATTCATCGTCTAAAAATTTAAAACAGATTTCTTTTCTCCATCAAAAAAACTAATAAACTTCATGAGAAAATCGCGCTTATTTCTCTATGGCATAATTTTAAGTAGACAAATTTAAAAACGTGTAACTAAATAATTTATACATATGAATATATTCGAGTAACGAGGATTTCCGTGTTTTATGAAGTTTTCAGGCATTTAGGAAGCCTTGAAATAAGACTAGACATCGAAATTTTCGGCTAACGTGAAGGTTTAAGGAGTGAAATCACCTAGCAAAGTTGTCTGGCTCACCCTTTGACTAGAAAAATAAGCGGTATAAAATAATTTTATAGCGAATGTTAATGTTATTCGTATGGATTCACGAGTGTTGGAATAAAAGAACGTATTTTTAAGAAACTAGCATCTACAATCCTTACCGCTTCATGTGTCGCCTAAAACACAGAAGCTGAAAGTAGGGTCATACCTATACTAAGGCAAATCTAGGCGTCCGCCCTGGGTTTCAAGCTTCGATCCTACGACAAAGAAAGTCAGTAATTTGGCGGTTAATGGACAGGGGATCTTCGCCTCTCTAGGAACGATCCTGGATGTAGCGTCGCTCGTGTGTTAAAAGCACATTTGTCGTGTTCCGAATGTTTTTTATAATGTTACCTGTTTTTTCCTTTTATCCCCCGTGTATCGTGCTTGTGTCCTTATATTTGTTGCTAGATACGATTAAAAATTTTTATCGAAGGGTGCCTACAAACAGCCTCTTACCCTTTAATCCTCCGAATGCTTTCATCGAAGATGTGACAAATCGGTGGGAGCTGATTGAAGTGATAAGGTTCCAAATTAATACTTCTTGTCAAATAAATGAAGAGATATTGTTAGCCTTTTACGTACATGTATTACACCTCTGTATCTCTGCTTAAAAATCAAGTAAGATACCTATGCTAAAGCAAGAGGTGGAAGCACGCTTTCTTTCAAATTTGTAGCGTTCTAGTTTGCCTATCCCTTTGGGTAGGGAACAAAACGCACCATTAGAATTTCGACCCTTTCCATGCGTGAAAACGTCACTCCTGTGGCTTCAGTAGTTTGGCTACAATACCATTTAAAAGTTATGATTTTTTTTAATTTGAAGCCGCCTATCGGAAAATATATGAACTAATTGGAAAATCCAATCAATGGAATATTCATAGATCAATAATTGCTATTTAATTCAAACAGAATTTTCTAAATATCACTTAAAACAACAAAGTGATCACATTAGCACGTGCTAAAAACAATCAGTCATGCGGGCATATAAGTCACCACTTTATGTGCTCGATTTCATTTTCCACTTATCAAGCAATTCATTCTGCTATTTCGTGTGCACAGGAAAGCATATGGTTTGTCTGAAAGGCGTGGACGAGGTAATCTAGAGTGATAGGTGGAAAACTTGAGGGGGTGAGAAGCGAGAGTATTCAGTGTTTTTAATTGGCCACCCTGCTGGTGAGAGGGATGGGCAATTGCGCGAGAATGGACCGGGGGACGGGGAAAACTGCAGCCAAAGAAGGAGACGGAAGGGGGAGGGAGGATGAGGAAAAAGGGAGAGCGAATTATCCCTAAGAGCAGCAGAGTACGAGATCGCGAAGGGTTGAAGGGCAGGAAAGGGGGCGGGGGAATATGCGTGGCAGAGGTCAGAGCTGCGGGGGAGGGGAAGGGGGAGGGTGGAGGGAGGGAGAAGAAGTAATTGGAGCTTCTAGATGTGAAGTGAAAAGGACGGGGTGGCGAGAGTAGTGCGTCATTGGGTGTGGCCCCAAGATACTGGGTACGTACGAGGGATGAGGAAAAACCGGGGCGAAAAATATTGCGTCTCACGACGCTATCGGTAAGACAGAACAAGCGTGTGCGGATACAAAACCCTCGTCCGTAATTAAAGCGACAGTGGGCGCACAAATATGGGAGCTGGAAACCAATCTAGGGATTCAGGGGTTCTATTTCCCAGGAAATAAAGTTGTTGAACATTTTACGATGAGATTTAAAATAAATCTTTGAAAATAAATATGCGAAAGCGAGAGATGAAATCGACCTGAAAGCTACGCATTTAAATTTTGTTTAAGTCTTCGCAATATTTCGTTCCTAAGGTGGAATGAAAACGTTTCGAATCTTATTCGGCTTGAAAGGGAAAGATGAATTTGTTTAAAATCGCGTGTGATTTTTATATCGTTTGAACTTTAAAATATGTGGTTATTATTTCTTTCATGAAACATTGGAAACAAACCTTGTTTTAAAATATATTTAATCAAGTCCACAAAACCCTTAATAATGCTTCATTTCATTGAGAAGATTACAAAAGAGTCGTTAACTTAATTTTGTATTAATGATATATATATTATATTAATTATTGTTATTATACTTTTTAATTAAACGTTAATAATTAATTACTAATTAAGTGGCAATTTTTTCTTGTCATTTTCCAACTAATTTTATTTCAAATATCTACATGAACCTATTAATTTATATGCCCAAATTATTATAATTTTATTAAAAACATTATGTTATGTTACATTGCATCTAGGCGTTCATTTTAACGAGTCTGTAGGTGAAACCGTTATGCGCTTATACTGCAAAATTAAAATTTCTTTCGCTAGTAATCGTTTATTTGCATTTGACACAAAAATAGAGATAAATCATACTATATATAAAAATAATTTAGTGTCTGAGGCGGTGACCGGTCAAGTATAAGTATGTATCTATAACTCAAACAGTACATAACGTAGAGACAAGTGGAATGTGTCATTTTAACCGCAATAAATTGTAGGCAACCTAAGTTGTTTGGATCAACTTGCTTATAAATATTTTCTGTTTTCATTTTTAGGCGTTCTTTACCAGCGAAGCGGTAATAGCGGAACGCCTTATGGGCACGTCTGGTCCGTCCGTCCGTCGTAACTTTCATCATCTAAACCGCTGGATTTAATTAGGTATGAGTGATCTTTATTCAAATTTATCGCCAAATTGTGTTTTTGAACTGAATCCGTCAATTATAACTTCTATACATAATCTCCATCTATATAAAACTCAACCTGTCTGGCTGGCTGACTGGGAGTCTGCCGTTTCCTCAAAATATTTCTCGCTTAATATCTTCGGATCTACAAAGCCTAACGAGCTGAGATTTTCACAATCGTTAAACCCCATGAGGTGGTCGCTACAAAATAAAACATTTCGAATTCGACTCCGGGAGACAATTATATTTTCCCATAAGTTTACACGGGATTTTCGATTTTTCAAGGTACAAGATTTTTTCTTTCATTCATCAAAATATATAAAAATCTACCAATTTTCTCCATTTTTGCTTTTTTCGACGGCTAGAACAATAAAATATCTTATTCTTGCGATGTGTAGATGTTATATGGAGGAATTTGTCACAAATACGCTTTTATTTTCGTAATTTTATCGCTTTTTCGTACTCTTACCGGGTGTTGCCAAGTGTTACCAGGGCGTCCCGCATTGTTGCCTCCGATTGAATTAGCGTCTATTAAACCTTCAAATAGACGAAAGAATTACGTTATTCGCTTCGCGCTTTTTATGAAGCATCGAAATTATTGTCGTGGCAGCGTCAAACGTAATAGATTGCAACTTAATTAATTGCAGATAAGTTTGATTGTATAGTTCACCCGTGTGTATTACAGGCAGAAAATTTTCGATTTTTTAAAAAGTGGTAACCCCCAGAGTGCACCAGTCCTTTTGAGTGTTACATTTGTGCCAAAGTTGAGGAATAAATCCAGGTTAGATTTTTAGTAAACCTAAATAATAGTACCATTACTTAATTGCAAACTTAGAGGTTAGAATATTTGTAAGTTTGTAAATATGTGTGATAAAAGATTATTCACTGTAGTTCGCATGCCAGGGTTTGGAAATTGTTTGTTTAATTCTTTTGCACATTTGTTAAGAAATAATATAACCACAAAAAACACCTTTATTGTTTTTTTTTAACTTTGTAAGAATGGTGAATTTGCAAAGACAATTCTGTACAGTGATGTCCCAAAATACTATACTTGGAACCAAAGTGCTGGAAAATTTTTCCGTCGCAAAAAAGGCAATAAGGCACCTGGTTTACCAAATGTCAAATCAAGTGAAAGACTTGGTAGAGTTTGTACTATCCACCCTAATAATTCTGACTGTTATTTTCTACATATGCTACTGCATAGTATTAGAGGACCAACTTCATTTGAAAGCTTACGGACTGTAAATGGAACAGTTTGGCAAAACTATCAATTGGCTTGCAAGGCTTTAGGCCTCTAAGAAGATGATTCACATTGATGTGCTACACTAGAAGAGGCAGCAGTAACTGATTCTCCCAAAAAGCTTAGAGAATTATTTTGTGTACTTTTAGCAATTTGCCACGTTTCTGAACCAGATAAACTATGGTCAAAATACAAAAACTTTCTTTCTGAAGAATTGCTTTCCAAACTATAAACTGAACAACCAGAAAAGGACGTCTCTTACGCAAATGACATACACAATGAATCATTAATACTTATTGAGGATAAAGTTATTTCAATGGGTGGGAAAAACCTTCAAGAATATGGGCTTCCTGAAACAATCCGCAATGAACATTCAGATGATAGAAGTATTTATTTTGTAGAAAAAAATTGTAACATAGAACAACTGATGCATTTTGTTGAACAACAATTAGTACCAGACCAGAATGAAGTCTATCGTAAAATAATCTCAAGTGTTGATGAAAGCGATGGAAAATTATTCTTTGTTGATGCCCCTGGTAGAACTGGTAAGACATTCCTTCTTAATCTAATTTTGGGAAAAATAAGAGCGAGTGGTAGAATTGCAATTGCTGTTGCTTCATCAGGAATAGCAGCCACACTCTTATGTGGTGAAAGAACAGCCCATTCTGCATTTAAGATATCATTAACTCTAAACATAATAGAAAATCCTGTATGCAGTATCAAAAAAGGGACATCTGAGGCTAAGGTTCTTCAAAAATGTGCACTCATTGTGTGGGATGAATGTACAATGTCTAATAAAGCAGCTATTGAATCATTAAATAGAACATTACAGGATATTAAATCAAAGACATTCTTGCCACAACAAGAGAGAGAGAGAGAGACTGTTGATGAAATAAATGAAAACATTCTGAAACATATCAAAACAGAAGAAGTAATATACAACTCAATAGACAGCACACCATCTGATCAATATATTCATTACCCAGTTGAGTTTTTAAATTCTTTGGGATCCTCTGGCATGCCTCCCCATACATTAAGACTAAGAACAGGAGCAATGATATTGCTTTTGAGAAATTTAGATGCCCCAAAATTATGTAATGGCATACGTCTTCAGATGATTTCACTAAAAACATTTATTAGAAGCACTAATCTTGACTGATGGCGCAAAGGGAGACACCATATTTATACCAAGAATACCATTAATACCAAGTGATCATTACATCGAGTTTAAGCGCCTTCAGTTCCCAGTTAATTTGTTTTTTGCAATGATAGTAAAAGAAGCCCAGGGACAGACTTTGCGGGTTTTTGGTATAGACTTACGCACACAGTGTTTCACACATGGACAATTATATGTCACCTGCTCAAGAGTTGGTAGCCCACGTAACTTAACCATCCTAGCACCTGGAGGAAAAACAACAAATATTGTTTACAAGGAAGTATTATAAACGAAAGGTAAAGTATGATGATATATATCACTATTTTAGATTATTTTCAGACAGCCTCCGGTATCTGTTTTATTTCGTTCTTGGACTTTTTTTTCAGTTATGTTATTTTAACCTTCAACAAAATAAATACTGTGCCGCTTTAATATCCCGAGCGAAGCCGGGTACATCTGCTAGTTACTTTAATAAACTTATACTCGTATCTCGTTAAATGGCATCCGTCAAGCAACAATGAATTATCAAACTTTTATCTCCATAGCTCTTATATGATCTGTAAGGTATAGATTGAAACATTATCCGGATAGAGAACAACATTTACTACAAGAAAGTCTACGAGGCCACGTAATTACGAGTGATAGTTTCGGAGATAAAAATTCGAGAAAATCCCCAGCAAAACAACGCATATTTTGTTTACATCGATCTCTAAGACGGTTCTTTCAGCAAACAAAAATTAAAAATCCATATATTTCTCTCCCATTCTCTTATATGAACTGCGAGGTATAGATTAAAAAAATTAATTCAGAGAGTGAACAACATTTACTACAAGATGGTACAGGGACGACATAATTACGACTTATAGTTTTGTAGATTAAAATTCGAGAAAATTCCGAGCAAAACATCACATATTCTGTTTACATCGATCGCGAAGACGGTTCTCTCAGCAAACAACAATTAAAAATCCAAGCGATATAAAGGTGTGCCTTCCTCGGAATTTCTTTCCCTGAAACTGCTGTCCTTACAAACGTCTAGACAGCCGAGTTTGAGACCGTATATCTCGAAAACAACCGCAACGATTTTAATGAGGTGAAAAACAGTGGTTAGAGAATTTATTTTTACGTTAATTGATGTATATCTTAAATTTTTAGTCTATGTTTTTAGTAAATAGGAGATCCACAAACGATACAACTAACACCCACAAGTCTGTAAAATAATGAAATTTCTAATTCATACTTATATGGTTAGACTGCCTCAATAATCGGCCACCTTTGTTTTTTGAAAACCTAATAGGCGCGGACTTGCCTTGCGCTATAACGAATCCGCTTAAAACGGGTTCCCGCAAAGCGAGGTATGCTTCTACTGGTTCATAAGATTTACTGTTAGATACATTGCCACGATAAAGCAAGTGTCGTAAATATAGTTAACAAGATGGAAAAAGTATACTCCATAAATGGAATACACAGAGATTTCAAAGGCGTTCTTAAAGAGAAATACGTATGGAACGGTATCGAAAGATTAAGTGATTCTCGAATTTTTATCCCCGAGACTATAATCTCGGGAACTATCTTGTAGTAAATGTTGTTCTCTATCCAAATAATTTTTTTAATCTATACCTTACAGGTAATATAAGAGAATGGGTGAGGAATATATAGATTTTTAATTGTTGTTTGCTGAGACTACAGTCTTCGCGATCGATGCAAACAAAATATGCGAGGTTTTGTTCGGGATTTTCTCGAATTTTTACCTCCGAAACCATAACTCGTAATTACGTGGCCTCGCGAACTTTCTTGTAGTAAATGTTGTTCTCTATCCGAATAATGTTTTTAATCTATACCTTACATATCATATAAGAGCTTGGGAGAAAAAAGTTTGATATTTCATTGTTGCTTGACGGATGCCATTTGACGAGATACGAGTATAAGTTTATTAAGGTAATAATGTGAAGTGGAACTTATAATTGACGGATTCAGTTGAAAATCACAATTGAGCGCTAAATTTTAATTAAAATCACTCATACCTAATTAAATTAAAATCCGTCCAGCGGCTTATGAGATGAAAGTTACCACGGACGGACGAACGGGCGCATCAGACGTGCCCATAAGACGATCCGCTATTATCGATTAGGGTTGACAGAATCAACTCTGACTTGGTAACAAACTTGGTGGTTTGCTATCACCTAGCCTTTCTACTTTATATATGTGGTATATAGAGAAAGTATTGCAATCGCGAAAAGAATCGACTTCAAGATTTTGACGGAAATGCACTTTTTAGATGTCCCAGAGCCCCCAAAAATGGTTTTTCAATGCCGTTTGTCTGTGCGTGACCCTCGAGCCTAGATGTCTCAATAAAATCGTATTTAGGCATATCATTACCCGGAATACAATCCATGAAAAGGTGAACAATATAGCGCAACAATGATGGGTAGTTATTATTGTTGATTTTCACAAAATACCGATTTATTCCAAAATGGATATAGCGATTTTGATTAAAATTAAGTCAGTTATACAGCTTGGTGTCATTAACGATACAACATAAGCCATATTTCTCAAAAGAATAGCTATATAGCGTCCAGCGACATCATAATATGTCGATTTTTATGCCCAGCTCTCCACAGTTATCTCAACAATATTCGCCAACCATAATGCTTCAGCGCCTATGTGGCTTCGCCAATTCGCATTCTCAGAACTTGATATTTATGTATAATATAATTATTTATCAAGTTTGATTTCCACCTATGTGAGGTAATCAATATATTAATACTATTAACGCGAAGAAGAAATTTTCCGGTTAAGAGTGTGACTAGATGCATACGAAGTAAATGAGAAAGTTGGTGCAATGTATATTGTACCGATGTTTTTAATAATGGACAGCGAGAATTAATTAATTTTATATATTTTTTGGGGATTGTTATTACTATTCTAGGATTTTGAAGAGCGAAAATTCAAACGGAAATTATATAGAAAAACTGGCGATAAAACAAAGTATGCAATTGCTTTATAACAGACAGATATTAAGAATGGATCTTTTCCTATTAATTCATTCTTCGATGAGTGTTGAATGTATCGGCTTTATTCATTTTGGATTATGTAACTTGATTAATTATTGAAGATGAGTCAAGTTGGATGCATTGAATTTGCTGGTACTGGGAAAATAACTCAGATACGCTGGTGGTGAATTCTTTTTATTTACATGTATTGGATTGTTTTCGCAAAAAATATGACCTAATATTAATTATAAAGTTATTTTGAACTATGTGTAATGAGTTAAATTATATCTACGGGAGTGGAGTTATCTCAAGTCTTTCTTTTCTTAACCAATCTAGAATGGGGGCCTCTCAACAATTATTTCGTTAAAATATCGATTTACCAATTGAATTATTTAGCAAAAGCTCTCTTTGAAGAAGATGGTTGATATGAATCAACAAACTTTAGCGTTATTTGACTACGCTTTAAACCCATGAAGTAGTATTTTAATTTATTTTGGTGAAAATATACCAACAACAAAATCTACCGCGTCATAAATTCAAGTAGGGTAGACCGGAGGAACTCGGGTCACGGGGTAAACCGAGTCACTGTTAACACTTTACTGAACCTAGCGGGAAAAAAAGTACTACGGCCAATTAGGAATGATAAGCACGTGCTGCTACCTTCCATCTGACTACTGAAATGTATTGCTGATGATTTGAGTGCGCCAGTCTACTTTGTACCACCATTGTAGACGCGACGGCCTAAGTGCCCAGTACCAGAAATCACGCATTGTAAGTACAGCCAATGTTTCCTTAAGCTTTAATTAAGCAGGTTTGCAACTTCTTAACTATTTTATATTGTATTTAGCTAGTCAAATGTTTTTCTACGTTGCTTAGTCAAGTATTTGCTTATAAGTGTTACTGTTTTATTTTTGTGTGTTGTTTTGTAAATTCTTACTATGCGGGAAATCGGGTCACTCTTGTGGGGGTAAACCGGGTCATGTTCATTTAAGATATATCACGGTTATAAAGAATTCTGTAATACGAGTAGGAATTAAATAGCATTTTAATCATAATGTGGTCGAAATTTTAAACCTATTTCTTATTACATATGCCTCGAAATTATGTGCCGAAAACCCGGCACGGATCGTGGTCGGCTGTTGCTATGACGTAAGTAGTCTGTTCAATGAAAGTAGGAACCTATCCCATACGGCGTGCAGCTGATGTTTATGGTGTACCATTTTCCTCTCTCCAAAGAAGAACATCAGCTCCTAAGGATGCACCTATATGTAGCGTAGGACGCAAGCCAGTGTTATCACCTGATATCGAAAGCATTAGCTGAAAGGCTAATTCATCTATTTGGGAGAGGGTTTGGACTAACGCCAAAAAATGTATCCAAGTACGCTTACAAATTTGTGACAGCATAATTTAAAACAATTTTAACACCGAAAATGAAGTGGCCGGCGAGTACTGGTTCCAGGCCTTCATGAAACGACATCCTGAATTCGCATTCAGAAAAGCTGAGGGTCTATCTCGAGCAAGAATGAGCGGCATGGTGCATGAGAATGTTGACAAATTTTATGAAGAACCGAGAAAGATTATTATTGACTGTCACTTAAAAGGCCAACCTGAATGTATCTACAATCAGGACGACACGGGTCTTCCAATGAATAACAAACCAGCAAATCTAGTGGCACTCAAGGGCTCACGTGAGGTAGTATCTATAACGAGTGTTGAAATGGGAGAAAATGTGACAGTAACTGTGTGCGTTTCGGAAACTGGTGCATACATCCCTCCTTTCATTATTTTCAAAGAGAAGAGACATAGAGACGAATTTCTTACTAACATGCCAACCGGAACTACAGTGTATATGACAGAATCTGGATGGGTGAATGAAGAAGCTTTTGGCAAGTGGCTTGATCATTTTAACAAGCATAGAATACCTGGTCGAGTTATTCTCATTCTTGATGGACACAATTCTCACACTTCTCTTTCTACAGTGAACGAAGCATTATAGAAGTCCTGATTTTACCTCCACATACAACCCATGCCCTGCAACCACTTGACGTGTGCATTTTTAAACCACTAAAAACATACTATAATCAGCAAGCGACTTCATGGCAGCACTCCAATCCTAACAGCGGGATATCTAAAATTACGTTTGGGGGCATTTTTAAGAAAGCTTGGAACGAGGCTGCAACAGTTGGGAATGGAGTGAAAGGGTTCGAAGTCACTGGCATCTACCCTCTTAACCCAAGAGCCGTTCCGAGTCATAAGTTTGTTTCCCAATCTTCACGTACTCTCCAGCTCCATGCCATCTCAGATTTACAGTCTCCTTCATCTAGAGATAATCAAGACAGTATCTTTTATTCCTATTCACATCAGCTTCAGTTCATTCCTTAATGCAGTCAGATCGCCGTTTATTCTAGCAATCAGAAAACACCGACATGCAACAAAATGACAGATGGCAAAACTGCTAAAGAAAAGATGCGCATTTTGCTGCCTTCACCAGCAAAGGAAACCCCAAAGAGATAAATTCATAGAGCTAGGGGTTCTTTAAGACTCACGTCACCAGAAAACATAGAAAACATTGCATTTTTGAAAGAGAAAATAAAGGAAAAGAAGTCAACGAGAAGAAAGCACATTTGGGGAAAAAAGAAAACTCTTCCAGAGAAGTTTCATTTGATAAAGATAATAAACTAAAACAGTCAAAAGTCAAAAGATTCAAAAAAGAAAATTGCAAACATACCACGTAAGTACAAATTCTGCTAACAGTGATAATGAAGATATATTTTGGCTTCTGCAAACTTAAATATTCAGATCCCAATATCGCCAAAATGGGCGACTGGATTCAGTGCCAAACTTGAAAGAAATGGTACCATGAGTGTTGTGTGAATTCTTTTGGGAAAAAGCATTTGTGTGGACTCTGTCTTTCGAAAATGTGAAAAAGGAATGTGATCCGATTTTCCTCGAGACCAACCCTATTTACCTCGATGAGTTGGGTAAATCGGGTCAAAATATGCAATCAAAAAAGTTAATGTATTTCTGCCTTTCATTGTACAAGAACATTTATTATGTTTTGATGTTTCCTTAATCAATCTATTTTGCTTATTCATGCTCATGTTTATTAAGTAATGCTTTTTGACATTGTTGTTAATGATTTTTGAAAATTGACCAGAATTCCCCTACTTATTTTTAAAATAACCTGAACGAAAACAACTTCCTCCCAAAATGTTTAAGATAAAATGCTGCCCAAATAATTCTACCGTTAATTCGCATAATTTTGCCATGCCTAGAACCCTGTACAATTTATGTTTAAGATAAGTAACGGAGATAGTATTCAAACTTTTTCTCTGCGGCCCAATAAAATGATAAAATATGTTGCGAGCCAGAAAAAATTTTATTCATAACTTACTACATATAAATTAATAATTGGTGAATATGCTACCCGAAATAGCGCAAATTAATTAAACCTATCGTACATAGTGTTCAAAAAGTAATATTTCATGCAAAGAATATGTGTGCGCTGCTTTTAAACTGGAAATTCAAAACTGAATTTACATCTTAAAAATGAATCTGCATGTCATTGAGTACAGTAAGTATATTTAAACCGGAATATGGAATCATCCAAGAGGCGCGAGCAATTTAATAATGAAATAATTAGTTCCTTTTCCAATGAGAATTGGCACTGATTTTCTTTGTAATTCATTAGATATTAATAAAAATATAGTATTTTGCTTCCTAATTACCACACTACCTACTCCAATTAATTATCTTTAAAACTGAGGCGCAAAAATATGCAAGAAATTTTCCCCAATGCCTTGATATTACTAGGAAGATTGAAATAATCGATAACTACTCTGTATAATAAAATAACCCTTAGGGTACTGAGTATTTATTTGCAAATTATTAATCAAAACAATATTTATGCAATGCTATTCGAAAAATGATTTATAAACTACTCAAGGAAAATAAAAATGTATCTGTTTATCTTATCACAAAGTAGGGTTGGAAATTACAGGATGGAAAATATGGTAGAATATAAAGAATTACCACTTGGATTTCAGATGCTGTCTATGCGCGCAGATTGCTCTCCGTTCTTGTCACCAAAGGAAAAATTTTTACTAACAATTCACTTTCCTTTCTCTTTACACACGAGGAAGCAGACGACGACCTCCATAAACAAAGTGGTTTTAAGACTTTCGTCTTACAGTCGTAAGCGGAAATAAACTATGAAAGACAATGCAGGAGGTGAGGGTAAAAGAGAAATACTAATATTGGTAATCATAAAAAATGGATAAACCTCCTAATAGCCATAAAAATAATAATAAGGAAGTGCTAACACGTCGGTTAAGGGGAAATTACTCAACGCCAGGGACCTAACACGCATGCAATCTCACACACTCTCCGGGTTCTTATTTGAAATTAATTGTGCGTTTTTGTTCAAAGAAGTTCATGAATAAATTAGGCAAAAAGGGTGAAAGTGGGTTCGCAATGGCTATCCAATCATGATGTTTGTAAAGATTTTGTTGACTAGGAAAAAAGTTTGCCCCATGCGGAGTTTAGAAAGCTTAATTTATGCAACGAATATGTCGGGGAAAACACCTATATTAGTGAACCACTCTTCGATAAAACTTAGTGTAGTAATTATGAGGATGCTAGGAAAGAGAGACGTGATATCAAAAGAAACTAACGATTGGGAATCACTAAGTATTAAATTTTTGGCATTTTCAATGAAATCTTCAGAATTTTTAGGTAGGATTATAAATTAGTCAACGATCCATTTAGAAATGAGATAAGTATGGGAATCAATACATGATATAATAGGTCTCATAGACATTTCAGGTTTGTGGAATTAAGGTAATTTAATATTGAGATGGTAGGATTTGAAGCCGTAATCTTATAACGTAAGCCCTCTTCTGAGTTTTGGGCAGTTTTTTATGGCGTTCTTGGTAGAAAAAATTTTTATTAAGAGGATTTCTAGCAGTGAGTAAGGTCCGTTTTGAAGTAATTGTTCAACTTTGTCAAAATGATCATGCTGATTCATGAAATGATGAAAATGGAACTTCCTTTATCGGCTTTAAAATAAAAAGTCTTAAATTTATATTTTTGATGAGTTTGTAATCGGGTCTGAGAATGTGATTTATAGCGTTGTTATTCATATTATGTTCCAGTTACATTTTTCAAGCAGCTCTTACGTGATTTTTGTTAGTATCGTTCAGGTTTTAAATGGATGATTCAATGCCTATAATATAATCCAAAGGACGTTCTTTGTTAAGGAGGCAAAAGTTAAGCCCTTTGTTCAAGAGATTGAGTTCTTGTTTCGTAAATGTTTCTTGTGACAAGTTATGGACTATATCAATGTCAAGTGTGTCATGTAGTCACTAAAAGATTTTGTTTTGTGCGTGTGTTAGAAAAAGAGTTTCTGACGTGGAGTAATTTCGCCTAAACTGGCGAGAAACTGCTTCCTATTTATTATGTTTATGGTTATTAGGAGGTTTCTCCATTTTGTATTAGGTGTAATTAACCGTAGGGCTCTGATAAAACTTTCTCTTTGAAGTAAAGACTGTTTTCTGGAAATATACCTTGAAGGCAATTTATCCTCAGATATAAGATTTTTGAGAATAAAACTTCGTAGAATACGCTTCACATTTTTCAGAAAAACAAGTATGGAAAGATGTACTCCATATCGGAGTACACAGGCGTTTTCAAATGCGTTCTTTGAGTTGAATAAAATTTAGTAAAACTCCCCATTACCAAATTTCATCAAAATACGTAAAGCGGTTCCCGGGTTGAAACGTACATTGTAATCTACATGTAAATCCTCATGTAAAGTGGTCGTAGTAATCGTCCTATTTTAACCAAAATTGGAATCCATCAATAAACTTGAGTAAAATTCCCTCCATCTTCATCAAAATATGTCAAGCGGTTCACTTGGTAACGGAGGTACATTGTAAACTACATGTTGGTCTTCATGTGAAGTGGTCGTAATTATTGTACGATTTTAACCAAAATTGGAATCGGTCGACCAATTTTAGCAAAACTCCCCAATACCAAATTTCATCAAAATACGTTAAGCGGTTCCCGAGTTTTAATATGTGGACGGACGGACGGACGGAATCGACCTCCCGTATATGCGTTCACTTCGTGCAAAGAACGCATAATAATTATTGAGGAATCAGATGGTGCTCCCTTGCCATGCGAGGATGTTGCAATCGGTCGGTTTTTGAGACAGGCATAGTACAATGACAAGTTCCCTAACAGCGGGAATGGGTGGGAAATTTTGTAAGGAAGATATCCGACTTATTTGGTTATAACCATTTTACCCATCGAGGAGGCACTATATGCTTTGTGGGCAAGGGCCTTGTGGCCCATTTTCAACATTTTGCGGCCCACACTTTGAAAAACTCTGTTATGGCGTAATTTAATCAGCACTGTGAGAACGTAATCTCAAGGAAATTTACTGTGCGTTTATATTGATTATTTTCCTCGCATTTCCATTAAGAAACATTATTAATTTGGCGCGAAATTTGAAAATTAAACTCTCGGTCATTATCACTCGTGTTGGATAAACAAACCTATACAGTGGCGGATTAAGGTATCTGAAGGCCCCAGGAACAAAAGGTCCGAGATGCCCCCAACTGTCCGTGAGGCGGGGGGGGGGGGAGGGGGGGGGTGGCATTCAATCTACAAAAAGTTGTACAACCTATACAACTTACAACGTATAGATTTTGAATAAAATCGAAAAAATGTAACGCTCCAGAACACGATTCATCAGCACAATTTCCTATTATATTTAGTGATTGATTGGCACATGGTGTATAAATAGCAGTCTCACTATGTTCTTTTAACCTCGCGTGCACATCAGAATGTTTGCAGCGTTGTCGTATGTTTGGACTCGACAATTTTTTATGTCCAGTGAAAATTCGTTTATAGTCTCCGAAACCACATTTTCTAAATATGCGGAATCATGCTGCTCGATTGGAATAAAACTATATCAACTCTCATTTATATCTCCTTTGTGTTTGCGAATGACGCAAGCGACGTTACAATGTAACCGTTATATTGTAAAAAACCTAAGTAAAACACGAGATGTGTACGCAAGTGGTATATCATACTGATTGTGAAATATTTACTAAATAAAGTATTGAAAAAATCGAGTTTTGACTGATTTGAGGCCCCTCGTGAATGCCGAGGCCCCAGGCGAGCGCCTCATGCGTCTGTGCGGTAATCCGCCACTGAACCTATGCTCAAATTCTGCGCGGTTATTTCATTATACGTTTCGGTCTATTAGACGGGAATTGGACTGTTGCAATTAGGGCAAAATGCTTCTTGTCAAATGTCGGTGATTTCACAATTCGTTGGTGATTTGAGGAAACTAATTTCGATGCAGATGGGAGAGCGTGCATAGACATTGCGCGAAGGAGGGAAGTATTCTTCGCCACGAATCAGTTTATCCGATCCCGTCGGAGAGCAAAACTGCTAAACTATGATTTTTGTAAGATATCGTAATGTTGGTTCATATTTTCGCTAATTTATGTTTAATTAAAGGGAAACATGGTGAGGACCAATCGCGGCCATTCTATACTATGGATTTTATGTAAAAAGTTTAATTGTGATATTAGAATAATGTCGCTGGTTCATTTTTCACAAAGATTACAAAAATAAATTTCACCGTTCCATGAAAAATAACACACTTATTTTATATCAGATTTTGTTCTTTAAATAAAAAAATGAAATTTTTATACGAGATTAAGAATTACACCCTTTTTGAATTGTTAGGAAGCGAGTTAGTTTTTTCGATCACATGTTTAAGGATTTGCAAATAAATTTACTTTCAATGTAATCCTATATTCTGTTGCCCAGCACAAAAAGGTGGATCAATACAAAAGCCTAAAAAGCCGAAGTGATACTTGGATCGGCGTTTAAGAACGATTTATAGTACTTATAAAGTTAAATTAAACTACAGATATTACATGAGTCATGATAGCAGGTTCATATATTCGTTAAAGCAGGAAAACGAACGTAATTTATAAGTCTAGCGTAATTACCCGTAAAATATGATTGGTATGCATGAATTAAATATTAAGTTAAAATAAAATTTAATTAAAAAATCAATGACACCGATATTTATAGACACTAAAAAGTAAACAATAGATATAAAATTTGCATAATTGAATCTTACAGGAGGTAAAAAAGTTTTAGACATGTAAAATCTGCGTGGCAAATAAATATTAATCAAGATTTATTCTTTAAACATTACACTACAAAACGTTTATATGCTCAAAACTAATTTACTTTTTGGAAGATTCAATTATAAAAATTTCATATTTATTTTTTTCTTTTTAGTGCATACAAAGCATGGTTTCATTAAAATAAATATTTCTATTTTTTCGTTTTAGTTTAGCTTAGCTTTCATAGGAAATGTACTCAAAGATCTTATAAAAATCATCAATATCTATATCTGACTTCATTAACACAATATCAATGAATATTTGCTTATTTTTGTTACCGTCCTATTATTTATCGTAACAAGGTATTGTTTTAACTTCAAGACACCATCGAAATTTATTGAATATGTGGATAGATGCGACGCGAATTAATAATCTCAGCGATTCATACGCAATTACACGAAAATGACAATGCAAATCACGTTGATGACGAAAGATTTACAGGTGTAAATACGTCAAATTTTCGCGCTAAAACTAATTTATGGACCGATTCGACGTGTATTTGAAGATAGAGATCAGGAAAATGGAATTTTGTTCTTTAAGATCTTTCTTTTAAGCTCCAAATTCCTACGTAATTTCAATATGCAAATAATTAACGTGCTACACTCATCCCCGTGTTAATCAAACGGAGAAAATTAACGCTCCTGGATTCGAACCGATGATCTTATGATAGACGATGACATACTTAAAAGGTGAAAGCGGTAGATCCCAGCATATCGCTTAAAAATCTTCGAAATCGCGCAAGCCGTTCTCGAATTACTCCACTATGTGCGTTAATTGAAGCTCAGCCGTTAGTTGTACCAACCTACCTAACATTATAATAAATAAAATTATTTTAAATTTAATTTTGGTTGTTTACTCACTGAAGGCTGAATGTGTTCAATTTGAGCGTTTTATACGTGGCTTAGATATTTTTTTGCAGAGCCATATCATTCAGGACGGAAGAAAGTGCGTATTTAATGATGCAGTGATAGATGCAGAAATTGCTACCCATAGAAATACTGTCTTTTGCGACAGTTCTATGTACAGGATGTGTGGTTCCCTCTCGGCTTGATATCCGTTACAATAGCCATTAAAAAAAATTAAATAAAATGTTTATATCTGCGAAACTCAATTAACGCGTAGTTTTTTCAATTTCGTTCATTAAAAAGTAAACTATTACAAGTGCGGTTTTTCCATTGAGAAAAATCTTGTCGTACATTAACTAAAAATGCTTATGGGAAACCAATTAATGAGAAGAATAAACTTTGAACCATATCCAACTCTGAACTAAACACAACTGTTATAATGAAACATCTGCCTAGGTTTTCTCATATCTCGGAATAGAGCGAAGCCCTCCAACGGCCTTTTCACTTCTGAAATAAAACTAAACGAACGGGAGGAAGCGGCGCCATTTAGACCCGTCAACTTTGATCTCGTTTTAGGTCGAATCGGCGCAATAATCCGATGTCGGAAAAATATATCCGTGGATCGTATTGAATTTTTAACGCCCTTTCTTTCTGCACTATTTTCAGCGTTTTTCCTATTCAGAAAACAGTTCCAATAGGAGAGTTTTGCTTAAATTCCGTGGTTTTATGGAATTATTCAGCTGAGAGATGTAAAAATAATGCATTATTGTTTTTGCTTTAGATGACTGAGGAAATTAAGAGATAAGAGCATTTTATCAGTTTTATAAATTCGCTAGATTAGCTAATATTTTAAAATTTTCTAAGGCGGAATCTCCCGAAAAATTTAGTGTGACGCTGCATTAATGGCTTGAATAACGTATTGAATGATAAGTTATAATTAAATATTTTAAAATTACTTCTTGCCGGTACAGCGATATTTCGAAAGTTTTCTAAACTTTAAATTGGATGAATGCAGGCTCAGGACATCTATGTTTTTATTTTCAATCAATTGTTTTAAACTTGCTCAAAGAATCAAATTTGGAAGAAAGGCAATATATACATAATATGTAGAGCTTTTGAATGAAATTAAAGTTTTTGAATTCTTTCCGAATTTATTGTTTTACAAAGTTTTCGCAACTTTGAGATTAAAAAGAGTGATCTATATTGAAGAAAAATGTATGGAGCAAAAGTTGTCGAGTTTTTTATCACTCCGAAAGATGCCAAAAGTTTAGCTAAGCCTCTTAAGTTGCGCAAACGAATCCAAACATATTAAAAAATTATATTTTACTGGATTTGAAATAACGGAACGTCTACAGTGTGTGTTGAAACACATCTGTGAGACATGCTCCGCAATTGAAGAGTTTAAAATATTGGTATAAAAAGTCGTGGAGAATTTTCAAGTAGTAATAATAGCATGCAGCAATTTTTGCTCTTATTTTAAAATATTGATCTTAAACTTAATTTTCTCAAAATCATCTACCGTGATTATTACTACAAATAATAAAATATTGATATTTAAGTTTGTATGCTATGTAAAGAAATCAACTGCCACTTACTTCCCAAGGAAATAGATATAATTTCAAGATTTAGCTTACCAACATTGATTATAGATGATAGCGACTTCGCTTTTATTGCTAAGATAAGACTCGCTACTGTTTACAACGCTCGGATAAACTATATGCGTAGTTTTTAATTCGATATTTGAACATTTACAATTAAAAGCTTTTGAATGACACACAAAGATATTATAATCAGGCACGAATCTTACGTAAGTTATTCACGACCTATTGCGCCTATTGATTTAACGGAATTTTTGCTTATCCTTTTTGTCTCTCTGATCGAAATTACAACTGAAATAAAATTTCCGAGCGCTTTCCTCGCGGAACTATAATTTTCTCACTTTATAACTCCTTTTCGCTGGAAGTTTGCTAAAACAATTCGAGCAACTTGTAAATCAATGCTTCCAATGCTCTTCCCCAAAAAAACTCCCTCACATAAAGAAAAAAATACAAGGCACATATATAAAGTCGCCGACTTACCTCAAATGCTAGGGAACTTCCGTCTGGTGGCTACCTGTCAACAGTAGGATCGTTAAAAAGGCCCGGTCGAAGTCACTAATAAAATCCTCCTATTTCTCGCTCTTCGGTTTCAAAAGTCTCTTTTTTCCTCGATCAAGAGGGGAGAGAGAGAGCGAGAGAAAGAGGTGAATTTTTAAAGTTCGGTACGTTCACCAAGACGCGCAAAAGACGCATTCGGGTCGCTCCTAACGAACCCCGCCGCTGTCGCCCAAGGTTCTGCTCCTCTTTTGAGCCTGTGCGAGTCGAGTTTCCGAGCATCGAGGGGAGGGCCCCCGCAGATGCCGGTTGATCGCGCCGGCGTGTTCCGTCCGACGTTCGAGGGTGGGGGGCCAATAGGTTTCCAGAGGGCGCAGGAAGAGGAGGAAGAAGAAGGAGCGGGTTTCGATGTTTCTATGGGGACTAAAGCGATACACCCTTGGTACCCTTTATGTGGACTTGAGGAGAGATGGAGGGGTGTAAATGGAGAAAAGGGGTGGAAGAGAAAGAGAGTTGGCAGTATAAGGAAGGATGGTTAAAAGAGAGAGAGAGAGAGAGAGACTCCTGTTGGCCTCATTGGATAGAGAAGAGAATGGAAGAAAATAAGGTTATTTTGTGTGTGGAAATGGTGTGGGGATAAGATGGGATGAAGACGAGATTAGGGAAAATTAGGTCTGTGTTTAGGTTTTGAAGGGTTATAGCTCTTGATGAGAACGTTTATGGATTACAGGTCGACCCTGTGTGCGTAGAACTCATGGAATGTTTGTACAGGAGACGCTTGAGATGGACTTCGTGGCGAGGCTACTTACTTGACGACTTGGAAGTTGAAGATAATGTAGCTTTTGTTACAACGCATTCCAGGGCGTATGTTTCTAATACTAAATGCTTCCACTGGCCTATTTTACGAGGGGTGGATCGTTGATTGGGTTCGAATTTTCCCTTTAATCTGTGATACTGCAATGAGTATTGGACCGCGTAGGAACGTGTGGAATTTGCTGACATAGTTGCGTGATGAATTATCTCTAGAGCTTATTTTTTTCGGTGGTCGATAAGTGTGCCTAAGAGCCTGGAACTAACGGCATACTGCTTCGTGTCAACATGGTGGAGTTTGTATCTTATGAAAACTCACCACTCTGGAATGAAATTCAAACATCGAGATGTGTGGACGGAGGAAGACGTCGTGTGGAAATAGCTTTAGAAGCCGATGCGGAGCGAAACTCTCGAAGATGAACGCCCCTTCAGCTTCTCACACATGTCATGAGTGCTACAGCCACCCTGAATAACAACTTAGTGGTGATTAATAAGTACGGCATCCCTTGGAAATTCATCGTGTCCATATCATTTGCAACTATTTTTTTTGCTTTGGTGTTTATATTTTGTCATCGGATCAATATGTAATAAATAGTATTTTATATATTAATACAATATACATATTGCCGTGCCAATTTCTTAATTGACTATTTTATAATGATATTGTATTCTAAATTTATTGTGATAGGATACTTATTTATTACAGTAAGTCCGAAATATTCCAAAATTGCCATTTCCTCCGTTCGCGAGGATTAAATCTAAGTTTAACATATTAACATTGTATTGAACCTAGCGAATACCTACCAAAGTATTCGTTGACGTGCTAAAAGTTCAAACTTAATCCATGTAGATTTGCTGAAAAGGTGATCGTAAGGCTGTAAACATGGATAGCGTTCACAGTATCCGTTTTGACCAACGAATTCAAGCCATCGATGAAAGAGCGAATTAATGTATAGAATATAACATATTAAAAATTTATAAATTCTTAGTAGCATACTATAAATCGTGATTGAGATTAAATGGTGCATCTAAATATAAACTAAACTAAATACAACTACGTATCTACCACTTTTTAATCGCCTATACAATTTCGTAAATTTATATTGATTAATTTATATTGAGTTTTTGCGCTCTCTCGAGCTGGAAACGAAACGACCGGCAATAGGGGATGTTATACAATTTTTATGCTTTGCTATGGAATGTACTTATCTCTAGAAGGGGTTATTGTCTGAAAGAATCCCATGAAATTTGTGGCCGTGCGTAGGGCATGCAAATGGGCTCGCCTTATTGGCTTGTGTGGGTTTCAAGGAACACCTGCGCGCTTACTTCCTTGATTATTCCATATCCTTCCTCCTCCTTATCATTCCTACCTATTTTCGTCTTGGCAGTTGTACTTTTCATTGAACTCCGAGTTGTTATTTGCTATGATTACTTCCTAGAAAAACCAATCTTCATTTTTAGTTGAATTATCGACCTAAAAGTAATATTTGAAATGTACATAATTACATTAATAACCATGTAGTACACGCCTGCATATGTGTGGTCGAATCTTTATAGCTCGAACCGCATGGGAAGACAAAAAGATCGAATTATTTAGACTTCGAGTTACAGGAGTTCATTTAGTTCAGAAATACGAACGGGTAAAACGTCCACTTCGACTTGCCGAAATTCCGAGCTATAGACATTCGACTCGTAGTTCAACTGAATTTGTACATGCATATCATGCTTATGTATTTGTGTGTGTGTGTTTCTGTATATATTCCCGCGTAAATCTAGATCAAGAAAGTTGCCAAGGGGAGACGATCGACCCTCTCTCCTATTGAATCCTCCACTGCCAGCGACCATTCATTCTGTAAACCCTTGTCATAATCTTCCTTTCCCTTGTCATATGGACCCAAACTTCAGCGCAGAATTGAGGATTTTTGTGTGGAATGTGCCTAGGAAGGCATCCATTGGATGGTAATGGGGACGCCCCCTATCGCTCTCCTCTTGGATTCACCACTGAAATGCAGTAAACCCACGATTATCCGCCTATCGAATAATTTCGATGGTTAGCTAGAATTTCTAAATCCTATATAATTTTAAAGATTTTTTACGCGGCGGTAAGTACGGTATTCACTTGTCCTATAACTAATAAAGGTGTTAATATATAGTACAGTATTACTTGAGCTTCTTCACTACTTACTTTTCTTTAATAACTTAATGTTTACTTAATTAACTACACGCTCACATGTACACATGCAGTGAAATCTCCATGTATAGAATTGGAAGGGACGCAAAATTAAGACATTTTGATAAATAGAGGTTCAGTACAAATTTAACAATTTATAAACGCAAAAATAGGGCATTAACCGACAAAAAATAATTTTTTCGCATCGTCATATCAACTTAATTTATTTATAAAAAAGGTAAAAAATAATAATTCATCAATATTCTCAAAACAAGTGTTATCACAAAAAGAAGAAAAAATTTTTACAACATGCTTATTCATTTTTGTAAAATTAACTGGTAGTCTTTTCCTTTCATCCGCCCTTTTGAATTATTTATTTATTCCATGTTATCTATTTGGCTCTCGAAATAGGCATTTATTGCTACTATTAATGTTTAGATATTGACTGTTTGCGTAATTGTTTAGGTGTGTGTGTAACTGTTGCCGCCTAATAGATCTCTGTCTAGTGTGAGTTTGATGACCGAGTCCCGGGCGCGGAATAGCTGCCGCGTAAACCTGTCAAATTCTATTTTCAATCATTTTGTACCATCTTTTATTACTTCTTCCTTGCGAATCTCTAAATATCTTGATTTACGACTTAGCAAGAATAATTTCCACATCGCATTCTTTGGAAACAATATTTTTGATTTTGCTTAATAAAACTAGATTATTGATTTTATAAGCCTTCATATTTGTAAAAAGAACTTTCTATCATATATAGCGCCTCTTGCAGCTTATCTCTCTTTGGTGGTGACATTACAACGTTGTCCTCAACATCTGCAATCTCCTCTTCTCCCAATCAAACTTGCTTATCTTTAATCTCCACTTGTTCATTAAATGCCTCTGTTGGAGCACAAGCAACAAGAGCATTAACACCTTTAACAAAGTCGTTAAACTGCTTGATCCTGCATTTTCTCACTTATTCCTGCTCTGTCAGAAGACCAATCACCTTAATATCCATCGTCTTCATTCTCACCCTCTTGCACCTCCTTACTAAACTCAGTCACTGTAAAAAACTGAGATTGCAGTATTTAACTGAGTTTAAAGATAAAAAGAGTCTCTGCATATCCTGCAAAATGCTCCATATCCGCCTTTGAGAGAACACTACACGAGTCTATATTCCTTAATATGAAGAGCACTAGCTGATATCTATATTTATCCGCTTAACTTGAGAAATTATCTCTCGGTCCAATGGTTGTCATTTATTAGTGCGATTAGGTGGGAAGTGCACCAGCTTCACGTTTTGTGAGTTTATGTCTTCGCATTTGAGCAGTGCATCTATCAATGAACAAAATAATTTTTCTTTTATGAACTCCTGTTGTTGAATCAAATGTTGTCATCCACGATATTTTCACACGTACAAAGGTAATATTTTTATATTGTTATAGCTCCTGGGTTTTTCGAATTCACCGATTATAAGGGGCTCCAATTTTCACTTCCATTTGAATTAGTACAGAAAATGACGGAGAATCTCTCTTTTCTCTCCTTTTCTCCGCGGCAGGGCTTACCTTTCACTTCGTGTTCTACCTGGTAATAAATTGAGAATAAATCCAGCCTCATCGATATTGAGTATATCTTTTCGTTTTTTATACATTTTTATCCGTTACTTTACGGTCTTTTACAATGGGCGCAACAACCACGGGTCTCCAACTCGCGGCCCGAAGTAAGTTACTTTATACTAAATGGCGCAAACTGTATTTCTTAGAAAATATTTCACGCAAATGTTGGTATATGATGTAAGAGGTTTAAGAAGTTTATTTAATTAGCGGTTTTAAAATACCCGCGGTTTATAGCTCATTCCCATTTACAAAAATCCTGTATATTTGGAGGCACAGAAGAACGTTCTGCCCGCTGCCATTGTGTTTTTTGTGTGTCCGAAGGACTTAAATCTAGACGCCGAATGTAATATTTTTTATAAAGAATGAGTTTAAGGCCTCAGCACAGGATTGAGGTAATTTCCTCTCTTGCGGAAGGGGAGAGAGAATGTACAATCAATACGAAAAGTGTAAGAATTTGGATAGTATGGCATGCGACTCGCGGATTCGGTGGAGTGCCTTCATGCGGCCCGCGCACCGATGTGAGTTTGAGATCCATGACATAGACGAACACAGATGACCATCACCCTGGCAGCATTCGAAGCTGCGTTCCTAATATTCGGAGATGGACACGCTAATTACCTCTCTTTTGTTTTTTTCCAGCTTAAAAATGTCCGCAAAGTAACTTTCCACTCTTCTTGATCGCTTGAAGTCACTGGTGCTCACTCACTGGAAAGTCACATAGGGAGAGGTGTGGACTATAGTGAGGGTACTCCCAAACTTCCTAACGAAACTTGCGTCAAGTTTCCCTCGCAGAGTTGGTAGTAGGTGTCACACAACAGAACAACCTTCGTCTAAAGGCCTAGACGCCTTGGATTAATTAATTGCCTGGCGTAAAGTTTTCAGTGTCTCCCTCCTTACAGTCTAGACCTCCTAGGCCTCTACCCATGTGACTTCCACATCATCGAACTGCTTATGAAGGAGTTAAAAGGAAAGTGGTTCCAGTCGGATGACAAAGTGAAGCCGATGGCCACCGATTTCTTTAAGCAGCAGCCATTCTTCTAATTAATCCACTCTTATATAGCTTCATGATTAAGGTCGGTTGATAATTTATATACGTAAAGGTAACGTTTTTTCCAAGGGGCTATATGGCGCATACGATATATGGAGGATTACGTAAATACGAAGGCTACGAAATATGTCGATACCAAGGCGATATTATGAAATACGGAGGTTTACGATAAAGAAAGAATCACTAGGTATAGGTGCGTGTTTGTGTGCTCGTGCGTTCCTGTGTGCTTTGAAACACAAACATACATTCACTTACTCATGACTAAAGGTACTTAGCATGTTAGAGAAGTAACTAGTCTGTTACTAGCTTGGCTAGTTCCGTCCCAACCAAGAAAACATCCGCGTTCAGAAACGAGAAAATTGATCTGCTACGATAGTTCAGTGGTAGAATATCCGCCCGGTAAGCGAAAGACCCGGGTTCGATTCCCGGTTATTGCAGACTTTTCTCGTTTAGAAATTATTCCCAACTTTACAGCTTATGCCTGTCTGCATAGGATCTTCGGATTGCTTTATTTGATCAATTAACTAGAGGTTGAAGTTTATCCAAAATGGGATTCAGAGTCAGGAAAAAGTAATCCATATGTATTCATATTGATATGTTTTCTTGAATTTCAGAGTGAGTGTCAAGTTTTACATTGCCTTTCAACGAATGCCCGAGATATAGGTAATCCGGACAAAAAATTTGAAAAAAACCGGTTGTAAATCCGTACCACTCTGGCGTATGAAAGCTTTAGAATAAAACCATATTGAAATGTGTCTACTTTTCAGATCAATGGTATCGTTAGATTTAACAAGTAAGATACGCTTGCTAAAGCAAGAGGTGCTAACAAGTTATCTTAAAAATATTCAGGGTTCTGGTTTGCCTCCCCCTTTGGTGAGATGGAAATCCGCACTGTTGAAATGTATATCCTCAATAAATATTTTCATCCGTAAAAACTTCACTCATCTGGCTTCAATAGTTAGTCTACTATACCATTTCAAAGTTTTTAAATTCCCGACGTAGACACTGCCTAGTGGAAAATCTATGAACTAACGGGAAAATCCAATCGGTGGAAAGTTCATAGATTTATAAAAATTATTTAATTCAAAAATAACTTTCCAATGGGTTTTGAAAAGTTTTAACAATGGGTGTTTATAATGCGCGGATAAAATAGCTAGGTAGATTTGAAGATAAAGATACGAAATTAGAGGATGTGAAGTTAAATAATTTGAAGAAAATACGATTTTCAACAAAATTATTAGGAAATTGGGTAAATAAATAGGCAACGAATACTCCCATTAATATTATGTTAAAAAAGTAAGGAGAAAAGGTGCTACGGTTTCGAATGATATGAAAAATGGAAGAAAGATTGATTTGAGAGAAAGAATAATGTAAAATGCAATGTATTTTTTATTTAAAGAAGTCACAGCTACTTAAAATTCAATTATGTGAAATTTATATTTATTTGGTAGATTAGTTTCTATTGACCTCGTTAAACTCTCTTCCGTTTGATTACATAAAATTTAATTTTATAGTGCTAACTGACGTTATTATATTTATCTGAAATATTTGATTTCTAAATCTTGCTTTCACCAAAATCAGTCTCACGTATTTGGGAGAGAAATTGGATCATCAAGTTACTAATATGAATTTCCTTTCGAGTTTTAAGGGAGAGGAATTTATACTTCTGTTACCCTTGGTCTCATGACGGCAAATCTTTCTGATTCTTTCCCTCCGCGTCGATTTCTCAAGGATTTATTCGATATACAGGAGTTATTTTGGAAGGGCAAAGGAAAGATGAGCGGAAGAAATAAGATTTTGTTTACGAGAAAGCACTCTGCCTAACTATTTATACGACGTCGTTTAAACCGCGCACTCATCCTTTTTAAACGAACCTCGACTCTTTCTTGGGACCTTTTCAGAAATAAGGAAAACTTTGATTTAGTATTTTATCCAGTTTGATTTTGAATTGTTATGAGAACTAACCTCGCTGGAGAGTAACTCTAATTTTTTGGGACCGATTTCTCAGAACTCAATTCGAAAGAATTAAGTTTTCTGTCAATATTTCAGTTTTAAGTCCTTTGTCTCAAATGAAATGAAATCTTGACGCAACTTCCTCTAAATTATTGAATATTTGCAAGTATAGCTCGGATTCTTGTAGGTTGTATCACAATAAGATTGAAAATGCAAGCTCATGATGAAATTTCATTTAAGTAACGATTGTCTTAACTGCGATAATTTCATTTTAATGTATTTTCTTTTGATGCGTGTTTCTCTAATCATATTTTTCTGCTGATATGTTTTCTCCCATCTCATCCTTCTCTGCGCTAGTTGCCCGGTCACCCCCATAATTCTTATTGACTAAACGCTTTTAATATGTTTCTGTTTTTGCATTTTCCTGTTTGGAACAATTTAATATTTGTTCCACGATTGTTAATTTAATTTATTTTATTTGTTATTTTATGTTGTTATATTACGGATCCATTGTAAAAGACCAAAATTTGGCTGTTTATGGACCTTTTTTTAATTAAATTAAGTTAAATTAAACACAAATAACATAGGCATCGTCCATATATCGATTTGATGGTTTGCTATTGTAATTTAAGAAAAAAATCTGAAATTTGAAATGCAATTATGTTATTAGAGACCACTGATGACGTTTTTCTTGTTACCTTGTTTCCAGTGGCGTCCCGGAAAATGGGTCGACCCTCCCACCAAAACAAATTTAAAGCCCCGGAAAAAATTCAAGGCCCTCAGAAAATATTTAGTCCCACTTTGGTCATGCCCTCCACCCTGCCATTGCTCATTTCTCTACATTCAAGTTAAGTTCTCGTGCTTCACTATTGAATTTTTAAGAAACTCCTGACGTTGAGATTGAATTTTAAATATCGTCTTAAATAAGTTTACACCGAAAATTAAAATGAGGTCGATTGAAACGTACAAACTAAAAAATTCAAATCCATGACATAAATGCGCCCAAATTGCTTGATCTTATTCAATATATAACGCTAATTTACAACATATATTTTTAAAATTTCAACCAAATTCTTTCTTTACTATGATTGTCGATTTTCTTTTTTATGTAGTCAGTCTTCTAGCTTCTTACGCATCTCATTCCTGCATAATTTGCTTTTATTGTCTACGTTTGTATGTTGTTTTATTTTAGATCGAGTCCAGTCGCTGTAGTGAAGTGTTATATGTTTCAGCCACATAAATATTTAAACTATTTACTCTCGATGCTATTCTTTATATAAAATCATGAATTTTTTATTTCGATTCAAATATTTACATTGCTAACGGTTTGAATATTCCCTTATTTGACAATAAGGAAAGGTATTTAAAGATGAAACCTCGTATTTTTATCATACCAGTTATAATCTTGCTAAATCTCGGTAAAACACGATTTACGTGTGCGTTTTTTCTTCTCAAGCAACATGAAATCCGGACAAATCCGTTGCACTTTGACCTGAAAAATAATTCAACTCCGTAGATTCTAGTCCATTTGGTAGAAGATGCTCGATATGGGTTAAGAGGGGAACGTTATATCCTCTAATGCGATGGATTCCCAATATATGTCTCCCGGGGGGAGATTTTAAAAAGTGCGAATCGTGTCTCTGCTCCCGCATATTGATCGAGGACCCGAAAAATCTTGTTTGTGCCTCTGAGACCACTTTAAAGGAAGAGATTCGATGGATGCAGAAGGAAGATAGGCGTGAGGATTAGGAAAGCAATATGGACGGAGGCAAGACGAGGGAGAGAGCCGGGAAAGAAAGGCGGCAGAGAGAAAGAGGTGAACACCAGTAAAGAAGGAAAGGAGATTAGTAGTGGACGACAATATGTGCGTATGCATGGGATGGAGTTCGAAGATAGGGAAAAGATCAAATTCGAGAGGAATATGGGTATGAGAGTGGAGGTAAGTAAATAAGGATAATGGACATTCCTGAAGAAATTTGTCAAGAAAATATATGGACAGTAATGAAATTTTTTTTTCATTTTCACTCCTAAAGAAGAAGTATAATAATAATAATAATAATATATGTCATTAGACAAACTGAATAATTTAAATGATCTGCACAGCCTAGAATACCCACTACTGTGGCAAGAAGCACACGTCTGCTATGATGATGGTTTAGGTTTTTTAACTCTTTTAATCCAGGATTGATAACTTGTTCATGATGGATGTACTCTTACATTACTTAAATGGTGTTGAAGTGTGTGGTAATTTGGAAAGCATTCATGAACATACAAAGGCACAAGACAGCGCCCACACTACCAAGTAGCCTCACTCCTCTTCTTACGTTCTGTGCAGATCTTTTAAGTTCTAGCTGAGTTGTTTTTTTCTTCGGCGGTGACATGCCTAAAATATTTCCCCATGTCTTTGCTAATAGCCTAATAGTTGAATTTTTATGAGACTTCCTGCCACGTTTAATACATATGTTGACTGATTCAGAAAGCTGTTCAGCTGTTCTATTTGGGATTACGTAAAGTTTTTCTTTTTGGTATTCCCATTTCCCTTCTTGATTTCTCAGAATAGTATGTACACATGCGTGGAATAGGGCAATATCCATCATGTGGAGGAGGGTAATATCCATCATGTGGAAGAACATCTCTTAACAAATTTTCACATGATGGGGAAGCATGCTAATACTTGGCCATTCTTATTTTCTCCTCCCATTCCCTTGATTTAACCTATTCCCTTTACAGAAATATGTTTAGGCTTACGGGCCGCCACGTCCTAACAGTACTTCAAGTTGGTGTGCACGTGAACAATAGAATAGTAATACTTTTATGTCATCTATATCGAGAGATGACACACTTTTTGTTCATCGGAAGAATAGTGGACATATTACCTGCCATCTGTTGATAACAGATCAAAATTACAACAGAATCTCATTTGAAATAGCGCATTTGCCGTAAACGTTGTCTGGCTGTTTTGATTTTGCAGCGCGCAACGTCTCTTAGACGACTTTGGAGCCCAAGGGATTAAAGAATTATATTATAGTGAACATTGTGTTGAAATCAATATACAAACAATACGTAAGTGTATTAAAATATATATTAAAATTTTGGTCACAAGTTTCCAATTTCAGGGGAGTTCAGTCAAATGAATTTCATGTTTCGTTAGCCACAATAAAAAGTAGTGCGAATTCTACGAAAATTGTTATTAAAATTTGTTGGATGATTTACTAAGGCTAAACCAACATAAAATGTGATATTTAAAGTTTTTTTTATTGCCGCGGCATTTTTTCCGATACAAATGTTATATAAAAATATTCATTGATAAAATGTCATGCCCACATTTTTTCTCACAGTTGACCGAATAGTTTGTCTTGCTAATTAATTCAACAGAAAATCTTTTCTATACAGTAGAAAAATATGTAAGCATATTAAATTCTTCGAAAGAAGGATTATATTGCAATTTAAAATTTATGTGACGGTCGGTGTGACTTTTCCTTGTCAGAGGAATTTGGTATTAATTGGTTAAAAATCTCATACAAGATTTTTCGGTAAAATCTGAATAAAAATTGTTTTCCATTGAAAATTTTCAATGATATCTTTAGATCTCGCTCATTCCATTTATGTTTTCTCTAATAAGTCAAAATTTACTCATAATGCTGCATATTTTGAATTGTTAGGTGAAAAAACCTTCCACAAAATAGCTGCACCAGATGAAGTTCATTAATATGGGGAATAATTAAATCCCGAACAGCAACTCACTGAACACACACACTAAAACATTTGAGAAATTTAACCTTATAAATAATTGTCCTCTCTGATTAACAACTGTTTTATGACGAATGTTCGTATCACATAACATCTACTTGAAGAGAAAATATATTATTATGTGCATCCCCAAGGAAAGGACGTCTTCGGTGTTCTAGATTGTAATGCTGTCATAAACGTGGATTATTGTACCTTTTGCTGCTATTATAAGTAATCCCTGTTTAAATGTTATATCCGAAAGTATTAATGAAATTCGAAAATGCTATAGGTTTTTAATCCTACCCTCCTTCCTAAAGCCAATTATATTTTATGCCTTTTGCATCTAGATCCTAAATCATAAACTTCGATTGGAATGTCTTTTATGCAACATCATGCCTCGTTTCTCCACATATTTATCGAAGCTCTTGCATAAAACACAGTCCTTGCAGTTGTGAAGGCGATGGAAAAATGCTCAATATCGTTTTATAGCGAAAACATTAAATCTTCTCCAGGTAACAGAACATAATTTAAATAAGTCACCATTTCTGAAAAAACCTTATTAAGAAAAAGAATATGTACCCTTCTTGAATTGGTATGCGAGACTAAGAATATTTTATAATGATAATTCTGTAATATTTCTAAAAATTCCAAATAGGTTGCATAATAATATATATTTTAGAAACTGCGAGAAAATTTTAGACTTTACAAAGAACTCATTCAGTAGCCTTCTGATATTGGATGTAGCCACAAAGCTCGAACAATTAAGAAAACAAAAAGGAGCGTTACTAACAGAGACGTAACTAGGCGTCAATTGTTAACAACAGTCGTCCGTAGGTGGCGTGGTGGAGGCAGCTAAAAATATATCTCTTAAACAATGGAAAAATGTTTCAAACAAAGGTTGTAGAAATTTAACTTCTAACAACTTTTATTCCATTACATCTTTACATTTATCAAATATTAAAGCAAATATTTCAAAATAACGGATAAGTGACAAGAGTAAACACCCACTTCCGATCTACCGATTTTTACCAAAAACTAATCAGTTCTTTTGACTTTTATAAAAATGTTAAATATAAAATTTCGCGTTGACCGAATGAACAGTTTTTGAGTTAGAGCACCCACAAAAAGCTATCACACACACACAGACCGAGAAAATGGTCAAAACGTGTTCAGGGGATCTCAAAACGTGTATTTCCGTTGAAATCTCGAAGTCGATTTTTTCCATGAATACAATACTTTCCCCTATATGGAGAAAGTAAAAAATGAGAAGCGTTTCTTCAAAGCATCTTGTCATAAGGATGAGATTTAAAATTTATTTCCCAAGATCGTAAGCGCGCTTGAGCTCAGGGAGGAAAAAAGGGCTGTAATGGGATTTATGCCAATGATTCCGCGATTGGAATAGCTGCGTGTGCCGTCTTGCTTGTGTGTTTCCAAGACTTAAGTAAATCTCTTCAACTCCTCAATCTCTTTCTCTTAGAAAAATAACCAACAGCGCAGTTTAAGGCGAGGCGCTAGATGAACGAGGTGATACACGGAAACGCCATTAACACACTATTGCGAAAGGCTTTAAAGATGATCTTCTTAGCTCACAGTGGAGGAAACCAATATCTAAGCGGCAAGAGAGCATTAGAGTGCGCGCGCGCATGTATGTATATAGGTATTACATATACACACACACACACACACACACACACACACACACATATATATATATATATATATATATATATATATATATATATATATATATATATATATATATATATATGGATGTCAACAAGGTGTTGGGATGATGGGTTCTCTCTCTGTAGCTGAAGAAGGAGTATTTCCGAAAGCTTTACGTTTGTGATGTTTCTGTGTTTTTGTGTTATTTTACGTGTGTCGCTTCGACATCCCCGGGGCCTCGCCAACCTGAAGTCGTCTGATTGGTGAGTGCTCACTGGGTTTCCTCATCCCAACACCTTGTTGACATCCATATATCTATTTTACCTTTCCTTTTCCGTAAGTTGTTATATATATATATATATATATATATATATATATATATATATATATATATATATTAACTAAAGGAAAAGAAAAGGTAGTTATGAGGGTGGCAACAAGGTGTTGAGGGAAGCCCAGCGGACACTTACCAAGTTGAGGACCAAGCTGGCAGGCTGCTGGGGGCGTCGAAGAGACACGTGAAACACACGAACACACACACACACACACACACACACATATATATATATATGTGTGTGTGTGTGTGTGTATACTAGTAGAAGGTGCTTGCATTCTGCAAGCATATCATCTCACCTTGAGAAGACATTCATTTTTCAGACAGCTATTTCATCATTACAAATATTTTTTCAATTCTATATATTTGACCTCCGCAGCGATTTGCTTTTTTTCCTTATGTAAAATAATAGATTAAAACAATCCCCAAACTTTGTAATTTTAAGAATTTTATACTTTCTCCATTATTGGGTACTCATGCTACACATTTCTGCCAAATTTTAAAGTTGTAGCACTTCTAGAAGTGAAAAAATATTTTTCTAATTGTTTAAATTTTAAACATTTTTAACGGCCGTCGCAACATATTCATGGAGAGATTCAAATGTTTATTTGTGCAAATGCACTACTCTGTAAATAGCTTCAAAATTTCAGCTCTCTTACTCACCCCGTAGTATCTAAACATTTAACTATTTGTTTAAATTTTTAACTGCCAAACAAATTAAAATATTAAAATTTGTATAATCCCTATTTCGTTTTTTTTACAAATTGAGAATTTGTTTAAACAATTGCAAATTTTTTGCGGCCGCATTGTTTCACTTTTTCAAGATTTTCGTTTTTTCCAGTCGGTTTTGCACAAAACAAAAACAAAAATTTCGAATCTCCAGCTCATCTGGAAGTGCCTAAACATTAGTATCCTCCTATATGTTATATCCTCCTCCTCCTCCTCTGTATGGAACGTCTATATATAGTGATAATCTTAAAGAAAAGGAAAGGTAGTGATGAGGGTGGCAACAAGGTGTTGAAGGAAGCCCAGTAGACACCAAGTTGAGGACCAAGTTGGCAAACTGCTGGGGGCGTCGAAGAGGCGCGTAATACACGTAAAGAACAAAGGCATATGCCCGAAAGGTTTACGTGTTTGTCATTTACGTGCTTCACTCGTCTCTTCGACGCCCCCAGCAGCTTGCCAACTTGGTCCTCAACTTGGTAAGTGTCCACTGGGATTCTTTCAACACCTTTTTGCTACCCTCATCACCACCTGTCCTTTTCCTTAAGATTATATATATTTAAATTTATGTAATAATTTCGGTAATCTGAGTTTCGTTTTATCTTAGTACCACTTGTACGCCAGCTACAAAAATCTCTCCGAAGAAAAAAGCATTTAAAAAAACTTCGTTTATCGTGATTACAGAAATATGAGAAACCTTGCAAAATTTTTATAGCTGTTAGTTTACTTGGAAAAATTGAAAGAGTTCCGTGTGCTGTTTAAAATTTGTTTTTCAAATTGTTCTTTCCATGGCGCGCGAGTAAAATTGGTGATATTCGCAAAAATCTTTTCTTAAACTCCAACCTGCACATGTGCTTCTTTATTTGCCACAGTTTTATGCTTTTCGTCCCAATTTTATCTAAATCCATCCCTGCTTGCCTCTTACCTTTAGAATACTTTAAAAATGGAAAAAATAACCTTACATTATGTACACTATATGCCCCCCTCATGCACAGGCAGGTGCATGTAGCGGCTCTTGCTCCTCGTCATCTCAATCTCTTCAGCAACAGCACTGCCGATATATTAGCATTTCTAACGGTTGACTCGGTGACGGAGAAACGTCTTGTGGAACATCGCTCCTGCATGTAGCCGAGAAATGTCCTTGTATCATGTGGAATGAAAACGTCACACGGAGTGAAGGATGCACATGATGCGAAAGGGATGCCAATATCTACAGAAGAGGCATAAAACGAATGGGACGAATCTCGTAAGAAAGCGCGAGGAAAAGAACGAACGGATGTCACAGTTGGATCAGAAACGTTCCGGCTTTTTTTAGAGAGTGGATTAATGCCGCCCTGTAGCGGATATTAAACGAAGGCACTGGGGAGGATTTAGACGTGGGATGTGTCAGGTAGGTCAGTCTCTTCCGTAGAGAAGGGCAGCTAAGACGAACGACGGAGTAAAAGGCCAAACTTTACGGTTGGAAGAGAATAGGATGTTGGCTGAGAACCTCTTATATAGGCAGTTTCATGGACACATAAACGAGGTCATAGTGGTTTTTTATGATATGATGAAAATAGGTTAACCCTGAATCCTTAGTAAACGTCTGTATAACGATATCGAATAGAAGGGGCCGGAAAACCCACATTCATAAAGCGACAAAGAAAGAGAGCGCACGTGATATTGGAGTCGAGTGCTGGATTAAATACGGCTAATACCAATAAAATCAGCTATTCAATCTAAAAACCCTGATATCTTAACGAAAATTAAAACTGATTCACGAGCCTATGAATAGTGTTTTGATTACGCAGTTTTCCTCTGAAGTCATAGTAATGAAACTCTATACGTCAGGAAGCTAATTTCAAATATATTTTTAGGGAAAAATTATTAAAATATCGAAAAAATAATAAAAATCATATAAGGAGCTTGGTATACGCAAACGTCGAGAGAAGAGTCTTCTCTCACGAGGGTGGATGAATGGACGATGGACGATTATAAGAAGCAATTTGAATGACGTAAGTATATGTAATGAATATTTAAGTTGAAAGTTTAAAAGGGTTGACGTAAGGAGAAGAGATCACTATTAGCAGCTTTAACGAAGGAACTAAGTTCGTCCCGTGGGATGAAACTAAGCGGCGGAATTGGAGAACTCTTAAGAGAAAAAAGTTGCCAAGGGATAGGAAAAGGGACCGAGGGAGATAAGAAAGCGAAAGGGTAATCGAGTGAAATCTGATGGGCAACTTCCTTTAGAAATAATAACGTAATGTGAAAGCAATATTTACGTTATTTTGTTGAGTTAAAGCTTAGCTTGAACTCTTTTAATTTTGATTTGATTCTTCATCCATGCCAATCCGTCGTTTTGATGGAAAATTACACTCGAAAAGACAAAAAGAATCGGCTGGTTTTTTGCGACATGAGAAGATCGGTGTAGCGATAGAGAGGGTCGATAGAAGATGCTGCTGATATGATAGAGATCGAGGTTATTCTTTGGAAGCTATAGAGAATGCGGACGAGTGGAGAGGAATAAGGAGGTAAGAAAGTTTAGAAGAGCCAAGAGTGGAGTCCCTTTGAGGAAGGGCAATGGATAGTAGTCCAAGGGCTTCGCATGAATGGGATGCCATCTAAAACCTTATCCTTTCTCTTACCCTTCTCCGTCCCCTTAAAGAGATCAAAGCCTTGGACCCTTTCGATGAAGAGGGAAGATGACCTCTTACCCAAATCCGTTCACGGGAGTTAAGGTTTGCAAACTCAACCTTTCTCCCTTCTGACTCTCTCTATCTGATCTATACCTCCTCTCCGTCACTCTTCCTCGCCGCTAAAATGAATTTCCATCTGATCTCGTTCGTTTCGCGCTTTCCTTGGCGACGCCTGAATTTCGTGAAAATTTGATAATGCCCAGGTCTCGAATCCCTCGCCCGTGAGATGGGTCCAGGCTAAATAACGCGTCTTTCCGATATTCTGGACCCTTCCGATATATCCGCTTCTCTTTTACGCCATTTATTTAACCTTTACGAAAACTTCCCTTTAAGCTTTGGGAAAATTCCCGACCTTAGAGTGTTTTTTTTTAAAACCCCCGGTTTCCTCGCCTTCCGCCGTTGAAATTCTAAGTCTCGCGTTCGGAATTCCCTCAAACGTGATGGGGTGTTTAATTTTTTTCCCGCGAAACTTTTTCCGTCTATTTCCGAGTGTGAATTTTCCCTCCGCAATGCACTCCGTGAATGCGAAAATCGAGTTTGCGGAGTTATTTTAAGGGTCTATTCGTGACCATATATATGTATCGCTTTCAACGGTAGGAAAGAAAATGTTTTGCTTGAGTTTTCTACGGCGCCTTCTCCATTTCCTCGGGAAAGGTTTTCTTTTTGAGCGCCGCGAGAATGACCGACGACGTCGCGCACGGAGCGGGAGAGAAGAAACGGAGTGTTACGTAAAACGTTATTTCGGAGAGAACTGTGTGTGTGTGTGTGTGTGTGTGTGTAGCTGCGGATATGACATTCGAGTCGGAGGACCCGTATCCGGATCATGGTGGTACATTCTCAAACACTTGACATTTCTTTATCCGACCCGCTTTTTTCGTGGAGAGGATTCGCAAAAAAGGATTTGCTTTCTGTTCTTATTTCTAGAAGAGAGGTGAAGCAGCGTGTGACCTTGGTTCGTTTCTTCGCGGGAGCCATATAGTAGCTAGGATTTTCCACTTCCTTCGGAGTGGATTTGAGTGCGAGTGGCGTTTGTTTGAACCTCTTTGGGCAGGTTCTGGGCACGTGTATGAGCTTTCCGTCAGGCCAAAACGTAAAAATGGTAATATAGTCTAGGATTAGCCTGACAATAGAGTGGAAATTTAACGGGCGAAATTTCAACCCTTGCTGCAATCACTCATACATTCTGCGTATCATGCAGCAAAATTTCGATTACTATTATATACCGAGACGCATCGACAGCACCGAGAGAGTGAAGGTAAAAATGCAGCTATTTTAAGCTAAAATTTTACAACTTTTAAAAGGAAAAAAGAAATTCTTAAGTATCCATACTTGATTGTAATATTAAAAATAGCTCCGTTAGTCGTTCAGGTTGAAATTGGAAGAGTTTTATTTATCCGTGAGGACAATCTTTCCACAAAAATTTCGAGTTAAAAATTTATGATATAACATTTGTTTCTTGCTTTAAAAGTACTATTTTCTCTAGGAATTGATTATCAAATATGTTATTCCATACATTCATTGAAAGTTGAATATCACGCTGTGATATATATATATATATATTGATTAAGAATTGTAATTTATTCAAATTATATACATTTTTAGAAAAGCGTGGCAAATGATTTTTTTCCCACGACAATTTGAACGATTTAATTTAGTCATATTATGTTTCCAAAATAATGTTCTTCATGTGCACCTTCAGTTTTTAATGATGGCGCATACAGAGAAGCAGTTTTTAGATACAAATGGGAATTCTTTTTCCAGATATGAAATTCTTTAAGAAATGTGAACCTTGATTTCTGTTTGATGTTGGGCTCGTAAATTTTGGCGGTGAACTACTTTCATGAAAGAACCAGTTTGCCTGCGTATCATCAAACTAGAACTTATTTTACTTATTTTAATCAAACGATAAGCTTAATTCTTTCGTAGCATTTAATTTAATTTTGTCATAACTCCTCTTTCTCTCTCTCTCTCACCATCGCCATTTTTCTTTTTCTCACTCTGCGAACTATCCGTGCCTCTTGTATGCGTGCATAATTTTCTGCAGCAGCTGTTGTTATCACCTGGAGAACATTCAAAAACTAACGGATTCTCTCCGCCCCTCCTCTCTCATTCTCGGTCTTTCTCTCTCTCTCTCTTCGTATTCTTTTTAATATCTCCCCGCTTTGTTGTACCCACTCGCTTTCTGTGTTATCTCTCTCCACCACTCCCTCTCTCTCGCCTTCCCTCGTCATACTGATTCCTCCCTTTTTCTTTCTCTCTGCCACCCCTATTGCATTCTATCTCTTTCTCTCCCCATCCTTCTCACGCTTCGGTTTTCCTCAAAATCATGGCCACGCCCCTTCTCATTATTCGGACCGAAGGAAAGAAAAAATATTTATAAAAATAAAACGGCAAGGTTCGTGGCGCCGAACTTATTATTTTTCTTCACATCCAAATTCGAAATCAAAAGTTTTCGGCGCCGCTTCTGCTCTCATTTTCTCCCTCTCCTATAATTTGCAGTCCGTAGTGATCATCCGAGGACGGCCTCATCCGTGGACCGCATCTCGAGTTTTGTTCCTGTTCTCCCTCGTTTTTCTTCCATCCCGGTGTGGTAGGAGGGAGAATCCTTCATTCGGACCTGCGCTCAAGGGAAAGCTGACGGCGGGGTGGTTCCCTGGTGGTCGATCCTTGAGAAGGCCTCTCCACCGAATAAAAACTGACTAGGGCCGAGGAAAATGGAATGTTCAATTAAAAGCGATTCGAGGGTGAAATTGAAAAAATATACCTCTCAGAATTGGAATTTCCGCGATCCTAATTTTCGATACCTAGGTCGATTGTACTCTCTTGAAGTCTTTGTTTAAGTTTTTAAGTAAATGAGGTTATCTTTTGGGGAGCGTACGATCGATACTCGTTTTGATCTCCAATCAGGTTTTTTCCTAGTCTTTTCCTCTGCATGAATTTGGACGTCTTGGAAGTTTTTTTCCATCGAACATTATGCATGACCTTACATGCGCAACTTTTTCATCATTTTATTATTTTCATTACATTTACTTTATCATTTTCCGCTCGTGCAAACCAATTACTTTTTCGATATGGGTCAAATTATGTTGCCTCAGGTGTGCCCGAGTTTCCACGGCGAATTTCAGTTTTTTTTCGAAAGGCATTGGCGTTTAAATTAGAAACTATATTCCGGGCCTCCAGAAAGAAATATGTACTTTGGGCGCAACAATGGTGAAAATAATTTGCATTAAAGGATTAATTTCGGTTCCGTGCCTCGGAAAACGTTTTAACAAGTTTTCTTTTCGTAGAAAACTGTCCAGTTTCGTTGTAATGGTGTATGATGGAGATGCCATCCAATTTATTTTACTATGTAAATGAGAGATTTAAAAAAAAACTAGTAGCATATTCATCTTTTTCGAAATATTAGTTTATTTCCTTATTATTAGGGCCTATGAAGATGTGTAAAATGCATTATAATATGGAGATAGGGAATGGTTATTTTTACGGTAATTTTCTGATAATTCACTGTAAAACTAAAATAGTTTACGTACTTTCAATTTAGTATTTCAGCAAACATTTATATAAGTAACAAAATTTTCTTCTGAAGTAATTTTTGAGAAACATGCGTAAAACATTTCATTTTCCTTTCCTCGAGTAAGTGATTTCACCAAGAATAATTATGTTCTTGTGGCAAAATTAAACAAATATTGCACATAATAGGCCAACATTAGCTTCCTCCTACGCGAAAGCATGGTTAATATCCGGTAATCATATCTTGTTCATCCAGTTTTTTCGCGAAAATCTTGCTTCTTTGAAAAATAAATATCCTTCCCTTTGCTTTTCGAGCGAAAGTCCCTCCCGACTCCCTTTATTCCTACCTTCCGCTCCAGACACCTCCTCCATATACCCTCCGCACATCACAAACCATCTCCCCGACTCCTATCCTCCTCCCCCTCCTCTCTCTCTCTTTCTTTCGCGCGTAAACCCAACCTTCCGACTGTCAGAGTATCTTCCCGCCGTCTATTTCGGAGGCCATTAGCCGTCGCATATTTCCTCGTGGCATGAACTAGTCTTGCTTACTTCCCATCCGGCCTTCCATACTGTACCTCTTTCACTCTCCACGCCGCCTCCCTCTCCGCCCCATCCCTCAGCCAACATCCCCGTCCTCAAACTAACCCAAATCCCCGCAGCTCTTCAACATCTCCGCATATTCGCTAGGCCCCGCCGCCTCCCTTTATTAATCTGTTCGCTTCTCCCTCCGTCCTTTGCCTCCCCTCCCACTCCCCCTCCTCTCCACTCGGTTCCCTCTTGCTCTCATTATCTCCCTCCGTCGCTTTTATCCTCTCCTCGTGCCCCCCTCTACTCGCCATGCGTTCCTAATCTTCTACCGTGCAGAACACTTCCCTTCGACCTTCCCGATTTTTGGACGTATATGAGACGCGCCTAATTTCGCTTTGATTATTGCGCATATGGCGAAATTTGATGCATCCCTCCGCTTTCGACAATGTCTCGCTTTGTAATCGGAGTTGGTTTTGCATGTCTGTGTTTGTCACGCCGATTCGAGTGCGCGTTGGGAGAAGCATGTTTGGAGTGGCTGGTAGTTGGTTTGATTATTTCTCCAGTTCCTAAAGCATTTCTACTGGGCTTTTAATTTTACTGAGCTTGTTCGCAAAGAATAATTAGTAACGATAATATTGTGGGGCTATGATAGTATTTAGCAATTAATGAATGAAATAATGAAACAGAGTAATTTGGTAAATTGAATAAATATATTGCTGCATTTAACGCTGCCTTTAATAGTTTTCGTTGTTTCGCTTATCCTCTGTTTGTAATTATAACCAATACAGTGATATAAAATCTCACATGCGATCGAAAGATCGTTTCGTATCGAATGCAAAATTAATGTGATAAATGTATCGAATGATCAAATTTTAAAAGATTTTTAGCGCTTTTTTGAAAAAAAAAATCGTTTATGTCTTCGGTTTGTCTATCCGTCCGTCTGGTCGGGCCCTATCTCTGGTCCTGCAACTTGGAAGCCAAATTTTCAGGACTGGACGGTCTAAATGACGGCTACACATGGTACAAATTTGGTGGATCTAGGATGAGCTGTTGTTTTTCCATGCCGATTAGAACGAACAATTGTTTTGAATCCAAGAAAGAGTTAAAATTTCCGATTAAAAAAATGGAAAATAACTGCTTTTAAATGGAAAACCTATTATATATATATATATATATATATATATATATATATATATATATATATTTATTTACTATTTATTTACTAAAATAGGCTCACATACAGCGCTATCGCCAATTCACAGTGAACATGGTAACAATAGCATATATAACGCTTTATATATTTATACATTTATATTACGGTTTTAAAGGGAATTTATAGACTATATCACGAGGCTGCCGATCTCAACCAAAGATATAGTCATACGATGCCGTCATAATCCCAAAACAAGAAAAACCGCCGTATGTAATTATTCAATTATGTAATTATTCAATTATTCCCTCACTTGTTTATGAACTGCTCGAGAACTGTTTGACATTTTATTTGTTTTCGGTGAATTACCACTGAAGACGGCTGATTTGCAGCCGAAATGCGCATATGGCTTGTTAACCTTGTTGTGGTTATCGGAGATACCTGAGGCAAGTACATTTTTTTAATGCTTGTTCTTGAACACATAAATCTGATTGTTGATAAGCTATTTTATTTGATATCGAATTTCAAAAACGAATGTTAGGAGGTCCAACACCTCATTTTGAGCAAGATAAAATTGTATAAGATATTTTTTTTAAACAAATGTGTATACGGATCCCAGATTTTACGCATGGTCGATATCTTGCAGCGATAATCAGCTGTTTCATCTCGTAAGTGGCGTCAGATTTGTTTTGAGAATAGATCACACTTAAATCATCCCGATAAGATAAATTTTCTCAAACTTATATAAGGTTTATTTCTATCATCTGAACGCGACGGTACAGCCGTTTTTCTTTGCAAGCGGGACCGATTTGTAAACAAATTGTCGAAATGTTTTAATATACGCTCTGTTTAAAGTAGACGGAGCACCGAGTTTCACTAAAAATCTCTTCCGTGCAGTCGACCCGTTTGGTTGAGAATAATGTACATTTTAGTGGTAAACTAAGGCCTATTACATGTTGTCTATGAATTTAAGCTTATAGAATTAAATACTTCTTTAATAGGCACTTGCTATACAAGAAAATTCTGGTGGATATCCTTGGAGGATGGATCCTTGTTTTTTATGCTAACTAATATTATGATATAGTTTACATTCCATCATGTGGAAAAATAAATTTAATGTAATAATTTTATGCTGCTGTTGAGGGAATCCAGCTCATCCTTATACAAAGAAAAGTTATACATTTTTTCATGAAGGTCATACATTCATTAAACAATCAATTTTATGCATATTTCTACTCATAAATTGGCGTATGAATATTTAATTACTGCTGCTTAGTCATAAAAGAAATTACTATAGGTGACCAGAAAGGTTTTTAACATTTTATAGGCACAACTTTTAAGTGGAATTTGCTTTTTATTGTTTCCTATTTTTCGATTCCATGAATACGCCTTTACGTATCAAGTTTGAAATGATTATAGATTCTAAAATACTGTGTAAACTTCTTGACTTCCAAAAGTGAATATGCTCGAGTAATAAGTAGTTTATCAAAGCGAACACTCTTTAAAAAAATAAACTCCGAGGAAAATTTGTATTTTTGAACTTCATAAGGAGTAATGTTAATTGCCTATCATCTTCTGCAATTCCTTTAAGTTAAATGATGTATTACTTTAACAATTTTTTTCTAATTCCGAGTACATTCCTTTTAAAAGTATTTGTTTAAATAGCATTGTAACAGACTGTGATTAGTTTTCATGGTGAAATTGATATAATAAATATTTGTGGAACGAAATTCCCCCAAAATGTTTATAGCGTTATATGTTTTTATCAACGAAGTAAATAAACCTATATATGTAAAGGCCTCATGGTCTAAATGAAGAACGGTCCTTAAGGTAGACAAGCGAGTGTAAGACCATGAATTAGCCGAGTTTATTGGCAAGAGGTATTGTAATTAAAGTTTTTTTTTGTTTTCTGAGGAAAACCTGAAAGGTGGCATGATTCAAATTCACATTTAACTTTATGAAAACTTCTTCTCATAAAATTTAATGAGATTTTGCAATATTATACAGAAGATTGTATATTAGACTTCATTTTCTGTTATATGAGAGCCCTGAATGGATGGACCAAAATTTGTAATTTTCAACAGGTATTTTAATATAAGTGAAAACCGGTGTCCCTTAGTGAATGAGATGACTCAAATGTGACATTTTTCCTTATATTTAAATAAAAGATTCCATTGAAAAGAAGGAAAAGGTAACAGTGACACAATAGAAAAAAAATAATGGCAATTTATAAAAAAGTGGGTACACCATCAAAAAGTGTATGATCACAAATGTTTCTCTTGTTCTTATTTACAGCTTATATGAAAATATTTTTTCCAGCAGATGCTTTGCGAGTAAAATCAAAGTATTAATTTTTCTTTCCCAGTGAAGCTCCAGTCTTGATTGAGCAATATGACCAACGCGCAATTCTCATCTTCTACTTTGAAAAAAACTTAAAAACCAAACTTACCGAAATTTGATCGGTAGTTGTACGCCTAATGCGTCCGTGCAGGCAGGTAGATCGAACAAAATAAGCGCTATTTTTCTTATAATAAACTCCCCTATAAATGATTTATTCCATTTTACGTTACGGCCTTACTACTTCAATATTTCATTATCTCTGCTCTCGGGAGATTTTGAAGAAAAGATTTTTCCAAATAGTTTTTACAAAAATAAAAATAGAAATGTACTGTACAATCGACTTGAGGATGATGGCGTGTTTCTTACCGTAAAAGTTTGTTAAAGCTTACAACTGGTTTTCAAACGACATGATTGGTTATGAAACTGTGATTATTGTAGCGTTAGAATTTACTAAGACCTCATTAAAAATATGATTTTAAAAGTTTTATTTTGTTAGCTGGATAAATATTTACGGATCATTGATTTTCTTCATCTTTGTTTATCGTTTTTTTGCGGTTACGATTTCCTGAAAAATACCTATTATGCTTTCTGATCTCTTTGGCATGCGTTGTTTCAGACGGAATTATAGAAGATTAAAATTACATTTTTTATTGCGTATTGTCATTGTCATTGCAGTTGTTATTAGAATTTAGAGGGAATAATTTAGTGGAAAAATAGCTAGTGGTTCTATTACGTTATTGTAATTTTTAGCATGATTAATTTATATGAAGTTACGCTTCAATAGTAATAAAATATTTAAAAGTTATTACTCGGTAAACATGTCTTGCTATCCGTTGTGCCTTGCTTTAGTATGAATAAAGCACAGACTTTCAGTTATATCTAATTAACAAATAATCGCATGATTACTTTGATGTAGGACGGGTTTTAACGATTATATGGAATATCAGTGTAAATCACTCTATATTTAAATAACTCTATATATTTACAACCGGCAAACAAGTAATGATACATCTAACCTTTTTATTTTCATTATGTTGCTTATGTTCCTTGATAGCAATATGTAAAGGCAAATAGTTCAAGATCTTTTTGGCCTTTTCGACTTACTGGAGACATTAAAAATTATACATAGAAGGCTTTGAAAGGAGTACGCGTATTATTGAGGTTTTGAATCGGTAAGTTATGTCACTGGAAACGAAGTCGAAAGAACTTTTTTTGACAAAACTGCTTATGAATAAAAGATCTGGGCGCAGGAAAGGAGGCGTGTCGTAAATTGGTATCTGGCTTCCTCTTTTGATTTCTCTTTGGTAATCTTCAAGATCCTGGAAATATGTGGTCGCTCCAAAAGCCGTCCATACGTTCAGAAGGTCATTCGTCACTTTTTGAGACGCAGATGTAATCCAGTCATATAGAAAAGATTGAAAGATTGGAAGTACACGTGGATGCGTTCGATCGCTTTGCCTCTTGACTTTTCGCGAAGATGGCGAGTCCGTGCCCTCAATTCCTTCTCAATCTCTTTACAGTGATTTCCACGTTGTCTGGCTCGGTGAGTACATTTTCTAGTCCTGCCAACGTAAAGTTTGTTGCATTTCTCGCGTGCCTTTTTATTCAAGCATTTAGACAGATATGGTTGATGGAATCACTTATAAATCTGTAAACTTGGCGTAATTCTGATGTTCATCACTAAAAACCGAGAAAGGTAAGCGACTTTCTGTTTTTACTAGCAACAAACTGAGTTATTCGACACTTTTATCTTAGGGTTATACTATCGCATATCACAATTATTCCCGTGAGTAATTGTATTTGTAAAAATTCCACATTTCCTAATATTTAAAAATTATCGAGATAACTAGGATTTTTTCAGATGCCTTATTTTATAGTGAAAGCTCAGTAGATAACTGTGGGAGCATTGGATGAGAAACGTTAAAAAAATAAATGAAATAAATAATTCAGGAGTAAAAATCAATTGAATGCACAGATTATATTCTTAATAACCCATGGATATCCCATTCACTGGTTTTGACAATCTCATCGTCAGGTTAGAGCGGTCTATGACGTCAAGGGTTCCCTCTACCTCCTGGGAGTAGAATTTGACGCCGGCTTTTCTCTCCCTATGGGAGTGGCGAGGATCTCCGTGGAGCTGTTTATTGATCAGCAGATACACAATTGGGTTGCTTCGAACTGGTAGAGGATTTTGCGGGTTCTTTAGTCGTTTTGTGAGGCCGCTATTTTAATAAGAAGGGCTCCACCCCAAGGATTCAGTGGCATTCTTTCGACTAAAGTATACCCGCTACTAATTTTGAAATGCAAATGCGCGTCTCACTTTTAATTTTATGCCCGTATCTTAATTTTTTTTCATCTGACGCCGCAAGCTACCACAAAGAGGTCATCGGTCTTCCCAGAGTATTTCGAGAGTGGGGTCGTAATAAAACGCAAATGAAGATATGACTGAAATTTTAGGGTTGGAAAAAGTTTTCCTTTGTACTTCGTTTCTCCCTTATACACGTATGCTTCGTCATAAGACAGGCGCTGTAAAATTATTAGCTTCTTACATTTTGGAAGGATTAGATAATTCGTGGAAATTAATCAAATCAAAGATTTCTATCCTTGAAATATGTTTTTCTGTATTTTTTCATACGCGCACGGTTGTTTAATTTGGTTATTCCGTCAAATATTCTGGGAAAGGTATAGTTTGGAGACTATCCACGCAAAAGTGTTGTAACTTCAGCCAAAGTTCCGCCTCAGCCTGGTGTCTTTTTATTCAGGTGAGCGGATTTAGTTTCAGAGAAATTTGTCAGAATTTTAGCCTAAGGAACATTTCTATTAGCAGGAGATTCGTCATAGTATGATTCCAGAGAATTGGCCTAGAATTTTGAGATGGAAATAGCTAAGATATTCTTGTACAGGGTCAATTCTTCTCTGTACATTATCTTCATCATAGTCTCCTCTCCTTATTAAAAGGATATCCTTGCTAAAGCAGGAGATGAAAGCAGGTTTTCTTAAAAAGTTTCGAGGATCTGGTTGCCTCCCCGCACCGTTGGAATGTAGATCAGTGATAACTTCACTTCTCTAACTTCAGTAGTTTGGATCAGTGCTGGCAAACGAAAAAAGAACGATTCGTTACGTTTTTCGTTACAGGCAAAAAAGCGATTACGTTTTTCGTTACGCTAAAATCTACATTTCGTTTTCTGTTAGGTTTAACGCTATAACGAAATAATTCGGTAAAAAATGATGTAGTGTAGATACTCTTTTTTTGTTTAGAGGTTACGTATCCACCTTAAATACGTGCTTCTCATTTAGAATACTAATTTATAGGCACTTCTAAATACTATATGCTGCAGATCAGGAACGTTTTTAAAATTTCAAAGTACTTGGCACATTTTTAGTTTTTGATGATCATGTATGAAAATTCAGATTTTCCTATTCAAAATTTTGTATTCAAATTAATTAACGTAACACAATTTAAGACTAAAATATTAGTGCTGTAACGTCACTAAACACTCGGCAAACTTCGGCTACCAATCGGATGTGATTAGGTTCGGCATTTACTCGTCCGTTTTAATTTGCTTTTTTATAAATATCTGTTAAAAATTCAACGAAAAAACTTTGTATTTGCCTATAACAATAGCCATACAATACAACTTCATAAAATTTTCGGTAATTCCCGATAACTGACAGTCCCCCATTGCTGTCGTGACGAAAAGGATACTATTAAATTTTAATTAATAGCAAAATGATTGTGATGCTTTCAGTGGGATTTAAAAAAAATCTTTAATTTCAGTTGATTAGAGATTTAATCATTTTGATAAGACTTCTGCTCGATAGTTATAAATAAAAATTTTTAGGATCGGAAAATACATAATCCTATAAATAAAAGAATATTTGTCTGTCTGTGGCTGCCATACTGTTCAGAAAATAAACGTAGAAGCTTCAAAATTTGGCAGCAACTTCAGGTTGATCCTGAGAGTTGCAGTGCCAAAAATAATTTAATTCGGCCTACGGGGACCCGAGGGTCCCCATTGTTGGTCCATATGCCGGTTTTTTAAAGATACATATCTCAGCAACCAATTGACCGAAGTTTGATCAATGTTTTGATGAGTTACATTTTCGAGCCTAAAATTGATAAAATCGATCTACGGGGTCAATGATCGTAATGTAGGGTCGATCCAAATTTCACGATTTTGAGGGTTCCCCATCGAACGGTCGGTCCAAATTTCGGCAATGTCCGTCTGCCTGTACGTATAGATCAGGGAAAATCAGGCTGAACCGATTTCAATCAAATTAGGTAGGTACATATAATCTTCACATAAATACATGACCAAAATGACATTTGGACCGGATAGACCAAGCAGGGGTGCCACAATTGCAAAATAAAAGTTTCTGCAGTTATGCTTTTGGAAGCTGCTGCCAAATTTTGAAGCTCCTACGTTTATTTTCTGTAGATTTAAGGCTGCCACAGACAGACAGACAGCCATTCTCTTTTATTTATAGGATATATATATATATATATATATATATATATATATATATATATATATATATATATATATATATATATAAGCCATAATAGCATATTTGGACCGGATCAACTAAACAGGGGTGCCACAATTCTAAATTAAACTCTTTTAGTAACTGTGGATTTGGAAGGAATTGGCTCAACGGATGTCAACTAAATTTTATATATATGGTTTTTACAAAATACCATAATGAAATCAAGATTTTTAAAGAGGAACTTAAGAGCTGAGCTACCACAATTAATAAATAATAAAAATCGTTTGCAATTTAAAAGAAAACTCTTTCCCGAGCGTAGCCGGGCGTTTCTGCTAGTATTTAATAAAATGAGGATAAAGGATATTGTCGCGTACCTCCGCAGTCTCACCGTAAATCGCGAATCCCAACGCGATCTCTCTTAGCTTTCACCAGCGCGCTCGTGATCTCTTGATCACTCTCCGAGTTTGGAGCAACGGAACTGTCTCTCGCTCCCGCTATAACTAAAAGACGTTTAATATTATGTCGCGAACGCCATATCTAACGTCACGTGTAATATACTATATATTACGTATATTAGTTTCTAGTACTACTTTTATTTTGCATTTGAATAGAAATACATGTTAAAATTTAAATATTTTCTTCTAAAATAACTAGCTCCTACTTGCGCTAGCTTACGTGAAATTTAAATAAATATGTTCGGTAAGCAAAATTCTATGATAAAAATTGAAATCTTTATTTCTTTTCGCAGAAAATAGTACAAATCTCGCACCAATAGTACGATTCCCTTCTTTTAACACTCAAAGAAAAAGCCATTGCATGGTGGATTTCGCATTTCTCAAATACCTTGTTAAGTTAGACCAGGGGTCCTCAAACTACGGCCCGCGAAAGGTTTTTATCCGGCCCGCGGACGCTTTGATGAAAAAATAATATTTTTCTTCATTCCTATAACGATTACCGAAATTATGATGCTTCTACATGCGGTACACAAATAAATACATACCATCTTATACGGGCGGCGGAAGTATTGGGAGCGTGTTTAATCATAACAGCAGTACTTTGGTGGGTTGGTTACAGGCTTTACGATCGTTGTATATCTTTCAAGTTTAATTTCTCGAATCCTATTGACCGCTAGAGTCGCTGCGGGTACTATCTTCAGAGACATCTACACATATTTTGGAAAAACCGAAGCTTCGTTTCCTATTCTCCTTTCATGAGGAATATCTGAACGCGACTATTGTATCGCGCACGCGCAGTGATCTACCAATTTTTGACGCAGTGACATTTCGCTGTAGTTTATTTTAATATTTTATTCATCTCGGATGCAACAAGCTTTAATAATATTGCAAGTTTATTTACGTCAGTATATTAGTGTATTTACATTAATCAGTGGAGTTGAACTTCTTCACTGTCATAATTTCTGACTTGGTATAGTTTCTGACTTGGTATGCAGTAGCGGATATTGGATATACTGTGCTGTGCTGCATCCACGGCGTAAAGATACTTCATAGGTGTGTGGATGTATAAGTAAATGTTATGTTTATATAAAATAATTTATTTCTTTATTCCCGTACTTTAATAAAGATGTCAATGTCAATGAAGAGAAAAGTAGATAGTGAATGTCGGATCTTCAATGAACAATGGACAATTGATTATTTCTTTGTGCAGCTCAAAGACAAGTGTTTGTGTCTTATTTGTAAAGAATCTGTAGCAGTGTTCAAAGAGTACAACTTGAAAAGACATTATATTACCAAACATAGTGAGAAGTACAACAGATTTAAAGGAGAATTACGTGAGAAATCGCTACAAGAACTCAAAGAGAGCTTGGCAAATCAACAAAACATGTTTAAGAAGTTTACGAATGAAAATATTGCCTCTCTCCGAGCCTGTTACCGTATTGCTAAAATCATCGCCGAAGAAGGTAGACGTTTACTGATGGCGAATTTGTTAAAAAGTGTGTTCTAGCAATGGCTGAATAGGTATGTCATGATACATTATGAACATTTGCTGGTATAAGCTTATCTTCAAGTACAGTTATTAGGCGAGTCGAATATTTATGATTAGATATATGTTTTCAGCTTAAAGAAAAGGAAAGTAATTTTACTAATTTTTCACTGACAATTGATGAAAGTGAAGATGTGAGCCATACTGCTCAGGTACTTATTTTCATTTGTGGAATTAATCAGAATTTAAGGTAACCAAAGAACTAGCAGCATTGAAGAGTTTGAAGGACACTACCACCGGTGAAAATATATTTTTGAGTGTATCAGAAACAATTTATGAACTAGAATTGAATTGGGAAATGCTTACTTGTGTGACTACAGATGGCGCCAAAAACATGGTCGGTTCTAATGTTGGATTAATTGGACGCATTAACAAATTATTTGAAAGTAAAAGTATCCAGAAACCAATGCAGTTACATTGCATCATCATCAACTGTCACTATGTGGAAAAGTTCTTGATTTAAAGTCTGTAATGTCTACTGTTGTTTCTACAGTAAATTATGTAAGAAAAGCTTGATTGAATAATCGTCATTTTTCTAGAAGATATTGAATCTGAGTACAGTGATTTGCTGTACCACAGTTAAGTAAGTCGCGGAAAAGTGTTGAAACGTTTTTTTGAGCTTCGAAATGAAATTGACATATTTATAAGGGAAAAATTGAAACCCGTACCAGAAATTTCTGAACCCGCTTGGTTGTAGAATCTTGCATTTTTTAATCGATATAACTGAACATCTAAATTGTCTCAATGTAAAACTACAAGGAAATGGATAACTTTTGCAGGAACTCTTTTCTGATCTTAAGTCATTCCCAACGAAACAGAAACTTTTCTAGAAACAGATGCAACAAAATATTTTCTCACATTTTTCGTGCTGTGATTATTTGTGGAAAAATGTGTCGACTGCATTTAATTTTTGTGTTAAACTTTGTGCTGACAAAATTATTTTGTTACAAAATGAACTAAATAAGCGCTTTAATGATTTTTACAAAAACGAAAAATCCTTTATTTTGTTTCAAACTCCCTTTGATGTTGTTGTTGGTGACGTTGACGCAAATATACAATTAGAGTTAATAGATTTGCAATCAGATAATACACTTAAATCATTATTTAAAAATGAAAACTTAATTAAGTTCTATTCTTTGTTGCCAGAAAGTAATTATAGCAATATTAAGAATTTTGCAAGGAAAATGATCTCCATATTCGGACGTATATTTGCAAGCAGTCTTTCTCCAGAATGAAATATATTAAATCGAAAAAACGCTCAAAATTAACTGATAACCATTTGAAAGATATTTTAAAAATTAGGGTTTCGAACTTGACACCAAATATTGATAAAGTAATTCAGACATCAACAAAGCAGGCTCATTGTTCACATTAATACTTTTTCAATACTTGGTCATTGGTTAACCTTGATTCTTGAGGTCTTTTTTGATTTAGTTAAAACATTCTTACATTTATTCGTGCTTAATTATTGTGGCGTATATTTTGTTTTCCATTGCATATTTCCTTACGAAAAACACTTCACTTATCCATGTTTAATTATTGTTGCGCATATTTAGCTGACTTCTTCGCTTTCTGTTATTTCCTTTAAAAAATTCTTTTATTTATTCATGTTTAACTATATATGTTATATATGACTATAGGAAAAATGTCTTTTTTTTAGATTCGGCCCACCTAGCACTTTCAGTATTCTTATGTGGCCCTCTCAAAAAGTTTGGGGACCACTGAGTTAGACTGACGGACATTGGATAGAATTTGATATTGGAGTGGATGATGGGATTGGAACTTGCAGAGCATCGACCTTTAAAAGAGAAAAAACCCACTCCGGTGAAATATCTAAAAGAATGTTTTCGAAGTACGAAGTACTGTGGCGGAAGATAGGGAATGGTAGAGGTCCTTAACTACAAGCGGCGCATTTATTGAAGCTTCCTTCCTCATCCTCCACGCTCCTTATTTCGTGATTCCTGGAGAAGGATTATCACCAGGGATCCATTTCTTTCACAAATGGAAGGAAATCCCAAAGGACAATCGGTAGTGGTCAGGATAGCGTTTCTTTCGCGACAAGGCGGCAAAACTGGCCCAGCGGGGGACAAGCAAGTCCGGGGAGAGGGATATTAGGCCACTTTCCCTTGCTCAAGACACGCCGTCTGGGAAGAATGCCACTAGACAGTAAACCTTTACCGTCTGTTAACGAAATAACGAAATTTATTTTTTCGTTTTCGTTAGGTTTTCCGTTACAGATATTTGAAAAATTTCGTTAACGTTTTTCGTTACGTTTATCCAAAATAATTCCGTTATTTCGTTACGTTACGCGTAACGTTTTCCAGCACTGGTTTGGATACAATACCATTTAATCGTGCTAAAAACAATAAGCTCGTATTTAATAAAAGACGATAAATCCCAACGGATAATTCTAATTCGATATCAGATAATGCTAGATGTGCCCTTTCGCGAAGTCGAGTTTGGAAGCCATAAATTTGAAGGGATTATTTACCGGTATTGGCATTCGATCCCTTTTCCTTTGAAAATAACGATCGCAATATGTCGAGAGTATTTAAGGAATTACTCGCTTATTTACCTAATTTTGCATCATTTCTGCTTATCAGAGTTGCTTTCATAGCTGAAGTAAAGATTGATTCTAGAGAATTTTCGTTCGAAATATATGACTCCTAATAACTTAGTAGAGTTAAGTAAGTATACTTTTTGAAACCCATCATTTTAAAATTTCTTCTCCAGCGTTTTATCTTTATCCTGTCTTTTTAGAAGTCACGATTCTTGAAAATAATATACACAAGAAAATTTAGGTCTTGTATGGTTGTATATTAACAGCAACTGACATATGAAATTGTCGCAAACGTAACAAAAGGAGAAGTATACTCCATAAATGGGACACAGAGATTTCAAAGGCGTTCCTTATGGTAAATGCGTATAAAACGGTATCGAATTCCAATTCCAATCGACCGATGTAAACAAAATATGCGTTGTTATGCATGGGGCATTATCGAATTTTTATCTCCGGAACTATAACTCGTAATTATGTGGTCTTACGGACTTTTCTGTGAAAACGTTGTCCTCTATCCGAATGAAGCTCTTAATCCATACCTTATAGGTCATATAAAAGCTAGGGAGAGAAAAATATGGTGTTTAATTGTTGCTTAACGTATGCCATTTAACGAGTTTCGAGTATAAGTTTATTTAAGTGCTTATAGTATAAAGTGGAAGTTCTAATTGACGGATGCAATTCAAAATCACAATTGGGCGATAAATTTTAATAAGGATCTCTTCCACTTAATTAAAATCCTGCCACTAGTTTCTCCGTTAACATAATCGTATTTAATAACCTAAGTTATAGATGATTTTATTCTATACAACATTAGTATTTAATAATTTTTGTAGACCCAATTTTTATGGAGATATTTCAGTTCAATATTGACAGCGATTCCAGCTCCGCCAACTCGTAAATTACCAACTACATATTGGGAAAGCCATGTGGTGGGCACATCAGTTTTTTTTCCTTTTGTCGCTCCCCCAGTATTTTATTGCGCTTCCTTTTTTACTTTCTCTATACGTGTAGTATAGGGGAAAATATTGTTTTCATGAAAAAAATCGATTTCGAGATTTCAACGGAAATACACGTTTTGAGGACCCCTGAACACGTTTTGGGCATTTTCTCGATGATGTCTGTTTGTGTGGTGTGTATGTATGTGATAGGAATTTTGTGGGCGCTCTAATTCAAAAACTATTAATAAGATGAACGCGAAATTTTATATTTGACACTTATATTACAGGGATAAGAGTTGAATAGTTTTTGGTTAAAATCGGTCAACCGGAAGTGGGAGTATACTCTTGTCACTTATCCGTTTTTTCAAGTATTTTCTTTAATATTTGATTATTGTAAAACATTAATGGATAAAAGTGGTAGGAAATTTAATTTTCTGCAACTTTTATTCAAAATAGTTTCCCATATTGTTTAAGAGATATTTTAAAAACTATATTTTTAGCTGCCACCACACCATCTGGAGGCGAATTTTGTAAACACTTTAGTTTACGCTTAGTTACGTGTTAGTAACGCTTCTTTTTATTCTTAATTGTTGAAGCTTCGTGGCTATATCCAATATCAGAAGGCTACAGTATAAGATTGTCTGTCCTTTGTAAGGTCTTTGAATTGTTCTCGAAGTTCCTTTAAATATTTATTATCATTTGACGTATTAGGAATTTATCTATAAAAATAATACAGATATGGAGAAAGTTATGTGGTGGCCAAATCAGATTTTTTATAAATGCGACAACGATATTAAAATTTTCTAGGAACCCTTACATTATTTTTCGAAATAAAATTAAAGAAATCGCGTGATCACTGAAACAATTTGGAGAACTTCACTGGTAATGATAATCGATTGTTATTCTGTAACAATTCAATCATTCCTTTGATTTCAGATGTAAAACAACATGCAAATTGGTTCTGAAAGTTTTGATTTCTTGCTTTCATAAGTTCATCGTTGTTTGCTCGATCGATGTGAATAAATTAATTTAGTTGAAGTCATTATTTCGCTAACTGTTTTATTAAGCTATTTACGTGTGTGATTGTCTACACCAGGGGTTGTCAAACTTTTTATCTCAACGACTCCTTTGATGATGCCATAAAAATCCGGAGACCTCCAGTGAAAGTTTTGATATTAAATACTTTTAAAACCTATTTTAGGAAAGGTTCTTGAATAGTAATAATTACGATAGTGTATAATAAACTGTATTTTAAAAAACATTTACAATTAATCAAGTAACATGACATTTTTATACTATACTAAAATTTATTTTTAGTGTGAAGGGTGGGCTTGGTGTTTTTTTACTAGACCATTTACATTGGGCTCATGATTTGTAAGCTTTAATCTTAAGTCTCCTCTTTCTTCCAAATTCAACATCTTTCGCTGCTTAATTATAAGTGTGTTAGCATGGCTAAATCCAGCTTCAACCATATATGAAGTGGGGAATGCTAAAATAAAAGGTAGTACTGTTGCACAAATTTTAGGATATCTAGTATTAATTATTTCATTTGCCCAAAATAAATCGGTAGTCTTATTTTTGAACAATGTTTTTGCTTCGAGATCAACAGACATGTCTATAAGTTCATAAAAAATGTCTTGGTTTTCTATGCTGTTATGGTTTAAAAGGAGATACAATCCAATCAGGAATTTGCATATTTTGCAGGTCTGCAAATCTAATGCTGAAATCATAGATTACCTCTTTAAGATGGTTAACAAATATCTCCAAAACATTGTCAGTAATACTTTCATTTTCTTCATTTTCCAGTTTCTGAAGATTTGCAAAATATTTGAAGTCCCTCATTGATAAGGACAATTTTAATAGCTCAAGTTTCTTTTGAAAACCATGCAAGACTGTTCGAGCTTGAATGAGACTGACATCCTTATCTTGCAAACGATTTTGGGACTCATTAAATTTTAAATTCTTAATTAAAATATATCAAAGAAAAAGCAAGAAATATGTTTTTTAACAACAATTATTGGCGAAATTTTAGAACCTGTTATTTTCTATTGAATATTAAAATTTCTAAAAAGCCTCCTAAAGACCAATTTATTTCTCACCGACCCCCTGAGAGTAGGTTCCGACCACAGGGGGTCGGTACCGACCACTTTGGCAACCCCTGGTCTACACTATATCAAATGTACGTGCTCATTAGAGAATATCCTTACAGAGTTGTATAAAATAATATTTCCTCAGAATATTTATGTTTTGTGCATTCTGCTTTCAAATATCTTCAACCAGTTATATCTGCACCTTCAGTCCTTTTCAAGAATTTTTCGTGTTCCCTCTTTTGACTCATTACTATGTAAATATTCCGAGTTTCTGAACTTTCTTTAATTAAAACTGCCTTATTTTAGTCCAGTTACTGAAATTTTATTCCTATTGGGCGGTATAAATCATCGATTTATTTAATTATCTCACAAAAGCTAAAATTAAAATTAATGGGTATCTTGAAAAATTGATTGTAATTTAATGAATATGAAGATTAATTATGTATTCAATTAAAATCTGCAAGAGATTGAATAATTTGTATTGTGATGTTTAATTACCCAGATGGTAACGCTTCAACAAGGCTTAAATGTATATAATTTATGTTATTAGTACTAATTTCGGGATCTTGGAAAATTGATTGTAATTAGAAGAATATGAAGATTAATTATTTATTCAATTAAAATCTGCAAGAGATTGAATAATTTGTATTGTGATGTTTAATTACCCAGATGGTAACGCTTCAACAAGGCTTAAATGTATATAATTTATGTTATTAGTTCTAATTCCGGGATCGCGTAATTTTCTCTTAAAATGAATAATATGGAGAAAAATGAATTAAACTCATCTTTTAGAAAATCATGACTGTCTTTTCAGCGTAGGTTCATTTTTTCATCGCACCAAACAAAATTTTGTAATTCCAACCATATCAGCTACATTTTGAAAATTGTATGTTGATTTCTTTGTATTAGGAACTGTAATATACGTTCTTTTCCAGTTGCAATTCAATATTTGAAAGCAATGACTAAATTTTCACTTAAAAATGACCGTTAAATATTATTTTACAAGCAAGTGTAAAAGTGTTCATTATTAATTTAATTCTGCTGTCACGAGTTTTAATGAAGCATTAGTGAAAATCAGCATATAGAAAATGATTGTTTTTATTAAACTTTACTTTGGTTTTTATTAGTAAAATATCATCAACCTCAAAAATTATGTTGGAATCCCGGCGGAATCTATCTAAAATTTGACGATATTTCCGTTAAATTTCAAAATAGGAAAATTCAAATTTTGCGGATAAATTGAGTTCATCTGTTAATGTCGCCGCTAAACAAAAAATATTTTAACTACTTTTTCTCTGATAGTTTTCTGTTATCATTAATCAACTAAGTAAAGGAGACACGCTTCACTCGAGGAAAGAACTAATCCCTCGTATTTCAGAATACCAACTCGCTTCTGGGTACTCTTTCATGGCCAAAGTTTTAATCCTCTCCAACCTCGAGTGCGTTACGCCTTCAAAGGAGGTCGGTTTATAAACAGATAAAAAGGAACGTCGGATAAGAAAAACTAGTCGGACAGGAAATAATTACTGGAGCCAAAGTCTGTAGGTAATCGCAAATAACTAATTGGAATCTACGCGCTGTTCTGTATGCCTTTAATTGAGAGATCCACGATAATATCTCTTTTTTCTTAGATCAGATGTTGCAAGACTGGATATACCTCATTTATTTCCTCTAGGGAGAAGAGTTAGGAGTGTTTCGTTGGCGTAGAGTCATACAACTTAAGTACCTACGTATTAGAGGAGGGTAAGAAGGGTGAGAGGAAAACTAAGATATGAGAGGAGAGGGAACTTGAAATAGGGGTGGAGAGAGTAGAGCTAATGATTGCGGCGTTAAAAAAATGGAGCCCTCGGCTGAAACACATGCGGGCGAGTAACGGTGGTCGATGTTGTGTTTTTCCATTCTCATTTGCGGAATTCCCACGGAGGGAAACTTTCTCTTGTTATCCATGATCACATTGTGCTAATTGTCATTTCACTGACAATGTAAATGCCGGTTTACGCGCGGAATCACACTGGAATGACTGATCACCTTGTTCAACTTTGCTATTTATGTTAGGCGTACGATTCTTCACGTGTCCCTCAATCCGTCCTATCCAAGGCTTTTCTTTTCATCTCTTCATAAAGATACCGCTAATGAAAATGTTTAGAAACTCAATATTCTTTTTCTGTCCTAGTAGTGTCCTCCCTTTCGCGACTTCTTTCGACAAAATTTTACCCATTCTTCAATCTCGCCCTAATAGCTAATTAATTTCCTCTCCTCTTCTACCCTTTTTGATAATTTCTCATATCTCTCAAAAAACTCCAATCTGCTCAAGTATCCGTTCTTCATAATTCACTCTCAAACCCAAATCAAACTTTTCACTAACTTTTTTGTCATGCTGTTTTTCAAACTCTCTATCATTAACTCTCGTCTTCTAAAAAAATCCTCCTTTACTCATCCTATTCCTTTCCTGATCTCTTTGGCACTTATATCACCTCTATTCAGAATACTGCATACTTAAGTAATATGTTCCATCTGTTCTAATCTTTCCCTATCCATAGTGGAACTGACCGTGTTCCTCCACTTGCGATTTATCTCGTGTAGTGTTTTCTTCCTATTTATTTTCAGACCGAATGCATTTTCTTTCCACTTAAGAAGTTTGCAAACACTTCTCTGAGTTACTGGTTAGTACTTTTTTATCTGAAAATTTATTTGACTCTGCTATCTCCAGCATATTTTCCTGTACCTACATCTTTCCATGCCTAGTTTAATATTTATTCAGCATTAACACTACATGCTTATGGATAGAACGTCTCGCACTTCTTCCTAGTTTAAAAGGGAACTCGTCGTTTTGCTAAAAACAAATTCGAAAGATACGCATTTATAAATCTATAAATCTATATAAATAAAATTCTAATTCTGTTTGTTTGATTGTTTATACACGCATCACGCGAAAACGGCTTAACGGATTTCAATGAAATTTGGGGATTAGTTGTAAATTTGCTCCACTTAAAACTTAGGCTACTCTAGATCAAAGCCTGTCATCTTGAAACAAAATGGCGGCTTATTTTGAAAAATTGTTTTTTATTGCATTACTCAAAGGAAACTCATCGGATTTCAATGAAATTTGGATGGTATAAATATTTCAAAGAACAGTCTACTCAAAGGTTCAAGCCACGATCTTGAAACAAAATGACGACTATAAAACCCTTCTTTAGTTCTGACCCTTTCGGAGATGCATTGATGAAATATCTCGTGCGAAGAACGGGTACTTCAGCTAGTATAAAATAAGTACTCATCTTAGATATCTCTAAAAGCCATAATAAGATTATGAAAAGTCAGATGCGCAGTTCGGCTACAATGCAGACCTCTTCAGAGATTTACCGAAAGTAGGTGCTAACAATGTACTAGTCTAACAATTGCCTCTGACCGTATGTACTCAACGTTTCCTTCTATTTAAGTACTCGCAACCCCTATGGCATCTTCTTCCCGCTTGTCTATACCCAAAGTGGTCTTAGATTATAGCCTGTTATTCAAAATTCTAACAATGACTTTGTCGCTATTTGACATTAAACTGATTGTTCTCTACTCTTGGTATTCTGTTACTGTTCTCTTTCTATAAAGTAATCAGTTTATCTAGTGGCTTTCTTTGGCCACTCTTCCTGTTCATCAATTTTTCGACAGAATTTATAAAAACTCCGTATCTACTTTTCATAATCCCTTAAACCAGGGGTCTCAAACTCACATCGGTGCGCGGGCCGCATGAAGGCCCCCCACCAAACCCGCGAGCCGTATTTAGGCACCATACCAAGTCCGCGGTCCGCATACCCTCCAAATCCTCACACCGTTTCATATTCTTTGGAAATTCACTCTCCCATTCCACAAGGAAAAAATCGCCCCAAACCTCTGATGCGGCCTTAAAACCATTCATTACAAAAATAATAGATTTGGCGTCTAGGGCTAGGTTCATCGGACACGCAAGAAACAAGCTGGCAGCGTGAAGAACATATTTAGTACCCCATTTGTGTATAATGTTTATAAATCGGAATGAGCAATAAACTGCGTAAATTTTAAAAGTGCTGATTTGACATATGTACTTCTTAAATTTCATATATTTACGTTAAGTATTTTATAAGAAATACATTTGAGCTTTAGCCGTTTCGTGTAAACTAGCTTACTTCGCGAGCCGCAGAACTGTACCACGGAGGCCGCGAGTTTGACATCCCAGGCATAAGGTATGTTCTTCACTAAACAGATTAACGTGTTACGTTTTTTAATGTCCTTGTAACGGATTTTATCCTGATTGTGATCGGTGAGAGATTCAAGACTTGGTTGTAAACAAGATTATACACAAATAGTATATTAATATGTACACAATGAAATTTCCACTCGTCTGTTAATGCAATCATTTCCACATTATTGAAATTGAACTTTTTGTCTGAATAAAAACTAATTAAAGATGTTGATCTCCAAGTAGCAAATTATGAATTTTAGGGACCTTATGCTATTTTTCTCTAGTAAGCTCTCCGTACGATATATTAATCATTATATAAATAAATATATAATATAAAATAGGATCACGAACTTGGCCCATTGGACCAACCTTGAACTCGGGAGCCCGTGGCTCAAACCTATGTAGTCCATAGGTACATATAGGGGAAAATATTGTTTTGAAAAGGATAGTTTCCAATTTCCGTCTAATATATCGCATTTATGTTCTCGTATTTCTGGATAATCACACGGTTTCCTGCGCCATTTCAAAGCAAATGTAGTTCATTGATGAATCGCTGCCTTGCACCAAAGTCCTATTTTAAGTATCAAATAATGGAAAATCAGCTTCTTTTTCTCGTGTATAAAATACGCATTGCTTGCGTTGTAGCAAAAGAGACAAAGAGATACTTGAATAAACCTCGAAAGCCATAAATAATACACAAAATGAAAAATGTGGGATCAACTTCTACTTACGTTACTCTCGTGTCAGTATATACATAGCTGGCTAATCCGCTCTAGGTATCTATATATCAGTGGAGCTCACTTATCAAAAGTAAACTGCGAGTATAAACGTTTAATCGACAATATGTTATCTCAGAACGATTTTTGTAACAGTTTTATCTACATTTAAAACGATCTTTGTAATATAAATATTTTTAAGGAGTAGAAAATGGTAGGTTTTCTTTTTTCTTTTTAGATAACCGCTAAAATTCTAGCGGTCTTTATATAGTGAAAAGTAATTTTCTCTCTAATTCATTATTCGAGTGCCCATTTATCAAAAGATTCGAATCGGATTATATATATCTTTTATTAAGTACACCTTGCACAATGTTTATTTTATCTTTACTCTTTTGGTTCGTGTCAAGCCACGTGGTGTTCACATTTTATGAAACTGAACTCGATAAGAACCGTATATCCAGCGATTTGCTTGCAATTCTTGTTCTCAATTCACTCGTAGTTTAATTTGGCATTATTTCAATGCTAGTTATGGTCAAATCAGCGGTGGACACGAGATAATCACTCATTTTTTTCCGCAATCCCTTTCCGATTTATACATTTTCTACCGTTCTCTGGAAGTGTTTACTTTCCCATCGTTGTCAGCGGGACTTTCTTTTACGGTTGCTCAGCGCTTCGACGGGAGGGATAGGAAGAGATTGAGGAGGGTGTAAAAGAGCCGCGTTTCCGTAGTGATATTATATTGCCGTAATCGTCGTGGGCGAACTTTTTGGTAAGTCGGTTATAGTCTATTGGGATGCTTACATCTACGCCGCTGTTTGGGCTATTTTCGTCATCCACTGTAAAGATGCGAAAATCTCCTGTTCTTTGGCGGTACTAAATTCAATCGGAATCGTTAAATAATTTCTTTTTGAAGGGGGATTTGCCAACACCCCTGCACTCCAGGGGTGTATACTCGCGAGTTCCTTGGCGATATGACGCCATTTTGTTTTTTACATGAATTTAGAACATTTTTGAAGAATAAGTGAACCTTTCCCCTTTGAATTAAAGAAACATTTTATTCGTTATTGTAGCATCGTTTTAAAAATTAATTATATTAATTTCTTTAAGCCAAGCAAAAAACATTTTAAACAGTATAAGATTAAAATAGAGCCCCTTGACGATATTACGTCATTTTGTTTGTTTGCGTTTATGTTAATTTATGTCTTTATGTTGAGCCTGTTTATTCTGTAATATTCACGAAGAAAGAAGTTTAAAAGAGCTTAGCAAGGTCAGTTATTTGTACTGATCACATCACTTGGAAAATTAAAAAATTAAATTAAAGTTAAATTATACTTATCCTTAATCCTAATACAGGTTAATAATAAATAGAATCTTCTGTTCTATTCACGAAGAAAGAAGTTTACATCTTTTGTCAAATAAATGTGTCTGATCAAATTAATTATTTAAAAAGATCAAAATCAACTTAATGTGACAGCGAAGTGTCACAGGCTCTCTAGCGTAATCTCTAATCCTCTTAGCACTCCCATTTTCTGACTTCTCCCGAACTGCCGCACCTTGGAGAGACGAAAAGCCCAAGCGTTTCTCTCGAATCGATCATTTCCTTGTGCTGTGAAATTTGGAGCAGGAGGATTGCGTTTTTCTGTGAACGAGAAAAACGGAGCTTACACCCGCGGAATCACTTCCGAATCCTGTGATTTAATGTCAGACAACACGTGGCATTGACGTTCAGGGATCGTTTATCACGGGGAGTAATTATATTTCTCTTTTTTCTTGAGTTTTTTTTTTGTTTTCGGCGCAATGCAGCGCCGGGAAAGCTTTTTACGCCGCGCAGTTTAAAAACAAAAAGAACTCGAAACGAACGAGATGAAAGACGGTCTCTGCAAAATATGACGTGGTGAGGTTCGGTCGTAGTGTTTTGTGTCACTCAATGAAGTGCGCCTTTCGCTCTTTGGCGTGTTCTCTGATGATTTGATTTCCTATAAAGTAATCGATTAGGTTTGAAAAAATTGTTGCTGATTTCTGCTTTATTCGTGGTCTCTTATTTATCTATTTTTCGCAGTTTCTGTATTATTTATTGGAATATTCTCAGATGTTAATTAGATTTTTTGTATTGAATGCCTGGAACACAGGCCCAGCTATCATTAAAGCTTGTGCTAATTTGCGCAAATATACGATCAGAATTTTACTGTGGAGATGTTAATGAAAATTTAATTATTCCGTTTTAAAATTAATTTCGGTTATGTCAGTAGTATTGGTTAATCGTGTAACTATCAACAGGTTAATAATTTAATAAGTGAGATGATTAGATGATTTTGCAGTTAGACAATGGGTGGAAATAGAATATGAACCCTTTTCATGGAATGTATGTTCTAGATTTTACAATGCTGTAATATTATTTTACTATCGTTTTAAGAAAACGAATATAGAAGTTTCATATGAATTATTAAATCATTCATTATGTTTCTAAATCTGATACACGTACCATCAAGCTCAAATTTGTATTATTGTTTTAAGAAAACATATATAAAAGAAACCTGCCTTTGTTCAAGTTTGATTCCAAAATTTTAAAAAATTTCTTTGAATTTTTAATTATATAGTTGTGTTTTTAAGTTTGGTACACATGCCAAATTGTTTCTAGCAGTTAAAATCTCTTTATCTTTGTTCAGTAACCTCGCGACTAATTGTAAGGTACCGAGTTGTAGGAAAACTTAAATGCGCACTGTTACTTCTCTGCTATAATCGCATTTATTGCTGAATTCAATATCATTTAACTACTTTCACACATAAGTCAAGCTCGATAATCCTTTTTAATTTAAAAATTACGTACAACACTCCGCACCTATCAGTCTTGTCTTTAAAATTAGACATTTTTAAAGACGGTTACACAATCGTGAAAGCTGTACTTCCAAGTATGTTGTTCATTGAAGCATAAGGATTCAGTAACTTACCTGGGAGATGTGGTGCATATGACAAAATTTTAGGGAACGCCTTGATTATGTAGAATATTATTTTTCTGCGTTTTTAGGCTGGTTTCCAAAGGAAACATAGCCTTATGAAATGGTCTCGTCTGTGTGTGTCCCCTACTAACAACTTTTGCACCGATTTTCATGAAACTTGGTATGAGGCTCGTGCTGTCAGGGTCCACCTCCGGGCTATATTTTATTTGGCGAAGATGGAAGTTCCGGGTTCAATTCCAGGAATGTTTTCCCCTATTTTTTTACATAGAAAATCTCAAAGCCATCGTGCAGAGATGTTTTCTTTAATACATTAAAATATCTTTAAATTGTGATATCGGAGCGAGGTTTGTACTGTTCTAAGGGGAAAAGAATGTAGATTCAAATTCTTATCTCCAAATTATGATAATTGGTCGTGTTTTCTTGAATTTCTACTAAAACAGCGTTTTTGCGTTTTAAATCGCATTTTATCGGATCGTTGCCATGGAAACGATTATTACCGAACTATGTTTGAGCATAGACGAGTGAACAAATGGGTTATTTTTTTCCGCCTGACTACTCTTCAGCAATGGACAGTTAATTCAGACATATTACTGTACAAACAGTAACATTTATTAAATTTGTTTATTTAAAAATACATGTAAAATATAATATCAGAAAGAGATTTTGACATTGTATTTAGTATTTTAAACCTGATAATGCTCCATTAATTTGTTTTCCAATTTTTCTCTATCATTGATAAACTATGAACTACAAGTGGTATTTATGGTATGGGAATGCCTTGGAATGACTAACACATAGAAACATTTCCTGTCAATATAAGTAATCGTTTCGGAACGTCAACTTCGGGAAACCAACTGCATTAGTCCTGGTCTGGACTTCTTGTAATAAAGTATAGTAGCGTTTGTATCGACAATTACTTCAATATTGGAGTATTACATCAGTACTTATTTATGGGAAAATAAACTTTTGCCATTTTTTGGGGGAATGTTTGGCGCCTTTTGCAAGCGGCGTCCATTGCAAATGCTTCCTTCGCCATACGCCAGTTACGGCACTGCATGGATCGAATTAAGTTCTGCCATTTTAAGTTGCAAAAATTCATAAAAACTCGGAATAATCTATTGTATGAAAATAATTCATTGCTGTAATGACGAAATGATGATGATGAATTCAATAGATCTCTATGTAACTCATTTCTATATTTTTCTAGTCGGATATATTCAATTTGGCTTGGTTGATTTGGTTAGTTGAGTTTCCTTGGCTGGCTGAGTTAGTGTGTTTATTGTTTGAATAAAGCAGAACATTTCTCGACCACAAAACTACCATTTGTTATTTCAGGCGTTCTATGATGTTTGGTTAGCGCTGACCTTATGTGGGCGGTTCTGCGTATCAGGTCCCTTGGAAGTTGGTCTTTTAGTTAGTGTCGGCGTTTCTGTTATTTGCCCTTTGTTCCAGCCTCGGCAATAATGCTTCTCATACTCGGAACCGTAGAGCAAAACATTTACACCTTGGTTGGTGGAGGTGAGATAAAAGAAACCCGCTGCGCGAAATTCGGATATTCTTGCTTACATGTGGTGCGTGCGTATCATATGCGAAAGTTTCATTTAAAGGAGTTTACCTACCGAGAGCTCTATACACCAACAATATTTGAGGAGGTATGAATAAACCTTTCCTTTCACGAGGAAAACGGTAAGAATAGCCGGACTTCTCCGAGGTTGTTTTACGCCTCGGAAGATCTGAAACGGCGACCATCATTAGATACAGTCGGTTGAATCGGCAACGGTCGAGTCATAAGGTGCAGTTGCTCCGCGTTAAGTACTTTCTGAAGAAAAATGTCCGCCGGAGGATTTGCACTCGTCCCGAAATAGTTTTGTTCAAAATTTGTGAACTCAGTTTGGCGAAAGGTTGATTGGTATTCAGCAAATTATTTTCTCAAAAACTTCGGATAAATTTCAACTTTTGTAATTTTTATGAAATTATGAATTTGATTAATTTTGGTGGAGCTTTTAGTTGCAGTATGTGTTCATATCTTGTATGAGAAGCGTTCTGCTCTCGTAAAAGTAAATTTATAGTGGCATATTCCCTACAAAGGCGTTCCCTGCCAATCCTAGGAAATTAAATTTTGTTGTGAAACTATGAAAGTATTACTAAATCTGCCACGATGAATATCTTTCAAAAAGTTGCTCGGAAAATCTAACTTGCTCCGCTAAACTAATTTTCTTCTCTATAGGACTGTCATATCTTGTTCCCAAATGCTTAAGGATTTAAGATCGTTCATTATAGATTAGGATTTCCTTTCATTGAAGATTTTATGAAAATGAGAATAATTTAGTTTCCATCTTAAAATTAAATTCGGAGATTTCCGATTATTTCAGTTGAATATTCCTTGTTCTTGTCATGCCTTCAATCTTTTCCCATAACGAAAACGTTTGGTTAATGGTAGAATTTTTCTCTTTGCTCAGTAATCCAGTCTTGTGGATTTTCTTTTGAGGAAAGTATTTGAAGCTACCCATATTTAAAAAGTATAGAGGAGCATCTTCCATGTGGGTGGGAAACCAACGGCCTGCAGACCACATCAGGCTCGCGAAAGCATATTATGCGGCCTGCGGTGCCATCATGAAAGGAAATCGTGAAATATATCACAGGGAATTACATGTTTGTTGGTTCAAATTATGTCCTGAGAACTGTTTCTGGCGAAGTTATGACGCTGAAATATTATTAATTGTTGATTAACAGGACTAACAGGATCCTTCGCGTTCTCTCGGGTAACTCTGATACGAACTCCCATGAGGCCCGCCGAGGCATTTGTCTTGTTAATGAGGCCCGTCTGAGCACCTTCAACTACTAATGTGGCCCGCCTCGTAAAATTTTGCCCACTACTGATCTACAGCCATGCTTTGCCTTAAATTTATTGCTAAGGTGTGTGTGTGTGTTGAAACTACGGGATTCGCCCTTCGAAATTGAGTTCGCGTAAATCTTGAAATAAAATTTCCGGTTGCCGAACCACCAAACGTGCTTCACGATACGCCAGTAAACGTCCATCATCTAGAAACTTCGCGAAATCCCAAACACCTAGACAAAGGAATTCTCTAAGATTTTTCACGTTGCCCTGGCAACTTCTATCGCTAGAACGAGTACTCGCGCAGCCTTCACGCCCGGAAAAGTATGCTTCCCACGTCACTTTGAAGAAGTGGCCGGGCCGCTTCGATTAGGGATTTTTTCATCCACCCTGGACTTTTTATGTATCGTTTTCCTCTTTTTTTATCCGTATTCCCGGGGTGTGCTCTGTGAGTCGGGAAAAAGGGCGACCCGAAAGGGAAGCGGAGGCGGGAACTTTTTTCCTCGTGGATTTCACGTCCTTCCTGGAATCCCACCCATCGTTCTCTTCAGATGTTCTCTGCCTCAATTTTCCTTCGGCTCTCCCCTTCGCCACCAACTCTTTCTCTCCCTCTCTTCTTCTTTCACTCCCTCCCTTTTCTGTCGCCCATTTGCCGCGTATCCCGCAAAGTCTCCTTCGTGGAATTTTTTCTTAATCGTTCCTCGAATTTGATACCGCGCTCATGACTCTATTTTCATATCGCCGAAAGCGAAATTATTCGTTTCTGCTAAAAATCGTTTCGTTGATCAGAATTGGTAAACATCTTCTTGACTAATAAATTTGGGAGAGCGCGAGTTTAAAACTTGCTGTTTTCTAAACCGAATACTTATTGTTTAACCTAAATATGTTGTAATATTTTTTGCGTCCATGCTTGTATATTTCCTCCCGTTATACATTTTTTACTGACAGTATCCATAAATAAGGAAAGGAAAACCAGCTGCTACATCATTATTTTTTTGGAAATTGCTCTCGGCGAATCACCAATAATCATGCCTACTTTGTAGCGAAACTGCCCTCCTGGTTTGTAGTTTCATCAACTGTAATCCCTTAACAAGCCTAAATTTTTATTCTTAAAATATTTCAATCGAGCCTTTACATAGCGTATATGCGCATAAAGCAGTAAGGAAATAGGGTGGAACTTTGATGCATCGAAACTAAGAATATCGTCGTCAAACTTTCTTATCAGAAGGAACCGGCATTAACTTTTCAGAGTTGGGAGAGAATTTAAATGTGAATGGAATCTTTACTTTGAGTTTTACTTCGCCACACAAAAGATCCAAAACGTCCACTGCACGGCATCGGAATCGTCAATCCATTCCCTTTTCAAGAAGGATCACGCCACTCTTAGTATTCGGATGACGCGTTAGTCGTGTTCATCTCGAGGCCACACCCTCTTCTCTGATCTCGAACATTGGGAAAACTGACTAGAGTGTACGCCAAATGAAAGGTCTCAGGGTGCCTGGATACGACGTTCGCAAAAGGCGTACACCTCACGTGTGTGTGTGTGTGCGTGTATTTTTGGCTAATCAACCTCTTGGATTATTATAGGTACACCTCACGTAACTATTAGAGAAGATAGAGGAATGATGGAAAGAAACCACCTTCATTTTTAGTGTTCTGCCCCCTCAATCACCAATTCCTTTCATGTTGTTACTCTCTCTATCCCTCTCAATTTTTGAATGCTCAAAAAAGTTTCCATTAAGGTTTTGCACGCTGCATTTAATGGCTCCAATGCCTTCTATTTCGCGCTTCCTGAGTAAAAAACTTTCTTTTGATTATAGTACATTGCTTCCATGTCCATGTACAATTTCAGGAATTCGTTTGTGTGGCACGAAGTTTTATTGAGTTTACTTTGTTTCAATTAGGCGAGAATATAAAGAAATCTTCGTCGGTGAGGTAGTCATCTTGTCGTGGCTGCCTCTCTTTGTTGTGGCAGAGGCAAAATCGCAGTCGCATACTCGAAGATTTAAATCCGCAAGTTTAATTTGGAAGTTAATATAGAAGGAAAATTAACCATGTTATTAGTTACTGATACTGTTAATTCCTTTTAATAATTAATGTGGGATAATTTATTAGTTCTATGAATATATCTCAGATGAATTTCATCATTAGATATCCATCAGTCTCATTATTTGAATATTCGTATAAGTTTTCCTAATTTTTATAATTTCAGAAATAGTTTGAAGGCTATATTGTGCTGCGGAGTGAGAGGAACTGGATTCTCAACTTGTTTGACTCAGAATGTTCGTTCAGAAAATGCCAATTGTATTTAAAGTGAACTTTGTCTTTCAGAGATTTTTGGTGGATATTTTGCCGCAAAATGTTCAGTAACCCTGTAGTTTTTAGTTTGGTTTAGTTTTTTTTGCAGTATCCTTGGAAAATGTTCCCTACATAAGAATTCCGTCATAATAAAACCCCTTTATCTCACTAGATAAACCAGCTTTGCATTATTTATTTTTTGCCTAATAATTCCATTAAATCGATTATCTGATTTTGAAGGTTATCTATCAATATTAAATTATTAGGCGTTCTTTACCAGCGAAGCGATAGTAGCGGAACGCCTTTATAGGCACGTCTTCTTCGTCCGTCCGTCCGCATGTTTCATCTCGGAAAGTACTGGGTGAATGTTTATGAAATTTGGTGATTAGAACATTAGGGCAAAGGAAAGACGGAAATTGTATAAATGGTTCACGTACCATAATCAGGAGTGTCACTTTACTGGGGACAAAAAATGAACCTTCAGACATAGCTCGTAAAATATTATATTTAGAAAATCTCCAAAGAAAATCTTTGTAACTACTCAAATAAAATGTTTTTACTTTCTCCATATACGAAGTATAGAGAAAGTATTGTTTTCATGAAAAAAATCGAATTCGAGATTTCAACGGAAATACATGTTTTAAGGTCCCCTGAACACGTTTTGACTATTTTCTCGATGATGTCTGTGTGTTTGTCTGTCTGTCTGTCAGTCTGTCTGTCTGTCTGTCAGTCTGTCTGTCTGTATGTGATAGATTTTTGTGGGCGCTCTAACTCAAAAACTATTAATCAGGTCAACGCAAAAATTTTTATTTAACATTTTTATAAAAGTTCGAAGATCTGATTAGTTTTTCGTAAAAATCGGTCTACCGGAAGTGGGTGTTTACTCTTCCGCTATTTGTTCCCCTGATAAATGTAAAACTGTATTGGAATAAACGTTGTAGGAAATTTCATTTTCTACAACCTTTGTTTGATGCATTTTTCCATATAATGCATTGTTTAAGAGATATCTTATATTTTTAGCTGCCACCACCACGTCACCTACCGAAGACTATTGTTAAGAATTGACGCTTAGTTACGCCTTAGTAACGCTCCTTTTTCTTTTCTTAATTGTCAACCGGAAGTAAATATTGACAACGATCCCAGAGGTAACAACATGTAATTTGCCATATAAATATGGAGAGAGTCATGTGTTTCCCACATCAGTTTATTTTTTATACATTTTTATCAAAGGAGAAGCCGTTTTCTAGAAAATCAAAAAGAAAGCCGTAATATAATATATATATATACGATTTTCGATTGTTTTACTAATTACTACTGATTATAAAATAAATCGGTAAGTCCCAAATTAAATATTTCTTTGATGTCGCCTCTGATATATCATTTTGCAGTGGTTAATATTTATATCTTTTGACAAGATAACTTTAATCGCAAAGAACGCCTTTTTAATGTACTCCGGGATGGAGTACACCTTTCCATTCTTGTTTATTGTTAGGCTTAGTTTGTTATTATTTTAATTTTATAAAAATTACATGGTAATACCGCATTTCAAGCGACTACCTTTGAAGCTGCTGTGGCAAAAAATTAATTCATTTGGTAATTTAAAATCCTCTAATAAATTCATTTTATAATGCATTACGTTAAACAGCCTTTATGAAATTGATTGTTGTGGCTTCAACGTTGAGGCATTGACTCGTGATTGGAACGCCGAGAAAATTAAGTTTTGCTTTAGCGTCAGAAAAAAGCATTATACGAGCATGGTTTACTCACAATTTATCGATGAAAAGGTTAATTTTTTGGTGTTCTAAATAAATTACTTTCTATCATAATCGAAGTTAAAAGAAAATCTTGATTTAAAAATTCGCGTTTTTTTAACGCACAGATTAATGAGAGCAATCGATTAATTCGGCTCCTATTTTTTCATTTTGCTCACGATCGCTCCTAAGTAATTCTATTAAAATTATTCACGGATACGGATGAAAGCTGAAATAAATTTGTGTTCAATTTTTCTTAGCTTGTAATCTTTCGTAATCGAGGAAGACGTTTTCACCTCGACTCTTTCTTTGATAAAATTCCCTCCCCTAAATGGGCCCTAATCCGCCCCTTCTTCCCTCAAAAATTTTCCGCCATTTTCCCCCTAAAAACGAAATACCTCACGGTCTCCTATTGTCCGCCATCCTCTTTCATTCCTTCCTTCACCCTTTCGTGGGCGCACACGTGATCCGTGTAAGGAATGGATAAAAGAAACACTAGGCCGAATTTACCCTGCCCTCTTTGCTGAAAAGAGTAGCTCCGGAGAGCGTCTGTCGAAAAAGGAACCCACCCCCTCGATCCTCTCTCCTTTTCTCCCGTTCTCCTTCCACACCTTCTCTCCCTCCTCTCTCTCCATTCCCTCTCTCCCTCCCCTCTCTCCCTCCCCTCTCTCCCTCCCCTCTCTCCCTCCCCTCTCTCCCTCCCCTCTCTCCCTCCCCTCTCTCCTTCCCCTCTCTCCTTCCCCTCTCTCCCTCCCCTCTCTCCCTCCCCTCTCTCCCTCCCCTCTCTCCCTCCCCTCTCTCCCTCCCCTCTCTCCCTCCCCTCTCTCCCTCCCCTCTCTCCCTCCCCTCTCTCCTTCCCCCCTCTCCTGCCCCCCTCTCCCTCCCCTCTCTCCCTCCCCTCTCTTCCTCCCCTCTCTCCCTCCCCTCTCTCCCTCCCCTCTCTCCCTCCTCTCTCTCTCTCTCCCCTCTCTCCCTCACTTTTCGTTCGTCTCCGCTTCGGTCGATTCTCTGCACGCTTCGATGACAGCGTAAGAATCGCTCTGGATGCATTCCTACGCCTCACGAAACCTCACTATTCGTCAACCGACTTGCCTTTTTGGCCGAAGTGGTTGATCGAGGGATCCGGTTCCCTTTCTCCTCAAACATTCCTTCAAATACCTACACCTACAACTAGCGACATATCCATTCTTCTGCCTGATTCTTCCATCTTCCTTTTCCTCACTTTCTCCTCTTCCACAAAATTCGCTTTTATCGTTTTTGTCAATATCTCACTCCGCTCCTCTCTCTCCCTCCTATCCTTCTCTAATTCACTCTTCCTCTTTACGTCTTTAACGTATTCCTCATCTCTTGAGCCGTCTTAAGATATATTGTGGCTCTTGGCGCTATAATTTTGGGACCCCATTTCAAGATATAAACACCGTATCGCTATGTTAGTAATTTCGGACAACTGAACAAACGACAATTTTAGAATTAATGAAAGGGCAAGAATTCAAAGAACGAATAAGAGACGTGCTATTTATATTCATACGTGTCCCCAACTTTGTCGGGGCCCTGATCCAGTGCCCGTAGTGCCCCTCCTATAAGACGGCAATGCCTCATCTCCCCTTACTGTACATACCTTTCTGTATCGCTTCCTCTGATCGTTCGTTCTAACTTCCCTCTCTAAATTTATTATTTCTTTTGCAACTTTCCCTCGCATTTCCTTCTGTGGCTTCCGATTTTTCTCTCGATTTCGTATCTTCCCCATAACTCTTTTTTATCCTTCTCTCACAAATCTTATGTTTCATTCCGCCTCATTTTACCATCCCACTCCTGCCACTGCATTTGCATATTTCTCTTTTTAGTTCGCCCCTTACTTTCCATCTCGTTTCATCCTGAACCCTCCATCTCCGTATCATTTGTCTTCTCCGGAAGCTCCGCTGAATCCCCTTTCCATCCGCACGTGGGCTAAGTATTTCCGACTCTCGCGTTAAGAGAGACTTTTCCCGATACTTTTTTCCTCCCTCCCCGGGCTCGCGGCATGAATATCTCAAAACGGAGGGAGTTGAAAGAAAATATCTTGACGTTCGTCTCCGTTGAGTGATGTTTGACTGAAGCAGTCGCAAAACATTTGGAACGTTTACACGGCGGGGGAAAGGAGGTGGGTGGGGGGGAGGGGAAAAGGGGGAGAGAGGAGGGGCCACCTGCTTAAACTCCAGGTTTATTGGAGCAATAAATCTATTCACGGACGACTCTCGAAAAAAATGAGCTTTTCCTCGTCGGTCCCTTTTTCATTCCAGACGACAAGCCCTTAAGTTCGTCCGTATGTCGTTTCGCTTTGTGGCAGGCTATTTTGTTTGAGATGTATTAGATGTTTGCCGGCTGCCTCATGACACAATTGGGATTAATTGGCTGGAAAATTATCCTTTGAATGAAACAGGTGATAAATGTCGTGATTTCTGTCTCGATCTCGCCAGTTTGTAAACGTTGCTGCTGCCGTGGATGATTTTCGAGTTCACACGCATTCTTTTCAGGTTGAAAATTATTATTTTAAAAGTGGGTTAAATTATTTATATCGTAAAAATATTTTTTTTGCTATCTAGCAAACATTTTTAATAGAGCCTTTCACTATACTATGCATGGAACTGATGATTAATATCTAGTCTAGCGTTCTAACTAATCTCTCAGCCTCGCTAGTTTTATAACATTCAAGCTGTTATGCGTGACATTCGGATTCATGTACATTATTTTTATGTTGAAAATTTTTATTTACTAGGTAACGCTGACAATTTCTTCACTCGTGAAATGTTTTTTTTTCATATCTAGTAAACATTTATTAATAGTGGATTTCACTATACATACTTTGAATGGAACTGATGATTAATATCTAGTCTAGCGTTCCAACCAATCCCTAAATCTCGCTAGCTTGATAACATGGAAGCTGTCATACATGACGTTCGGATTCATATACATTCTATTTATTTTGAAAATTTTAATTTGCCAGATAACTGTGATAATTTCTTCCCTCGTAAAAATATTGTTTTTTTTTGTTTTTCCTCACTGGAAAGCACGACTTAAGGGTGTCTTTCATTCTAATTATTGATTAAGAGATCACGTCGTACATTGACATAATCGAAGTGAATTGATTATTGTAAATGCTTTGTATTTATACTTTAACTTTAATGACTTCTTCAAAAAATCATGAATTACGATTCCAAAACTTGTTTATTATAGCAGCAGTAGTGAAAATGTATTTAGCGTGATTTTCTTTAAGGTTTAACGTGTGTGTTTTATTTATCATAGTGAACGAATCGAAATTAAGGTGAAACTGAAATACGATACACTAGCTTGCTTTTTCGTTTTCTGTGGATTTTGTATGGTATCTATTACGAAACAACGATTTTCGTTCTTTGCGAAGGAAATTGCTATTTTAAAGATATTTATTACAAATAATAGTCTTATAAAATTCGACAGTAATAGATCGCATATTATGGTAAATAATACCATTTTTCTATTTTAATAATTTCAAAAATGTTTGATATTATTACCGATAATTTATGCGGATTCTTAGGATCTATTTTCTTTTAATACTCGTTTTTATGGAAATGGTTTTAGATTTGCCCGGATCAAAACTTAAATTTCACATTAGTTCAACGACGCTCTGGTTGCTGACCTTGTTATTAAAAGCTAAAAATTTAGGAAACCTTATAGTTCTACCAGCATTATCGGTTCAAATGCTTACGGAGCAGGTGGTATCTACAAAATTTTAATGGCTTCATGTGTAACATATTGATTAAATTGCTTGCCAATATTACCGATGAAATTCGTAACTCTTTCGTTTTTAAAGTAAGAATAAATAAATATTCTCACTATATTTAAATCATTCATTACTATATATCAGCCAACGTTTTATTATTCAATTTTATAATTTTTCAATACGACAGATAAATAGAACTCTTAAAATGCGCTTGATGGCCATGGAATGTATGTATGTTTGTTCGAGTATAATTTTCCACCCTCAAATAGTCCGTCCTATTAAAATCTATCCCGTGACCCGCGAAAGAGATTTCTTTCAATTATTATTTTACCTTTCCTCGCTTTCTATCTCTTTTATATATTTTTGTTCGCTTCTTCTATCTACCGATAGACGTGTACCCTTTTTAGTTTCTTGCACTTCGTTGTTTTGTTTCAATCCGCGTCACTTCAAGCGTTTCCTACTGAAAAAAATGAAGTATGCCTTACTTGGAAAAACCTTTGATGTATATAAAAAACTCCACTTAAAGCTCAGGTCCTTCAGAGAAGTGCCACTGACGCATTCACCTGCGCCGCAAAATTCTCAGAAGCGTTTGAATGCGAGTGTTGATGATAAGCGATTCGTCGAAACGGAACCAGCGAGGGCGCTTTCATCGACCAACCTGTAAGAAATGGAGGAAGTCTTGAAGAAGTAAAAATAGTAAAAATAATTTCTAACCGCTTCGTTGGAGATTTTATATAGCCGTTTTGCTAATTAGGTGAAAGTTGGTTGGGGTGGTCGCTCCCTTCCAATCACATTATCTTTGATTGGACGGTAATGGGCTTTTGGAGGGTAGCCATGGAACCATCGCTGTGTGACGAGGATGAGGTTAAAGGAACGAATTCTTTACTTCGCGAGAAAGGTTCGGAGAGAATGTGCAAGTAGGATTTGGCGGAAGGCGAGCATTGACCGAAAGGTTGGGTAAAAAGTAAATTAGATGTAAGTTGGGCGTTGTCGAAAGGGGTTCTAGTGATCGAGAGGAAGAAATTTCCGAGAAGTCCAACACTCCGGTCCTAAAATGGATTACCTGCTTGGTGGATGCAGGAATTAATTCGGTTCCTTGTAGGTATCCTTCTATTCTTTTATGTGCGACATTTCCTTGGCCCGATTTTCATAATCATCAAATGATTCACGTTTTTCACATATATATGCAGTTAAAGATTTGATTAATTAAATTGCTGTTGTAACAAAATGCTCACCTTGGTGAGCCAGATTAAAATATCATTTCAAAGAACACTCAAAAACATTTCCAGTTCATTCATTTTTCTTCTCAGATTTTCTGCAACAAACCGTGAGTCCGGTGGTTGGTTTTTGTCATTTAAGAAGACATCCAGAGTTTTTTTTATTTGCTCGTAACCTTCCTATATGGCATTGACAGCATCCACATGAGCATACCAAAGAGATTTCGGCAAATTTTAAACTATTTTGCGGAGCCCAATTTTGATGTCTATATTTTCCAACGATATGGGGAATACAAGAAAAAATTGTATAGACTCTGAATAAAACAAAAATAAATTGTAATATTCAACTTACATTCTACTGCCAGAACGCCAACTAAATTAATAAAATGTCCTGCGCACGGTACATATAAAGCAAATTCGTTGTGTTCCCTTAGTCTCATTTGTAATCCTATATACTGTCCGGACATATTCGATGCATTGTTGTAGGATTGACCTTTTGCAATTCATTAGCGTTATGTTATTTTCGGCCAAAAAAGCCATCACAACATCAGTAAGATGATCAGCTTTGTGTCCGTGGATGGGATCAAACTGCAAAAACCGCTCTACCGGATCGATAAATGTCAATTCGTCGGTATGCGTTACATCTGGAGAGGAATCAACAGAAATGGAAAAAGACTTCGCCTTTTGTATTTCCGATACAATAGTGTGCTGTAACTTTAATCCCATGATTTCTGTAAATTCCTCATAAATTGTGGCAGACAGGTATGATGGTTTTCCTTTTCCAGCATTACCATACTTTTGTAGGTGTTTGTACAAAAATGGGTCAAATTGACTTCGTAACTCCATAATAACCAAATAATTCCCGTTTTTCACGGACCCAATAATTTGGTTGCCTCCTTGAAAAGAAAGCCCTCTGGACGCCAAAAATTTTAACGATCGCTGTAATTCGTTTTATGACTTCTTTCCAGTACTGCCTTTCATTGTTATATTGAATTGCCAAATTTGTATCTATACGCCCACGCATTTTTTGGCGACAGCAATACACCATCATGCAGTTTCGATGATCTTGACCATTTTCATGGTCAGAAGCTGCTTTTAACCCATGTTTCCAGTCATTAAATACTAATAACAAATATAGACTCAAAACAAGAAAACAATTTACATACAAAGCAATAGACTTTCCCCTGCGATAGTGAATATATGAGCCATTCGCGATTGGTCACCTTTTCATTAGATAATTGACTCTTGAACATAGCTTGAGTTAGATATCTTGTTTCAACCGTTTTCTCTCCATTCGAAGGATCGGTCCTCGTGAATTTGCGAGCTGATTTTATAAAATTGTCTTTTCTGTTCTGGCATCTCGATGGTACTTTATCCACCCAGTAGGTCTGTAAATCGTGAGTCATCACTAAGGCCATAGTCGGGATCAAAACTTGTGCCTAACCAGTTAGAACTGCATGTTTGTGTTTCAATTTGTATGTATGTTTATTAGAGTTGGGTGTAGATGTGTCTACACTAGTATCCACGGCACTCGCTGCTTGTATTTTCTCTTGTACAAGCTCGTTTGTGTTGAATGCTGTTGTGGAAGCTGATATATCTGAACCAGAATCCACGCAGGCATTGTAATGTTCGACGTCTTGAACAACAAACTTATCATTATCTTCAACAAAAGAGGATAAGAACACCGAGGTACTATTATTACTGATGGTTGATGTGGAGGCAGGTAGTAAATTAGTTCTGCCGGGGCAGAACTTAGTTTATTTTGGTAAATTTTTAAGTTTTTCCTTTTGTTCCTTTGCTTTATTGCGCTTAGCAGCACCACTTTCAAAAGTACGCTTCATTGCTCGATTATAGGGTTGATTGGCCAGTTAATTCTAGACACCCCATGTAGCGAAACTGCCGGGCACCATGAAATAGTGCCCGTAAATAATTATTAAAATAATAGCAATTGATGAAAAAGTGAAATCATTATTGACTTGATATAAATTTTAAAAAATTACCCACATCCCTTTCCCCTTAGCCGTACCGGCAGCGCTTGTAGAAGATGGATGGATAATCGCTTTAGCATAGCTCTCTCAGTGATGTAAGCCAGCTAACGCCTGCAATGTGATCCAAGGAGCGTAAACACTAGCAGGAGTGAAGGAAAGGACATTTGATACCCTTGATACCCTATCTGTGTACTGAACTAAAAAATATTCGCAACACTAGGAAATTTGCGGCGAAATGTAACTGGAGCTCCTGCCAACGAGGCGACAACTCTCTAAGGAGTGTTGTCGAGTTGTTGACAGCTTTCAGAAATAGCTAAGATATATTTTTTCCATTTTTTTAACCCATTTCCAATTAAAGAACACTCAGCAATATTGTCAGGTGTAGGGTTGAGGCCTCCTCTTATAGGGATGGGGGGATTGAATCTCAACCTTATTCGAAGTGTGTTAGCTGGATGGCTTTTGTCCCTCTTCTTGAGGGCAATGATGTGGCCTAAACTTAACTTAAAATTACTTAAAACAATTATAGCTTTTACTCTACCGAAATCACGCGCACAGCATAAACGGACAAAATAAAATACACCATGCATGACTCGCATGAGAAAAAGAACGATAACATTTTTATTTATATATTATTGAAGTATTTTTAAAACGTGTCTGAAACATTAGGGTGTGCCCGGGTACACGGCACACCCCGAAGTTTCGCCTTTGTGCTTTGAATATGACTATGTACGCAATCGGTAATAGACACGGTGATGCGCTTTGGTATACTCTATTAGTGACAAAAGAAAATTTTTTAAATTCTCATATCACTTTTAATATAAACTTTGTAAACGTGCCAATTTTCCTTCAAGAGGCTGAGGCCCCCGGAGGTAGCCGGGTTCGCCTATGCGTTAAAACGGCACTGACCACCCTGTAGCAACAAAGCAGTCGATTGATACTTGTTTGAGACTATTTTTACTTTAATCCATACAAGTGCCAATTATTATAGGTTATTTGTAGCCTTTCTGAGTTCTGAAATTTGGAGTTTGCAATCTCCATAAAATTGCGATATATATCTATAGTTGAATAACTTAGGGGTTGAAGACAGTTCAGAGTTGCATTTACTTAAAATGTGGTTTCCGTTGAAATATTTTATATTTGGGCTCGGAAATATTGAGATGTTTAAAACGAAGTTATTGATATATTGAAAAAATTCTGTATATTTTACCGTCGAAAAATTTTCTTTTCATTATTAGTGATCGATGCGATGCTGTCAGAGCGTAAAGAGGCTTTCCTTATCCCGCGCATGTTTATTCGGTCGTGATGCGTCTAGGCAACACGCCTCTTTTAGAATTCCCAGACGCCTTCAATTTGGGAGATTCGCACGATCGGAATTTATCACGATGCTCGGATTCGAGTAGGTGAGATGAATGAGAGGAACGTGGGGGAAAATGAATTGGAGAGAGGGTGTGCGGAATGGGAAAAAACGGAAAAGGGAGGATCGGAGGGGTAGAGAGAGGGATCGTAATGGGAGAGGAGGGCGCTTCTTCGGGAGAACGAGCGATGGCGAAGAAGGAAATAAAAAAGGAAACTCCAAATCGCTTCGCGCTGCCGAGGGAGCAGAGACAAACGCCGTTCCTGATTATTCGCCGCTGCGTTCGTGGCCTTTTTAAAAGTGCATGACCCCTCCGTCGTGGTTGCGGGTGTTTCTTTTCCTTTTTTTCTCTTTTCAAGGAGCATTGTCCTTCAAGGGAACCTTCTTGCATCACTCTAATTCAATTCTCTGCACAATCAGATCTGGCGATAAAAGCGCATTTCCCGTGTCCGTTTCGCGGTCTTTATTTAGCTCGCCATTAATGCATTTCTAGGCTAGTGAACACTTAATTGCATGGAGATTCTTTGGTCTTACGAGGATTCCTTGCTTAAGTATTTCACAATAATCTGATTGTGTTTTCGCTAAAAAGCGTTTCGATCTCCTCCTATTTTTCCTCTTACCATATGTATCTTATTTCTCGGGCAGTTTTTTCATTTCTGATCATCAGGTTTGGTTCTGCTGCACAGCTTTAAAAATTTCTTTGACTTGGCTCTCGTAAACCTTGAAATTAATTTGTTTTTCGGCGCTTTATTTAGGGTGCTTGCCATTGGCGTAGCAAATATTTAGGGGTCCCCAATGCGAAATCCTTTTTGGTGCGTCATATCATTTATTTTTATATTAAAAACGACCTTTCAATGAGAAAGCAACTTATAATCCATCGATAAGAGTGAGACTGCAACTTTCAATATGATGCGGTGGTAGCAAAAGATCTTCAATTATTTTTGGCTAATATCGCTAGAAATGTTGCGATAATTGAAAACAGTCACATGTTGCGCTCTCCCGACGAATGGAAATCCTCGGGGATGCCGTGAAATGCGAGTTGGAATGGTTAAAAATAATTTAAAGAAACTAACTAATTAAAAAACTAAAAACACAAAGCATAAGCAATTTTTCATGAAATTATTTTTGTTGGTTGTCCCTTAACTGTAGACCCCTTCTCTGGAGTCCCCGGTTTATTGCACCGGTTCGCTATTAGTACGCCACGCTACTGGTGCTACTTTTTTATTTCTCACGCAGCCTGCCTAGCCTCTGTCTTAATCATATAATATCTTTGGGAGTTCTTATTCACCTTTATTATCTGCTTGAGGTCTTGCTACTCTATAGATTATGGCATTCAGTTGCTCCATGAATGAAATCGTACAAATTGAAACATAATTGCATTTTGCTCTGCTGCATCTTGTATACCTAGTCTTGTATTCTTTTCATTTTTTTCCCTAGAAAATCATGTAGTTAGAGATGCCTTATCTAAAGTATACCACTAAAGATCTAGATTTAATTTCTGTTTAGTTATGTCGATGAGCAAAATTGTATAGTTTTGTGTACGAGGAGATTTTTTGCAATCTAAGATAGAAAAATAACACAACCGGTTTTTGCGAACTGAAATATAAAAATTTGAGCTTCTTTTGAAAAAAGCACTTAGGACTAATTGCGGATTAACAGAGTATAATATTTTAATTTTATATTTAAAAATCCTCCAAAATTCTTTTTAGTTTTTATTCGTTACTGGGCAATAGAGAATCATGCTTTGACTAAAATGTGCTAATTACCGTAAGAATTTGTGTTTATGAGTGGTCTTTTATGGAAAGAGGTTACATTGGTAGCTAGCAAGGCTGAATGCCTCTGTAAACATTGTTTTAAAATTCGATTTTCTATTTTTTTGTCTGCTCTCTCTCTCTCCCTCCCCTTCCTATATCCATCCCCCTCTCTCCTTCCGCGTCCGACTCGCTTTGTTCTCCCAATTGGTGCTCCACTGAATTCACCGCTCTGATTCACTCAATTGTTAGCCTTCTACCTGTGCATTTATTCGTCGATTCAGCCATTTTACTTCTTTGTAAAAGGTATGATGCAATTTCGAATCCTCTCGCTGGCAATTTTTTATTTAATCTTCTTTATTACAACAAACAAAAATAAATAAACTAGTTAAAGACTCTGTAATACAAAAATCGATCGGTAATCTATTAGTCAATAAGATCCTTTTATCTAGGGTTTTATTCCGTTTCCCTCTTCGTTTCTGCATTTTTCTGCTTGGCTTATAATAGTGTAGTATTTATAGAATATTTGCAGTTAATATACCTTTGATTCTAAAAGCGTTTGACTGCATTTGGTTTGATGTACATATATTTTATTTATGTATTTCTTGCATTACGCAAGATAGAATTAATATTTTTATTAACTTAAAGGTTGAACTTGGGTAATTTATTGACAATATTATATTCTAATGGGTATATTTGTGGTTTTATTTCTGTTGAATCGCAGATGATATCAATTGAAATATTTATTGCAGCCGAATGTGATTGTTATTCTTATTGGAACTCAGGATTGTATCAAGTATTTTGACGCGGGATAACGTTAAAATTATCCTTACTTAACTGAGTTATCTGATTAAAACGACGTTTTGATGAAAGAAGTCATTTTGTTGCTCAATAGATAATGATTATCGCACGAATGACTTAAATTTCTTGTCCTTAACCCTTCCTCTACCAAGAGGCGTAACTCAGTTACCCCAACGACCTTTTTCTATTTTTTAATGGTTATTTTTGGGATTTCATTCATATCCTCCCATGTATTCGTTTTTTACCATCTAAGGACATTGCTGCTGTTGGTTAATGTGTAGATTTATATATTTTTTAGAGCCCTTTTTAAATGAAAACACTGTCGGGGTAACTGAGTTACCCCCCCCCCCCCCCTCCTTGGTAGATTTTGTCATTGTATCATGTTTACTTTGAATGCAGTTCCGCTATACATGTGACACTACATATTTGTGTAATTTATTCAGTCTATTGGTGCACAATGCAAAATAATACATTTTGGTGTGCTGAACTACATAAAATTCTCGTGTTTTAGTGTGTTACATTGAAAGTCCGCTGTAAATCCAAGTCAGTATTGCATTTTCATCTGATTGTGTACAACATTCAAGGTAACTAAGAACTTTTTATTGCAACTGCGATGTAATTATAAAATATTAATTATTTTTACAAATATTTATTTTCATATTACGCGTTTATATCAGCTAATACACTTCATGTTTGAAATAGGTGAAGAGTTTTTCAAAGCATTTTGATGGTGGGCAGGTGTGTGTTGAACTACGAAAGAATCATCTTCTGTGTCTGTATGTTACTGTAAAAGGCTGCTGTAAATACAAGTCAGCTTCATGTTCTCCTCTGGTTGTGCTCAACATTCAAGGTAGCAAAACGTTTATTACAATTGTGAAGTAATTATAAAATATTCATTATTTTCTTTACACATGTATTTTATATTATTTATCTTATATAGATATCCTAATATTAACATATTTCTCCCAATAAACAACTTTTTTTGACAAAATTGTGGGGTAACTGAGTTACCCCACCTGGGAGGAGTAAGTTGTAAAATACCTTGGTAGAGCAAGGGTTAACTTTATATACCATGTCCTCTATCGACCATTATCTTTTGTAGACTCCAAATTCTCTTTTTTATGAAATTAACAGTAACACTATCTGCAGAGATATTTCTAGAAAATATACTATATTCAGGGCTTGAAAAATGCGCTCGTCTGCTCGTCCGTGACGATTGAAAATTTTTAGTTGACGAGTAAAAAATTCAATAGAGCAGTTTCAGTTCAATCGGCAATTATTTATACGTTATACCTATTGCTGAATTGAAATATATGTAAAAATTGCCAACCTACTTAATTTAGTGAATGTTGCGGCCGCTAGGAAGTAGCTAACTACAGCCACTTCTACGAGCACATCCAGGGGATTTCCCTACTCTGTGCGTGCCTTTAAACCTGATAAATCCATAGACAAGTGGTATTTTAGTGCAAAAACTGTAAGACATGTTCAAGGTCATAATTTCCATGCCTCTGAAAGTTATATGTTGACACCTAAGAAGATATGAATAGTAAGTTTTATTGAACTATTCCTTGCTCATGGTCTTGTGTCACTGATAATATGTATGAGTTTTTTAAATTATTAATCGTCATGTAGGCTGATGTACATTGTGTATCACAATCAGGCGCGTTTCGTGCGATTGAGTATTTGAAGCTAAACGATGCGCACATCTTAAAACAGCGAAACACCATGACCCGATTTAATCTCTGTCTACTAAAACATTTTTTCCCACATATTAAATTTTTATTTGTTGAATTAATTTCTAATTAGTCGTAATCAATAAAAAAATCGAAAATTATTTAAAACGTACCTCAATTGAATTGAATAATTGTAGTATTTTTGTTTAGGTTCTTTTCTTCGTTTTAGATAATACTGCATGGACACGTAAAGAAATTAAACGTACTTTCGTAATTATAGCAGATCTTATTTGCTGCGAAGATTGTTTTAGTTGACAACAATTAGGTATCCATGTATAAGTTTTTCAAGTGCAAAGCGAATTACAACATTCTTGTTAGATTTTTTTGATAAGGGCGACTCCTGCGATAGAAATGTTTGGGGAAAGAAATATTTTATTAGCTGTTCTACACATTTTACTTTAAAACATTTTCGGTATAACTATTATTTTACGGGATATGACTTAAAGTTCACTTTTTATTTTCAGTAAAGTGGCACCCCTGATTGCGTTATGTAAACCATTTATGTCATTTTATATTTTTTGCCATGAGGTCTTAATAAAAATTTTCATGAAAATCCGTTCGATAGAAGCCGAAAACGACCAAGCGTACGGACAGACAGAATGAATCTAATATACGCTTGCGTTGAAAACGAAACGTGGCTAAAAACATTTGATAAAAGCGGCGATGCCATTCGCGCCAACTTTCACTTGTTTCTGCGAATATATATGGCGGAGCAGGTGGCGCCGAGTGAATTTGTTAGCGCTAAAGAATTCCATAGAAGCCGTGAAAGGAAAATAGGATCGCGTAATGAAACCTTACGTTTCGGAAGGGAAAGTGCGGGAGCGTAATGGAGAAGACGTAGGGTATGATGGCTCCAGAAATTATCCACGAGAATCTCTCTCTTATAGGTGCCGTAATGGAGTGCGGTAATGTACCTCCGAGCGGCAGTGTTAAAGCGGCGGTGGTAAAGTGGAGAGAGAGAGAGCGAGTATGATAAAGACCCAGAATATAGAGATGTCTATTCGTGCACTCTCTCTCCCTTAGCGCGGAATGAATTTCTAAGAAGGCCTCCGGGTTTCTTGGGAATGGCGGCGGGAGGGAGTTCTCATGAAAGTACTCTATGGGTAAAAAAATATTTTTGAAAAGTTTCGAGAAAATGTTCGCATTAGGAAGAGATAATTTTCGGAAATACTTATTTTCCATCCCAAAGTGGATTAAACCGGCGATCTGTTGACTGAACACTAAAGGAATGCCATTTCCATATTTCACAGGGAAGGTGGAAATCTCTGCGAACTTCAAGAGAATTTAATTTACTAATGGATTTAAAATTTGTTTTGGCTTTCGGTTATATGTTTATCCAAGAGAGTCTATGAGCCGATGGTCGCAAATGGAATGATTTGCTTTGAAATACAGTCAGGAGAATAGATGCAAATAAAAATTAACAAAAATGCTTCCGTGATAATATCGTATTTCTGTTAGTTATATGTATCGTTTGGGTTTACTATTTGCCGTAATGGCAAATTATATTTTATGCTATGAATCATAATTGATTACACTTAAGAATTTGTTGATTTTATGGAATAACAAGTAGTTGGTTCTTGCATTCTGCAAGCATTTCAGCCCATATCGAAGTAACACCATAAGATTTTGAGGGTTTGCAGTGCATCAGGCAGTCCCTAACGTCACTGCTATAAGGGTTGTTTCTATTGTAATCTCTGATAATCCTAGAGAAAAACAAACTTATCCTCTCCTTCCTACAGTCGATATCTCAAATTTAATCGTCGTGTTTGTGCTTTCAGTAGTACATTAGAATTCTAATTATCTGTGATACCCTCAATCACGCTCAATTAGTGTTTTGGATATGTGTAGTAAAATCTTACACATTATCGTAAGAAAATATAGGTGATGTTTTCATAATGTGCGTGATATTGAAAATTAGAGTAAGTTAACTTATATGCTTAATGGAATAAACTTGATGTTAACTCAATTAAAGAAAAATGAGAAAATATATTTCCGTAACTCGAATTTTCTATAACTCGAATAATTTTTTCTTTCCCTTGTGATTCGAGGTTTAGAAGTTCCACTGGTTATATATGCAAATATATAAAAAATATATTTCCTTATTTTTAATTTTCTATAACTCGAATAATTTTTACTTTCCCTTGAGATTCAAGTTATGGAAGTTCCATTATAATTCGTTATTAATTTCCATCAAAGCATTAAAACGTCTTTAATTTCCATTAAAAGCATTAAAGGTCCCTTTAAAAGCAATGAGGTCGTTGCCATGGTTTTTATACATTTCCCTTGATGAAAAAACACTTTTTCCGATTTAAAGCAGATATTTACGCTAATTCGGTACGTATTTGTAGTTTGCCTTAAAAAATGAAGAACTCCATTCATTCAACTAGACAACTGTTCTTTTTTAGAGTTCATATTCAAATTTTAAGTAATTTTAAAATGCATTTTTAGAAATCCTTGCACTGAATCCCATGATTTTCTTGTGGGATATTGAAATGAAACATTGGGGTTAAAAATATCCTTTAAATATGAACTTTTTTGTGATTTTCGATTTTTTTTGCCGGCTGTGTTACTCGGCCTACCTACATGCCAAATTTCAGATTTATAGCCCTTATACCTAAGAATTTTATGTCAGTGAGTGAGACACAAGTAGCTTTATATAACTATATAATAAAGCGTTAACTTCTATATGTCGATAGGTATGTAAACATTTTCTTTAAAACGTTGTAAATAAAAATTTTAGTAATTTTTAATTTCGAATTGCAGAATAAAGATGGCAGGACAAAGTAATTAATATTTTATCGCACATTATGAAATATGGTTATAAAAATTCTAGAAAAAAAAATATCTTTATTTTAATCTCAATTGGTTGCTAATCAATAATAAGGTTACTAGTCAATAATCGTTACCCTCTATATGTCGATAGGTATGTAAACATTTTCCTTAAAACGTAAATGAAAATTTGAGTACTTTTTAATATCGAATTGCAGAATACAGATGGCAGCACAAAGTAATTAATATTTTCGAGATGAAGCGTCGTCAGTTTTCAATAAAGTTAGCCTTTGCCATGACGATTAATAGAAGTCAAGGCCAAACATTTGATACCCTGGGATTACTCGTACAAAATCAGGTTTTTGCACATGTCGCCATGTCACGAGTACAAGGGCAAGAAAATTTAAAAATTTTATCCAGTCGTGGTAACATAGTTAAGAATGTAGTATATCCTAAAGTTTTTAACTTAAAAATTTGTATAAATTCTATCAGCGCTATTCGTAAAATGTCAAACTTAGATTTATATGTTTGAAAATCAATTAAGGATTTGGTTCTCTTTCAATAAATTACCTTTATTCAATATCCATTGAATATTTTTTAATAAAATTCATGGTATTCGATTGGTGTATCCAGACTAATATGTTTCTTTATGAATGGAATCTATTCTCCAGAGCCACCTTTAAATTTGATCATGTTCGCTACAAATGATCTTGTCAATTCCATAATACGGATATTATTGAGACATTGACCATTTTAGAATAAGGCCTTGCGATATCATTATAATACAAAGACGTATATTGTAAGTAAAATTTTAAACAAATATTTTTGCGTAAAAATCTAGGTATCCGCTAACCTTTGCAATGTCAAGTTTAGTTTACTTTGTTTAGAGGAGTCTTCCACATTAGTATGAATTTCAATTTTTCTCGCAAGACATTATTTTTTACTTTTCTTTGTTGAATTGGGAAAAATTCCGTTCAGCGTAGGCATCAAAGTCAGAACTGATCTGAGCGATAATAAATATCTTAAGCATTTATGTATTTAATAAAGCAATTTTGATTTATTTTCAAAGTGAATTTATTGCGGCGGTATTCATCGAATCCTTGAAAATATCTAGTCCTCAAGAATAATAAAAAATATTCTCGCCACGTGATTAGTAATAATCTCTTCGGTGAATCGCTACTCCCGTCTTTAATCATCGTAATACATGTATCATTACGAATCGGCTCCCTTTGCATACATTAGGCTAATTGCATTTGAACTTCTATTACTTAGGTATTGCATCCTGGAGATGTCATGATTATAATGTCTGCTTCACTGATTTTCTGTCATTCAATCAGAATTATCCTGGAGATGGAGGATATGTTTTGATGGAAGCGGTTGCATCAATAATTATAATTGACTGTGCTGATGGCACTCAAATTATCCATTTACTTCCTGGGTTACTGTAGGCGCGTTCTATGGAATCACAAAATCCATGTAATGTAAAATCGATGAATTTCCGTTCACTCAAAAGTTTTGTTCTCGGTGTGTGCGCGTGTTTTAGTTAATGAAAAGGAATAATATCAAGAAACACAAAGTAATTTAGAAAATAAAGAGGAAAGAGTAGCCGCATGCCTCTTGGATTAGCTATCCACAGCAACAAGATAATGTTGAAATATTGGAATATAGCGTTTGGACGTCCACCTTCCATTTTCAGGGAAATATACTTAGTAGTGTCCTGTTGAGACTAGACTAGAAACATTAGCTTTGGAAGAGATGCAGAAGAAGTTGAGTCTACGACTGGATTCCGGAGAGAGCGACGGGATCTGCGGAGTATTTTAAATGGATGGGGTTCTTATCAGACCGTTATGCCTGGGAAAGAAAGGATGGAGAGGATTTGCGCGTGTGCCAATTGCCACTGTGGGTATATGGCACTTAGGAGAGCTTTTCTGGACACGAATGGCCCTCATCCTGAAACGAGAATTGAAAGGAAGATTATGATAGTTTTCGTCTCAAGACGTTATAGATATCGCTATTCCGGTAACCGTCAATCCTCACATCGAGAAGGGTTCTAGTGAGGCTCACGTAAATTGCCGGAAATTGGTGTAAGTAAATTTTTTGGGGTGCAGGTGTGGCGGAATGGGATTGAGCAGGTAATGCTAGTGACGGAGGCGGTGATAGACATTTGGGTCTCTCTCTCTCGCTCTTTCGCTTGGAGGAGGTCCTAAGGGAGCTAGTGAGACGGCAGTTAAGATTTTCTCGCGTCGCAGAATGTCAGCGGGGTTTCGGAACCGGCTGAAGGAATAATTCACGAGCAGTCGAAGAGAAGAAGAGGATTGGATGAGAAGGATATTTTTGATGGTCTTGCTTAGTCACGGATGGATGATTTTGGCCAAGGAAAATGTATTATCTGTCGAAGAGAGTGAGAGCGTTGGATAGGCCCGAGGCGCAGGAGAAAAGTTTGATGGAGATTAAATATAGGCTTGGTAGGATTCGATATAAATCGAGAAATATCGATAAACATTCGCAAAAGTTTCAAAATCAACGAAAATGAATTGTCGTTGATAAGTAGCGATTTTTCACTACTAAATTTTCTATGAATTTATTCGTCAGGATTTTTTAACTTGCTTTATCACACTCAAATTTAATATATTTAGCGCCAAACGTCCAAAACAAAAAAGAATATCGGTATTTTTCATACCAGACAGCCATACTTGATTCGGTATTCCATACCCTTACTAAGGTCCCTTATCCTCTCTTAAGGATCCATACTGAGCGAACACGGATACGGGACAAAACAATATGATATGATTGCACTCGGTCTTTAATCTCGACCACATCTGATAATACCTACGCGCCTTTGGTCGCTTACACGATATGATCAGCCTCCATACTCAATTTACTTTAAACTCTCATGACTTCTGCCGACAACCTCCAAGATGCGAAAAGAAAGATTTTACCAAACTTCCCTATAGCAGGTGTCGAAAGGATAAAGTATATAACCTTGCTCGACAAAATTCACTCGCCCATAACTCATTTCGTGATTGGTTAGGTTAAAAATCTAATTCTACGAATCCATATATACGGAACCTTGCCTTATAATATTTTCAAAAACACATTCATCAAATTTCTATTTTTTATAGTCATACCCACCATTCATTCTCCGAGTGAGAGAGTCCTATGCTTATTTTTTCTTGCAATGCTGTAGCATCTTTCAATGTTCGTACTCGAGGCTTTTTTGTACACTCATCAGCGTTTGTCTTTCAACATGTTAAGATTTTTTCTTCAAAATATTCATATATTCATATATATATATATATATATATATATTTCGTTGTGCATTATATTAACGTCACATTAATTTTGTTATTGAATGGTCACGATTTCTGGAATGAGAGAAGCGATATATCGAGTAAAATTTATTTGTGATTTATTCCGAAAAATTAGCTACTCCGGGTTGGTGGGTGAAGCCAACAACAACACATTCACCAAAGTTTAGAGGCTAACAAAAAATCCGGTATGCGAGAAGTCTTATTTTTATATACAAAGTTTTAGTACAATTTAATTGGAAGAATCCAATTTCTGTCATTTTTATTGATAAAAATCGATAAAATATATTAACATAAACGATGATATTCGTCCTCGATTTTTAGGAAAAATAAACAATATTAGTGGTCGTTTTATAAGATATATAAACGTTATATAAACGTCCAAAACTACCAAGCCCAATAAAATGTATTAAAATAAACTTCGATATTGGTCGCCAATTTTTAAGAAAAATAATCCTCGATTTTAGTCATTGAATTTTAAGAAAAATAAACGCCGAAAACTACCAAGCCTAATTATATACATGGACCCCCACACAGAGTCGATCTTTGAATGCTTTAGACCGGATCAACGTCTCTTCCCCATTCATTTTTCATTGTTGTTGTCTTTTGTTAAAAGTTGTCCAAAAAACTCGGTCTGCTCGAATTATGGATGCATAAAATATTTTTCTCTATTCGTTCTGCATTTATAGCTTGGGTGGAATTACAAACGCTTTCTTTTACTTGTTTTAAAATGCAAATAATAGAAATATATTGATGGTATTTTACTTTTGACGGCGAACTCTATGAGTGCAGTATTCAACGAGAATTGAAAAATGTATCTTAACACAATATGTGTCAACTTCCTGATAAAATTGCTTATTACGTGTCTGCTACCCCGTGAGTGCACTGGTTGGATCTCACAGGTCCAGGATGATAAATATCTTTACATATTCGAAAGATAGCGGCTAGCTGTCCGTCTAGGCGTCTGAGTACCTTCAAATGGACAAATCAGTAGGTCAAAAGCTCTGCCATGGTGCTGTTATCAGTTTCTGTTTTCTCGCCATACAATCATAAAGTTTTCTTGGGGCTGTGAGACCCAACCCGTACACTCGCGTTATACTTTTTTGTCATGCTGCTATTGACTTAATTTTCGTCGTTCGCTGGTGTTCAGTGACATTTTGGCAAAAAATATTTATTATTTTCTTGGAGATGGTTCCTGAGGAATTCCAGCGAATTCAGGTCGTATTAAATGAAACTCCAGAAGAAGATGAATTAGTCGATGAAGATGGTTCTGATGTGGACCCGGATTTGTGCATAAGGAGTGATCACGACACGGATTCGGAAGCTGATTACGACGGAGAAGCCGAAGAAGAAGAAAAGGATTCAGTAAGTAATCGCCCTCAACCTCAGTACTATGATAAAATTGGCGAGAAATCCGGTCATGTAAAAAAGTCTGAAATCATTACCTTTTATGACGGAACGAAAGGTGATGTCGATTGCGTTTATGAAAGAGCAGCAACATACAACGTGGCAAAAACACACGCCGATGGGCCTATGGTATTTTTTTACTCCTGAATGTCGCAGCGTATATAACGCTTGCATAGTCTTTAGAACCAACTAATCCATCGGACGAGGGAGCCGAATCAAGAAGGCCATTTTTAAAGATTCTTGTTAGAGGTCTGAGTGACGGGCTAATTAGAGAAAGGTAAAGTTGCAGATATCTTCCCAAGCACTTAAGAAATGCAGCACAAAGGTTTGCCGGACTTCCTAAATTGCAAAATCCACCATATGCACCGAACGCAAAAGGAAGGTATAAATTCTGTCCTGACAGAAAAACCAGATACGCTTGCGAGATCTGCAACAATTATATTTGCTTGGAACATGCGAATTTCGTATGCAACGATTGCAACGGAGCTGACTTATTAAATTCCAAGAAAAATAAGTTATTATTACTATATTATTAATCTCTCATAATAATTAACGTTGTTCTTGTCAAATCCTAAAATTTTAAAAATGATTTTTTAAATAAAAATATAATTATAATAAAGATTGTAGAAATTAAATCGGTTAAAATTATTACTACCACACCAAATACTTTATACTAGGACCCCAAAAACTAAAAATGGAGATAAGGACATTGCAATAGGAGGTTAAATAAATTTTATTAATTTGTGGGTCTCACAGACCCACCCCGTGCATTCGTGTAACTTTTTATCACCCGTGCACTCACGGTTATGGGTTATTTTATAAAATTTCCTATTTTATTAATTCAAATAAATAATTCATTTAAATACTGAACTTTTACGAAAGTTTATTGCGGTATAATATTAAATTTAACAGTTTTTAGCCTACTTTCCAGAAAATGGAAATTAGTCATCGCCTTGGTGTCCGTGTGTATGTGTGTGTGTCCTCCTAACATCTTCATGAATGGATCGATGTCAACTAAATTTGATACATAGATTATGCACATATATTAATGACAAAAATGATATTTTTGGACCGGATCGATCTAGCAGGGGTGCCACAATTGCAAAGTTAATCTTTTCGGTAATTATGAATTTGGGAGAAATTGGCCCAACCGATTTGAACGAGTTTTTGTATGAAGTAGGCGTACAACATAAAATAACAAAATCAAGATATTTAGTATAAATATAGGAAAAGGGCTGCCACAATACAATGGATAAAAAAATATTTTTACACGTATTTGTGTTGAACTGTTCTCATCAATTTTAACCAAATTTAATACATATAATATACACATATATACAAAACCATATTAGGATATTTTAACCGTATCAGCCAAACAGGGGTGCCAAAATTACAAATTAAACTTTTTCAGTAATTAAGGATTTTTAAGGAATTGGCTGAATGGATTTCAATTAAATTGTGTATATAAGATTTGTACAACATACGAAAATGAAATAAAGATGTTAAAAGTGGAGCTAAAGAGCAGAGCTACCGCAATAAAAAGATAAATAATATTTTTACACCTATTTTTAGAGAACTGTCTTCATGGAATTTAATCTTTAAATAAATAAATAACCAAAATGTCACATTTCAACCGGGTTGACTAAACAGGGCTACCATAATATCAAGGTTAGAATTTTTCTGTAACTATGAATTTGGAAAGTATTGGCTGAAATGATTTCAAAGAAATTTCGTTTGTAGAGCGAGTATAGAATGGCAAAACGAAATGAATATGTTTAGAACGGATCAAAAAAGCAGGGCTACTAAAATATGAGGAAAAATAATTTTCCGATTTCAAAACAAATACATTACTATACGATTATGCTACGGCGAATTTGACGAAAAGCACTTCTGTACTACGTGAAACCTGTGTACACCCCTACTTGTGATATATTAAAATTGTATTGAAAGAAAAGTAGGCGGATTAGTTCTTTCCAGAACTACTTGTTTATTTTTATATGGCTTGAACCATAAATCTGGCGTTTATGCTTTTTCTTTAATGATGGCTCTTCAAAAATTATCTACAAGTGTCGCGTGAGCTTGATTATTAGATATCTTGTATATTTAAAAATAAAAATAATTTAATAAAATGTAAATTTTAATAAATTTAGAATCTTCATACAAATTTATGAATGGTAAAACAATCCATTTTTCTTTTTGTAATAGCAGTAATAATAATAAGGAAATTTATAGCGACAAAGAACACTTGCAGTATTACCAGACCCGTGTCGATTTGTTTTAAAGGTAGCATTAGTTCATCGAAGAGATAATCCAGTTGACTTATAAATGAGGGTGAACCTGATAATCTCTTACATCCCTTCTCTTCCTCGTCTTGAAACTAAAACTAAAGTTCAGAGTTAGCTGCATTAATCAAAATGACAATAGTTGGAACGGGATTCGATGGATTACTAAAACTTCTATTGAAATATGTTCCCCGATCCTGAATTCGATGTGTTAATGTTAGAATTTTGACAATCCTCTCGAAATTATCGTAAGTATTAGGGTAAAAAGTTTATATTTATTAAAGCGATACCTTTAGATATTATCAAAGCTAAAGTTATTTAAAAATAATAAAATCCGTTTTAATATCTGAGAATCGCTTTTGTTTACTTGACATTAAAAATATCTTTATATAAATAATTCCTGAAATTTTTTCGTTTACCTTGAAATGAATGCAAAAAAGATGAATTTTTAGTTCTTAAAAATATTTTTTTACGTTAACGCTTGATTTCGTAGCGTAAATATTTTTTACCGTAACGACAGTGATTTCTTTCATTTGGACGAATCGAAACTCATTAATTATTTCGCGATTTATTTCGCAGTAAATATGAAACCTTACGACGTCCCACGTCTTTGAGGAGAACGGAGAAAAGGATCTCTGTTTCCATCCAATTTTTTAAAAGTAGATATTTTCCCTTCTATTGGATTCATTACCTCCGAAGCGCATTTGGTTTCGAGGCCTCTAATATAAAAAATTTCTCAAAATAACTGTTATAATCGAAATACAACCTTTGCCTCTCCAAATCTCTCCCAAATATTCAATCACAAATTCCCTCAGCCGAACAAAAGAATTTTGTATAATTTTAAGTTTCAAAGGTTTGAAATTGTAATAACGAAGTTTGGATTTTTATGTAATCCAACTCTCTTAAAAGAACTGTTAATTTTATAAGGGATTCTTTAGATTTTCTGTCACTCTCTTTTCCAATTCTTTCAATTACTCACCATAAATATCACATTCTGGCAAAGGATAATTTATCTGATAATAGTTCAGCGGTATAGTATCCGCCCTGAAAGTAGAAGACGCGGGTTCGATTCCCATTGATGGCAAAATTTCTCTTTTTCTAGTCAGCAGCACTTAATCGCCTTAAGTATAACCTAATTTCTATTAAAAACGTTTTGTGCTACGCCGGTAAGCGTAAATTTTTACCTCGATCACTATTCCCCTTCGAACCGAAAAATATCGAACCGGTGTAATCGGACCGGTTAAACCAAAGGATACATTTTTAGTTTCATTTATCTTTCCTATATACTCGGAAGAAACTTCAATTCGGCCATTAAAAAAAGAGCGAGGTGGCTCTTTTATTCGAACAGTCTTGCCCCCGGCGAGATAAGAAGGCCCACGTCTCACGGTAGAGAACCATTCGATTACCGGGTCCAGCCCCAATTACTTGTTAACACTGTTAGATGGGACGAGAGAGAAGCATGTGCCCGCGATAACCGAGTTTACTGAGAAGGAAATCCCTCTCTCTCTCCCTATCTCTCTCTCTCTCCTCCCCCCTCTACGCCCCTTGTCTTGTCATCAATCTTTTCTCTCAATCCCTGAACTTTCTTTTCATCTCCCACGCACCGTCTCGGGGAAACTCCTTTCCCTAAGGCTCTCTCACGCTTCCCTCCTCATCTTCCTTTTTTTCCTCACACACCCCTTCTTCCACTTATCGCGCTTCGCCTTATCCTCTTACCCACAATCCTCTCGCAATTTCCCTTCATCCCGCACTCCACGGCGACAAGGGGCGAATTTCTCGCCCCCTTCATCGATCCGTCTCTCTCTCTCTCTATCTCCCTGTTTCTTTCCTCCCTCCACCTAAGAGAGCGGGAGTGCGTCTACAATCTCCACCTACTTCCATCTCACTCATCTCTCTCTCTCTCTCTTTGGGGTTAGGTGGAAGATGGGACTTTTTAGTCTCAATCTCGCCCCAAATAAAGACCACATCAATCAATCAATCAATCAATATATTTATATATATGTGTGTGTGTGTCACGATAAACGTGTACATTTCCCGGTTAATGTGCACATTTACCACCAAGTTCGGTAAATGTAAGTATAACATACTTATACCGATTGGATTGGGGAAATGTACACATTTACTTAGAGACACTGGTAAATGTGGATAAACGTCGCAACACAGGCCACAACTTGGCGGCGTCTCGAACATCTGTTGCAGTTTAGAAGTACGGTAAATGTGCGTTGTCCGGTAAATCTGTAAATTTCGTGGTAAATGTGCACTACTAAACTAAATTTGAACATGAAGGCAAATTTTATTCGGCCCCACCCGGTTGGGTAGGTTAGTCGAAGTGTTTTTGGTTCTTCCTCACGTTCACTGTGTTCACCCCTCGGGTTGGGAAGCGTTCATCTTATAATATATACCAGTGGAGCCGAACCCTTGATGATTTTTATTATAAATTAACGTAATTATTAAAGTGTAGCATTTCTCATTCTTATTTATTTCCACATTTACCGGGGCACATCGGTAAAAGTGCACATTTACCGGGAAATGTACGGATAATACGTATTTCTGGAAACTTCAACTTACATTTACCGAGCTTGGTGGTAAATGTGCACATTTACCAGTAAATGTACACGTTTCCCGATTACGTACTTTTACCGTAACACACGCACGCACGCGCGCACACGCACGCACGCACGCACACACACACACACACACACACACACACATATATATATATATATATATATATATATATATATATATATATATATATATATATATATGTCAACAAATGTCATTTTTAGTCTTCCAAATTTTATTTCGCTTCCTCTCTCTCCGTTTAGATCTCCCTTTATTATTTTCGACGCCTTATGTTTCATCCGTCGAGTCGGACTGAGATGTTGTCGTGAGTAGGATTTGGGGCTGTTAGGAGAAATGGGAGTGTGGGAGGCGAAGGAAGGAGGCAAGTGGATAGGGGAGATGATGGATGGGAGGGGGATTTTTAAAAATGATGCCTCGCGACGGATTTCAGCTGTCTATATATTCTGGGCATGAAGTTGATGGAAGCAATGGCTGTAAACTTACTGAGTGGATATTTTCTTCTTCGGATGCTGGCGCGGGCGAGTTTCGTTATCAGTACGAGGATGTTCGTGCGTATCTGAGGAGTTTGTCATCATATTACGTTTTCACCTGTGCTTTACAAGAGCTTTATTTCTGCGAAGCCTTTGAAGAAAATTCTTCTCGATATATATATTCATTCATTCGTGTTCTGTCTTACGACAGGTCCTACCGATTAATTAATTAATTGGTTTTTGACTAGGGAATATACATACACGGTGTGGTTGTTTCCCGTTGCCTTCCACACCGGACACACACACAGAAGGGAGGAGGGAAACCCGGTGCCGGCATTTGCCTGCTCTTGCGAAGAACACCAGGGGGGCCAACGGCTTAACGTCCCTTCCGAAGGACGGAACAGCTGAATTTGCCCGGTCTCCTCAAACCACGCGAAACGGGGGCCGGATGACCTTGAGAAAAAGTCCTACTCGCGCAGGATTCGTACCCGATGACTTTTTCAAGCATCGGGCGAGTAGCAGCCAGCGTCCTAACCACTACACCACCGGCACCCCGATATATATATATATATATATATATATATATTTAAGTATAAATGCTTATGTAGTAGGAAAGGTAAATAGACTATATCATTGGCAACATGTTGTTGGGGTAAGAAAGTCCAGTGAGCACTTACCAATATGAAGTCCGCTGGGGTGTAGACGAAACACATTTAGTCACACAGTAACGCCAACGGTGCGGCGGAATCGATGATGGTAGAATATTTTTAGTAGATAATTCTTACATGAAATTCTAAGCCGAAAAATAGCTTATAACGATTAATTGCACGGAAAAGTAATAATATAAACATCAGTATTATATTTTATCTGAACTTTAATGCATTTTTTAACATCTGTAAGGTCACACGTAGCCGTTAAAAGTTGTAATAAATTAATCAAATCAGCATACATGCATGGATGTTTCAACACATTTACAATGAGTTAATGAGGACGTGTAATTTGAGATTTTACAAGCTTCATGCGCGGTATATGCATTATCTCGTTCATTAAACTATGACAGATCTGACAGTTTTCAACGCAGCCACAATTGTTACTTTAAAAGACATAAGCTTGTTTCATATACTCTGTATTGATGATAAATCGCAAAGAGGTACGTATGTTTTGCGTCACATTCCACCTCGCCATATAACAGCTATAAAGGTTTCATTCATTTATTTTATGGTGGAAATTCAGCTTAGATATAATTTTTTACGCTTAAATCATCGCAAGGAAAAATAACATGCTCTTAACCTACCCTACAGAATCTTTTTCCTCGGTTTTGATTGTTTGTAAACTCGTTAAATCACTTAGCGCATGCAATTTTTTCCTATATTCGGCTTTGAAGGAAAGAGAGGATTTTTCCTGTCTTGGATAACATCCAAAGGCTTGTGAGAAACGGTTGGTGTGAAGCACAGAGGGTAGTTGCTCGGTGCAAAATGCCTAATTTACGTTTTACTTCGCACGGAAGCAAAATATATGCTATCGCGGCTTTAACCTTTTGAAAAGTTTGAATCTTGTTAGAACCGTCATTCAGTCCCCCGATGGAACTGTGAACAGAGCACTTCCGTAGCAAGTTTCCCCGACCGCATGAGTCACGCCTTCGAGCGTTCGTCAAAGAGCAATATGCATTTAAGACCTTAGATAGGTGTAGATGTTGCCTTGAGGGATTTAGATTTTCTACCAAAGTTTCTTTTACACTGAAGTAAATTTATAACTCTTCTATTCTTTTCTCGAGAAAACGTATTATCTGTCTTTTGGTGGAAAATTTCCAAAAAATAAAAGAAATGAGAATTTGTGATGGAATTGAATTACTACTGTCGTCATAAAGACTAGCAAAAAATTTGCAACCATGGTGATCTTCAATAGCAGTGTCCTGTAGCTCAGGATCTAATTAAATGAAGAGTCTATGGTGTGAGTCCCTGGATGAGGACGAGATTTCGAGGCAGACCATATTGAAAATTGTTTTCCCATTGAGGAGTCTATATTCTAGTTATTCATATTTATTCAATGACAAAATAATTTTCTCATCAGCATTTCTTGAAAGAAGTTTGAATTACAATACTGCACCTATTAAACATGCACAATCCAATAGCTCGCCTATGCACTGAAAAGGCTTTAGAGCTTACTTTACTCAATATTTTAAAGATAATTTGGAAAATGTACGAGCAAAAGAAGGTAATATTTGTACATTACAGGGTACAGCTGGGAAAACCGGAAAATTTACTTAATCCTCTTTTCTCCCTCTCCATTTTCGAATGAAATCATAATGGAAGCCTCTTCCCTTCCCTTAGCCGTTTTTATCCACTATCATTTCCTTTCCAAACAAAATTTTATACCTACTAGAAGGTCACATTAACTGTTATACTTAATCCCAATGCAGATCCGATGGAATAACCATTTCCATCTTAAGACAAATGCTCACCTCTCTTTTATTTGCCTGTCATAAATAAAGGTTGTCTTCCTTCTGCTACATGTATATCTTGTTCTTATAACATTTTATCCTATTACATAAGGATCGTGTAAGCCTTCTTGACCTATAAGAAAGAAAGATGAAATGTTCCCGGTGGACTCGCAAAAAATATTGGAGGGACTACATTTCTGCGCTCCTGCTCCACCAATACAAGAGGATACTTTAAAATAGTAGTAGTCAATAGTAGGTAAATGGATAAAATCCTCCGAGACTTGTCGTATCTGATCAGTAAATGGACCAATCCGACTTCGGGACTTTCTTGCAAAAATATAATATTGGGCTAGTCAGAAAGTTTGAGGTTGCGTAAAAGGTGAATCGATGTACATATGTTGCTGAACTATATGGGGGAATAGAAACCTAATACTAATGCGTTTTTAATTTTTGTTGGTTTTACTTTTCACTGCTTTTTATGCACGTCGCTTCCAGCGTGAGCGCATATTAGCTTCGGTGTATCCGTCCGTCCGTACGCATGTTCGTTCTCGGTTTCTATTGAATGGGTTTTCATGAAATTTGACATTGAGAACTTTTGGGAAAAGGCAATAAGAAAATGTAATAAATGATTTACATAACCCAATCAAGAGTGCCACTTTACTAGAAATTATTAAATTTATTATTTAGGAACCAACTTGGTGGTCGGGGAGAAATTTTTACTAGAGAGAGATAATCGGATAGTGGTGTTTTGCTGCCTTATGGTGTGCGTTCGTTTAAACTATATTGTTTAGTTTCAATTACTCCACCGCACGAAACTTGCCTGTTGGTGATGCGCTGTACATTATTCTAACTTGTTCTTATAGACTGTTGGCTATTTGTCTTTCCACACGATTGAAGTTAGAGTAACCACATTTTTGGGGTGTGGTCTTTCAAGAGTAAGGTGCAGCAACATTTCGACCATCGTGAAACTTGACGAAATCGCCTAATGTGTTTTACCATCTTTAATCGATAATTTTTAATTCGATAAATTTTTTCTGATGCCATCACTTGTCGCAAATAGTTCTTGGCCCTGACTAATAATTACAATTTTAAGCGTTTTGATTATAACATAATTTTTATAATGTGTTCAGATTTTACTATTGGCACTAATTGAGAGCATTTCATTTATTTAAAACACAACTTCTTGTAAATTACAGTAATGCCTATATATCAACTATTAGTAAAATTTAATTTACTTAGATTAGATGAATTTCTTGAATCCTTATCAAAAACTAGACTTTTCTTCGCTGAATAGTACACGCTTTCAAGAAAGAATATTCGAGAGGAAAATAATATTCATGAGAAGAAATAACTTAAAAATAATTTATTTTTGATTTTTCAAAATTATTGCATTTCAGAGTTTTATATGCAAGCATGTGAGTTTAGTGCGTATTATGCTATGAATATTTTTAGAATTTAAAAAAGTTTTTAAAATCTTGGTGTTTATTTAGCAATAGAAATAATGATATTCTTGGCATCTTGGTCTCTTGTTAATATTTTACCGTTAATGTAAATTTCATATTGGGGACATACATACTTTCGTAGAAAATATGCATAAGCGCAACAGCTATAGGTATAGGCATCAATTGTTTAAGAAATTTATTAGTAGCTGCCCTAATTTTCTTCGGAGTTTGTTAATAATAAGCGATCAAATAATATATTGATTCAGGAAATAAACCAATGGCGATATATTTAGCCGTGAATAATGTTCTGACTAAACATGCAATTCACTAGAGAATTATCAATTCCGTCGTATGGCTAAAAACAAATTTATTTTTTCAATTATTGACACTTATGTATGCATTCTTCAATTTAAAAATTGCGAAACTCATATTATATACGGGATAAAATGTTTGAACAGTGTATGTAAATAGCCAATTCTACGAAGCATTCATTTTAGGATGGAAAATATAAAGTTTCGTTTTATTTCCACGGCCAAGGCTTATATTAATAATAACAGCGCATCACATTTTTAAAAAAATAATAGTCTTTACGTTCGTTTTTTTTCAACTTGCCGAGGAGCGCGAAAATTGGATTTGATTTTATAATCACCCTTTTTATCCTCCGCATGGGAAAACCGTTACGTTAGTTCAAGCGTCCGTTAATTCTTTTAAATTCCCTCTTGTCTTCATGTCTCTCATTTCCTCTCTCGGTTTTGGTCTTTCGTGTTTATTTTCGCTTAAGCCTCCCTTCCCCTCCCCCCTCTCTCTCCCTCTCTTCCCCACACAAATCCCATTCTTTTAAATCCCCAATGGATTTCGCTTGGCCGTTGTTGTCATCCCCTTTTCTCTTCTCCCATCGTTCCCTTTCATTGCTCTTGATCTTCCCGCAACGGCACTCTCTCCCTCCGCCGTCCCTCTCACCTCCGTCACCTCCCATTACTCCGTAGATGATGATCTTACTGCACACACTCTCCCTTCAACCACACTTATTGTCATCGCCTCGTTCCACGTTGTCCCATGCTCAGCATTCTCCTGTACCTTTAGGGGTGGCTGCGGGTGCTTCATTGGTCTACGGCCAGGAGGCATCAATTTGCAGATATTTTTTTCAAAAAAAGGTCATCCCGTGAGAAATGAAGGAGCGCGGTATTCGCACGGAAAGGCTGATTTTCAATCAGAAGGGAAAGGAAGCAGGGACGGAGAAAAACGGATAAAGAGACAGTGAACCGTAAAAGAGGGAATTGTACCGAGGAAGCTAGGGGTTGATGGGAGAGAGAAAGAGAAAGGGATGGCGGTAGAAGGGGGTGGGAGAGAAAAAAGAAGAGGAAGATGGAGACGAAAACGATGCGGAGAAGAGGGAAAAAAGATCGGAATTTTAGTGGAAGGCTAAGGGGAAAAAGGAAGGTAAAAATGGGAGGAAGGAAATTGGGAGATGGTTTGGTGATACTGTGAGATAGAGAATACCCTAGAAGGAGTGAGGGGGAAAGGAAGGGGAATGGGAAGAAGTGAAGTGGGTGGGCGGAGATAGAAAAAATTGGGTGCGGAGCGGAGAGAATAAAATATGCCCCGTTAAATACGTATAGTCGGTGTGTTTATGCGCCTCGAGTTCACTCGATAATTGTTATAATTAGCGCCTTTTCGGACGGATTTTCCGGCGCCTGTTAAAAGGTTTCTCTGACGCTCGCACTCCCGCTTTTGCTTGGAAATGCCGCGGCAAACTTTTTTTTTGGCCCGTGCGTTTTTTCTGTGGATGTAAATGAGAGGAATTTGAATTTGTGGCTCGTATTTATTCGCGCGGAAGATTTCCAATAATCGGGAAACAAACTATGAGCAACTTTACAAGTATGGATAAAAATAGTTATGGCGAGCGATTATTGAGTTCTCTCCTGTTTTTACCTGAAATTAAAGATTCGAAAAAGTTGGCAGCAAATCCGTTCCATGAAAATACGCACGATGATTACTCAAATTATTCTTTGATTTGCGTAATGCAATGGTCAATCTTTTGCGAATATTTTTCTGACGGAACAGAAAACAATGCGGGAGTAAACAATCTGCTGCTTCTCAGAATTCAGTTCCAAAAGATTTTTTACCGCCTGATTGCCTTTTTAACCCTCCAGCGGGCGCGCCCTATTTTCGGACACGAGCGGGCGCGTAGTAGCAAATTTGCTGCCACGCCGTTTTCCTCAAATTTTGTCGTATTATACTCGTGCATGTTTTTAGGGCGGTGAGTTTTTGTTATTAAGAATGATCAAGTTTACGAAATAAAATTTTATATTTTCATTGAAAAATATATCTTTTAAAACATCTGAAAAAATTAATAATTTCTGTAACGTCTGCTTTGCAGGTAACAAAATAAATTTAACAAAACATAAAGGCAACATAAAGGTAAACATATGTATGGCTACATCATGATTTTCGGTAGATAAATATGAAATTGCAACATTAATGACGAAAATTTGACATTACCCTTCAAATAAATTATCTTTTTTCCTGACTAGTTATTCATCTTCACTTTGTCATCAAAAATTTAAAAAACTCTCAAGGTAATATTAAGTTTTAAAAATAGTAGGTAGCAAATGTGTTGTATACATAATAACATTAACAAAGGCAACATTTAAAACATAATTGAAAAATATCAATAAATGGATAAGACAAAAGTAATTTAGTTTAGGTATATTGAAACACTAGTTAGAGTCAGATTCAGAAAAATTATATGTTGATTCACATTTTGTGCATGTAGTAACTGTATATAATTTATAAATCAATTCAATAAAGTTAAGAAAATAATGCTTTACCAACTACAGTATAACATGTTATGCAATAAAAATACTTGCATGACCGGGCCCGCGGTAGCACTTTTGATACCAATACAATAGGTATATAATATTATTAAGGACTTAGGTCTGCAGTAAGCGTGGGGATAAACGCCACTGAATGACAAGGTTGAAGACTAGAAGAGATAGGAGCCAAAGTAAACAAGCGGCAATCACGTGCAATTTGTTTATTGTGTATCAAATTTCAGTGGTAGCAGATTTGCACCAGCCCGCCCGCTCGAGGGTTAAGCCCTGTATTCTCCTTTTTGTTGTTTCCAGGCTATATTATTTCGATTTTACTGTTTTCCGCTAAATATTCCGTGAACAGCCGGACGGAGGAGCTCCGTCAATGAACGCACAGAAGAATTTCACTTCGGAATTTGGATTTTTGGCGGGAAGTCGAATCTTCCAGGCATTCCTGATTCCATACTTGACAAGTCTTGCTTCTGACAGCGATTTCACAATTTCCATGAAATTTCCGCATGATCGTTCTTCTTCTTTTTTGCCGCTTTAAGAGCAACCGCCTCATATTCCACCTCGTTAAATACTTCCTCGATCGGGACCATAGTAATTTAAGGGGTTAATTGACTGTTTGAGCGATCTCTCGAGAGCTCTTCTTGCTGATTGAATTCCTAATGGCATGAAAATAGAGAAAGAATGAGTGAAATGGAGTGTTTTCATCGGTCCAGAATGAATTTGTTTTTCTGTGAAAGGATAATCATCCCTCGATTTGTCCATATAAATCCATTTTTAGGCCATCGTGTTGATCGGAGAGATAATATGAAGGATTGATTAATGGATTTATCTATCCAGCAAAATTTCTATATCTATTGACACTAATTTTTTCTTCGCGTAATTTTATTGTCTCCTTCAATATGTGCAAACCTTTCAATATATATTGATATATCAACGGCAACTAGGTGTTGAGATAAGGATTAACTGTGTCTGTCTCTCTCTCTCTCTCTCTTTTGTGCTGACGAAGGGATCACCCCGAATGCTCCAATCTACATGTTTAAATGTGTTTCTCCGAACCCCAGCTGATCTCCTATGTGTAACTGTCCACTGGGCTTCCTTACCTCAACACCTAGTTTCCGTTGATATTCTCTATTTACCTTTCCTCATCCGAAAGCATTTATATATAGATAGATAGATTTCCAGCTCGTCAGCTACCGATTCCACAGTGGTTGCGCCGTGTAGTTTTTTCCTCCTATCCAATCCCAATAATTGAGGTATAAAGGAACCTCAGTGTACTCATTCTGCCAAACGGGTGAATTGAGTTCTCTTTTCTCTGTTACCAAAGAAGGGCCCTTTCTAAAAAGCTTCCACCTTATATACCCAGCCTATCGCTACCAGGACTCTGTTTTTACTGTAAGTTTATTCTGACTTTCCTTCCACCTATACTTCTCCGATTATTTTTCCCTTTCCTCTTCATTAAGTGCAGGTTTTCAACCGCCTATTATTTATTCATTTATAAAACTTGCAAATGGAACATATAGACCTGCTTATAAGTTATCGTAGCGAAAGTTAATTCTAAAATATTTTCGTTAATTTTCCATACTTATTTAAAATTCATAGCGGCAAATAAATTTATCGATCGATCAATTTCTGCAAAGGAAAATGGTGGATTTTATATAAAGAAACACTTCATCTCCATCTATGTTCCATTCTAACTTTTGACCTTTGACTCCTTGTCTTCCATCAGACTCGTCATTCAATCAAATCGTCTCCGTCCTTAGTGTCAGCTCCATCCTTCGCCGGCAGTTCTTCCTCTAAACTAGCGCCTACAAGAAGTTTCCTTTCCCACTCCATTCTCTCGCTCCATCCTGTCCCTCTCACTACGTTTCCCTCGCACACACCATTTTTTCCACTCTCCCTCTCTGTAAAGCACTTCGTTGCCACTGCAAAGTCGTGTGCTTCCTTCGTCCCACTTTCACTTCCCTCCCGTCCCTCCTTTACACTACCTTCCCTCTACCCTCCCTACAACCTCCCTCATCCCTCCTCCATCTATCCTCCCTCTCCCTCCCCCTCTTCCCATGGGAAAAACACATAAAACACAGCTCACGGCGACAACTCACACGGCAGAGTAATCCTCCCGTTCCACCATTCCTCTTTATTCACCCGTGCGCTCGCACACACATACGTGTACACGCACACACAGGCACCGCCTTGTCGTCTTCCCGTTGCTCTCCCACACACCTCTCCCTCTTCTTTCTTCTCTCTTTCTCCCCGGCTGCAGAATCTCGCCTCTCTCCGCGGGCGAGAAAACGAGTGGTAGAGAGTGTATTTCTGGCTAATCAACTTCATGGATTATATATATATATATATATATATATATATATATATATATATATATATATAGAGAGAGAGAGAGAGAGAGAGAGAGAGAGAGAAACCGAAAGGAGAGATAGCGAAGGATAGGGAGAGGCTGTGTGTGAGTGAGCGGGACTAGAGGAGTAGGGATGGGGGAAAGCCATTACTGCCTTCTTTTGTTTGATCTTTGGGGAAGTTAGGGTTGATGGAAGAAGGCGGCATCAGGACAGGCGAAGAGAGAGAGAGGGGGGGGGAGAGGTGGTTGAGTAGATGGCGGCACTTCGGGTTCGCATACTTCTAGAAGGGAAAAGAAGACAAATGGAGATGGGGAGGAAGTGAATGAGGTCCGATGGAAGGTAATAAGACGAGGAAATGTTTATGGAAGAAATATTCGGAGGGGGGTGTGATTCGAAAATTATTCTTTTTGCTATCGGCGGTCGGTTTATTACCAGGGAAGGGCTTCGAAGGAATTGATGATGGCTTTGTTTGCGAAACTGAATTATTTCAAGAGCGAGTAAGGCGGGTAAGGAATTACGGAGAAGGGGTAGAAGTGGAGTAGATGGGGGTAGAGAGGCGGAAGGATGGCTTTATTAACCACGGCCATTGAACGAACGGCGCGAGGCTTTTGCTTAATCGTTCGTGAGGGCAAGTGGAGAGAGGGAGCAGATTGAGCACTCTAAGGTAAAAGCGCTCCAAAGCTTAATTGTGAGCCTAAATGGGAGGTTATTGTTTTTAATGCGGTTCTTTGATAAAAGGGTCAATATAAATTGATAAGTGCTTCTACTTTAGGAGTCCTTTGTAGAAAGAGAATTTTTGGAACTAATCCCATGAGAATAGCTTCATTTTGTTCGAGTTTAGCTCCGCTCTTACCTTTCATTTTATACCTCATCCGTTGTCCTATATGAGTCCAAAATAAATCCTGTTAAAATGATATTCTTTAAACTTTATTTGAAATATTGAGTATTTATTGTTTTGTTATTCATTACATCATGAGAGTTTTACCAAATTAAAACTAATCACATGTTTTTACAAAAAGCATAAATTGAACAAAGACCAAACATTCTACTTAGCATTTATCGAATAACACGTGCTTACATCTGAACTTATTCATTATTAAATTTTGATAAACCCTTGCTCGTTTTTTCATAATTCGGAAATGTTTGGCTCCGATGATATGGAATAGATATTTTCAGCATTCTCCCGCAAAATTTTTCCCCCCAAAAATAGTCTCCTTAAAACATCATATTGATTCTTCCCTCTCTATTAACCCCTAAAACTAAATGACTGACAACTTACTCCACTATATTCGTTATGTAACATATCACTGTTTGATTCATGTTGTCTATGCCAGGCTTAAGAACGATGTAGTCAAGGATGATTATTGGCGTTTTTTCATATATTTTTATCTTCTTTTGGAATACTATGAAGAAAAATTAGAATGCTGACACTTTTTTTATCATATGTTAGATAATATGGTTCTGTTATAATATTTTTCTCTAAAAATATACAACTATTTACTTTTAGCAAACATTTTCGAAGATTCTTGGATAACTAAAATTCGGCAAATTTCAACTCGGTGGCAACATTTGTATTGCAATTCAGAAGTCCCAAATGATGGTGAGGTATTACAAGATTAATGGAATTCACAATAATTTTATTAAATGGGAAAGTAATTTTAAGAGATTTTGTGAGACTACCATAGGTAAACAGTTGGAGCGACTTTCATAGTGCCCTGGAATATTTTCAGTTGGTTTTTTTGATCGCAGTTTATTGGCGTTAACTTGATCGATCTAAGAATTCTCTTCAAGTAAAGTAGCATCCATAAATCACATCATGCAAAACATTGAAATCTTTAGTCCCTCCATCCTCTCTCGTCGCATATCGTCACAAAAATTTAGACCTCCCCCGTCAAAATGTCACAAATGTTTCAGAGAAATACAGGATTTAATATTTTAGCGCTAAACAAGAAGTGGCTTAGGACGGAACGAAGATTGCATAAGCCTATTTTTCCAGAGGAAAGTACACTAAAATATTTCAAAGTTAAATATTTGTAACAACGAGATTTTTAACAAATATATTTTTAACATTTTTCCATGAAACCAAAGATGTCATGTTATAAAAAAACTCTCTTCCCCCTCGTCACCATTCGTCACAAAATTTATCAACATCTATCTCCACCCCCAACCTAGAGTGACGTATTTTATCAATACCATCTTATCGGAAACCAATAACTATCATTAAAATATTCTTGTCGCAGGAAAATAGTGTGAAAGTAGGTAAAGTCCATGTCCTTATTATCTTCACAATTTATTTTTCTACGTTTGTCATCCAAAATAAGATGGAAAATCCGTAACAAGCTATTTGTTATTGAAGTCGAACTCAATAAATTGATTGTTAAAGGAAGACAAAATAAATTAAATAAACTTAGAATTAAGGAAATAAAACAAAAAACTTAGATAAAATTCCACTGTGTTTTGGAATTTTTTCAGTTTTTTTGTTTTACTTCCTTAAAATGGAATTCCTCGAAGTTTAGGCTTTCTCAATGAATTAAACTTAGAATTGGCAACCTTTGTATAAGCATATTTGGATATATATTAGTAAAAGTATTCTACGAGTTACTAAAGAGACCAAATAGAATCGTTCTCGGTATTGTGACTAGACTAATTTTTTCTTACATATCTAAATAATTTATGAAATTAAACGCTTTTTAAATGTTTTCCAAGAATTTACTCCATATAGAATGAAATTATTGTGGGATAAATCTGATATATTACGTATAGTGACCAATCGTACTGATTTCTTCTGTAATGTACTGACTTTCACGATATTATATTGATGGAGTTTCTGTACTGATTTTGTAGTTATGTACGACAATGATAATTTCTTATTTGATATATTGCCTTGTAATACGGTAATTTATCTCATTATCACTATCATTTTATCCTCAAGTTTTCTTACTTTAAAATGTTTAACGATAGGCTGAACTTTTATGGTAGAGTATTCGTAATAAGTAATTCAATATTTATATATATTGAAAGTTGACAAACTTTTAGAAAAATAATTTTGTAGTACTTTTTCTTAATTATCCAGGCAGTATTCTCGAATTAGATGCTTGTTATGGGCAAAAAACTTCAATGTACTGAATTTTGCGTTCATGTTCCAAAGTGAATAGTACTATTTTATAATATTTTGCTTCAGTTAAATGTTGAATAAAAGTCTTGTTTTGTATGCAATTAGTTACGTGAAAACCTGCTAATAACGCTAGACTTGTAGACCAGTCAAATTAGACATTTTAGGGAAAATAATTCATAAAGCTTTGAAACTTGGCACATTTGTCTGTTAGGAAAACCTAACTTACATATCAAGTGTTGACATGCCTGACGTGTACGCGTCGGCCGTTTTGGCGCCAAAATGGCCACCGGAGCACGACCCGCGACTGGCCTTTCGCAAAAACCTCGGGAACGGTCAAATATACGGCAAAACTGTACATAAACAAACTTGTAGAGAATACAATTCTCTACAGGAAAGATTCTTTGCAGTTATTTGCTACTGCGATAGTATAGCCGAAAATGAGCGTTGTTTGTGGAACGGAAACCGCGCGCTGTCTATACTAGGAAAAGGTATCAATAGATTTATCCCCAGTAAGTTAAAATCTGATAAGAATGAACCTCGTTGGTTTAATAAGGAAGTCAGGAATGCCTTAAGACGACAGAGGCGTAGCCACGCAAAATTGAAAAACATACCTACCACCGCTTCCGATGAGTATCGCACAGCTATAGTCCATGAGTATAACAGTGCCCGCGTATTAGCGAGAAAAACCATGCGTAACGCATTTCACACCTTCCGGGATGAGGTATTAAATACAAAATTGAAGGAGGATCCAAAAGCGTTCTGGTCCTATGTAAGAGAAGTCAAGGGAGGGGGTCCTTCAATACCCTCCCTGCGATGTGATTCCGGAGACATCGTTCACGATGGGGAGGATAAAGCTAATCTACTAAACGTTTACTTCGCGAAGGCGTTCACGGCAGGTGGAGATAGACTTGAAGATAATCTTATTCCCAATGGATGTACTCGGATGGATAATATTAAAATCTCTGAGGCAGGAATAGCGAAGCAACTGGGTGCGATAAAGTCCAACAAAAACCCAGGACCAGAAGGATTTCCCGCGCGTGTATTAAAAGAACTAGCAGAAGAAATAGCTCCCTTCCTTCGGATAGTATTCGAGAAATCTCTTACCCTCTGTGAGGTTCCTGATGATTGGAGACTAGCACACGTCACACCCATTCACAAGGGAGGTGACAAAGAAAACCCCGAAAATTATAGGCCGATTTCTCTAACATCATTATCATGTAAGATTTTGGAGCACATTATTGTTAGCAACATAATGCGTTATCTCGAGAGTAGATCGCTCTTAGTCAGCTGTCAACATGGCTTCAGAAAAGGTAGATCCTGTGACACACAACTCGGTCTGTTTGTGAATGATGTTTTATCATGCGACGAAAATAATAAGCAGGTCGATGCAGTGTTCCTTGATTTTAGAAAAGCTTTTGACAAGGTTCCCCACCGTAAGTTGTTATTAAAATTGGGAAATCTTGGCGTTAATGTTAAAGTCATTAACTGGGTTCGCGCTTTCCTTAGGAATAGAAAACAAAAAGTAGTCATCGATGGTAAGTCCTCGAGTGTGGCAGATGTAGTCTCTGGAGTGCCGCAGGGTAGTGTGATCGGACCTATGCTTTTCTTGCTTTATATAAACGACATCAGCTCAGTTGTGAAAAGTAATATCAGGCTTTTTGCGGATGACACCGTAGTCTATAGAGAAATTAGTGGTCCTAGCGACCATCGTCAGCTTCAGGATGATCTGGATGCGTTATCTGTTTGGTGCAAGGAATGGCAGCTAGAAATCAATCAGAAAAAGAGTAACGTTCTAAACTTTTGGAAATCTAGAAGCCCATCGTCAGTGTTTACCTACTCGATAGATGGTGAGAGCATTCCTGTTTCGGAATCCGTGAAATACCTCGGGGTAACCTTGAATCGTGACCTGTCTTGGGACACCCACATAAGACGAGTGATAGGTGCGGCAAATAAGAAGTTGGCTTTTGTGCGTAGAATAGTCAGGAAAAGCACGGAAAAGGTGAGAGAATCCTGTTATTTATCCTTGGTTAGACCTCAAATGGAATACGCAGCAGCTGTTTGGGATCCATATCAGAGGGGACACATAAAGGATTTAGAAAAAATACAGCGGCGAGCAGCTAGATTCGTGAAAAAGAATTACGATAAAAAACAGAGCGTTACGTTACTCATTGATGAGTTGAGTTGGCCATCGTTGAAAGATCGTAGATTACAGGCGAGACTTAAACTTCTAGATAAATATAGGTCGGATATATTCGTAAATGAAATGAAGGATATTATTCGACAACCAACGTATATCGGACGGAGGGATAATGAGGACAAGATTCGCGAAATAGATAGTAGGACGGAGAGGTATAAGGAGTCATTTTTCCCTAAGACAATACGTGACCACAATAGATAAGTGAATAATAATTAGTTAGGAACTTGGTGCGCGGCACCCCCTGCCATCCACCGTCAAGGTGACTTGCAGGGTAATATGTAGATGTAGATGTTGAAAACCAAGTGTTGTGAGGTCGTTGTTATGAAACAAACAGTGGATTAATGCCTAAAGTAAATACCACTATAAAAAACGCGTCTGGAGCTCTACCACAGCTTGTGGTATGGAAACGAGCTCACAACACTTGATTTTAAGACAGCACGCGGCCTGCGTTCCGCAAACAACGCTCATTTTCTGCAAAACCATCCCAGTAGCAAAAAAGGCAAAGAACTTTTTTTGTATGACATTTTATTCTTTACAAGTTTGTCTATATACAGTTTAACCGTAGATTTGACCGTTTCTGAGTTATTTGCGAAAGGACAGTCGCGGATCGTGCTCCGGCTGCCATTTGATGCCAAAACGGCCGACTCGTACCCTTCAGGCATGCCAACTTTTGATACGTTTGTTAGGTTGCCCTAACGGATAAATGTGCCAAGTTTAAAAAAATTATGAATTATTTCCCCTGACCGTCAAAAAAGTGTCTAAGTGTCTATTGGAAGACAGAAGAAGTACACGATGTTGCTTGGTACATAGTTTCATGAAGTTGCAGAGCCATATGTAGTGGGTGTGTCGTTCATCACGGAAGTGGAGGCGGTGAATTACGACTTGCTATATTGTAGCCAGGGTTTTTTTCCCCCCACAGTTGAGTGTGTGGTTTGCGCAACGAGATGAAGGCGGAGTCAGTGACGGCTGAGTAGGAATTTAGAGCATGAGAGTGTTTTAATAGGTTGACTAATGGAGCGCGGAAGAGACTGGTAATTCTCGAAGAAGCGGTTGGGAGAGAAAGTGAGCGTAACATGCTAAGAATCTCTTAATTTCGAAGAGAGAGGCTAATAATGTAATGGAATGCTACCGAGGAGGACGAAAATCAAGACTCGTCCTTCTTCCACCGAATAATTTCATATCGTAGCGACCCTGAGAAATGGTTTGAACTTGAAATAAAACGTAAAAACGTTTGAATTGTGATCTTCTTAATTCATTTTAAATTATTTAAATTTAAATTGCCTTTTAACTTATTTTTTTAATATAGCGGAATGAATTTAACATCGTTCGTATCTTCTACTAAAAGGTGACACTCTGAGCAAAGCGCGATTTGACGGAAATCACTTTCGATAGTAGTTTGCGAAAATTTTCTTTTCTCTAGAATTATTTTTTTTACGTTCTTACTTCTTGATATAATTTGCATGTTTATCTCCCAAAACTTTTAGAAACTTTTGTGCATATCGTAAGAAGTAATTTTAAGATGCCGTACAGTTTGTCGCTTTTGATAATTGCCATTCAATTCTAAGATTACGGTGGATGTGCTATGAAAGAAAATTCATATTAACTTAAACGAATGGAAATTAGACCCTTTTAAAAGTTGAAAATGATGTTTATCGTAAAACTCCTATGGTATGAAGAATTTTCGTAGATAAGCCCGACTTTTAAAACTCCCGCACGACAAATAGATAAATACCTAATTACTATTCATGAGCTAAGTTTATATAACGGAATGGATTATTATTAGAAAAAATTTGAATCGAAGAAATTATTATTTCTCAACAATTAGCATATAAAAAATTATACATTTTAAGTGGTAATAAAGAGTATAATCCCTTATGCCTTTATTATTTTTGGACTAATTATTCAAAGGTGTCTGCAGTTTTGTAAAAGAAAACGCTATGTGCACAAACTGTAAGACTACATATATGCAGGTTATATAATTATAAATACGACTTGAGACCGATTCCAAAGAATGAACATCATTGATCTTATTACGTAAAAGGTATCGCAGGAATTTATTCCGTAAACAGTCATTTTTAATGTTCATGTTTTCCTTGTAATTTATTCATAAAAAATGTCGGATTCATGTCACAGCTCGCAGCTTTGTATACATTTCTCTCATATTTAAAGTACCGCGTGGAGGAGTTTCACCAATAGACTATCGAGCGTAATTAACCGGAGGCATAAACCTCATACATGTTAGTCATCGATTAGAATTTTGTTCATTCCGTAGCACAAGTTATCACAAGGCAAAACTTCCAGACACTTTAAGCGCATTTTAACCGGCAGTACCCGATTATCGAGGTACAATTTCTTTCCCTAACAAGTTACGGAGGCCGGATGTTAATCTGTATCCGACCTTGGAGATGGTAATTGTGACTGATTTCCATTATATCGATACAGACGCACGGAAGAACATGGAAAATTGATGGGCATAAGGAGCTGGAAGAATCAAACAAGTGAGAGAGTGGAAGAGATTGAGAGTGCGGAAGCGCGAAAGCAGAGAAAGTAACAGCGGTGTAATTAAAATTCCGAGATTATTACGCACTAGCGTAATTGCCCGTTGAACTTCAACGGGAAAATTGGAACTTAATATATTCAACTATATTGGAAGGAAGTGAGCTAAATCTAATGCATTATTATTTATATATATATTATATATATTTAACTAAGTTAACAACATCTTTAACGTTTTTATCCGAAAAATAGCTATTATGGACTCACCAGATATGTTGATTCTCTGTATCAACAACAATGCTGTTGATCGCCAATGGAACGTTTCAATAAAAATGCAAAATTTTGACAAATTTTCGAATATTTTAGCTTAATGTGAGCGAATTCAATTCGAAAACAAAAATCGACTATAAGAATAAGAATCATTTAATTTCATTTAAAATGGTTCTTATCCAAAGATCGTGCGTCAATTACTCTAATTTAATTTTGGAAAAGAAAATAAGTCTCCAAGTGTAAAAGAGATATTTTTAAGATCCCTCTTATGGGAAAACCCATTTAGCGTTCCAACCAACAGATTAAGGCTTTTATTAATAGTCTAATAATTTTATATGCCGGATAATTTTCATTTTGGAAAAGCCCAAAGGCGTGTTTTGACATCTTTAAACTCTGGGAGGTAGCTTTATTCCGAGCCTCTTACATCGTTGTTATTTGTGTTCCTCGAAAAAACTATGATGTTGCTCCGTAAACTGGCGTTGGCTAAAGTATCTCTCATTATAGCACTTTTTTCAATGGTAAATTACAATCGCCTCGCCTATAATGCGGTATCCGAGAACGCGGCTTCACGTACACGCGATTTATAAAGTGTGATCATAGGATCGTAGAACGCGGCACGGGTTAGCATTTACGCGATTTTCGAAGATTATTAGCAGAGAATTTCTAATGAGCAATTTCGCCGAAGCGCTCCCTCGTGAATTCCGTTCATGTCGGTTAAGTTGAACTTCTTTATTCCAATAAAAATCCCTCCTTAACACTTTGCCCTAAGGCCGTATTACACGCTGACGCTTTGTCCCAATATTGTCGTAAAAGAGGCTTTACTCGGGTAAAGCCTCAGCGTGTAATAGGCTAACACCCGTGGTTTTACGTGGGGTAAACTTCAGACGAGCTAGATATTTTACTCGGGGCCTGGCGTAAAGGTCCAATAGCGATGGGGGCTTTACGCTGGCGTATTACGCTACTGCGTCCGTCCGTCCGTACGCATATATCAGGGAAGAATTGGCAGAACAGATTTCAACCAAATTTGATACATAGAATATTCACATAAATTAATGACCAAAATAACATATTTAGACCGATTAGACTAAGCAGGGGTGCCACAATTGTAAAGTTAAACTTTTCGGTAATTTAGAATTTGGAAGGAATTGATTGGCTGAACCGATTTCAACGAAACTTTGCATGAATGAGGTGTACAACATAAAAAAAAACAAAATAAAAATTTTAAGTACTGATATAGAAAGCAGGGCTGCCACAATACAAGGAATAAAAAATTCTTTTTATACGTATTTATGTTGAACTGTCGTCATCGATTTTAACCAAATTTAATACTTATAATGTACACATATATACAAAATCATATTGGTATATTTAGACCAAATCAGCCAAACAGGGATGCCACAATTGCCAATTAAACTCTTTCCGTAATTTTGGATTTGGAACGATTTGGCTGAACGGATTTCAATGAAATTTTTGAAATAAGATTTTTACAACATACCATGATGAGATCAAGATGTTTAAAGCAGAGCTAAAGAGCAGGGCTACCACAGTAAAAAGTAAAATAATATTTCTTTTACATGTATTTCTAGACAACTGACCACATGGATTTTAACCAAATATCGTATATATGTATATATAGGTAGGTAATCTTCATATAAATAAATAATATCAACTTCCTTAATATTTGCCGTAGAAAGCCGTTTCAAAGGCGTGCATAGTCGAGAAACTACGTACAGGGTTAAACTGAGATGCATTCTCATCAGAAATGCAGTAAAATGTTTTGATTAATTCGTGCTTGATCATCCATGCGGTCAGGGTGAAGGGTGAGCTCAGGAATCGAGGAAGGGTTAGCAGAGCTGAGAAATTGAAGGATCTCGCCCACTAATGACGGTCCAAGGGACTGACCGCCGCGAGGTCTCCTTCTATCTACTTTTACTACTGGTGCCTCTGTTGGCGAAAAGTGTGAGGTAAAGCGTCGAAGTGTAATAATAGGTAATATGGTTTACCCGAGTCAAGGCGTGAATACGCCAACACTCGGGTAAAGCGTCAGCGTGTAATACGGCCGAAACCCGCACCTCTGTTGGCTTAAAGCATGAGGTAAAGCGTCGAAGTGTAATAGGTCTATGGTTTACCCGAGTAAAGGCGTGATTACGCCAACACTCGGGTAAAGCGTCACCGTGTAATACGGCCGTAACCCGTGCCTCTGTTGGCTTAAAGCGTGAGGTAAAGCGTTGAAGTGTAATAGGTCTATGGTTTACCCGAGTAGAGGCGTGAATACGCCAATACAATACATTTTGTCTCTTTATTCCAGTACCGAGTTTAATAATGAATTATATTACAGTAGGTTGAGAACATTAAACTTGTGAATTTTATACTAATTTATTACTACATTAATTTTATTATTATAATTCAGAGTATCAATAACGCGCTAAATTAAGACTTTCCTATATATATATATATATATATATATATATATATATATATATATATATTTAAATTTGCGTAAATTTAATATCAATATATTGATTAACCATTTATTATTATACCGTGCTATCTTTTACTATATAATTCGGAGTTTTAGTTTCAAAAATTAATCCACCGACTCCCTATTCTCTATTTCCAATAGACTTAAGGTATTCTGTAACGCGGTTTCCTATTACATGATGTTATTCAGAAACGCATTCCTCACGTTATAACAGGAACGATTGCGTACATTTTTCATTTTACGAACTTTTCCTAAAAAATTACCATCCTTTTTTGGAACAGTGGGACCTCCCGGAAAATCTCCGATTAGTCCACCATTGACTAAGCCGCGAAATAGTTAATTTTTTGACGTACGAAAAAAAAATTAATTTACGCAAAGGTTTTAAATATCAGCAAGCGAGATGGGTACGAGCCGACGTGGGACGGAATTTTTTAAAAGAGAGAGACATTTAAAATTTAATGAACTCGTAAAAGTCCATTAGCCTCGGATATGCCATATACGTGACCGTTATGCCCCTCAGCTTTATTATCTATCCCAAACTCATCGCACGCCACCGTTAGGCACGAATATAAAAGAGCGCATTTTTTTCCGTTGGGGTTAGAGCTGCTTCCCATGTCGCGATGGCCTCTCTCTTCCTTTTAACGATCCGCATGAAAAAATGAATCCTGCGATTGTTATTTTAACTTATCGTCATTCTTCCTTGCTTGCGGGCCGCGCAGATTTTCGCCCGTCCAAGGAAGGGGTTGGAAGGCGAGATTACTACGTTTGGGGAGGGGGGGGGGAGGAATAGTGGAGATTAAGTGGGGGCGGGGAAGGGGAGGAGGATAAAATGGCCGACTGGCCGGGAAGGTTCCGGGTCAAAGGGTGAAAGGATACGTGTGTTTGTGCCCTGCAGTTGTTGTTCGGTGGCGTGGGAGCTACGGTGGAAACACGTTGTGGCTCTCTCTATTTCTCTCGCGGATAAACGGGAAAGAGAAAAAGATCTTCGTTTGTGATAGCTTCGGGAGATTTATCTGGAATCCCCAAATGAAAATCGGGTCGGATACTTTCCTTTATTCAATCTAAAAGTTTTTCAGGGGGGATTTTTGGATCAAAAGTGACCATATACTGTGATTTTAATTTTGTATGCGTGCGAGTCTTCGCAAAATGTTTCATTTTGTGGAATCGAAACCATACTAGCTTTTATTTTATTTTGTCATCGGTTGTGTATCGTTGGTAGCTCAATAACTTTGGCTCAGATTATTAAAAGTAAAGTATTCCTTTTGTTGTAACCCTCTAATTGTTTGGCTAAAGGAGTACTTTATTTTTAATCGGGTGTGTGATAAACATTACTTGTGACAAGGATACGTGAGCTAACTAAAACAATAGAAACGCGTTAGTTGCGTTGAGATCTTCCATATTTATATGCGAACACGAAAGCGCAAACATTCACAATTTAAAATGAAATTCGACAGGAAATGATTCATGTTCGCTATAATTTCGGAACGAAAGCAAAGAAGTCTATTTTTATGGAAAATTTTATCTTTTTTAGGGCAAGAAAAAGCATGAAATCCTGCGGAATATTATCAGAATCGTCGGAGATATGTTTAAATACCGCGCATAGCCATTGTAGTGTTGGAAACTGACGTGATGGGATTCCGCAAAAACTGCCATCAAAGCGGATTATGCAAAAAAATATTACGTGATATCCGTCTGGCGTCCAAAGTGGATGTTGGCATTTATGGATTTAAACGCATAATTTTCCGTGGGTAATTCCGAGACGTGCGGAACTGTCTGGGGCTGGAAATCACAGGACGAGAGGCCCGGCTTAAAGGTAACCTCACCTAATGACTCCCCCGTCCTTTCCTTTGTACGTCCTCTTGCCTCAATCACTCTCATTACACCGCCCTTTTGTTTTTCACCCGCTAAATTACAACGTGTGTAATTCTTTTCGCGCCCTCGATGACGCAGTTGTAGTTTTTGGACTAAAACGATAGACCATGTTTTTCCAAACTGTTGTTATTCACAGAATTCGTTCGTAATTTTTTTGTTTTCGCTCTCTTTTACACCATAAGGGGATTTTTACCAAACGAATTTACATGTCTATTTTTATATATTTAGTCTTCCGAATTTACTCTCTGAATAAATCCTGGAAAGTAGAGGGAATTCATGGACGGAGGGGTTGATATTTTGCTCCGAAAATCACGTAAATAAGAAGCTTTCATTTCGAGTTCTTCGCATAAAAGTTTGAGCATGGGGAGTATGAGTATTTTTATTTTAGTCAATTGAGCCACATCACCGTATCGGGGGAAATAATCTGTAAAAAGTTCCACATGATGTTTTTCTTCGTGAAAAAAGCGATTGATTCACTTATGTTACGTCAAAAATGAAATTTATGAGTAAGGCAAGTAAATATATATATCCATAGTTTTTACATTTTTCACATCCTATCTAATAGAGCGAAGTATGAAAAAAAAAGTTTCTACTCGTAAAAATAATTGGTAATTATATTTATTTCTTTATAACGAACTTATTTAAATAGACTCTTCTAAAGAATTAATCAATAGGTCATCATTATTATTGAGATATATATTTAATCAGTAATTTTATTGCATTCATTTTACTGTATTATTTTACTAATTATTTTTTACGCAAGTTCTAAGAATTTCTTACTTAATTTGCACTTACACATTAATTGACAATTTCGCAGATACCTTCTGTTATTCACTACTGTTCTGATTAAGCAAACTACCAGATTATTAGTTTAATAATTCTTTATTTTTTTATTTTTACGTAATTGTGTTGCTGAATCTCTTTCAATCGAAGTTAAAGGAGGCATGAAGAAATTCTACCTCTGTATTCGATATAAATGTACCTCATGGTAAAAACCCATTATTTTAATTACAAAATGAAAGTAAAAAAGAATCTGTTTAAACACCTCTACTTTTTACTAGGACTTCATTTTATTACCATCCATCTTTGCCGTACCTCTTGAAGTACATTGATATTTAGGCTTCTGCAAGTTATGTTACTACATGGTGAAGTATATCCCGAAACATTCATTTAACACTGCGAAAGAATGCAGTATTACGTCTTTTATCCGTCCTATTGAATTTGACGCTATATAGGAGGAATCAAATTTGCGGCTAGCGAGCCTCGCGCGTCTCTTGATCTTCCTGAAAAAATAACTCATCTCATTTTAGGGATGCAACAACACTGCTCACCACCGAACACGTGGACTCAGTGTGGTTTGAGCCTAGAGGACACAAATTCTCTGGATTGCTTCGACTGTGTATACTGAACATAAATTTATTTGTTAAGGTTTTCAGAGTCTTGCGGATCTTGAGACCTGAAGATTACCGCATGCGACTCCTAGGTTCAGTAGGTTTAGCCAATCATTCTGTAGAGGAAGGAAGTTACTCCAACCTACAAGAGATATTTCCTTTAATTCCTCCGTAATAAATTTACCGAGAAGCCTGTAATTCTGTTTTCACTGCCTATAAGGATTCTTTGAAGCGAAAATCCGTTTTCGGCCCACATCTTAATTGCCGTGATTCTCGCTGCACTTCGTTAATTCCAAATTAATTTTCGCCAGCCTTTTGTAATCTTTCCTCCGCCGAGATACGTCCACTCTCCGTTGAATGCAAATTGGGCCCTTTAGCATCTTAATGGATGTGAGATATCGATCTTTCCATGTTTATCCCTTTCGATTTTTTCCTTATTTCTCCACTTCGTTTCTTCCCACACCGAAGGCAATCTCTTACGCCCACTCGCTTTTTCTTCACTTGCCGAATGGAAGCAGCAATTTAAACCGAACACCAAACCGTGTTCTCTTTGCGCAATTACGGCTGTAGGTAATTTTATCGAGGTTAACGTACCCATGCGGTTCGATTATATAAGTTTTGACGCTCTGGCAATTTTTATCTATAGGTATTGCGTTATTAATTGCCGTATTCATCCATATATGTATATATATATATTAATTAGTGATACGTTATTTTAAATCCATCATATTAATTTAAAATTCAATTATTATTATTATAAAACTACATCATACGTGATGAAACTGTAACATAGGTATGCTAAAATGTTCCATGCACTTGATACGATAGTTATTTTTTATATCGTCGGTTAAGTTTTTGTTGTCGTAGTCTATAAGATGACATTTATTATATTAAAAATTAAATAGCATTTCTAATTGCCTATTCAGGCCGAATTTGAGCGATAACAATCGTATTTCGTTCAAAGTGGCTGTAACTTCTCCACGAAGTTAATAAAATCTCATCAAATGCAAATATTTTGTGTATTCCAAAATTTTATTTTTAAAAGAAAGGGCAAAATACCGCTGTGCCTCTCCATTAAAAAGGGAACGCCGCCGTGGCTTCTCTTGCTGCGATAATCCATTCATTCCATCACAATGGCCACAATAAACACTCGTGCCGCATATAAGAAGTTAAATAAGGAAGTTATTATGTAGCCTTTCATTCATCGTCCGAAATTTTATTGTTTCTTTTCAGCTCGGAGGCAATTTTTGTCGAAACGCTGTATTAATCGACCATTCTCTCGCCCATTCATGCACCGACAGACATCCGACGAGCAATTCCAGACGCATATGCTGAGAGAGAGAGAGGGAGAAAGAGCGCCCGCGATCCGTTATGCCGCCCTCTACGTGAGATTTTTGCTCCGACGACATCACACGCGGCCCTCTTGAAGCGATACCCTTTTACGGGCAACATCGGAACGGATAATATGCTCTAATGACCAAGACGGGAAGGAGGGGGGGGGGGGGTTGTGGGAATTCCGTTAGTTGGCCCTCAAAACAAAAATATAATGGGCGGACCATTTTTCCGCGGGGTTGAACTCCGTACCGCGCTCGCCACTCCGATGAATAGATCAAAATGTGCAGCCGATTGCTAGGAAACGGCGGGTGTTGTTGAACTCTTGGCTGCTGAGTGTCGCAGGAGGAGGAAGAGGACGAGAGAGGATTAGAGGAAATAAGGAGAGAGAGAGAAGAGGGAGGGAGGGAAGCTTTAAAATCTTCTCCTCTCCCTCCCTTTTCCCCCTTCCTTTTTCGCCCATTCACTGCGCGCTTTTAACATAGCGGGTAGCGTGCCCGAGGGTGTGCACGGGATAATCCCTTACGCGGAGAGAGAGAGAGAGATCGGAGTCAAGGATTAGAAGGCCTTGTTCGGAGTGTCGTGTCGACGGATGTAAGGAAGTCGACGCTTGGGGAAACCTCCAACGTGTTCAACGCATTCCCCCTCCTATTTTTTTGGAGGAGAAAGAGAAAAAAATGGAAAAATTAAAAAAAGAGAAGAGAGAGAGAGAGAAGAGAGAGAGAGAGAAGCGACTCCCATGAGAATCTCTGAGAGAGAGAGCAGGAAGTGAGAGTGAGACCGAGTGGAGACGCGGGTGGGAGGAACGCGTGAGAGCCAACGCGCGTAAGGTAAAAAGGAACAACGGTAGTTGCCTTAGAGCTTAAAAGTTATTGTTTTAGAATCGTCCTCGCGAGGCGGAAAAGGTGTGAAAAGAGTTATGGCGGCGCGGCCCGTCTCTCTATTTCTCTTTCGAGGCGGCGTTGGTGGGCGTGTGCGGGCGATGGGTGCGCGCTCTATGTGTCGGGTTGAATGGACGCGCCGAGGAGTGGTTCGCTAATGACGCCCGTGCGTGTGTGTGAGCGTGCATCTGTGGAGAGGAGGATTGGGCGTTGTTGTTGTGGTGGGAAGGCGAGAGAGGCGTGCATGTGAACCTAGGTGGGGGAGGAGGAGAATGTCGGCGTTCCGGAGGCGTGGTGCGCGATGCTCTTTCGTTAATCGGTGCGGAGGCGTGTTCTTGGGAGTCGAGAAGGGAACGAAGGTTGGCGTGGTGCATTTTCAGGAGACGGGAAAGAAAGGAGGGTGGAGAGGGAATGACGTCTTAACCCTAGAGGAGAGGAAGGTAGATATGAAAGGGAGGAGAGCTAAGGGCGGTGAAACACTGTGGGTAAAAGTGAGGGAGACAGATCGTAAGGGAGGAGTTAGTTGGGGAGCGACGGGAGAGATCAAAGAAGAGAGATGGTGACAAGAGAAGAAGAAAGGGTGGATATGATTGGATTGGTGATAAAAGGAGGAAAATGGTTTGGAAAGGCAAGGGCAGGGTGGCATTGGAAAGAAAAGGGTAGAAAAATGATGAAATCCAAAAAGTTTGAGATTTTTGTGCTGCTCTGTCATTTTATAATCGTTTGCGTATGTAGTGTTTTTTTATAAACGCGCTTTTAATTAAAACCATTCAGGGCAGTTGCGGAGAAAGAAAGATCAGTAATTACTTATGGAGGTTTTCATGAAATGGATGAAATAATGAAGCAAAATGAGTGAAAAATATGACATAACCAGCAATAAAGCAAATATTCAACACGCAGCCTATTGGAACGGGAATTTAAATAGAAAAATCATGCGAGACATTCAAAATAACCTGCACCCGTCTGATTTATCATTTCTTTTCTTTAACTTAAAAGATAAATAACTTTAAAAAATAATCATAATAGCAGCCTTACCATAATAAAATAACGTACATAATTCATCGATATCACAATTCAACCAATAAAGCTACTGAAGATTTACTAAATATACGTAGAAAATGCTTTGAAAAATAAGTTGCTATAGCTGCGTGTTATTTTTAAATTTACAGAGAAATTTCCGCCTTAAATCAACTCCAAAATATAACGTAATATTTTTTAAATAGTCCGTAAAAATAATCGTTAAGGCGGTTAATTTAAAATTAATAATAAATTTCACAGCAGCAATATTTTAATGACCTTTGAGGAAGATAAATACCACCATATGGTCCAGCGCCAATTGGATTTAATGACTGGTGCTTTCCCTGAAGTCACGTTATAGCTTGAACAATTATCTTTGCTGGTTGTGCGTGATTGATGATGAACGGCGGTGCATGAAACGTACATTTCCTCGACGAGTCTTCCCAATCGTACCGTGACTGCTCCGGACTAGGCAATCGGAAGCGTAGCTCCCCGCAGAGGCCGTCGGTAGCCCTCACCCTTTGCACTTAATCGTGGCGGACGGTAATCTCCCAAAGCTTCGTGCAGGTGGCATTGCCAATACAGAATTAGATCCATAAATATGGAATCAAAAATGGAGAGGGACTTCGCCGAAAAAAGACCGTTTATAAGAGAATATATAAAGATGGTTAGAGCTTGTTTTAAGGTGAAATCTGAGAAATATGGGTGATTGAGAGGAAAAGTTAGAAGGAAATAAAGCGATATTTAGATTATCGGAAAGTGTGAAGATATATTGCCTGTCATTATAAATTTATTGCTGCATGATCGACGGATTACCATAGAAATGAATGGATGTCGATTGAAACGATATATCTTTACTATAGCGGGTCGCATTCAATTTTGATTTATTCTCATACAAAGATAAAAAAATTCTTTCCGAGATGTTATCTATGGAAAATCATTGAAGCTGTGAAAATTAGGCAGGTAGTATTATTGTATAATGCATTTGAAAAAATAACTTTTATATTGCATATTTATACTCGTTCCTTTTGCTTAATATTTCGCAACCCTGCTGTATATTATATTAAAAGAACAATAGTTATGTTAGGTAATTAAATACAGTAAATACAGTAAAATATGCATTATGAAAACTTGGTGGCGTATTTAATGAAGCGAGTTACCGTGCGCACACGCCAATTTGATGGATATTTTTAAAAATTTTAAAGGAAAATTTCAAAACTTGTACCTTGCAAGGCGAAGTAAATGGTAGAATTTGATTCAGCCAACTTCTGGAGCCCATATTTACTTACCTCCACATCCGCTCCATATCTAGAAAAAATGGCAGTTAATCGAGAGCCCTCCGAGTAGGATTTATGGAGTATTTTTTAGTCTGTGGATAAAGCGAAGGTCCACGAAAGGTTATCCGACCTAACTTCAGCAGGTTCTTACCGTTAAGCCCCCCTCAGAAGCCGGGATAAATGGCGAATCGAGACCGAAATGAATGTACAAAAGAAGAACAAGACGGAGAATCGCAGGTACGAGGCTGCGCCATAATGCACGAAGGCCAAAGAAGAGATGGAGAAGATAAGGAATTCCGGTGAAGGGGTTTTAACAAGGGACCGGAGATTAGAAGCCGGTAGGTGTATGTGAATGCGCGAGAGGGCGCGCGGAGCGTACGTCGTAAGATGGACAGAGGGAGAGGTGGAAAGATGAACGCCGAAGGAGGAGATAATGGAAGGGAGAGAGAGAAAGATTTGGAGGTGAGGGACCAGCAGTGAGTGGTCCGCGCGCATTACACGCCTCTCGGCTTTCACGCTTTGCATAGTCACCGCTCTGCGGGAGGTGGAGATTGTGTGGGGGCGTAGCACGACGGCAGGCAATGTTGAGGGTAGGAGGGAGCAGGATGCTAACGGTCATCTATTCAGAACCGCAAAAAGTCTCCCAAGGCGAGAAAGATGGAGAGAGAGGGAGGTGGAAGAGGGGAGCGAGGAGATAGATGGAGAGGGAGGGAGGTGGAAGAGGGGAGAGAGGAGAGAGATGGAGAGGGAGGGAGGTGGAAGAGGGGAGGGAGGAGAGAGATGGAGAGGGAGGGATGTGGAAGAGGGGAGGGAGGAGAGAGATGGAGAGGGAGGGAGGTGGAAGAGGGAAGGGAGGAGAGAGATGGAGAGGGAGGGAGGTGGAAGAGAGGAGAGAGATGGAGAGGGAGGGAGGTGGAAGAGGGGAGGGAGTAGAGGTTTACGGGGCAGTGGACGTCGAAAGAGGAAGAGAGGTTGGCCGTTGCGAGCGAGGTGGAAAAAGAGGGAATGGGATGGAATGCTCCCCGAAGAGGAAGGAAGGAGTCGGAAGTGAATCGAAATAAATAGGAAATAAAACCACGAAGATTGAGACGATAGGAGGAACGTCCAGAAATATAATAAAAAAGGCGGTTCTCCCACTCGTGGCGAATTCGCCCAAATGTTTAAATTTTTGCGCCGCAGCAAGCGGCGAAATTGGGCATGGCTATCTCCACCTTCTGATCCAGATGAAATAAAGGGAGCGAAAAATGCGAGAAAAGGGAGCGGAAAAGGCAAAAACTGATTAGGGGAAAAAGTGGGAAAATTTAATTGTAATCGGAAAAGCTACGGAAGGTGGAAGATAAACGGTGCATGAAAATTTTATCAAAAGGTTTCAGGAAAAAAATGCAATACAAAATAAAAACGATCTTTTCGTATTGATTAATAAATAAAAATCTTGTAATTTTCCACTATTTTATTAGGACACGACCTAGGTTTCGAAGCTTAGCGTCGTCATCACGACCTAGGTCGTGTCCTAATAAAATAGTGGAAAATTACAAGATTTTTATTTATTAATCAATATGGAATTATTCCACCACATCACGCCTTCAACGGTTGAATTGATCTTTTCGTAATGGAATAAATTCATTAATAAAAATGTCGCGTCACTGACTAGAAAATAAATATTGGTTTTTTAGGCGTTATTTACAAAAAGTAAAAAAGAACGTCATATGGTCCCGTCGTCTCCGTCCGTCTGGCCATCTGTCTGTCCGCATGTTTCGTCTGCGAAACTACTGGACGTATGATCGTCAAATTTGGTATTTAGGACATAAGGGCAAAGAAAATAAGAAAATGTAGAATAACCGGGAGTGCCCCTTTACTGGGAATAAAAAATGAACTTTTCTTTTTATCTCGTAAAATATTACTTTCGACATAAAATCTTTAGACTAAATTTGTAGAACTAATCAAATAACATATGTTTTGTTAGGTACATTTTTATCGAGGGAGCAGCCGATTTCAAGAAAATCGAACGAGAATGTCGTAATTCACTTTGAACAGAAATTTTTCCGGTGTTTTTTAATTGTTGTCTACGAAAGCAATCTTCGTGACAACTGAAGTAAATATCTGCTGTAAATACCAAAGTACTTTTAATTTTATTTCATGCGCACGCAGCATTTGATAAATGATGAAAAATTAGAATTATCTACGACGAAGAAATGAACGTAAATACGTCTATTTTCTTTACGTATACCTACACAGGAATGAAAAAATGAACGTGAACATAAAGATTATATTACTACTATTCGAGTAAGGTAAGTTTTAAATAATTGACGATTGTTTTATTAATTACAACCGATTACGAAATAAAGCAGTTAATCAAAATTCGATATTTCTTCGGCATATCAGTTCTTAGACATTATACTAAGCCATTTATATTTTTATATATATATTTATATTTTTTGACATGATTGCATAAATCGTAAAGAACGTCTCTGCCTCTCATGTATGCACGCATGATGTGTTCACCTTTCCACTCTTGTTTGTAGACAGAAAAAGTTCGAAGCTAAAGGCATAGTTTTATAATCGGTTGGTCTATCCGTCCGTCCGTCTGTCTGTACGGAGAATATCTTTAGAGACGTGCAACTTAGTACAACCAGATATTGAGGATAGAGTTGTCTATTTGAGTGCTAAACATGGAAAACATTTGGTGGATCTAGAATTAGCTGCTGTGGAGTAATCGGAAAAAATAGTCAAGAAGTACAGGCAGCAAATGTAGGCAACAATTATTACATCGCATCTGCATTGATCCAATGGAAAAGTAACAGCCGGTGAAAAAAGGCACCTTATGTAATTTGCTCTGCAAATATTTCCTCACTTGTTTAATTTTGATGACGTAAATTCAACTGAAGGGTAAAACAAGGCTGAAGAAAGCAAGCACAAAAACCAGGTAAAGACCTTAGGTGGAAATGAAATTGTGAATTGGAAAAAGGCGAGAGATCATATCAATACAGCTCATAGGTTCAGCTGTCGTAATTTATTTAAACTTGAAAAGCATTGAAATTAACAATCGAGCCAATTTGTCTCTTCCCCTCCTCCAATCACTTTGTATTACTCTGCAACCCTTGTTAGCGGATAAACGTACCCATCATCCGTCGCGTGCGAAGTAACTAGCCGGCCGTAAAACGAGTGAACGTCGGTGAAGGTTCGTTTGTTAAGAGAGAAAGAGAAATGCAATGTTTTTTTTCAGCTTCAGACGTAAGGAGGGAGCCAGCTCCGCGGGGAGTGAGAGTTGGTTTTCAACTACGAAATTGCTGAGGTCATTCATGTGCCCGTGGCTACGGGAATTGACCGCATTTCCACGTCAGCCTCTGGTAAATTTTCGGATTAATTGGACGTATTATTGCGTGTCATTGCGGAGTTCCTCTGCTCACTCGCTCTCTCTCTCTTCTTCCCTTTCTCTCGGTGGATGGCCCGTTTATTCAGATGTTTTGCGTGTGACAAAGTCCCGGAACTGTGAACAAATGAACGAACAAAAATTTTTTAATGCGTCCATGATTGCGGAAGGTGACACTTGTTGAATATTCAATTTCAGAATTTCCGCGAAATCAGATAATGAATTTTGAATTAGGTGAATATTTACCAGTGCCAATTGATGTTTTAACTGTATAGATTCAGCTTTTAAATGAGAGATTTGACAAATGAAAAGACCATAACAGATAAAGTTGCTAGCTTGGTGTTTAAATATCCGTAGAAATTAGGAATATCTCATTTCAGATTTTTTTAAAAATAAGCCATTAATAAGAAATTAAATACTTAAAAAGATGGAGGAAAATTTTCAAATAAGCACACCGAGAAGATTAAATATGTCCCTTAATTAATTTTTCACGAAGGAATTCGGTATATTTGTGGGGCAAAACCGCGGCTTTGATATTTTTTTGCCCAGGGGACTTATGTTTTGTGTTCCGGGATATCACAGGCTATGGTTACGAGTCTCTTAATCTTTTTTTAGCATCTCCAAACTAATCCGTTTCCTGGAGACGAGATCTTTTTACCTCTTCCTCGTACACGAAACAACGCGAACTCAAACAATAAGCGGGAACGTCTTTTAGTAAAGGGCAAAGATATTTCTCGTCTCAAAGCACCAAAAATGAAGAACTGCTCCATTCAATAAAACTTAACTCACCCTATAGCATTGTGGGAAGAAGCGGCGTAGGAAGGAATAGAAAGGAGTGGGATGGAGATAAGAAAATGGAATGGCGTTAGTCGGGGTTGGGAGTGGGGGAGGGAAAGGGAGGGATTGAATTGGCGCATATTCCCCTGAGGTCGAAAGGACTAGGAGCGTGCTCCTGAATAATAAGGGAGAGAGAGAGAGAAAATGGGGAGGCGTTCTTGAGAATTCTGACGAAGGGGTTAATGATTCTTTTTTTCTGCTCCTCCATCTACATCAAGATGATTCGGTTTTTTCCCTCCATTTCTCCTTTTTTCCCTCTCTCTCTCTCTCTCTCTCTCTCTATATATATATATATATATATATATATATATATATATATATATATATATATCCCTGCATCGCAATTTTTAAAAATTTTCGGCAAAAAGGCGCGGAATGCGAATAATGTCCATTACGAAAACACTACGAGTACACATTACACTCGCAAAAAAACGCGGGAAGCAATTTAGACGGTTCAGTTTTCATCTTGCAAATGAAACGGCGTTTCAATCGCGCAAAGACTCGGTTTACGGAAATATTCTTCGAATACCTTTTATTTCATCTTGAGACGTCGGACTAAAAAAAAAGATTTATTGATCACTTGGGAAAATTGCTCTATTCCAGCGGGTTTGACCTCCGGGGCGACACGACGGAGATGCCATTTCCAAGGTTTTGATGGCCAACAAAATCTATGGTTTGGAACCCGATGACTTGTAAAGGAATATTATGCCCGGAAGAAATTTTAGTTATTTTTTATGGACATTACATAAAGGTTTTTGTGATGAATCAAGATGAGGCGGGAGAAGTGCATAAAACGTGCTACATTTACTAAGACGAAAATTCAATGGTGTTATGATTTTTTTATACTTTGTATCGTTTAAAGCGTCATTGGTGTTATTTTTGGTGGATGATTTAAGCCACTTGGATAATAGCAATGCATTTCCTGGTTCTCCGTAAGTAATTCCGGAATTGAGTGTCCTCTGAATTTAATAAAATCCATAAATATCAAAAGAATAACGGCAATATGGGAAAGAACTATTACATTTTCGTATAATTTTGATGGCGTTCAATTAACCATTTACTATTGGTTGCAGTACTACAATTAATTAATTGCTATATATTTGTAGAATGATGCAAACTGTATGTTATTTTGAGAGTTCGCTCGAGAAATACTAATGTAGATAAATATTTTTATAAACGGAATAAGGGTGGTGAAGAGATAGGTCTCGTCATCAATTCTTTTTTAAAATTAAGTTTAATCCTGAGAAATCATTCAAAAGAGTATTATTGATATCGCCTTTCGGGTGAGCGTAAATATCTTATTATTTATCGTAGAATGCCGCTTAAAAGATTCTCTTAATCAGCACATTTATCCGGATTTGACGCTTGAGTTACTTTCTTACTAATTTAGCAACAAAAATGTTTAAATTTTACTGCAAATGATTTGGTAGGTTAGAGACCCCCTGCTGCGAGGGGAAAGGTATGCGAGCTCGGTTTTTGGTCGAATCCTCGAGTTTTGAACGGCTAATCCGAGTTAATGACGGTCGCGAGGTCAGTACTGCGGTCACTTTCGGACGTGGTCCCAGCAAGTTATAACTTGAGTCGCGGTTTCTTTCCATCGATCAATTTCTTTTGGCGTCTCACTTCACATTAGATTAAAAAATCGCCTCGGCCAAACGGAACATATGATCCTAATTTAACGTAAATCACAGCATGTGCTCTCTAGGAAAACCCTCCATTAAAAGAAGAAGCCGGCTTAACGATCCTTGGAGTGTTTACGTACCCTAAACCCCTGATAAACCATGGGGTGTGGGTGAGTGTGTGTGGGTCGTTTTGACCCCACGGCCCTTGAAACCGGTCACCGCCCACCCAAGGCGCGTCTTCAACGGAGAAGACACCTAAAACCAGTGGAACCCCTCACGTATCTGAATTCCATCCATTTGCTCCGCCACTCCCTTCTACGGGCAGACACTCCCCCCATCCCTCCTCTCTCTCTCTCTTTACCCCTCCCTCCGTCTCTCCTCTTCCACCATTCCAACGACGCTCCCGCTTCCCCACGCTGCTTTCCCTCCACGCACCTCCTCCCCCACTTAGGATCGCCTTCCCGCCATTTCTTTCATTTCTTTCATTTCCTTGGGTTTCCTTTCTTTCTCCCCAGTTTATCCTCGACTGAAAACGGAAAAAGCATTTAAGAGAAGATGGGTTGTTAAAAGAACCATCGATGAATAGCAAGGGAAAGAGAGGACAACGGGAGAAATCAGCATCACAATGGGATACAAACATAGAACATGTGTACGTTTGAAGTGGCTTTGATTGGTGAGCAAATGGGGATAGGAAATCGATAATGATACGCGGAAGTGTATCGGCCAATAAAGATCATCCCTTCTGGAACGGGTGGTTTTGGCTTTGTATTCTGCGAAGTAACCGGAAAATTCTGCCGCGTGGGACCCATTAATTTTGCGATATTATCAAAGCCTTCCAAAAATAATTCTGGGTTCATGCCTATAGACAATAAAAATCTGACCTTTTCCCTCTTGCCTTCGTAGAAAAGGGTGATTATGTCTGTCATAAAAAGGCTCTTAATTTTCGAGCAATAATCGCCTCTTGGGGAAAAGATTAGCTAGTATTCGGAAATTCTGAGTCTCGGAAACCACTTTGGAGCATGGAAAATTCGCAATACTCCCATTATCCAGAAATCACTGTTGTTCTGTTGATAATAAAATTGTCGCTCTGTTGTTTTTCGTTTTGCTTTGCAGAACTGTCCATCAAGACTGTATTGTATGCAGTATTCGTGTATGTCACTTGTTTATGCTTCTGTAATAAGCCAGTCGGCATAAGTGCGCATGTTTTTTTAATGAATGGCATAAATTGATTCGTTTTACTGTTTGCCGTTTCTAGTACTACTATTTTAGCTGCAAAAAAAGTTAATTCTAAATTTAATATTTGCGCAGAGTAAATCATACGTATTGCAGTTAATTTCTAATACCCGGAAATACAACGTCTGAAATCTGAAGATTTCCGAAACCAGGAATGAGCTCAATGTAAAAATTTCAGGGGATTCCGCCTTTCTCTTGAGCAATCTTCAAAACAAAATATTTTGGGATTATATAGAAACACGGAATTTCACAAAATTAAGGCTTCCGTAGTGGATTATATCTAGAAAAGCTCATAGCTCTTAAGTTGCTGCATCCAGTTTTTTTAATGAAATGGTCCTGGAGATGAGAAAGGAGGGAGGTAAAAATAAAAGGAACGCGAGGGTTGCATATGAAGATAAATGTTACGGAAAAGAGACGTAGAAAGAAGCGAGAAGATACGGTGAAAAGGCGTTAAAAACAAGAGAGCGTCGAAGGAAAGAAATGAATAAGAGATGGCGGGAGAGGCGAGTAACCGTGGTGGAGGTTGAAACCAAGAAAATGTAAATGCGTGGGTGGATAAAACTATGGCTTTGACGGCGGATCGTAAACGAGGGTTATAGCGAGAGGGCTTGGGACGAAGAAGGGAAAGGGTGCGGTTTGCGTCCGACCCCCTTTGCGATCATTAATCTTTCAAAACACTCGAAGTTAGCGTGACTAACGTTCCTTCGATGAAATACAGCTTCCGCCCCAACAGAACGCCTTTTACAAAACAATAACTGCGATTATTGCGATGAATGCACGGTAAAAGCTGAACGAAAAAAATATTCGTTGCACGCCGCCTTCTTTGTATTCCCTTCACTCGCAATAGATTTATTTCCCTGAGTTAATCATTTATTTGAAATGTCTGAGAGTGATAAAAGCTTATGGTAATTATCTTAATCGGTTTCTATAGAAATACGTTGTGCAGTAGAATAGAATTACAGATCGCAGTCCAGTATCTCGTGTCGAAAATATCCAGATCTTTTGGAAAAGTTCTGTTTATGATAATTATCTTAATCGTTTTCCGTACATCTACATCTACATGATACCCTGCAAGTCACCTTTTTGGTGGATGGCAGGGGGTGCAATGCACCAAGGGTCCATAGTTTTCTTCGTTATCTTTTCCTATTATGTTCTCTTATCGTTCTAGGGAAAAACGATCCTCTATATCGCTCCGTTCTACAGTCGATCTCGCGAATCTTATCCTCACTGTTCTGCCTTCCGAGATACGTCGGGCTTATGATAACTCCTACTACCTCATTCGCTAGTCCCTCCGACATAAATTTTTCTAGGAGTTTAAATCTAGCCTGCAGCCTACGTTCCTCTAACGATGTCCATTTCAGATTTTCTATTAATGATGTTACGCTTTGTAAGACGCCAAAATAAAAGTAATAATAATTTTTCTGCATCGATTTTAACCATATTATAATATTTATTATGTACACACATATATATAAAGCCATAATAGCATATTTGGACCGGATCAACTAAACAGGGGTGCCACAATTACAAATTAAACTCTTTCAGTAACTATGGATTTGGAAGGAATTGGCTCAACGGATGTCAACTAAATTTTATAGATATGATTCTTACAAAATATCATAATGAAATCAAGATTTTTAAAGCGGAGCTTAAGAGCAGAGCTACCACAATTAATAAATAATAAAAATCGTTTGCAACTTAATAGAAATTTTTCCCGAGCGTCGCCGGGCGTTTCTGCTAGTATTAAATAGGATGTTAATGCGTAATTATATTAATGGTAAAACTTTACAATACAATACATAAAATAGTAAATGTTAATGTAAGCATCGCTTGCGTAATTAAGGAATGGGGAACGTTTGGTAAAGTTTGGATCTCCACCCCCAAACCCCCGAACTAGCAATTCAAAACTTGCGGTACCCGACAGCAAAAGTAAGTTAATTTCAAAATTTATTGTATTATTTTTATTGTAATATGACATCAGAAGTGATACTTCAATAAAAATAATAAATAATAAAAATAGTTTTCTACTTAAAAGAAAACTTTCCCTATCTTAGCTGTTCGTTTCAGCTAGTACTATTTCATAATTTTCCTCCCAAAACGATTTTAAAATAATAAGTTCCATGGTCAGGTTAATTTATCCTTCTTTGAAGTCGACAATACCTTTCATTATAATTTCTGCTTGAGTCAATACAAAATCTGGATGAAACCGTTCCAATATTTTTATTCACGGGTATCCGTTTGCCGTGGATACACTACCAGGCGAACAAACTGTTTCCGAAGACCGTCTGTCCGTTGGAAGAAAAACGAGCAGCCGACGCCGAAATAAGCGAGCGTAATTCCCGCCGGAGCGGGTCGAGTGCTACGGATGGATTGAGAAAGAAAGATTGCGACGAAACAAAAGGGTATTGTGACTGCGAGGAAGTGACGCTTTGAGTACCAAGTCCATCCGAAATGAAATTTTGGACTTAAGGGTTCTAGGTGACGGGAGCGTGAATAGCCTTTTCTATTAACTTTGTCGTTCTCCTGCTTCCAGCCTCTTGTCTCCTTTCACTTTTCCTTCCTTAAACTCAGCCGTTTCTCAACTGCCTCCTCTTCCATCGACTTTCCAAAGCCTTCCTTTTTACACTTCGCGCGCGCGCACACACACACAAGGAGTTCCGCGGATACGAAGAATTCAAGTCTTCCGCCAGGAGACCGAGTGGGAAAAATGACCTTTTTTCTCTCTCTGTCAGAAAACTAACATGGGCGGGCAGAATGCCGCCTTCCCCGTCCCTCGCCCCTCCTCCCTCCCTGCCCTATCTAAAATTCCGCGCGATTTGGTTCGCTAGCCTTTCGCAGAAACGCGGATCGGAGAGAAAATATTAACGAGTGTTTACCTTTTTCTTTTCTCTCTATACTCGTGTCTTTCCCGTGGTAAAGCGGAAGGAGCGTATTTAACACGCGAAGCTCGTGTTATAAATAACCGGGCGACGGTTCATTCGTAACTCTCTTCCTTTTTTTATTGGGATCGGAATAATTAATTTCGTCCATACGGCTCTCGTGTGTTCACGGGCGAGGTTGGGAGAGGGTTTGGAGATGGGGGAACGCCAAGTCAAGGGAAAACCTTATTAAGGAACTGCGCCCGCTTTTCACCTCCCTCGCTTGTTACCTGTTTGATGTTTACCCGTCGGCACGTATAATGGCCCACTCCTGGTGTTTGTTTAAAGGGCATCTCTTCCCTTGCTTCACTCTCATGAATTAAGACTACTTTCATTGCATGCTTGAATATACATCTTCGGTCGCCGTTTCTTCGCACCCTTACTAAATTATAACTTTCAACGCGAAGCAATTTATAATATTAGATTAAAGATAACAAAGCGTGCAAAAAATTCTATTATAAAAATGTAAACATTAGAAAAAATTCAGTCCTAATTTAAAAATGACCTTACGGCGAAAATTTATATTTCAGAATGAACAACTGTTTTTATAGGAAATTCGGATGACTTTTTCACACTTTCGGAGATTCTGTCGTTGAAACGGCAAGCTTAGCATTCGATAGTGAATTTCTCTAACCCTTAGTTAGGCGCACAGAGTACGCCAACGCATTTTGAAATGTTGGCAATTTGTAAAATTTGCTTCAGATACATTGTTCTTTTATGTAACCTATGAGTATTGCCTGAATAGTCGAATTTGTTGTTTGCAACCTTTTAGCTGTTGTTTTTGAGGAGTAAAACAGACGCAAAGCTGTGTGCGTCGCTTCTACCGTGCTATATACGCATCGCGATTTGTCTGTAATAGTTTAAATATTTCAATAACGTTAATTTTTTAAGCATTATTTCTTCTATTGTTACAATGTTTATCCTAAAATGGCGCTTATTTTAATATTTCATAGCAATAAATTTTTAATACTATAATGTCATATTTTCCTAAATATATCATGAACATTTAGCTCGTAAATAATGTAAAAAGTACAAACGACAATTTTAACAATGAGAATTATAAATCATTATATACATTAAAATACTGAATAAACAAAAAATAGAATGAATTTATCGTTATTGCTACTATTTACAGCCACGTTGTACGCAGTACGCACGCGCGCGTGAAATTTTTAGACGCCCAGTTAATGAGGAACCTCTGCTCTGAAATACTCAATTCATAACATTTTTTAAATAATAACATATTATTGATTTTAGCAGAATTGCGGATGTAGTTATTTAATTTTGAGATATAATCTATTCAAGCTGATATTTAAGGCATGTAAATAATTTAAAACATCGTTTTACGGTGTATATGAAAATAGTTTTTCATTTGAACGAGAATATATAATTTTATTAAAAGTTGCTTTAAAAATGAAACCAAAAGGAATTTATGATTTTATAAATAAATTTAAAGTTATTTTGATGTAATTCTAGATATATTAGTCCGTACATTTGGCATCAGTGCCGGATGGCTAATGGTGTTTGTTGGGGTTATTCTTTGTATCCACTCGACTTATTCCAAATAATCTCCAGTAAACACAGTTTACTTGTATTTGTGGATAATTTTCCTTTATAGTTATATAGTTCTTTCACTTAAGAAAGTTTAATTCTTCGATATCGTTGTGATTTTTTTTATCTATGTAATGGATAATCCACCACGTTTTCGAGGTAAATTTACTAAAGCATCCAAAGCCAAAAGCTTTTCAAACCTAAAGAGAGGACATTTGCCTGATAATTATACTTGTGTTGTTGATGGAAGTAGAATAGTAGATATAAATTTTTTGGCTCAACAACTGGTCTGTACAGCATGTGAAAATGTTCTCTCGCTTATGGATATTGTTCAAGAAACTCGTTTTGGGTTAGCTTGCAAGTGGTCTATCCAATGTAAAAATTGCAGTTTTCGAAGATTTGTTTTTCATCAAAACGTAGACTGAATCAACATACCCATCGACCAAATTATGATGAAAATTTGAAGGCTGCTATAGGTAAGATTTATTCATTGTTTTGTACAATGTAATTTTAAAAAATATTAGTTTAATAATAATTTTATATTTTGTAATAGGTATGATAGATGCAGGAATAGGTGCTACCCATGTACATGCATTTCTGACATGCCTTAACATTCCTAAAGTCGAGGAATCTCTCTTGAAGAGATGCGAGAGAACAGTTGGACCAAATATTGAAAAAGTGGCTAATATTAGCTGCATGGAAGCTGCCTTACTTGAAAGCAAATGGAAACAAGATGGATTTGCAGGTAAATTTGTATTGTCTTTTTAAGATAACCAATAAAACATCTTCATTTTGAGTAAAATTTCATAATTCACTAATTAATTAAATACATTTTCATTTAGATGCTTCCAAAAAAACTGATGGAGATGATGAGTCAAAGGACCACATCAATAATGTGCTTCAAGAAAAGTTAGTTAATATATATGAAGTGTACTCTTAATTTTATAATTGGATGTGTTTATATAGACCACTTTAAAACTGAAAAATGTTTTTAAAAATATATTTTACATTTTCTTTTCATCATAGTGTCCCTGGTGGAAACATTTCCTTAAATGAATAGGTATCAGTAGTGGCATGCTATGATATGGGGGGCAAAAGAGAGGAAATGGAAGAAGCTACTCAAGCTTGACTGGACATGGTTCTGTAAATTATTCTTGAATTACTTAAAATTAGACCAAAAAGTTTTACTTGTTGGCCATAATGTACAATTTGATGCCAGGATGACAATTTCTGCAATTAAAGATTGCCAGATGATGAGTGATTTTGAAAATGTTGTAATGGGATTTGCAGACAATTACCCATTATTCAAGACTTTACTTCCTGGGAGAAAGTCTTACATACAGGAAAGTATTTTAAAAGACTGTTTAAGTGAATCGTTTTTAAAAGTAGGTCATAATGCTCATGCAGATGCCTCTAATTTGAAATATTTGTGTGAAAAGATGGAAGTCACCAATGAAACATTAAAAAAGTACAGTTTCAGCATAGAATCATTCCTGGTAAGGCAAGATTGGTTAGTTAATAAAAGGATTAGAATGGCTACATTGAACCCATTAAAAGAAATGGGGGTGTCACAATACATGATTGAGCGAATATCAGACAATGGCTTGAATATGCAAGACTTGGTGGAAACATACAAAACATTAGGCAAAGAAGAAATAGAGGCTTTGTTTAATGTTAGAAGAGTTTCAAAAACTAATGTAATAACTACAAGAATTTGTAACTCAATTGAAAAAATTTAATAAAAAATCATATGCTGAAATTCTAAATTGTCTCATTTATTTAATATATGTTGAAAATTATGAAAATATAAATTTGTGATATTTTCTGTTGTTCACTAATTGGAGATATTCAGTGTATTGCTATCCTTTTGTTTCCAAAGAATTTGATAAATATGTGATGTGAAAGATATCCAGCTATATTGTTAGTGTTAGAGAATTGAATTTCTAAAATGGCCCATACACATACAAATTTGTTGTGTGATGGTTGGACAATATTGCAATTCGACAACCAGGTTGTATGGTGTATGGGCTAGTTTATCAACAGCTGATGGTTGGTTGGATGTGCTTGCAGTTCAACTTCAATCAGTTGACAACAGATTGAGATTTGTGTGGGCTTGTTGAATAACAGTTGGACCAATTCTGTTTCAGTCATAGTTGAGTAATGGTGTACTGCACAAATTTTACTTATCTTTAAATAACCCTTTTTAAGTACTACATTATATAGAGCCCAACAATTTTCTGGAATATTACTTGAGGAGAAATCGCCCCTCTAAATTTTTAATTCTCCCTTCAGCCAAAAACTTTAAAGTAACCACTAAACGTTTTCAACAGAAACGGAGTCCCTCATGAATGTATTTTGCTTTTTATGATTGGAGCTACTGACTTCAATAATTAATACAATATTCGTCCATCCTTAGGAAATTTTTGTAGTCATTCGGCTGATTTTGTTTTACTTCGCGCAATAAATTCATATGTGCATATTATTCACGATCTAAAAACCATCGTTTAGACCATTTTCTTTTTTGCAATAATCTCTATCGCCATCCATGACCATCATAACATCGAATATCGCCAATAATTTTCGTTTTCGAACTGCGCGTGACATGTTCGTTTAGCTGCTTTGCCCAACTAAATCATTTTCAGGATTGAAGAGAAATCGAATTAATCTATGTGCTTGTTGTTAACAGATAGTCAACCGATTGTCAACAAGTTTTACCGTATATGGCACACTTTATGAAATACTGTCGATTAAAATTTCCCGGGAACTTCCTTCACAGCGTTGCCAAATTTTTACAGTAATGGCTACCGAATGATAGAAAAAACGAGTACATCGGTATTTAAACCTAATTATCTCTCGAAATAATGCGGTAACCTATCTTGAAAAAAATATATTTTTTTATTAATCTTTAAAGCACATTATATCAGTTTTTAGTGTATTTCACTTTGGCCAATTTTTAGAAAAAAATCATAAGTGAATGCATTCTAATGAACGTCCATTTACGGCAATGGTTTTAGTCGCGGAACCGACTCGTATTTTAATTGAAATATCTCGCTTTAGAGTCCGGTGACACCATATAATTTTTACACCATTTGAAAGAGAAAGTACTAAACTATAACATACATAAATTTCAATATACTTCATCGGAGATGGCTGAAATAGAGGTTCCTCCTTAATTGCTAAGAGCAGGCTCATTTACTCCGTGAAACTTTCATTGGATTCGACGAAGAATCCGTTTGTGATGGAATCCTATTCGAATTTTCCATTTTGAATAGAAATATTTTTCGAATAATTATTTATATGTTAATTAATTTCATTATTTAAAATATCGTCAGTTTAAATCCACTTTATTTATGCGCAAATTTATCACCTATTGCCAAATTAAACGCATTTTCTATTTTATTTAGTAGCATAATTATTGTTTTGCAAGCAAAGAAATGTTACGGCAACTTGTTTACTTTGTTGATAGCCTCATTTGTTACTGTCTCCTCTCGTTTTTATGACTCCATTTTGTTTCCCTTCTAACTTTCTTCTTGGATTTTACCGCATTGGTAGATATATAGTAATGACAGTTTCAGATACATTTCGTCTGAATCCCCATCGCCAAATTAGGTGACTATGCTGCTTATTTAATGCATAAATCAAACGAATGACAGCGCAAATCGGTGACCGCTCGTTATGCCCGTTCGATTTAATATCGTAAATTCCTTTTTGCCCTCGAACAACAGCCGGTCTATTGAGTTACTGCTGTGGTTGGTTGCAGGGGTGAAATGTGGAATATCTAAAATGCATCAGAGTTTATGGTCAATATTTCCTGTGCTGAGGTTAATGAACGCTTTGTGTTAAAATTAGTTGCTGAATTATGGACGAATTATGTATGTACCTACTTCAGCTTGCTTTACGATCACAACATTCGAAATAATGATTGAAACGAGTAAAAACGGATGAGTCATTATTGTCAAGTAGACGTAAATTCAGACCTATTTATACTGTGTTTTCTACCAAAAATCCATATTAAATCATTAAATTGTTTGGTTCTCATATAATTTATCGAACTCTTAGAGGAATATTTCATCACATTGCCGTCTATACACTTGATCAGCGGTGCCCAACCTTTTTACATGACAGTCCGTATCGGTGGTTGTGAATCCTTCGGTGGGCCGCATTGAAAGTTGCTAATTCTTCGGTGGGCCGGATTAGAGTTTAAATTGATGGTTACCTATACATTATGAGGAACCATATAAGTTAAAATCAATTCTAAAAAACGTTCTTATGGTTAATATTTCAAAATTGAATGCTTTATCATAAAAATATTTAAAAAAATTATGAATTTGTGTATTGAATTTTTCAATTTGCGTTTTCATTATAACTTCGCGGGAAAAACAAAAACCGTTCGCGGGCTGTAGGTTGGGCACCATTGCACTAGATCATGAGCCGGCAACCTTTTCTGCATGGCGGGCCGCATTCGTAGTTGTTAATACTTCGGAGGGCCGCATTACAAATCACGAGAGCGTTGGCTGGCCGGATGTCTGTTTAACTCATAACTTGTCTAGAGGTTCTATGTTCTCATATTAGTGAAAATCAGGTCTACATATTTTGCTAGCGTTAATACATCACCTAAAAAGATTTTGAGACTATTATTTTACTGAAAAATATGAAATGGTCCATTTGAATGTTACTGAGCACTTTCATTAAATTATAGCTTCGCCAGCTGTAGGTTGCCGACCCCTGCATTAGATCATGCAAGGAAACTTTCGATGCTGGTTTGCAATGACTCACTATTTTTAGGGTAGCTTTCTTACGATTATCATGTTAATGGAATGTATGGGTGTAACTCTATTTCCCAGTGGAATTCGATTATACCTGTTTTGAAGCCATCTGCCGCCGCCTTGAAAGAATGGATGACATCACTCCTGGGAATGGTCGCGACGAATTTCAATAATATTTCCGAAATCCTATCATTATCCTTCTTCAGACATTTGTTTTCCCCGCGTCTGTTTTCTATGCTCTCTTTGTTCCTAGCGGCATTGGACTTGTGCGATTAGCATTTTTACCAGATAAACAGTTCCGTTGAAGGGGAAGTGTAGTATAGTTTACTATACAGTAGCCCTTCCTCACCGGAAATGCCCTTATTTGAGACTGGTGAGTCATTCTGGCTTAAAAGCTTAGCGGGTTGGAGCATCCGCCCGACGGGTGAATTCTCGGTCGCGTTCAAATTTTTCTCCATCTCTACCTTGAAATTTGGTGCCATTTATTTCCCCGTTATTTTAACCTCCATGCGATTCGATGCAACGGTAATTTTTTCTAAAAATTTATTAAAATATTAATTTCTGTCTAGGATTTCGAACTTTGCTTTAAATATATCTTACTTCTCTTTTACGCTTGTTTTGTCATCCTGCTAAGTTCCAAATTGTGTACTAGTCAAGTCCAAAAAAAATTAAAAACTTAAATTTTTTAAATGAATGTAACTCAAATTTTGATGCATGGGATTTTTTGAAGAAAGCATCTTGACCTAAACTGGAAGCGAAAAGTTAGCGTTGAGTTAGCACGATCTTTCCTGGAAAACTTTTTTGCCGATTCGCGCCTGTTTTTTCATCTCGCTTTACCGTCTCCTTTCAGCTTTTGGGTTGCCTTTTCATTCATTCTTCCCATCCTTCTCTTGGCCATCCATCCATAGTCATTTTGCCGAGTATATTCACTACATGCATATGTAACTCGGTTACCTCTAACTCGATTTGATGCTAAGTCTTCTTCCATTTTGTCGCTTGCACCTCATGCGTCCATCCCTCCCTTGGGTGGTCTCCTCCCCGTCGAAAACAAAAACTTCTCCCTTCCTGTTTGTTTCTCATTTCCCTCCGTCCCCTAGCGACCCCCTCCCCCGTGCATTCCTTTTCTCTCTTCTTCCCGCGTTACCATGATCTCCCCCCCAAAACTCCGGCCCGCGCAAACGTTCTCTTTCATAACGCCTTCTCGCCTTCGTTTCTCTTCCGCACTGCCGCCGTTTTCCACCGAGGGAGTCGGCGGACATGTGCCGGCATTTGTTCGTATATCTCGACGCTAATCGCGTTTGGGAGATCGGAAGCTCGTTAACGCCTCGGGGTTGGTGTACGTTGCATATAATCGAATCAAGATGTATATGTATGTATCGCTTTACCTGCTTTTACTTGTAGATTCTTCAATCACGATCGCTCTTGTAATGGTGGCAGTGTAAGATTTTGTCGGTATTTGTGGACTGCGTTCTCGGTTACTTTCGTTTTCTAGATTTTAATATTATTGTGTAATTCGAACCGCCTTAATTCCTATGACCATTGCGCACTATGTTGCCGTATTTGAACTCGCAAACTAAATTCTCTTTCCTTTTTCTATCGGCAGATGGACTACATATATATGATTATGTCCGTTAATAAGGAAGTACCATCATCTGTTATATTGGGAGATGTAGAGTTACGAAGGAAGAATTTCTATCGTAGACCTGAGTTAATGCTCTCCGAAAAAGGTTTGATTCCTAACTCCATGTGCGATCACAATACTCAAGCGGCGTATGTAGCAAATTCAATTTATCGTTGCCCAGCACAACTGGAAACTATTATGTATATACCCGATGAATCTGTTAAAATTCGTGATGGTAAGTTATTATTGGGATACGATAGCTTTGTATCTCGTGAGTATGGCTTGATCAAAGCATTCATGGATTTAAAAAACTTCGGTGATCTCTATCCATCAATGACATTCATATCTATTCTTTGTGTATCTTACAATAATTTGGGCAAAGATAATTCGTATTTTTTATTTATTTAGAAATCTTTAAAATATGTGCTTGTTATTTGTGTAAATTGGTTGGCAGAAGCTCAAATGTTTACTTCAATAATAGCTAAATGGATGTTAATTCTTCAGCAGTATTCCATACATAGATCGCCCAATATGAAAGAAGACTAAATTTGTAAATTCTCAGACTATCATATCTGTCGTGCATTTCAGTTTGACGTCGAAATATTCTAGCAATATCAAAAAATTCTAGCAGTGATTCGCTTGAATGTCTTGATTTGCATTTTATTTCTGAGGGTAACAGCTATGCAATACCAGATTATTTTTAATTTTATTAAAACATTTTATAATGAAAACTCGCTTTTTTTAAAAGAAATCTTAGAGGGAAAGTACTCTCAGTTACCTATATGAAGATTATAAAGGTGACTGTGTATAAAAGAATAAATTGCGAACTCATGAAAAATTAAAATTGCCTGAAATGTGGAGATATGGCGACTTTGAAAAAATTAAATTCACTCCTTACTGTGGGTGATAGAAAAAAAAACCTGACAGTCACGTAGCATGCAGACGGAGTCACATTCAACCTAAAACTTAGCGCAGGCCGACTGAACTGAACTTATAGCCTTCTTCTCACCATCCGAAATTTAGAAAAAGGAATTAATTGCAGTAGTTTTCGTCTTCCTTCCTCGTCCATTAAGTTACTTTTTTAATGGTCTCATTTTTATTTTTACTATTTTCTCATATATTCACCATGTTAGAACATTTTTTTCAGCAGAATAATTTGTAATGAAGTTCTTTAAGCTGCCTAAAGTGTGACAAGAATTTATGGTGTTTGATGGCTTTGTTAAGAATTCGAGTTTTTATAAAAATGCGCATATTTTCCATTGAAAATAAAATAATTGAATACTTATATCTGTTTAGAAGATTGCAATTAGTTCGCACAACAGTTAAATTAAAGCGCATTTTACTGTATTTCTATGGAAAGGATAATCCTTTTTTTGGCATTAGAACACTATTCACATTTGTAAATGCTTTGAAATACTTATCAGAATACTACTTACATATACCTGTCATACGGTTTCAGCTCAGAAACCCAGTTATAATTATTGCTCACCAATTTTAAAACTAATTATAAATAGGGGAACATGCGATCAATATTTTACTAAATATAGACTGATATAATAATTAAATTGTAATGAGACTCGAGAACATATATCTTTCATAAATTTCTAGTTTCTAGTAACACTGTGAATAAGATACCTATCTTGAATTTGATAAACTGAAACCCAGAATAAAAGTAGCTTTTCTGTTGGTTAAAGCGAATGGCTTCTAATGAAAACAGGCACTCTCTGTTCATGGATCTCATATCCAGGGTATCAACCGTGAAATTTTTTGACATCCAATCATTACACATGCTGTACCCACCTCTTAACTTATTACAAAACTACCCCCTCGCACCTCGTTTCGACTCATATTATTTCCTGCGATCATTCTACACTGTCATTTTAGCCCACATGCACTATTTCACCCCAAACACTTTTAACGAGAAAATCGCCCTCCCGATGCATCATTTAGCTCCCAAAAACCCTTTTCCTCATCAAGGCCCTCGGAATCCATCCTTCTAATTTCATTTCCACTTAAGGCTACTTTTTATAACTTTCCTCCTCCTCCGATGCCCCTCACCCTTCCTCCTCTAAAGGCTTCTTAATTAACCAATCCGGAGTTCTCGATTGACCTCCTCCACCTCTCTCTCTTTCTCTTCTCCTTTCCTTTCAAATTCCCTTTCTACGTCTTTCTGTCTTCACCGCAAACTCTCATCATTAAGGGCTCTCGTTTGTATCGCCTGCTTCCACCTGAAGGCTTTGCAATGTAACCTTTAAAAGGGTTCCTATTATCTCTCTCTCTCTCTTTCACTCTCCCGCTCGTCCACTCACGCCAATGCCTCGGAGCCACTTTCTCTCTCCTCACTCAATGTCATGGCTCTCCTCTCCCTTCGGTCGTAATGTCTCCATTCGCTTTGAGGAGCGCTAGCGATGCCTGTTTGGTTTCAGCGTGCAAGGAGACATCCTCCTGACGTACTTGTTCAGTTTACAGAAATTTAACTTACAGAGCGGTGATTCGTGTATCCAGTTCTCAGCTTTTTTTTTAGCCGCATTGCTATCAGACGATTTCCCACCGGACACTGTGTTGGATATTAACTGAGAAATGTTTACTTTTTCGTCTGAAACTGTACAAACTAACCCATCTAGGTTGGTGGAAGCAAAGTGCAGCATTACCCCACTTAGCACTGTTTTGTTTTAGCTCTATTGATCCGTTAGCAAACAACACTTCTCGATTTATTCCTAATTATCGTGTGTTATTCTTACTAATTTAGATTCTGCGCGTCTCGAAAGAAACCCGCAAGCATTGGTACTGGTAATGTGTCAAAAGTACTGAGAAAAGTGTACAATGTTATAATGATTATCATGTAACCTCTTTGGAATTTTTAGAAATATTTCAAGTACGGAGAAAGTCGTGTGGTGGCCACATGAGATTTTTTATTTTAAAAGTCAATGCAAAACTCAACTAACCAATCAGGTTTGTATGCTATTTGACTTATCTAATAACTGTGATTCTTTTTTGCGGAGTAAAATTGTCTGATTCCAGGAAAAACTTTCTTTAGAGTATTTAGATTTTTGCAATTTTTTGGAAAAAATAATCCGGCCATTTTTAGTGTGTACTTGTCATGTAGGAACAAGAAGTTTGGATTTTGCACTGCTTCTGATATTTGTTTTATAATTTAATTGTTAAGCGATTTCTCCTTTTATTTTCCTTGTGTCTCATACGTGGATGCTAAAGAAGATTAACCTTGAAAATTTTCCCTTGTCTGTTTTACACCGTTCTTTCTACAAACCGTAGGGATCTTTTCGAGATACAGAACAAGAAGCGATAAAATATATTAATATTCGCTTTTTATCCATATTTTCAGAGTTTCAACTTACCATATTGAGCTTTCAAATTTATTAGAAGCCTTTGCGAAACTCCGCTAATAATAGAATGCCTATATTTTTTCCGAAAATGTTTTAAAATAATTTTAGGCGCTCTATTTGAGATTCTTACTATCTATAAATGGCCACACTATGCTTCAGACAGTAAGCGAGTGGGGCAATCGCCTCAGGGCGCAGGGTTGAGGGGGTGGCCTCATGTTGCGGCTGTTGACGAACTGACGCCGTTCCCTATTGCTAAGTTTGGTCTTACAGCAGGTGCGGCAACTCTGCTCAAAGAGACACATCTGCGAAAACGGGAGGGAGGTTAACTGAACGATTTGCATGAGCCAGGCAATGTTCAGCTTCCCTCCAACACTTCTCGGCTTCTTTGAGAACCTGGAATAACAGCCGTGTATCACCACTAGGACCAACAACAAATTCACATGAGTACGAATCATATTTCTTGCTCGTATTTCTAGATCTCTGTATTAATGCAGCCTCAACACAGCATTGAAAATACTGAGGATGCAAGAGAAGCACACATATGTGTTGAATAAATCGTTATTATCATTATCATTATTATAATATACCCCAGTGCAGCCAATATGACTTTTTCCCGCTAGATCTGGCGGGTTTTGGAGTCACTTAGCGGAATAAACTATCATTCAGCGGGTAACAGGAAATCTAACGTGAAAGATGTAACTTTTGGCTTTTTCTGGCGGAATTTGAGAGTTGAAAGCGTTAAGGGATTGCTACTTAGCACACGATCGCAAGGCAGTGATTGTAAGGTCCCAAAACGTGGCGTGATGGCGACCGGATCGAATGAGAAAAGAGTTACGGCAGGGTATTTGTCTTGTCTCGTGAAGGGTAACGCAAAATGACCCTGGACCTAAATAGTCTCCATATGGAGGAGTCAGTTAGCATGCAAAGGAGACGACGAGTGGATTTCGAGGAAATGTTTTTCTAAGAAATTTTCAAACCCCATTTGGGAAAAGCAGAACGCTTTTTAGGCATTAGTTTCACAAGGGTTGTGTTCGAAGCAAGACCAATACTGAGAGTGCGTCAGTGTTTTTTGGATTCTGACTGCAATATTTGTTGTTTGTGAATTATAACTCTTTAGTATTTTCATACGATATAATTAAATCCTATTTTATGGTTTTCGCTTAATATATTAAGTTCATTTTGAACTGTGCACTTTTTAAGGAGGAAAAACTTGGTTCCGGGAGTGATTGGTTTCTTTACAATAATAACTTTTGATTTCAACTATTCTTACGAATTCATCTAAATTTCCCTGGCGTCAAATATGCAGCATTTGGTAAGTCATAATTTTAATTAATCACCTTTTAATACAGACATTTTTCTCAAATACTAATTCAACGTGAACATTGTTGTTATTTATAAATAGGCATACATGATTAGCAAAAGAGCTTGAATATAAACTAAAGAGAGCTTTAATTTTTAAAATATCTGTATTCTAGATTTTGTATATTTTTATGATCAGTGGGGTTCCGTTGCATTGGTTTTAAATTACGAATACACAACGATTGCCTGTAATTTAACTTGAGTGCATATAACGACAGAAAAACTTAATAATTTCTTCTCTGCATCAACTTAACGATGGGAAGTACACATTAAGAATGTTTCCAAAATGACCTTAAAACCCTTGAGTAACATCCGATAAGAGAGTCGTATCAATGCCTTAAAGCCATTGAAATTTTCAGTCGGAGAAGTTTACGATGCTTCTTTGAGATGCTGAATGATAATTCGCGTTATTCTGCCTCTAGAAATTAGACCAAGTATTTAGCCAGAAAAATCAAAAATTTCAAATTTCTTTGTTCACGGATAGTTTGATATGACATTCTATTTAAGATAAATGTAAAACGTAAATTGTTGCAAAGTCCATCCTTGGATATGAAGGCTTCAATAAATTCTCTTGAGCAGATTCAGGCATATTTCGAAGATTTTAGATCAGAAATAGAGTTAAATAAAATTATTATAGATGCTCGAAAATTGGCAACGGAAATAGAGGTAGAATCAAAATTTACGCAAGGGACAGAAGTTCGGCCACGAAGAAAAAACTCCAATTTTGAATCCGCGCAGGTCGGTGAAAGTTTTCATGCTTCCCAAGAATATTTTCGGGTAAGTTTTTTTAAAATTTTGTGTTGGATCAAAACATTTCTTCGGTAAAGAAGAGGTTCCATCTCTTTAAAAACCACAGCGAGTGTTTTAGTTTCTTGGATAACTTTAGTGAACTGAAGTACATGAATAAAAAACAATTTCATATCATTGTAAGAATTTGCAGATTGTATTGAGTTGCACCTGAAAAAAGGTCATTTTCCAAGTTAAAAATTATCAAGAATTATTTACGTACAACAGTGTCTGGCGATCGTTTAACTGGTCTGTCACTTGTGTCCATAAAAAGTGATATTATGGAACCATTGAAATACGAAGATATAATTGATGACTGCATCCAAAAAATGCCGTAGGGTGGCTTTTAAATAATGAAAATAAAATACGAGATTTGTTTTACAGTATTTTTATTTAAATACTTGTAATTTTGCAAATATATGGGTAATAGCTTACCTTTCAAATGTCAACCCACGGAACATGAGGGGGAGGGGGCGGCCAAACATTTCCCGCCTCAGGGCGGCGAAATGTCTGAAGCCGGTCCTGACTATGCCAACAAATAATATTGAGAATATGCCATAATAACATAACAAATAATTTCTATTGATTGATTTTGAAAGTAGCACTGCGAATGAAGTAAAGCGTGTTATTATATCCTGAGGAAAATTTTTATTTCGATTTTTATCGTCAATTAGTGTGCGTGTTGCTTTCATCAGATTTAATCTTAAAAAAGGAGACGATAAACTTCCAGGACCCCATTCGTTGGCTTCCTCGTCTTCATGAAATATACAGAAGATACGTGTTTTCTCCAAAGGTTCGTCGACTTTTTCCTGATTTCAAAAACGGCACGCGTTGCGAATGTCCTACCGAATCACCAGGGCGTGTCCGGTAAATGTGTTCGTGTTGATGGTCAATCGAAGATGGCTCTACGTCAAGAGGTTGTTGCCTTTCAAATAAAAAGAAGCAGTACATAGCCAATCTTGAATCGCGATACTTCTATCCAAGATTCAATGATCCTTTGCTAGCATGAATTTTAAAACTAAGTTAAACAGCATCACTTGGAATCACAAATATCCAAAAATCACTCACTCATATAGAAATAATTTGTAATTAAGCATTCTTTTGATATGTTTGGTAACATTAGGTAACTGGAACTAGTTTGATTATAGTATTGGAAAATCTTATATTCTTTGAAAAGCTGCCACGAAAGAGATTTAATATTTTTTTCCGATTTCTGTTGTAAGTTCCGGCAAGAAAAGAAGCTGTCGTCAAATGTGCGCGCATCTTCCTGGTAAAAAAACTCGAGAACCTGTTATCCTCAAAGCGGAATTTTTAAATCTTGACTCATTTTTCTTCGTATACTGCGTCGTGATAAGACAAGGCTCTAAATGAAATATCGTTTTGTTAGAAAAGACTAAAATCCTTTCCGATTTATTTTTTGCGAACAGAAGTTGATAAAATCAAAGCATCGTTGGATTAAAATCTTTAACCGTTTTGGCAATTTCAGTCATTCTAGATTACAAATGACTTAATTTAATTAAACTAACTCTTATTATACATTTTAACATTTGCATGTACTACTTAGCATATATGCATTCACCTCTTTACTCAAACGCTAAAATTCACCTCAACATCTATTGTTAAACTTAAAATAAAAATTTTAAAGTACGGTTTTGTTGGGAGAAACGGTCTCATTCTTCGCTTTGGGTATTCATAACTTCAAGGAAAGGCCAATTTACGCTTTAAGGCTACATGGAGAGCTGCTGTTATTGACAAAGGAGACATGCTCTCCTGTGCGACACAGAAGATATTTTTTTTCAAAGTTGCGTGTCTTTCTAAAATTGGTTGTTGAACACACCCAGCCTATACTCGACATTTTTGGTGATTAGTTGTGTGCTTGATCTTTCGTGGTCGCGTGACGTAGACGGAATGTGTGCATTACAACAAAAGCAACCATTCGAGCCTCGCCAAATCGAACGAAAACAAAAAATAAACCATTAACGGACGTAAAAAGAAATCCCGCTGTCGTGTCGTTTTGTGTATTCGGAATGCTGGCTGTGGATGGAGGAACCCTGAGAATGGCGAGGATGCCCACGTTTCACGGGGCAGTGAGCCACGGGCGTCTTCCAGGAAACTGGGAGTGGTTGTGTCTGGGTTTCGGATGAAGGGTAGGAAAGCGAAGTGGCGCCGCTCGTCCCTCCCCCACACTTCCCTCCCCGCTCCTCCCCCACACTTCCCCCCGCTCCTCCTCCACACTTCCCCCTCGCTCCTCCCCCACACTTCCCCCCCCCCCCGCTCCTCCACCAAACTTCTCCCTCATCTTCATCGCCGGCCTCCTTCCCCTTTCTTTCCTCAAACATTCCTTCTCCTGAAGCGTCCTTTCCTTCACTTTGTCCCTTGTTTTAACTAGCACTCCCAGTCCTTTAACCCTCCCTATCCTTTCCATCTTCCTCTCATAACGAGGGTCCATTTCTCATTCAATGAAAGCCACTCTCCTTGAGCAGACAAAAAAGCTTCCCTTGAGGAATTAGTACGGATTAAAGACTGAGAAATGAAAGTCATTATTATTTTGCCGTTATATTTTCCAAAGACGAGCATCAAAACGTTTTTAATTCCTGCGTTTTGTTTAAATCTTCCAAAAATTCCTTAGCAGTGTTTAGGAAGACGAAAACGTCTTAATAATTTATATGTTACGGCATTCGATAGAATACAGTAATGTGAAATACTAACGAATGCGTACAAAATATAGCGTGGATGAAAGAAAAATAAACTCGGCGGCAGAAGTCACTTTACTATATTAAAGTGTGGTGTTGGTGAGGTTAATTTCAAATGAAGCGATTATATCTACAACATCAATACAGATAGAGTGGGTGGCGTAGGGTATACAGCACAAAAGACGGAGAGAAGGACAGTCGTTAATATGAGCAGTACAACTGAGGAGTGGACAAAGTTGGAGGAAAAGTTCGGCAAATCATGAAGAACGTATTCTGGTGCAAAAAAATGAGTGATGTGAATCACATTTAAAATTTACCTTCCATAAAATTTCGTTAGATTTTCCATTCAACATAATTATTTAATGCAATGTTAATTGGCCAATATATAAAGTAAGGAACGTTCATGCCTGTGATAACGCATAATTGAATTATTATTCAATTAAGATATTCCAACTAAACTCCGTCATCTTTTTTATGGCCACATTTAGCGCCTCTTAAGAGCTTTTAACCGTAAAAATATTTTTTCCCACTGCAAAATATTATCATAATTTTTATTGTGAGATAACTCACTGAGACAGCTATTAAATATGAATAATACGTGCATGAAATATTTTTTCGAAATTCCTTAATTAATTTTCCGTTTGTGTGTGCTCTCGCGAGTTATTATTGTAATATTCAGGAGATAACAAATAATTAAAAACTCGAAAGGCAGTTTCTATCTTTCAGTTTTTAGCCTACTTTCCAGAATGGAAATAGGCTTATAGTTTTGTCGTTGTGTCTGTCTGTCCGTCCCCATTATTAACTTTTGAACCAATAGACTGGTTTTCGTGAAACTTGGTGGAAATCTCTTGCTACATAAGCCGAGCTTCCGAGGATTTTTTTGTTTCGAAGATTTAAGTTCCGGGTTCTATTCCAGGAACTATCTTTTTCATTTGATTTACGTGGGAAATCTCAAATCCATCGTGCAGGGTAATTTTCTCTTGCACATTAAAATATCTTCGAATTGTGAAATCGGGGCGAATTTTGTACTATTTTCTGTGAAAAAGAATGAAGATTCTAATTTTTATCGTATAATTTTGCTTATAAATTTTATTTCTTAGACTTTCGCGTAAATATTGCCGATTTTGCAGTTTTATCACTCATTACGAGAGTGTTGCCATAGCAAGAACTATTGTTGGACTCAGATTCGGTATATTTTAATACATAAACGCGTTATTTTTGCCGCACAAATACGCGTGATTAATTTAATATCCCGTTCGAATGTATTCGTAGTATTTTATAACGCTAAATTATGAAATTTGGGAACACAAAGAGCTACATATCCGCGATGACTTTAAAGCTATTAAAGCCAATATAAGTATTAAATAAACAGTTTAAATGGAAAGTAGGCATCATAAGTTCTGCTTGGATCATTTTGTTTCTTTTCAGTTAAGGCCGCATAATTTTTGTAGTCTGCTTTTATCAACTTTCGCTCGTGCAGAAGCATTATCAGTGGCACCAAGCGAAAAATATTTTACTTCGCCGAACTTCCATGTACATCTACATGATACCCTGCAAGTCATCTTTTTGTGGATGGAAGGGGTTAAGTGCACCAAAGGTCCCTAGTTTTCCTACGTTATCTTTTCCTATTATGTTTTCTTATCGTCCTAGGGAAAAACGATCCTCTATATTGCTCCGTTCTACAATCAATCTCGTGAATCTTATCCTCGCTGTCCTACCTTCCAAGATACGTCAGGCTTCTGATAAGACCTACTACCTCATTTGCTAGTCCCTCCGACATACATTTTTCCAGCAGTTTAAATCTAGCCTGCAGCCTACGCTCCTCTAACGATGTCCATTTCAGATTTCTATTAATGATGTTAGGCTTTGTTTACTATTGTGATTTCTCTTTACAGATCTAGCTGCTCTGCACTGAACCTTTTCTATCTCGTTAGTGAATCCCTTTTCGTAGGGATCTGACACAGCTGACGCATATTCGACCTGCGGTCGAACCAAGCATAAATAACATAATTCTTTCCCTTTTTCAGAGGTACTTCGAACTATTCTGCCTATAAAGGCCAACTTTTTGTTAGCGGCACCTATCAATCGGCGAATGTGGGTGCCCCACGAGAGATCATGATGGATCGTGACTCCTAGATATTTAACCCAGTCTGAAACTGGAATCTCTACTCCGTCCAAGGAATAAATGACATCCAACGAGATATTCTTGGTTCTCCAGAAATAGATGACGCAGCTTTTCTTTTGGATGATCTCTCACTGCTATTCCTTACACCATGCAGAAATAGCTTGTAGATCATTTTGGAGATACTTATAGTCTTCCGGATTGCTTATTTCTCTATAAATAACGGTGTCGTCCGTGAAAAGCCTAATTTTACTTCTGACTACTGAGCTGATCGTTTATATAAATTAGACATAATAACGGTCCAATTACACTACCCTGTGGAATGCCAAAGACAACCTCCACTAAGTTCGAAGATTTCCCATCTATAACAACCTTCACGGATACAACTAATAATGTTGGTATTAACGCCTAATGTTTCTAATTTCGTTATTAATTTCCGGTTAGGTACCTTATCAAAGGCTTTCCTATAATCTAAGAAGATGGCATCGATCTGCCTATTATTTTCTCCGCTTCTCAGTACACAATTCACAAAAAGACCTAGCTGACTATCACATTACCTACCTTTCCTGAAGCCGTGTTGACACACATCTTACAATGAATTACTCTCAAGAAATTGCATTATGTTGCTAACGAGTATGTACTAGAGAATCTTGCACGATATTGAAGTTAAGGAAATCGGCCTTTATTTTTCTGGGTTCTCCTTGTCTCCGCCCTTATGAATTGGGGTAGCATGCGCTAACTTCCAGTCGTTAAAGACCTCTCCGCGGGAAATAGATTTTCGAATATTATCTGAAGAAAATGTGCTATTTCTTCAGCTAGTTCTTTTAAAACGCGAGCAGGAATTTCTTCGGGACCATTGACTTTGTTAGGTCTGATGGAACTTAATTGCCTTGCTATTCGAACCTTAGAAAATACTATACCGTCCGTCAGGTCTCTTCTTATAGCTGATGCATAATGTACGCATTGATCGTTGACGGCTGTAAATACTTTTACAAAATGACCGTTTAACCGATTGGCTTTGTCTACGCTGTCGTGAATAACGACACCCAAGTCATTACGTAGGGAAGGTATGGTAGGGCCTCTACCTTGGACCTCTCTCACATAGGACCAAAACGCTTTAGGGTCCTCCTTAAAAGAATTATTTAATACCATATTCCTGAAGTTAGTAAAAGCCTCGCGCATAGTATTTCTCGCTTTAGCGCTGGACCGAGCTGGCTGAAATGGTGCGCCAAAAACCAACTTCTCTTTCGGAGTGCGCCACTACCTACAAATAAAATGTGGATGGACACTCGCAGTGCGCCCTCCTACGCCAGTGTCTTCTAAGGTGAATGGAAGGAACGCTTTCTTGAAGTACACCCCAGACCACTCCTATGGCTTAGGTATATTGACGACATTTCTTCTCTGGACGCATTAACCTGACTCCCTACAATCCTTTCTACAATGCCTCTCTCCCCACCCCACGCTCTCCTTCACACATCATCCTCTGTCTCCAACATAATCTTCCTGGATGTCGATCTCTCCATCCGGGAAAACAGAATCCACACCAGCGTGCGTCTGAAGCCCTTCAACCGCCTTCAGTACCTCCACTTCGACAGCTGCCATCCCCTACAGCCTAAACCTCAATTCCCTACGCCCTAGCTCGCCGAGGGCGGAGATTCTGCTCGGACAGAGACTCACTGTCCGAGTATTGCTCCACCCTCGGACATGTATTTCCTCAGCGCGGATACCCGACGGATCTGATCCTCCCCCCACCAGATCCCATTTCCTACACCACCGATCCTCTCCTTCCGCCTACCCTCTAATCTGGCTATCATTTTATGGAAAAATGAACCCCCAGGACCCACTCCCATGCACCCTGCCGAATCTCACCCCTGTGGTAGACCCCGATGCCTCCCATGTCCAATAAACCCACAATGCAATTCTTTCTCCAGCCCCACCACCAACATCACCTACCCCATAACTTCCACCACCAACTGCACCACCCGCAATATCATTTACCTCCTGAGATGCACCCAATGTCCCGCCTTTTATGTTGGCCTCACCAGCAATCCCCTCAACATCCACATGAACGGCCGCCACAACAGCGACATTCTTAAACGACCGCTGCCAGTGGCCGTTCATGCGAACAAACAACTTTAAATTTAATGATTGCTTCACGGTGATAGCAATTCGCACTCTCCTCAATAATGCTTCGACTCCCCAACTACGTTAGTGGGAGCTTGGTCACATTCACCTTCTAAACTCCTCTCCCCCTGGCTTCAACCTTCGCTAGAATTTCATTCCTTTTCGCCCATTCCCCCACTCCCCTGTATCTTCCAATTCCCGACCTTTCCATAGTATCCCTTCACCCACATGCCTCCACCCAGTGTCACTTCAATCAGTGGTCTCTCTCTTTTGCTGACGATGGGATCGCCCCCGAAACCTTGCGTGTTTTTTGTTTACTGTGTATTTTACGGGTACCACTTTGACACTCCCAGCAGCTCGCCAACTTGAAGGCGTCTTATTGGCGAGTGTTCACCGGGCTTCCTTATCCTAACAACTTGTTGGCATCCATTTATCCCATTTATTATTCTTTATATTAATTTATATACACACACATATATTTCTTTATATTTATGTTTATGTTCATATTTATATTTACTTCTATTTATATTAATAAAAGGAAGCTCATTGAGCACGAGCACTGACCAATTGGATTTTTCAAGTTGGCGAGCTGATAGGGATGTCGAAGTGATACACGAAAAACGCAGGAGCTTTCGGGGTTTATCGGGGAAATGGTTCTCACCAAAAACAACTTCGCGTTCGGAGGGCACCATTTCATTCAAATTAAAGGAACCGTAATGGGCACTCGGATGGCTACCTCCTACGCGAACTGCTTCCTGGGTGAATGGGAATCCCAGCTTCTTCAATCTGCTCCCCAAAAGCCCCTCCTCTGGCTCCGCTTCATCGACGACATATTTTTTCTGTGGGCCGATGGGGCGGAATCCCTTAACTCCTTCCTTCGGACAGTTTCCACCTATCTTACCCTCTCTTTCACTCATCACTCTTCTACAACACACTCCACGTTCCTCGACGTTAACCTCCTTCTCCGTAATGGACGCATTGGCACCTCGGTGCACATCAAAGATATCAACCACCTACAATACCTCCACTACACCAGCTGCCACCCACAACATACAAGGGAATCTCTCCCTCGAAGACAGAAGTCCCTCTGACTCTCACTACAACCTTTCACCCGGGGCTGCACAAAGCCCTAAATAACATTCTCGCGACCGCCCATCCAATTCTCCTTAACACACCCACAACTACGCTACTCTTCCCTAAGCCCCCTATGATATACTTCCGCCGACCTAGGAATCTTGGCGACCTGCTATGGCGCAAGGAACTCCCCACCGGTCCTCCACCTTCCCCCGCAGGGTCCTCCCCTTGTAAAAGACCACGTTGCCTCACTTGCCCCATCTTAGATACTTCTCCCTCATTTACCAGCCCTGTTACCCAAATCTCCTATCCTATCTTATCCCGCAGCACTTGTACCTCCAAAAACGTAATATATCTTCTTACCTATACACAATGCCCTGCGTTCTACGTAAGCCTCACAACCACACCCCTAAATATCCGCATGAACGGCCATCGGAATAGCGTCTCTCTTAGGCGCCCCCTTCCGGTGGCCGACCATGCGTTAACCCACTCCCTTCCCTTCAATAGCTGCTTCACAATAGAAACCATTCGTGCTCTTCCAAGTAGTTTCCTCGCGCCACAACTCCGTTGTTGGGAACTAGCCCATATTGACATCCCCCGCTCCCTCTCCTTACCAGGTTTAAACCCTCGCTAACACTTCCACTCCAATCACCCCTCTTTTTCCTTTCCCTTTACCCCTCTTTCCCCTTCCCCTTACCCCTCTTTTTCCGAACCCCTACCTCCAGTGTTACGCTTACTTTTAGTCTCCGTTGTTCTCTCGCTGAAGAAGGGCGTGTGTTGCCCGAAAGCTTCAAATTACAAGCCTTCCTCTATCGCTGTGGACGTCTACCACCGTATGGTATGTGTTCACTGGCTCCTTCCTATCCCTCTCAACCTCTCGTTGCTTTTATTTCATCATATTATCTCTTTTTCCGTATCGTTATATCATCATCATCATAGGTAGTCTGTCCGTAGACAGGTCCGTGATTATTCATGGTTAAACCTGGTTCTCCATATACTCCTATTTTCCGCTGTCCTCTTCATATCTTGATAACTCTCTTTCCCTTTCAAATCGTCTATTAGCTGATACCTTTTCCTACCTCTTTCCCTTTTCCCATCTAGTTTTCCTTCTAACACATCTTTAATCATACTCTCTCTCCTCAGGTAATGTCCAACCCAGTTAGCCTTCCTCTTTCTGATAGTCTGTATAATCATTCGCTTCTCTCCTATTCTTTGTAGCACTTCATCGTTTTTCATCCTATCCGTCCATTTTATTTTCAACATTCTCCTCCAAGTCCACATTTCAAAGCTTTCCAAGTATTTGATCGTTATATATATATATATATATATATATATATATATATATATATATATATATATATATATAACAACTTACGGAAAAGGAAAGGTAAAATGAATATATGGATGTCAACAAGGTGTTGGGATGAGGAAACCCAGTGAACACTCACCAATCAGACGACTTCAGGTTGGCGAGGCACCGGGGATGTCGAAGCGACACACGTAAAAGAACACTAAAACACAGAAACATCACAAACGTAGAAGCTTTCGGAACTACTCCTTCTTCGACATCCCCGGTGCCTCGCCAACCTGAAGTCGTCTGATTGGTGAGTGTTCACTGGGTTTCCTCATCCCAACACCTTGTTGACATCCTTATATATATATATAAGGGTGGTCCAAAAATATGGATTTTGGAAAAGTATCTCTCCCACCCTCTTATTCGGTGCTGCTATATACTAAAACATTGTTTGTGACGTTTAGCCTCAATTGGATAATATTTAGGGGTGGACGCAGGATCCCAAAAATTTGGTAATTTCTAAAAAGGGGCGGTCTGTTTATTTAGGTGACGAGGGGAAAAGAGTATTGGAGTAAAAAAATGGTTTTCTGAGATACATTGCACGTTTTTTCTTCAATGTAATAAGTATAAAAATTGTATTGGCCTAGTCACATTACTTTGCGTCACAGCGCAGTTTGAAGTTTAGCGCGCATCGCATAATAGGCAACACGCACAACACGTGTAAAAGCATAGGATACGACATGCACGATATTAAAATTGTAATCACACTTTCTATTCTATTATTATTATAACGCCTGTTATAGGAAATGTTGGATCCTTAATATCATCATTATTTTTTGTCCATTTCGCACAATATTTAGATCGCTTTCCTGGCTCTTTAATGTTTGTTCAGACAAATAAGAGTCTGTTTATTTAGCAGGCTAGGACATCAAACTATGGAAGTATGATAATTTTTTTTTCAGATAATACACATACTACATATGAAAACAATGCATCTGAAGTTTTTCCACCATTGGATAGTACTTAGGAGTTGATCCAGGGCCCTACATACTTGGAAAATCGACCGTAACGGCAAAATATTTTTCTGAGTATCATAAAATCTATTTCAGGAAGCTTGGGAGCATTGTTTGCTTTCTCTGCCCTGAAATACTTCAGTCATTTTCTAATAATTAAAAAATGCCATTTCAACAGATTTTTCCCTCGATTAAAAAGAGTGCGGTGAATTTTATCTGCGTGAGAAAATCGCGCTATTCTTTATTTCAAAGGCATTACGTCCTTAACTTAGTTTAGAAAATTATAATTAGGCCGTGATCAAAGGAAATGAACAAATGAGTATAAAAACAATATTCATCGCTTTGAGTTTATTTTAATGAAACATTTAAAAAAATTTAATTTGTAACAAATATGAAGTTTTTGATACATTCCCACTTTTCTACTTGAAAAACTTGCTGAATGTTTTCCTGTTGCAATAAAGCACCCTCCTCCTATGGTTTTGTATCACCTGAAGGAGGAACTGAGACTGTTCTTCATATCTTGTCAAATTCCCACTATATTCTTCGATAAGAGCTACTACCATCTCTGCATTTTCATTAACAACAGGAAGTTCTCGAGCTATTTGAAGACCTCTCCAGAAATTTTCTCTTTGCTGCCAATCCTCTGGGTCTGAATTTCAATAGTAAGGAGAAATTCCCAGAATTTGAAAGAAAACGGTCTTATGTTTTGTGACAAAATCTTCTATTTTGCAATAGGTTAGAGTTTCCAATGCAACAACGCTCAGGCGCTTTGGTGGCTCGTCCGAACTCTCTCTAGAACGGATGGTAGTTATCATGCGTATTTTATGTATTGTATGGGTATTATGTTGGTGAGTGGCGGACAGGTAAAGTTGGTGGGTGGAAAGGAGTGGGAAAGGGTGTGGAACACAGACATTAGTAAGGGAGAATGGGGGGAAAGGTATATACGTTGACAATTGGTGCATTTGGATTATTACAGTAGTGGATGATTTCTAACTCTTCTAAAACGTAAAAATTCTTACCGTTATTTTGTAATGAAGACTAGTTGGGGATAGGTGATTGATCTAAATGAGATTTTTGGCAAAGAGGGTTGTTTATTGATATACGTAGTACCGTTTATGTTAATAGGTATATGCTTGTATATAAAGTACGTCCAGTCCTTCCGTAATAAACGGCATTACAGTCATTACATTAAATCTTGTATAATCTAGATAATACCATATACACAATATACACTCCTTATACAATCTCTTACCATCTGTTTTTAACTTCATTTATTTATCTGTTTTATCTATTTATCTATCTGTTTTATCTATTTATTTATTAATTTATTTATATATTTATTGTGTGTCTGGTGCTATGGTTAGTTTGCCACAAATGGGTTGTGGTTAAAAGTGCATATTATGGCGATAATAGCCCAAGAGGCTGATTCGCCTTAAATTACACACACACACACTCCTTCATGAGCTTTACAAGCAATGTTTTTATGTGGGAGCACAGAATAAGCGGGTAGGTGAGACAATTCAAAATTCCCGCCCAGCCTAGTGTATAATAAATTTTTCTTCTTACATATACTACAATGGCTGCTTTAGTTTACCAATATTACTTCCCCTCTCAACACAGTTTGCATTTCAGCGTGCATAATAACATTAGCCACGCTCATACCTCATGTAAAAGTTTAGGAGCTCCCACGGAAGAATGTTAGACTTGAATATGTATGCAGTTGATTTGAAATATTTTATCACAAACATCTATCGGATAAATTCAGACCATGCTTACTTAATATCAACATAAAAATATAGAGAAAAGTAATAATAAATAGAGAGGAACCAACGCCCTTAAAATTTCGTTTCGATCGTCGTGATTGCCTGGATTTAATGTTAGTTTTGGCTCCCCTTCTGTAATTAAAAGTGCAGTTCATAAACAGAACAATTGTTATGGATCTTCATAATATGCCCCCAAAAAGACATTAACGTATTTCCATAGTTTACTGCCATAGCTACCTACTAACAAGATGGAAAAGCATACTCCATAAATGGAATACACAGAGATTTCAAAGGGGTTCTTAATGGGAAATTCGTATGGAACGGTATCGAAAGATTGGGCGATTCTCGAATTTGTATCCCCGAAACTATAGTCTCGGGAACTATCTTGTCGTAAATGTTGTTCTCTATCCAAATGAATTTTTTAATCTCTACCTCACAGATATTATAAGAGAATGGGAGCGAAATATATGGGTTTTTAATTGTTGTTTTCTGAGAGAACCGTCTTCGCGATCGATGTAAACAAAATATGCGATGTTTTGCTATGGATTTTTTCGAATTTTTATCTCCGAAACCATAACTCGTAATTACGTGGCCTCGCGGACTTTCTTATAATAAATGTTGTTTTCTATCCGAATAAGTTATTTAATCTATACCTTACCGATCATATAAGAGCTAGGCGGATAAAAGTTTGATATTTCATTGTTACTTGACGGATATCATTTAACGAGATGCGTGTACAGGCGGTCCTCGACTTTCGCACGTTCGACTTTCATACAACGTGCACTTCCGTACATAATACATTGACACCCCTAAACCGCCTTTCGTACGCCGAATTCGGACTTTCGTACATCAGCGGACGAACGAAAATTTCGAGTTATCGCATGGTGTTTGTTTGTGAAATCATTTGAATATTTTATTCCATTTTGCCATTATTATTTTATAATATTGGCAGTATTGGCACGCCAAATATACCCGCTCTCTAACAAACGGACCAATATTGGCCCGCTGGTCCTGAAAAATTCTACATAGGTCGTACTTGTCGTAGAGGGTTATTAGGGGGATAATACGGTACTTAATATCTTTCTAACATCCCTAAGCCCATGGCCTAAAAGTTTTGGTTGGGAGATGAATATGTAAACACTTCTGAAAAGTGACTCCTATCTTCTTTCGGGTTACAACCGCGTTCGTAGTCTTTTTCTAACGACAGTTTCGTTGCAATTTCAGGTAGCATCTTCAGGTCGAAGTGGCGAGCAGATTTTTTTCTCTCCCTATATATAGCAGCGAAACTGTTGTCATAAAAATAGTACGCACGCGGTTGTAACCCGAAAGAAGATAGAAGTCATATAAGGAGACATCGCGGAAGCCTTCGTTACAACTTCTGAAAAGTGTTTATTCGATAGATGTTGTCCTCGGCGTTCGGACCCTTCTCGGACCTCGATATGCAATAAATACAAACCCATGAGTAAGCTCCAACCCAAAGACTCGCACTATATTTTTGTCTTCCCTTCGTACAACTACGTTTTATGATTCTGCTTCTTCAGTCGTTTTTATACCACCAAATAGTGCGGCATTAGGCTAAGGCGCGAGCAATTATCGAAGTTTCCATTTTCGTAATATTTTTATTTTTGTTAGTAATTCTACTACTGTTTCCTCGTTATTATTCCATTGTTGTTTTTGTTAATATTATTGTAATTATTAATTTTTTAAATGGCTCCTAAATGTAAAATGACGCGTGAAGAGATAGAGGATATCATTTTCGATTCAGATTCTGACGCGTACGAAGAAGAAAGTGCTGAAAGCGGCAGCGATGGCGAGAAGCCTGAGAAAGATGTCTCAGCAAGGAGTGGTGATTCATCTAAATAGAGATCTCCACATGAAGGCCGAAGATGAAACATCGGTGTGCACCCCTATAGTAGTATTTAATGCATTAAATGAAATTTCCAGATGTTTGAGCGGCTGAGATGATTCCCGGCGTCAGCTGAAAGTAGTGATCGGAGGAAATAAAATGCGTAATGAGCGCCGACTTTTGGAACCCGCTATCCTGAAGTTGCTGGTATTCTGGAGTTTTTCGGGTGAGACTAGAGGTGATTAGAACGAATAAATTATTGAAAAATAAATGTTAAACAATCATAAGCGGAGAATGTTATAGACTATAGCTGGTCTAGAAGTAGTAGATAGACTATATATAAATAAACACAACATATCCTGAAAAAAACAATGAAACTCGGGCGAAACATGCTTACAGCGCAGCTAAACCCGGAAGTTCAACACTTAGAATGTTGGAGAGATGGGTTTGGTAAATAAATTAAAAAATTTCGGATACGTTTGTATAAGACGAAAGAATTGCCACCATTTTTATAATGAATGAAGAGGGAGAAAATGTAACAAAGAAATGCTGCGTTGGTAGATGCAAGCCCTTTCCAAATTACTCATCTACTTTAACTAAATGAAATGTAGCTAAAAGTTTAATTAATAAGAGTCGTAAGGACATAAATTATTGCATATTATTTATTCAAGATTCTGTGATAATTCTCGTTCCTTCTTAAAAAGCTTTGTATCTGTTTGGAGAAGCAAAAATTGTCACATCTGGTCGTGACATTTTTTCTATTCACTGTAAATTTAATTCCTTCCGACTTTTAATACACCTAAACTCATTACCAGTGATTCATTGCGTATAGATTTCTCTAAGCTATTGCAAAGTAATATTTTTAAGGCTAGAATCTTTAAGCAAAGATGATAAAATTTTGGTTATCTTCGCAATGGATGTTAATATGTAAATCATAAACTAATCGTCATGGTGCATAAAAGTTTTCTTAGAATAATTTCTCCAGCAAATATCCTCTTCTAAAAGCAAGTGTTATTCATACTTTTATTGCTTTAATTCACTAACTACGCAATTTACCCTTATGTAATTGCACGGTACAGCAAAAACAAGCATTTGGTCAGCCATAAGAATGAAGACATCTTTTGTGAACTGATTGCTCATCAGACACCAGCTGCTTTTTTTCTTGAGGTAGAGACCGCTTAGCTACTGTAAAAAATGGAGGAAAGCCGGAAGCTGAGCATGTTATTCTTTTACTAAATTAAAGATATTTTTCTCATGTTTAAATTGCTAATTTGAAGGCGCCAACATTATTTATTGGAAAAATTATAGCTTTTAGAGGCAGGACCGAGTTACCGTTATGAATATAGCTAGTAATGCCGTTGTCGAACCAGCTGCTGTAAATGGGTTACCAAGTATTACTATCGTCACGATTTATTAATAATCGAATGATATTTTTAATAACATCATGTGAAACGTTTAATTGTTGTTTTTAGCGGTTCATACAGCAGTATCCTTGATAGGTGACATTAAGTTACCATGATTACGTTCTTGCTAGATCTTCGTTTAAACACATAAAAAGGAGCTGATATAAAATACTGTTGAATTGCGTTTGACCAGATACCTAGATACCCTTATACATCAGAATATAAGAGCTTATAATATCAAATTCACTATAAAATTTTAATGTTCACCGTATGTCCAAAAAAGGCAATAAACTATCGCGAGCTTATGAAGAATTAAAAAAGTTGCCCTGAACGTTAAAAAATAAAACCTTTTAACGTGTTTCTGTGGTAGTCCTCTATATTAACATCTGGGTGTCGGAGATATTTTCTACTGAAATGAAATATTATTACAGGGAATTGTCACGCATCAGTTAATTTGCATATGAGATATCTACATCTACAAGTTACCCTGCAATTCACCTAGTTGGTGGGTGCCAGGGGGTGCAATGCACCAAATCCTACCTAAAGATTGTCTAACGCAATTCGAAATTTCCTATTGTGATCTCATATTGTCCTCGGAAAGAACGAGCCTAGATAACGCTCCGTCCTACAATAGATCTCACGTATTTTATCGTCTCGATCATTTCTACTTATATACGTCGGTGCTTCAATTATTCCCACAACCCCCTCTTTTAGACATTCCGATCTATATTTCTCCAAAAGTCTCAACCTTGAGTTCAATCTACGGTCCTCCAGTGATACCCAGTTCAAATCGCTCAGTAAAGAGGTGACGCTTTCCTTCTGTTCGTACTTTTGTTTTACAAATCTGGCTGCTTTGCGCTGTACTCTTTCTAGTTGAATTATGTGTCCCTTCTCGTACGGATTCCATATGCTCGCTGCGTATTCCAATTGCGGTCTTACTAGTGATAAGTAGCGTGTTTCACGTACTTTCTCTGTAGTATTCCGTACTATTCTACCTATGAATGCCAGTTTCTTGTTGGTCGCGCCTATAACTGGACGAATGTGCATGTCCCACGAAAGATCTCGACAAATGGTTACTCCTAAATATTTTACATACTCAGCTTGTCGAATGCTCATTTCACCTATTTTATACTCGAAACCTAAATCTTTGTTCTTACTTTTCCAGAACGTGACTGCGGCACATTTCGTATAATTAATTTCAATTTGCCTATCTTTGCACCACGCTGAAATGGCTCTTATGTCTTCACGCAGTGACTGATGATCCTCCTGGTTTTTTATTTCTTTATAGAACAGTATCATCGGCGAAAAGCCTAATTTTACAACAAACAACCGAGCAGATATCATTTACATAGATTAAGAAGAGCAGAGGGCACAATACACTTCCCTGAGGAACACCGGAAGCAACTTTAACGGGGGACGAGTATTTCCCATCGATGACAACTATCTGTTCCCTATTCGAGAGGAAGTCTCTCACCCAACTGACAACTTTCGGATTGATACCACATTGTCCTAACTTCGCAATTAATTTCATATGAGATACTTTATCGAACGCCTTCCTGAAATCAATGAATATGGCATCGATCTGAGTATTGCGCTTCTTTTTATAGCATTAAAATTGCAATGAGATTATGATTATTTCCCGAAAAAAGATAGCCCATATTTTAGTGCGAGAATGTATTCGTAGCTGTTAATACGAACCGAATTAATTTGCAAGATTAGAGATAATGACAGCATTTTCTTAAGCCGAGTGCTGGTTAGCTAATTCGCTGAACTTTGTAGCGTCAGCACTCGAGTTTTGTGTTTTGCCTTTTCAAGAAGATGCTTACTTGTTACATCCATTACTGATAATATACATTTACATATTAATGCGTAACTATTTGAAAATTTTCATTCCTTTGGTATCCACTTCATCGTCATTCACATCAAAGCTATGGAATTCTACTCTCGTACCATTCAGGTGAATGTCAACGAGCAAGCACTTCGAAAAATGTTGGAATTGAACGGCGAAACTTGCTTCATTTCATGTCACGTACCTCTAAACCTCGGCATATTCCGTCTGCCACTCTCACATGTTTATAAAAAAAACATCGCGTCGGCTGAAAAGATGCCATTTTCCGGTTGAGGCGTGTCCAATAAGAATGGCTCTCGACCAAAAGCTGGCGGTGCGATTTCGGATGAATCCTTCGATTGAGACGCCCTCGCTTCTTCCAATCCGTCTGTCATCGCGTTGGTTCCGTTTCTTCCTCTTTTATATCACTAGGCTCGCCTTCGGAATCGACAAAGGTGGGCAGACAAGCCGAAAAGGCATCATCGCCCACGGAACCGCAAAGAGTCTCCAGGCAACTCGCCACTTGAATGGACCTGTAGACAAATCTATCTCCTTAGCAATGAGATCCGTCGGCACATATCTATTACGATGGCAACAGAATATAGAGCTTCCTCATTCTCGTATATTGTGATAAGATGGCGAAAAACGATAAAGTTTTTAATGTTAAGTAAGACAGTGGTGTAGTAGTTGGCGTGCTAGATTAACAATCTAGTGGTTCAGGGTTCGTACCCCGGGCGTGGCGTTTTTTTCAAAACGATGTCAATTCCCCGGTAACTTTGTCATGTGCTTGTAGCAATATGCAGTCACTCAACTATGGAGCCGAAAACAAATGATGATGTTGGGTGGGTCTATGTTCGAAATATTTGTAGGCGTGGTCGGAATGCTACAATTTTGCGATGTGGTAACCAAGGAGAAAATTTTCATTTCCTGAAATTAATAATTGGACTTAATGAGTTCTTCCGAGGTTGGAAAACATAATGAATTCGGTTTAACATATAATCACGGACCTGTCTGCAGACAAAATGCTTATTATGAAGACATGCGGTTGGTGACGGTTCTCCAACATATTTTTTATATTTTCAATAACCAATTGTTTCTTAAATTTTTCAAGACGTACAGGAATCGTAAGGGTTTAAAAGACCAAAGCTATGCAAAAAAACTTGGTTTTCGGCTTTTAGTGCGTGTGGGTTTAAAAATAAGAAACAAAATGATAAATGAATATTCTATTCGTGCGATGAGCACACGCCACAAAGAGTGCAGATGCTTGACTGCAAATACATAAAGACGTACTTATGCGTGAAGTCGCTTACCTGGCAGTTCCGTGAAGCACTTGAAAACGTGTCTTCTCCGCAAAGTTTTCACGGATTTCTCGTAATTAATGACTTGTTTGCTTTATTTATCTCTCGGGCTCGCGAACAGGTTTCTGCAGAATGGCTGTGTTGTCATCGAAAGCTTTCGTCAATGCTAACTCGATCCTCCCGTTTGCTTACCTCCGCAAGAGGCGAGATGTGATTCGCTTCGTGACTTTTAAGAAGTTTTATGTCCTTCTAAAAAAATTGTTTACTGCTATAATCTTTTTTGGCATCCCGAATCTTCCCATACCTATTCAAATTCGCAAACTTTTATTCGCTGCTGGCTCATACGCGAAATTCATTTAGCTGAGGAGTGTTACCAACGGCCCCAATGATTGTTCTCGCTGAGACGAATAACTCGCGAAGCGAAATACGCAGACCGACGAGCTTGGAAAATCAACGGAATCTTAATTACAAGTTTATACGTGAAAAACTTTTCAGACCCTAAATTTCTTGCATTCTTATTTTTAGGTGCGAAGAAAATTCATTCCGGTTTATATCTCCTTTTCAAAAATGATCTTGAGAAGGCACACCTACCATCCGCTAATGCTACGTTCTTTTAATAAGCGAGCTTGAAATCACGTACCAAAGTCTGATTATATCTCTTTTACTGTCTTTCTTTGCGGATAAAACATTAAATGCCCGAAGAAGCTATTTGCACCGCATATAGACACTGAAAACAGTTATTACACCAGTCAAGCTCTTTTAAAACATTTCTGTTAATATTTTTTTCGACTCGATTTTCTGAAAGAAGCAAACGCGCAAATCCTCGCAACGAAGTTAGAAAGTTTTACTTGAAGAAACACTATTCCAGTTTGGATAACCAACGAATAACTTCGTTTGATGAAAAAGCGTTTCAGACGAGAGATCGAAAACGAACAGAGCTCTTCAATCTAAAAAAAATAAACAAAAAAATTCGGTTTTTCTCTGATTTCCTAACCCTCCGCTCAATCAAAACTCCACGGTTATTCTGGAAGCGCATGCCACTCCTTTACACACTTCCCGCTGATACGTTCGCACGAAAACATCCGATTCATTGTCGGCGAGAGGCGGTGACGAAATCGCGAGCGGCAATTGGACTTCCCGCCGACACAACGTTTTTTTTTTTTTGCGGGAGAGATAAAAAAAAGTTCCGCTGTTTGCCAGAGTCCCTGTTCAATTCACGCTGTGGGAGGGGGGAGGAAAGGGGAAAGGGGTGGGTGGAGTGGAAATCCGTCCTTTCGAAATCCAGCGCAGGAGAAAATAATAAAAGAGAAGTATGCGTCCCTAAGTGTTCAAGACGCAAAGACGAGGAGGAGAGTGAGCGGAGATATGGTTGGTGAGGATGGGGAGTGAGAGAGAGAAGGATAGATAGATAATCGAGGAGGGAGAAAAGGAAGTGATAAGGGGAGGAGGAAGAGCTGAGGTGGAAGGGTTCCATAGCATTCCTCGCTCTGAATCACGTCAAAGAGATTTGACCCATTAGCAGCAGGCGGTCACGGTCGTGGCCGCGAATGGTCGGAAGAGTCATCCGGGTAAAGGGTGTGGGGAAGAAGGTATTGGAAGGGGAGAGTAATGAGGGAGAAGAGGGAGACGGGCAGAATGGGGGAGGGTGCGTGGGGGAAGGAGGAAGGCGAGTGGGAAGCGAAAAGGAAGTTGTGAAGGGATGGAAGAAGGAGGTCTCTCAAAAGAACATTCGGCCGACGTCAGATTGAGACAATCATTGCCGCCCTCCGGAGAAAGAGGGAGAGAAGCAGGGAAAGAGAGAGGAGAAAGTGAGAGAGAGGAAGGTAAGGAGGGAACAAAACAATTCCCTCTCGCGGGAAAAAGTTCCCCGTCGGTCCCTTGACTAACGCGATAGAAAATTGGCTCCTCGTTATAAAAGAAAATGGGGTTTGAGAGGGAGGGGGAAAGAAGAAGTAGAGGGGAAATCGTTAAGAGATTTTTCCTGTTGGTTCTATTGGCAAAACGATGAGAGGGATGGAATGGGCAAGTATTCGAGCGTTAGTTGGATCATCCCAGTAAGAACTCCTTTCTGCGTTGCTTGCGTTGTTACAGATGAAAGTCGCATTGAACCTTTTGTGGTGCATATAACGCAGGGCACACTTAATATTGCGTAGACAATTAAATTTAACTGTAGAAAGTTCCATTTAATATCTAATCATAAAAATAGAGAATTGAAATTGCGGTAGTTGGTGATCAGTGCTCTGAGAAAATTCAACCAGAGACCAATTCGTACAGTGTAACCCCATTCCTTATCATTCACCCACTGATATTGGTATTTCTAAGGTAAATAACAACCATTTTGTACCGATTCGGAATGAAGATTAGAGTGGATACATTGCTAAAAAGGTTTTTCTATGACATACGTCTTGGATTAGACGCTTACAGTGTGACCTATGGATTCGTTGAATCATCTCTGAAGCCGCATGCGGTCCGCGGGACCTACGTTGAGTCCCTTAGTCTAGGAAACTTATGTAGCCAGATAACGGTTTGATTAAACCAGATCAGAAAGTTCGATTCGCACATTACCGACTACTATTGAGAGTTTAATTCTTATAGACCCATTGAGAATATTATTGAAACTTAAGAAATTTCTACATTGGTTTATGACTTTCGATTTGTTATGGTTTTTATTAGCCGACGTTCAGTCGTTCTAAATATTATTTGCATTGCCGTCGTTCCCATTTCCCCTTCACATATTACATGATTTATGCAGCAAGCAATTTTCACTTTTCGTCTTCAATATTTTAAATTTCATTCTGAATTTATTTGCTATTTAATCTCCTTTAACTCGTTTATCTAGAATTTAATTTATAGATTTATTAAGCATCTTTTCACATATATTTGAAATAAACATGGAGAAAAGTAAAAAATTCCGAGTTAACCTCATATAAGGTCTGTGCCAGTCTTTCAGAAATTCGGTATGAATGTTTCTCGTGCGGAAATTCTGCTCAAACAGAAAAGGAGGAAGTGACTAGATTGAAGGCGCCATGCTTGCGATAAAACCGCATTCCTCCCCGGGCAAAGAGCGCAGATCATCGCATTTTCTTCGCGCGGAATATCATGGGTTGAGAAGCATATTCTGTTATTCTTTCTCTTCCTCTAATTTGAAATTCTTTGCTCGTCTGCATTTTTCTGCGTTATGTAGGAATCCTTGATTTTGCCATTTTTTCTCTATGTGCTAAATATCTGTACATTCCGTTCTTAAATTATTCTCTATTGAAAAAATGATAAATTCTAATATGAATTATCCAGGTTGATTTAATCCAGTGCACGAACTGTAACTATAAATAGACTGAATGGAACATATCCGCATATTAGCTGCAGGGAAGCCATTAATGAATGATTCATACTAATCTTTTAAAAAAAACAAGTATTCTTGTCTAACAGAATGTAAATGCTTGATGCATTTGCTTCCTTGAGTCTCCTGAACGTATTCGCCTAAAGTAAATTTAATGTATCAGTTCTGAAGTCAATTTTTTTCTAAAAATAGTACCAGTTAACTGAGTACCAAATTTATAATTTTTATTATTAAGTCCACGGCAATGAAACTAAACAATTTTTTCAAAACCTCTTCTCATCAACTCGCTTTCCTCCCTTCTTGCCTTCCAGAGACTCTCAAGGCGTAAAAGTTGGCGTAGAACAAATAGGACTTGTGCAAAAATTCTCCGGAGAATCGCACTTTCGTATTTTTCTGTTGTTCGGTTATAATTTCATTTTATGTAAGAAAACATACGAATGGACGGACGGATTGACAAATCAAATGACATTATGAAACGATCAGCAGTTTTTGAAACAAAAATCCGTTGAAATGATGTATGATAATAATTAATAAAATATTCTGAGTTCAACTATGTTCGCCCTGTTGACATAAGAAAGGGGTAAAAAACTTGGATAGTAGGAAGTTTAAGTTCATAATTAATTCTTTAAATGTCTCAGTGAGGAAGATTAGATTTACTACTTAGATTTACCTTAAGCACAGCTAAAACTTCATTTTAGAATGGAAAATCGTACTGAAATGTTGGTTTACATGGTTTGAGAATCTCTCTAGCAAATTTAAAGACTCGGGTTGGATTCTCGGTAAAGTGAAATATTTTTTCCGATGGAAGTTTTGCCTTGACCGGAGCTCGTTAGAGTCTCTTCCTCTTGCTTATTTCACTTATGATTTTTAGTGAGAACCCTTAATTCTGGTAATAATTTCGGGCAGTAAAAAACTGAAGGTATTAAAATGGTAGATGTCTCATTTGGACTTCTTCCCATGGCACTATGTAAAGGACAATCACAATTCACACACTTTTATTAAAGTTGAAAAACAACATAGTAGTTTATCGCCAACCTTACTGCCAACCACATTACCGGCAGTTTATTCCAACATGCTCCATCGTGCGTATGTGTGCACTCAGAATGGCGGAGGTCAATTTCAAAACCTTTTATGATAAATCGATAATTTTTTTGTAATGGGTCAATCAAAATAAGCTATAAAGGTTTGTAAAATTAAGGGCTTTCATTTAAAATAATCTTTATACATAATATTTTTAAGGTAATTCCCCGTCTCTTCTTCACTCATTATATTTGTTGAGATAAAGTTTTCTTCTTAGCTGCCTTCCTTTCATCAGATTCTTCAATTTAAGAATGGAGAATCAATATACCTAGGTAGCTTAGGTGACAGTCTGTTTGCTCGGCAAGTATTAGCCCGATTCCTGGACAAGGCAAGATTTTTTCTCTCATTTTCCTGTAATTTATGATCTGGCATATGATCTCATGCGTATAAACTTCAATGATTATCCTTTCATTCGAATTAACCTTGTTTTAACTAGATCTTTCAGGACTAAAGCAGATATCAATGCTTTCACTTCCCTTCTTGATCCTTTATTTAGATCGGTGGACAAGGAGAGGGGGATCTCTAAGGCTTCTTCCCTCCTACTCCGCTGTCTAGAAGAGCGAAGAAACGAGTTGGTGTCGCACCCTCTTTTCATGAAGGTTGGTTCCCTCTTAATAATAATCTTCTATTTTAAGTTCCTTCGAATGCTTTCAGGTGGAAAATACTGCGTGCGAGGGCTGCGCACTCTGGGAAAAATGCATTCAGACTCGAGAAAGAGAAAGAAAGACAGAGAGGGGTGACGAACGCACTCCGTATTGACGGGGCGAGGGGATCCGCAATTGCCCTGGCTCCCCCCAACGTCGCTCGCTGGGAAAAAAGAGCGATACGGATAATGGAAGGAGGGGCGAGTAGAGAGGGAGGGTTTAAGAAAGGTCACAGGGGGTGGCTTATTATTTTCTCCAGTCTCTCTATCTAAAGTCGGCACTTACTCATCCAAACAAAACTCAACGGCCTAGAATTAACTGGCTTCGGAAAATACGTCTCCCCGAAAACACAACGACGCCAAAGGAAAAAGTTTTATTTTCCACTCGTTCCGTCGAATTTGGCGGTGGAAAGTTTCATAATGCTGACCTAAATGCGAATAATTTAACTGATTTATTTTCTCTTTTTTAAACAAGAAATTGCAAGTTCCGTTACTTTTTGAAGTCGATATACGGTCAAGTTTCTTCTCTCAATTATTGGCGAAATTGAGGTAAGTGGAGTGGCGTATAACGTAGCTTGCAATAAATTTCATCTGTGATAATAAATTTCGCGCTGTAACATTTCATTGAATTATGATCCCCATCTGTTTCTTGTTGCGATGGGTGAGCTCTTGTGTTTATTCTAGTAAATAGAGCGAGGAAAATAAAAATCAATCTTTACCGAGTAAGTTCTTTCTAACCATCTTTTTTGGAGTTTCCTAAAAGTGTTCAAAATTCGTTATCTCAGGCCATCTGTGTTTAACTATGGCGCTCGAAGATAAAAACGCTCAATCTCATTCTTTTTCCTGAGAGGTTGATAGATAACACCGATTTTGCAGAAAATAAATTAGCTTAATGACCGATGAGCAAAGTGTTAGTTTTGTTTTGTACGGTCATCCATTTCCTTGTTTTTCATGCCATTTACCCAGCTCCTCATGAATCAAATTTTGTTTTTTTTTTCACGTTGTTATTTTAAAAATATTTCGGACTTACAAAACTAGAGATTCGTAAAACTATCGAGCGACCTTATATCGATGGCCGTGAATTGTTCTCTAGCACTAAACTTAAAACTTGCACGCCGTATTTTTCTTCTATTCATCGCTGTTTTCATTTAACAAATGAGGTCGCGTACCTCCTTGATGTCATAGTGTAATTCACATATAAATTTTGGCTCTGTAAATTATTTTTCATTGTTATATTATCGTTGTATAAATCCTTCATATTTATTCAAAACTCCAATTTAATTTTATCCTTTTGTTCAACTAATGTTCAGTTCTTCAAATTCATCTGACTCTTTCCTCTTAATTTATTATTTTGCGGCTTCCGTGCTTTAAAGTATATACTGCCTCGGTATTCTCTGTGTTATTGAATACGGTTATAAAAATACCGAAAATGGACTAACAACAATTACAGCATGAGCTGAGTACCGTAAAAACTAAAGTTTCTTTTAGGTTTGAGATTGGACTTACGCCATAAAATCATCCGTTGAATAACAACCTTTGACTGACAGAATTATTACATAATAACCTATATCATCTCCAGAAATCATCGGGACGGAAAATTTTTTTACAACAGTGTCGTGCGGTCTCATCAAACAGGTTTGTTTCCTGCGACCGCCAAGAATTCCCCACGTGTGACACCTCATGGCACGCCCATCAATTCTGTTGATGCCGTATAGGGCCCAACCGGAATTCGTTTTCCTCCTCCACCCCATTCGAGAAAGTGCGCAGTATCGTGCTCGTTACATTATTCCCTTATTATTCGCTCCTATTCTTTCGGGCGAAATGCTTTATACGAGCGCCATTTCCGTGGACTCGCTCCATTATGGAGCGACCCGTTGTTGAATCTCATTACGACCGTCCGTGAGCGTTTCTCTCATCACGATCGTGCAGCAAGCGTGCACAAATACGTTCACACGCCTTTTTTCTCACTCTCTCTTTTGCGTAGCTGCCTCTGGACTGGATTATATCTCCCGCGAACTATTCTGATCGATATCAGATATCGAGAGAGAGAGAACGCCACGTCAAAACTCCATGTTTTTCGCATCCTTCTCCCAAACAACGCGTGTTTGCAGTAAACGTCAACGCGTACTATACAGGGTGCGGGTGAGCTTGTTTGTGTGTATATATTCAATCAGCGCGCTCTTGGCCACAACAAAAAGTATATTTCCCCCTCGCTCTATTCTGACGACACGTACCCTCTCCTCCTCCAGCTCTCCCTACCTCTCTTTCCCGCCCTCCCTCTCTCCCTCCTTCCCTTCCTCCATCTCTCTCTCCCTCCCTATCACCCTCCTCATCCCCTTAAACGTAACCACCGGCAAAACACTCTCCCACCTTTTCCCAACGCGCTCTCTCTCCCTCTCTTGTTTTTACTCCCCCGCAGACGCCCTCCAGACCGCCACTCCCTCCCTCACGACCCCGCCCACCACCCCGTATCCCTCTCACTAGGGAGTTTCACCCCTCCTCGCTCGCGACAACACTTCCCTCCCGACCCCCTATCTCTCTCTCTCCCCCTTACCTTTCGCACGCAATCTCCCTATACCATATTCCTTCCCTCGTATCTTCGCTTCTCTTTATGTATCCCCCTTCGTTCCCAATTTGCCCTCCTCCTCCTCTTCTCTCCTAAACCTTTCCCCAGGTCCTCATAACCCTCCTATGAGGAAAAAAACTCCATTAGTCGATGTAGGATGAAATGGGCTTAAAGGAGGCTGCGAGAGAAGGAAGGCCTTCGCATCATCCGTGCTTATTTTCTTCCGTCCTCGTTTCGGTTGGATTAATGATTTCGGTGGTTCTCTTAGAGGTTTATTTACGATATTTTTTTCGTTTTTATCGAGTCGAGTTTAGATAGGATTTTGGACGGAAAAATAGATATGTTTTTATTGGAGAATTAATTCCCGTCTAGATTCGAGCTCAATATCCTCATATCCATTTCGCCTAGGTAGCTCTTTTTAAATGACGGAAAATAAAAACTTCGATTAGTCATTAGATTTGCAGCGCCGCTGATAGCAGTTTGAATAGAAATGTTCTCATTAAATTAAGAAATTGCTTATATAAAGTTAAGAAACGAAATTCATATACCTATAAATGACTTCCGCAATTTTGCAACTATTTTAATTCGAAAAAGTTACATAAATTAGGCATTTATTTACTCATGTTATTCACATTCATGTTAAAGATTTTACCACCACCAGTTCAAGTAATAGTAATAACATCATAAAAATGTGGTTTCTCTTTAGCTAGCTCAGAAAATTTTACACTTCATACGAAGCGGAAAGAATTCCCTCTTGACCGTAATTTAAGGTTAGGTAGGAAACATTTCCACAATTACACTTCGCCGTAATCTGCAAAATTAGTTGTTTAGTTCATACGAAGTTGATTCTCGGGTAAATTCAAACGTGAAATCTTTCACTCCCGTAACGCTAACAGAAATGCTACGAAAACTGTTATGCCCCACGCGCGATGAAATATTGGAACGACTCCTGTTGCCTCGAGAAGGGTGCATTGCGTGCCCTCTCTCAGAGCCAGTTGAACTGCGTGAATGGACGCATTTTCCTAATTGAGACTTCGAATAGCACGCGAACTTGTCGCTTCAAGTGTACCGTAATATTTTAATAAAGCGAACTAACAACTGGAAGCACAAAAGTGCGTGGGAGGGTGGCTGGCAAAGTGAGGGAGACTTATTGACTGCTGTTGTCGCTTTTTAAAACTCTCGGGCGCAAGCAATCAATGGGGAGGGAGGGGGAGAGAGAGAGAGAGAGAGAGTGAGAGAGAGAGAAAGAAAGAAAGAAAGAACCATGAACTGCTGCCATTATAAAAAAACCCGAGCACTCCGCTTCATTGGGAAATTTTTGCACACTTCTCCCCGATCCACCCGCTCCTCTCGTCCCACCTTTTTTTCCCACGCTGCAGTCACTTCCTGCTCTCCCTCTCTCCTCCTTTCCCGCCCCTTCTCTCTCCCCAAATCCCATTCCCATTCTCTCTCCCCTCCCTGTCCTCGTCCTCCTTAAACAATATGCCATTCCGCTCGCCGACACACAAACGCATTATTTTGACATCCTTCGATTTTTATCTCTCCTCCTCTTCCGTCGTTTATTTTTAAAGCCATTCCTACGTTGCGTGCTTGTTTCCTACTTCACCCTCTGCCTCCTCCTCCTTCCCTGCCCTCGTCGACTGGAGTCCTCAGGAGGGTCCCCTCTTTAAGAGACCCTCCCTCTTTCCAACTTTTCCCCATCGTTCGCCACCCGCTCTCCTCCCTCTCTCTACTCCCACACTCTCGTCCCTCACTTTTACTCTCCCTCGACGTCCTCCCCGCAAAAAAGAAAAAAAAAGCTCCACCCATTCTTTTCCCCTCACCTCACCCTATTTCACATTGTTTCTTCCACGTTTTGCCTCTTACGTACGTCTCTCCCCTTCCTCTTTTTCTCTCTCCCCTTCTCTCCCTCTTCACTTCTCTCTCCCTGTCCCCTTCTTCACTCCCTCTCCCCTTCTTCTCTCCCTCTCCCCTTCCCCTCTTCCTCCCTCCCCGACCTCCGACTCTCCTTCTCTTCCTTTCGTCCTCACCCTAATTCCCGCCACCCTAACCACTCCCCCTTCCGTTACGCCACAATCCCTCCCTCCTCCTCCCCTTCTTCTTCTTAACTCCTCCCTCACTTTGTTACTCTCGCGTTAGGGCGCGTACCTCCCTCCAACTCCTCCTCCGAGTCGAACCTCAGCACCCTACCACCTCCTCCGCCGTTCCTCCTGCGACCCAAACCACCCGCCCATTACACCGCACTCCTTCACTCTCACCTCCCCTCTTCATCTTCCCTCCCTCCCTCTCTCTCCCCTCTCCGGAACATTCTCCACCTCCCCTACTTACGGTTGATCTCCCCTTCCGCCCTCCCTTCTCATCCAGCCTGCCTTTCCCCCTCCTACCTTCGCCTCCCCGTTTTCTGCCTCTCCCACCCCGACTAGAGGGTATAGCCGTCTTCACCGCCCGTAGTGTCGGTCCGTTTCGGCGTGACCCTTGACGTGGTCTCCCTCTCTCTGCCCAACCAAGTTCTCTCTCGCTCATTCTTCCGACCAAGCAGTCCTGTTCCTTCTGCCGTCGTGAGACAACCAGCATCGTCCGCGCTCCTATCTTGTAAGCAGCCTCCGGACTGCCGCCGACAGAGCGGTGACGGCGGAGAAAGAAAATAAAACGCGCGCGCGCTCGTCTGCTGTTCAGCGCCCAGTCTGCTCCACCCCTCTCTCTCTCTCTGAACGGGAGCAGTGTTCGCCCCTAAGAGGAGAATTTTTCCGTCGGAAAAAATAACAGAGGGTGTTGTTATTATCGTCGAGGAGGAGAGGGAAAAAAGATCGTCATCTATTAAAATTTACGGTCGTCGTTTCGCGTCCGCCGTTTTTATTTTTTTGAACGTTCTCTTCGCGGGACCTTCTCGTGGTGTTCGGCGTGGAAGACCCGACTTTGGCCGAAGGGTAGACGCACGCCCGAGAAGAGGAGATGCCGGCGCACGTCGGGAGACTCGCCGCCTCATCGACTGGAAGGTAAGCATTGGCTCGAGCGCGCGCACACACACATACAGACACCCGCACGCACACAAGCACGTGGGGAGGTCTCCTCCCTGCGATCGATATGTTCTGTGGGAGATTATATGCGAGGATTTTATTTTGGGGGAGGTTCGGGGGTGGGGTGGGGTGGAGACGGGAGGGGGATTAGGGTGTTGGCGGCGTCCCGATTGATCCGAAGTTACGGTGCGGCGTTGAGGTTTTTTGCGTTGCAAGATTCGCGAGTCGCGAAATTAATATTTTTGAGGGTCCCTGGAGAGGAAATGCGACGCTCGCGAGTGAAATTCCATACATACTTATCGCCATCTTTTTTTAATTGCATTATTTTCGTGGCGAAAATATTGGAATATAAAAATCGTCCGAATTTATTTTCCGCTTTGCCAAGCATATTCGCGTGGGTGAATGTAATTGAATTAAAAGTAAAGCGTCTGGGATTTAATTAACATAAAGTTTAAAATAATGGAGGTGGACATTTTTACCCTCTGCTCCAGCTTTGTTTTTAAAACACCCACGCCCAATCCAGTTTACGTTTTTGATTTATCTCCCACATTTTCCTAGCATACGCTCTTGTTGAAGTCTCCTCCATGTAGGAGAAAATTACGCGTTTAATTCCATTTAGTGCGCAGTGGAGAGGTAAGGCAGTGAAGCAATTTTTTTATCGCCTCATATTCACGAAAGTAATGACTTACATTTGTTTCACTCTACTTCTCTGCCATGAAGTAAATTAGGTTTATTGGAAGCTGCGATAAATTGAGTTAAATGAGAATCTGGAGGGTAAACGTTAAGGACCAAGAGAAAGCATCACTCTTATTTTAAAAAAACGTTTATTTTCATCAATATTGGTACTAGTAAAGAAATTATCGCCAAAATGCCTTTGACGAAAAGAAATATTTTATCCCCTCGTTTTCTATCCATAGTGGATAAATTCTTCCGTTTTCTCCCACGTTTTCATTTTTGATTTTTCTCCTTCGTAAATAATGACAAATCACACTCGAAAAAGCTCCTTTTAATTTCTGAGCGTTTTCAAACTCGATCGATATCGTATTCATTTTTATACTTTTCACTAATCCAAGAAAGAAAATTAGCTCATCCCTTAGGTCCAAATGATCACGTGGTGATGCCGTAGGAATAAAACGAGCGAGGGAGAATCGGGATATTCGCCCTTATTGAGGAGGTTCTTGGCCTTGAACCCTCGCGCGAATTTCTCGAAGTCTGCTATTCAAATGAAAGCGTGAGTGAGGACGTGGGAAATGCCAATTTATTCACCGAGAGTGTCCGATGTCACTGGCGACATTCCAGAAAATCTCACCGTTGGCAGAGAAGTCGTGGCACCAGTTGGTGTTGGTTGCTGCACGCGTGAGGGTTTGATGCGGAGGAGGGTGATGACTGATTCACGCCACCGCGAACTCATCGGAGAGAAAGAGGGATACCCTCTCCTTCTCCTCTCCCTAGTTGCTCTTTAGCCGTCGACGAGCAAAAAAGAAGAGTGCTGGCGTGACAGACGGGCAGTTACTGCTTCCTACAACACGCTCGTTGGCAACGTTTCTGCGAGCACGAAGACTTCGTGATGTTTCCTCATTTCATTATTCCGTCTCGAGCCTCATAATGTCGGGAGGCTGGGTTCGGAAGCTAGCTTGGTATTGTTTTCTCGTTAAACTCGGAAAAGTTTTCCTAGGTGTATAAAGGGCATTGAGCTGGTCACTTTCAAGGGCTTTGGATTTTACACTTCACGTCCTCGTCTTGATCCCACTATGGTGGATTTCATAAATGAAAACATTACGAAAATATAGACAAATTTGGCATATCGTCTATTTATGGAGAATATTTCGCTTTTCGGGGTTGGGGTCCGAGTTACTCTTTATATGGTAGCATTTCCGTGAAATTTTATACAATTTACCACGTGAAAGATAACGATGGCCGGAAATACCAACGCCGAAATTTTGCATTCGCAAAGTACATTGTATTGTGTCATTGCAAATGTATGAGATTAAATGCGTAAACAGATAATATTAAGGTTTGCTATAGTAAATTTACACCCAAAAGAAGTGAATTCATGGAAGGCTTGCGGTTGAAGCCGACATTAAAATTGAACATGGGCATCGCAATATTGTTTTTTATCTTGTTTATCTGTTTTGACCTGTTGGCGCGGAAAATCCAGTTTTCATTATTAACTTTTCCTGCGAAAGTAAACGGTGAAGCACGCCCTCGGTTGAGCGACAAGGGCAAATAATTTCGAGAAGCTACACGAATCGTACCGTGGTTTATGTAAGAACCCGAGAAATTTGACCTTGATACCTCCACAAGAATCTTCGTTACTATAAAATCGAATTTCGTGTCTCGTGGGATGCGGTCATCATCGACTGGGATTTTAAAAATAAAGGTCCACGACATCCTCGACGCCGTCATCCTTTTCACTTCCGCGGGATCCTTTGGCGATATCCATTTGTTGCTCACCCTTTCGCATCCGACTCGGAACGGCGCACCGCGCTGTGTTTTTTAGGATTCTATCGCTCTCGACCTTGGAGTCTTCTCACGTCCTCAGCAGCCTCGCCGGACTATGAGCGGGCATCCGGCGCGCGAGAGAGGTTCCCGGTGGGCGGGGCTCTCCTCCAAAGAGGGCGGGGGGAGGGCGCATACGCTCTGAGGGCGGGGGGAGGAGGAGGGGTGGCGCGATGGGGTGGAGGAGGTGGGGGAGAGACCGAGGTGGCCCCGGAGGTGGCATCGGCGGCGACGGAGGCGGTGTGGGAGAGAAAAGACCGCAGGGGTTGGTCGGAGGGAGGTGGCGAGTATTACTTCTGGAAGCGCATTGAAGGTCATCCATTCGTGGCAAGGGCAGACGCCGTCTACGAAACGCGTAGTTGGAATTGTGTTGTGTTGGAGGATTCCGTGTCTTTTAAGCATCCTTGGGAGTAGGAACGTTGTACGCATGCAGACGACTGGAAATGGACGCTTCAGTTCTCGATTTCGTTTCGGTGGGACGTTTGCCAATTCTTTTTATTGCGATTTTTGCGTCGAGGGGACAGCTCGATTTTCTTGGTCGTGAGCAATTTACTTCATTTGACGCGCGTGTGCATTTTAAATTACCTTCTATTCGGGTAGTTGTTAAGTAAAACGTTCTTCAGGCTTAGCCAGATGGGTTTGATTAATGTTATTATATCGAATTTCTTACACATTCAAGAGTAAACACTTCGATATAATAAAAATTAATAAAGTACTTATCTCAGGTATCTCCGGTAGCCATAACAAGGTTATGAAAAATCTTGGAGATACGTGAAAGTGCGTTTTCGATTTTTTGTATTGAACTGCTTATTCTTGAATTTGTTTTCAGACAAAAAGACGAGCTCGTTAACTCCCTAGTAAAATTTCTTCAAGTTTGATCCGACCAAAAATGCTTGGCTAATGAAAGATGTCTCGACTGAAATATTGAGCGAAAGTTAAATGTTTTGAAGACATTAAGAATAAGTTTTGGTGCCTCTTTTGTCCAAGGATTTGACGAAAGAAAAAAATCGAAGAAGTACACTAGTATGTAGTAGGTATAAAGAATCTCGGTACAGTTTTCCTTTGGAATCTCCGGCAGTCGAAGATAACCACGTGATGAAAATAGGTGCACGCACACTTTCACTATTCGTTTATCCTCGATCTTGCTCCGCTGTACCACTTTCAATTGTTTTGCAGCGATTTTCAGCGGCATTGAGTGGAATTTCCTCAAAAACTCCATTAATAAAAAAAAACCCTTTCGCTTTGGTGAGAGACTTTCGAATAGATGTTCGTTCTTTTGTTATTAGTGCCGGCACTCTTCCTCCCCTAAATCCGAAGGCCGAAATTCAATCATTTCGTCTCATTCACGCACGCACGTTATTTTATCTTCCATGAGATTCCGGCACGGATGGAAACATGCATCTGCTGTTTGACGCGATATCCTCGTTTCATCGCTCGCTCATTTTTTCTCTCTTAGAGAAACTGAAAACCGTGAGCAAAAACTCCCCCTCTCAGAATATGAAAGCTATCTCGTTTAGGTAAAAATATGAATACATTTGTCTTCAAATTAAATGGCGATCGAATGTAAAATGTTCAATTTTAAAATAAAAATATTCTTCTAATAATTTTTAGATTTTTAAATCTTAAGAGTATCGCCGATATTAAAATGGAATACCAAAAAGAAAACACTCCATATATCAATTTATTATTTTATTTTACATTTTATTATAAAATAACATTCAAAACTAGAAACAATTGGGTGGTCTCTTTTTATCGCTATCGATGCGTACAGCGTCAGTTCGCTTTTGAGAGCGTGTTTCATGTACATCGTCATGAAGGGGAAATAACTTTCCCTTTTAACTATTATTCAAATTAGATTTTCCTACCACGGCCTTCTTTTATTGCCCGGAGATGTGCACCAAAGTCGGATGTATGCGCTGTTAAGCGGCTTTATGGAAAAAATAGTCCTTTTAGATCCCATCGCTCACGAAAATTTTCTTTTCAATGTCGCTGTTATTCTCCGAAACTGCTTTGTCATCTCTAAAAATATTTTCTTATGGAGCTGAAATAGCATAATCCCGATATTATTTTTCGTTAAGACCTGATTTCCAAAAGTAACATAGTGTATATCACGTCAGGTTCTTTTTGTGACATCTTTCTCGGAAGGTTTGGACATGTTAAAATTGTCGAAAAGATTAAAAAACAATACGATGTAACTCGTTTCGGTTTTGAAAACACCAAAAATATTTTTGCGCCGAACCCCCATGCAACCGGTTTTTTTAAACGGGTTTATCGCCACTCCAGAAAGCTTCCGGGATTTAATTTCGGATATGTAAATTAAAAAAAATAATAATATCGTAGCCTTACGTAAAGGACTGTCATTTTCATGTTGCTAATTTTACGTCTTGTTTCTAATTCGACGTGACCAATAATTAATAGATCGCCTTTGTTTGTATATAAGGCCGTGGATTCGTGCCGACGAGCTCGCGACAATAATGTGAAAGCAGCCTGGGAGAACCTCCCAAGCAGAAAATTGGATAATACACTGTCGTGTATTTTCACTGTAGACGTAATTTGCGGTTACTGTTTAGAAAATAAGTTTCAACCGTCCCTACCTCTATGTTTTCCACTGGTGCATTACGGAATATCCGTAGAAAAACATTCAACTTAGTCAATCAAATTGTCTAAATCTCTTGAGATTTCATCCTCAATGATTTAATCCGCAAAAAAGTCGCCTTCGATCAAAAATAATCATAAATTTGAGCTTGAAAATTATTTGTTCCCTGCTATCTTGCTTAAAAATTAACCCAGCTAAGTGGACAGTTTCAATATTTTACCTACCCTCGACATATTATTTAATCCGTCAAAGTAGAAATTTTCCATGATTACCTCGCTAACGATGGAATTAATTTTTTTTTGGACCTTCGCGTTTCGAAATAAATATCCTCCAGGTAATTGTGGTTACCTTGCTGATGAGAACCGCTTCAAAATCTCAGTCCTCTCTATTTTTACACGAGGAATTTTCAATCAGTTTTCGATTCCATTTCCCCTTTTATTCTGCGGACGCGACCCTTCGCTCAGGACACGTGGATTTCCTCAGCCGCTTCCAGCAAGACAAGAAAAGAACGAGAGCGCGTCGCAAGCTCTTTTAAAGGAACACACCCATTCACCTCAGTTCGCTCTCCTGTTTTTTTTATCTTGTCCCGATCGAGGGATGAGAGAGAGAGGGAGCAGGAGAGAGTGATTCGAAGTAATTGGCGTCTCGAATCCATAGGCGAGCCCTGTGTGAACCACTGACGATGAGTCTAGCCGCGCCATTCTCCCCTTCTGGACCACCTCGGATGCGTCCTTGGATTACCTCCGAAGCCATATCCCACCCCCGCCCCCCCTTCTCCCCTCATCCCCCTCTCCCTCTTCGTCCCTCCATTCCACGCCCTTCTCCGTCCCACGCATCGCTCTCCTTTCTATCGCTGGCCATCTATGAATTCCCTACTATTTTCCTCTTTTTATCTACCATCGCTAACTCTTTCGTTCCTTCTCCGACTATCTTGTTTTCATCTTCCTTTCCCTCCCTATTCTCCTTAACCTTTGTTGCATTGAATTGCGTTTTCTTCATCTTTCTTTTGCGTGTTATATATACAAACTCACATACATAAACATGTGTCTGTCTTATACTAGTTACCAATTCATATATATATATATATATATATATATATATATATATATATATATATATATATATATATCATCAGCCCTTTTCAATCCAGTGACGGATGATTGCCTCCCAGTGACACCTCCAGTTTTTCCTATCAGCTGCCTCCCTCCTCCAAGTTGGCCCTAAGAACTTCACAATCTCCCTGTACCATCTATCTTTCGGTCTGTTTCTTGATTTTATGTATATATATTGCGCGCAGCTGTATCTCTGACAGCCTTTCTGAAGGTAGATGCGTAGATAACAGAAGGATTCTCACCTTTTTATCTTATTTTCACGATAACACCATTCCGTCTTCCATGCTGTCAAAATGTAACTTTACACATTCTTCGAATTTTCTCTAGAACTCTTTATCTCTCTCGTTCTCTCTTGGCTTTCTGCGAGCAGTGGCCACGGCTCTTTGCCAATATGAAATCCTCACTCCCTTGATTTTGTCACGGGCTCCTATTTGTAATATTTCCTTCTCCAATGCACCATCCCTCGCCCCTCCGCATTCTTCGAAGGCGTATTTCGTTCTTTCCTCGAGATCTACGTTTAACTAGTGCAAGTCAGAGGGAGCAGGATACAACGTTTAAAGTTATAGATATCGCACCTATAACTTGAAACGTTTTTAAAAATTGTATTCCTTCAAACAGTTTTACTTTTTTTTCGTCTCTATGTTATTCACGCCGAGGTTCCTTTCTATTCCCTTTTATTTCTTACCATAATGCTCTCTACAGCAGTTCTCCCTCGCATCTGACGTTCTGTCTAGATAGTCTCCATGGGAGGAGTGTGGAGGGTAGCCATTACCGACGAAACTCATAATCCCCACATTCCTTCCTTGTATCGTCTTGTATGAAAGCGATCCTTTGAAAGGATTAATTTCCTCGAGGTAGCCGTCGCGTTATTTGAATGTGGCGGTGAATATTTTCTTCGAATTCCTCTCAAAGAGTAAATAACATTTAATTAGTTTTCGGGCTCAAGAAGTCTGACCAAAAGAAATGTAAAGAGAAGCGTAGATGTCATCCTCTTTCGAACCTCTTTATTCTCTGTCGCAGTCGTCTGACCGTTCTCCATTCTTAGCAGGTTCTTTTTTGTAATCTCCAGTCTGTAATCCCACGTGTCACTATTTCCCTCCTCCTCCGTCCCTTACTTACTGTATGGCTTCTCACGTGTGTCGCTTCTTCTCCGCTCTTGTTCCTCGTGCTCACTTCATTCCTATCCTTGAAATTGTATCGCAGGTGGAAGACGCGTCTCGCCAGACTTCCTCCCTCCTTTTTTCCCTTTTTCTCTCTCTCACATTTTTCCCTCCGCTTCCTTCCCACTCCTCCCCTCGCCGACCTTCCACCTCCTCTCTCTTATCCACCTCTGTTATATCTCTATATTTTTTTCTAAGACAGATTTCTCTCTTTTCTTTTCGAAAAAATCGGCAAATTTGTGAGATTTAATTCCATTGGGGTGGATTGCGGCGGCATGCGAAGTTATAATAGACCTCGCGAAGCAAGGAAATGTTTGCGCGAGGCCGCAATCACCTTAATAGGAATTTATTTGTTTGACGAGTCCTTTACGTGCGGAAAACAATGCTTAAATTGTGTTATTGATTACATCTCAACATTACATTTCAACTGAGACTTGACCTTTTCCATTAGTTGAGTAAATTTTTCCGTGCTCAGCTTCGATTAATCATGAGATCGTTAAATAGATGCGGAAGTAAACCGTTGATTTTTTGTTTCATCTCATTAATAAATCCCTTTTATTAGTAGTAGTTAACACACTTTCATTTTTTTGTTTTTACGAAGGAAATTGGGTTATCTATATTTTCGTTTTATTTTATCCCATCTCTAATTACTAGAGATAGGGTAAAACTAATTTTCCAGTTTTTTCATATTCATTATTACTCTTATTAAACAATTGTTAATTGTGTTTTTTTAATTCCAACCTAAAAAACCTTGAGATTATATATGCTCCGTTAAATTAAAAACTTACAAACATGGATACGTGGTTTAAATTATGCTTTACATCAGAACATCATATGTTTCGAAAGAGTGGGCAAACCCCTTTTCCTCACGAAAGAATTGCATCTTTATCCTTCGTTTTCCAGAAACGGAAAGAGCGCGATGTTTCATGAGCAGAACAAAGAATAAAAAGAGAGGGAGGCGGCGAGAAAGAAGGAAAAGAAAGTTATTGTGTCTCTCACTCTGCGTTGCCTATTCCACTCCGTGGCTGATGAACGCTGAAACGCAGTTGTTCCGGGCACCCGCACCATTCCGACACCACTCCTCTCTCTTATCTCCTTCTCTCCCCATTATTACTCCGCATGCCGCATCTTCGCCACGAACGCCCAATTCACGATTCCATTAAATATATCAATTACGCCCCAAGGCCGCTAAACGGATTAGTCCGATGCAGGGAAAAACTAAAACGGGCGTTCTTTCTCCGTCATTCTTTTCTTTTGTTAAAAAATAGAGGAAAAACGCCCTTTCGCTTTCGGCTCGCCGTCGCTTCACGAGGAAAAATAACAAAGAGGTTCCGACGCAATAACATATTCTTATATATATCATCTTATTAGCATTGTTTCAAGTATGCAATTCGGATGAAAGATTCTGAGAACGAGTTTAAGAGAGAGAGAGAGATCCATTGACGCTGTTATTATTTTTTGTACGTCCGCAGATGGATGCGTTCATTAAAGTCGTCCTTCGCCCTGTTCCGGTAGATAGTTTTCTAAGGGATAAAAAAGGTCGGAGGTTGATGAGTCACCGTGAATAATTTGAGCTCGCGTCCTTGAAGCGAGGATCGAACTCGTGACTCCGAGATGCGAACCTCTTAGAGCGGTGCATCAAGTGGCTCTTCGCCTGTTTAAACGAGGCTGAAGTTTTTCTTCTGACGAGTAATCGTAGCCGCCGAATTGGTGGACACTAAGAGTGGCATCATACGTACGATTTAAAAGGATTTTGTATGCCTTCATTTTTGGATCCTTTCTTCCCAGATACGGCAGCGTCGATGAAAATGTTAATCACCTCCACCTTACTCCAAAAGTCACTCTGGTTTGTGGAACGCAATTCCTCGTCAGGGCCACTTGCTCGCACGTCGATCTACGTCAGGGGTTCCCAACTTTGGCTAGCATCAAGTTATCTTATGGAGCATCGTCATTTTTACTTCCAGTGTATTTTTATGCATTTTCATAAGGAAATTTTTTTAAATATTTGATTCCTAGCTCTCGTAATCGCCGCAGAGGAGCACCGTCAGACCGGCGAAGGGTGCAGGGGCACTCGCGAGCACCAGGTTGGTCTACGCATAAACCGGAATGGAATAATTGCAGCCAGATCAACAAAGGCTTTAACTATAGTATACGTATGGGTTAATGACTCAAACTATCGTACGCCATTGGCGGCTTACGGAATAATAATGTAAATTTTAATGTTTATGACCACTCGTTTTCCCTTTATTTTTAGCGTGTTTTATTTCGTATCGTTTTAATAGAAGAAGATTTAATTTCTAGTTTTGTTTTCTACTGTGATCTATATCCCAGGTTAAATATTCAAGTGAATTGGTTTAAAGAAAAAGTGTAAAAATATAACCTAGATGTTTATTTCTAGTTTAATTGTAGCTATAATAATTGGATGGATAGTTCGATTAAATCGTAAAATGGTTACTATGAAGTTATAGTTTGATCAGTTGATTTACATGTGTGTTTTCAAAAGCAATACCGAAGAATTGCAGTATAGTTCGACTTAGAACATCCATTACCGTATATTAAAACTCTTTAAAAGAAAACGCTTCATCAGATTAGATTCTCTCAACCTCTAGACCCATAATGAAAGGGGAATCGTGCGCGCACCTTCCATTGCTAAACCAGAGCATCCCCGCCGATAAATCCCTCTATTCTACTTCATCACGCCCGCAGCCACTAGACATGATCTACGCGAGGAGGACGTTATATCTTATAAATCCCATCGATAGGGGGCTAGAGAGCAGCAAAAAAAGAGAATTCCCTGCGAGTGGGAAACCTTAATTAAAAGGACACACTCAAATTTTAACCGTCCCATTCAATGGCGAGAGTGTGTAATTCATTGGAACGGACGTCCTAGAATGACCAGAGCATCGGCACTTTCCATTGGCGGATCCCTTCTCCCTTCCCCTTTGACCACCTGTCCGTTTCCAGCGCCTCCCTCTTTTCTCCTCCCTCTTTCCTCCTGCCCGCTCTAAACCCTCTCATTCTCTCACACATCTCTCCCGTTCCCTTTTTAAGCGCCCATATAGCGGGTCTTGCCTCGTCGCTCTACTCTTCGCATCAAGCATCTTTTTCCGGAGGGCTCTTCGTCTCCTGTATATGGTGCATGTGCCCTTAGGACGTAAAACCCGCTGCTTCCTCTCCTCCCCCTCCTATTCTCGTCTTACTCGGCTCCGCGTCGCGAACAAATGAAAAACGCCGCTTCCAACTCCCCCTCCCTTTTAAAGGCGATTGTTGCCGCCCTTAAAGACAGCCTCTCTGCTCCTTCTCTCCCGCTCGACGAGTCTCTCGTTTTATCTCTCATTCTTCCTTCCGATTCTGCTTCTGCAAAGCAACAAGAATCCCTTAAAGATGTGCACGTATCGTGCACTATGTCGCTCAACCATGGAATATTCGCTTCATTCCTCCGATTCCATTCTCTGTCTGTTCGAGGGATCTTTGGTCAGGTTATTCTCTTTTCCAAAAAAAAACTTCGGAAGTTGAGTAATGGAAGACGCTACAGAAGTTATTTAGCTTGACGAGTAAGGTGAATATTTAAATAGATAAAATTACCAATTTTATACATATTTAAATTTTATCCCGTTAATATAAATGTAACTACTTTCCATATAAACTTTCATTGTTTTTTAGTGCTTTATGGCGCGTGTATCCTTACTTTACTTTGTTGTGAAGTGAAAAAGTCTCATTCGTTTTCATTAGGAGATTCAAAATTACGATAAAATGAATAAAATTTTAGGGTAGTTCTTTTTTGCGATAGCGAAAAATATCATAGCAATATCGTGTCACATATTAACCTGAGCATATCTGTTATGTATGAAATATATGCAACGAATTATTCCTTTCTGGATATCTTGAGTTCAGAATGATTGGTTTATTAATTGTTTAAAAGTAAGTGAATGTTACAATTTTGAAATATTTCAAGCTTACATTTTACTAAGTACGAATAAATGTATGGGTCCACAGGAATAACATAATAATCTCATAGCACCAGTTTTTCTCTTTGTTGGTATTCATTAATGTCGAACTCCGTAAGCAAACAAACATAAAAAACAGGTTTTAAGGGAGTAAATGTTTTTCCCGGGTTCTTAAAAAGAGATCGCTTTAACGTTTGACAACTTTCTCTTTCACCAAAAACAACCAATACTTTACCTTTATCTTTTTGGCTACTCTAAAATAATCGAAAAAAATCGGCTTCCTTATTTAACCTGACTGAAATACGACAGTGGATAGAAAGCGAAATTATACCGCGTTCTACGTGTCGAAACTCGTAGTTCAGTGCAGAAACCGGAATTAAACTACAGAGTAAAATATGAAGAAGGGTAAAATAAAAAAAAACTCAAATATCTCGTTCTAGGCAGTAAAAAAAATCCACTTACACCCGTTTCGTTAATGAAACAGAAAATAAAGCAAAAATACACTCTTGTTAACATCCGACACCTCCATAACTCATCTTCTAAAAGGAGAGAGAAATTAATGATTCGATCCGTGAGCGGGCGCTGAAAAGAATTCCGCGCGATTTCATGGCGAGTCTGCTGAAAATCTTAATTAACAATTTCTGACCTCTTCACGTACTGCGGAGGTACGGAGCCATAAGTGAGAGAGAGAGACCATATCGCCACTGCGGGAACCGAAGGGCGTTTCGCTGGCGATCGAGGGAAAGGCTTCTGATCAACCATCCGCAGGTTCAGTCCATCCGCCCTTCTATTCTTCCCTCCGTTCTCCCACGATCTTTTTTTGCCGCCTTGTCGTCGACGGGATCATCCTCCAAACATTCTCTCTCTTCATTCTTCCCCACTTTCTTGTTCTCTTCTGCTCGCTCCCTCTTCCTTTAAGGAGCCTTCTATTCTCACGTTCTCGTCCTTTCGCCTCTTTTTCTCCTCTTGTTTCTTTCGCGTTTTTATTAGCTTCTTTTCAAGAGGGCCTCCTTCCGGAAAAACTTCTCACGCGCTCTCCCTTATCAGTCTCTCTCTCTTTCCTTCCTCCTTTCCCATAACGCTATCCTCTTTCTTGTTTAACTCTTGGCTTTTCTTTCTCTTCCTAAGGTTTCCAATTTCCGTTTCGTCGCTTCTTCTCTCTTCCCGATTGTTTGGCTGTTTTTTTAGTTTTTCTATTCTCTGTGTCAAGAATTGCTTACAGTTTATTCGACGGGACAACGAGGTTTTTGCGAGGCTGGCCGCATTAGCTATTGCGAGTTATTCGTCGGGTCACAATTTAGTTCACATCGGAAGTATCTTGAGTGTCTGCGAGAGATTCTATCGGTTAAAACAAATAATAAAATTTACGACCATATTAAACTATCATGAAATTATGTATTAATAAATTCCTCGATTCGCTTGGCAACTTGGGCAGCATAAAATGATTTTTAGACCTTGATGTGGCTCACGAGCCGTAGTTTTCCCACCCATAGTTTAGTCCCTGTATGGAATGAATGCAACGAAAACACTTAAAGAGGTTATGGAGACTGTATTCCGAGAAGTTCTTCCAAATTTCCACGACTAAAACCTATAAAGAGTCTTGTAAATATAGTCTATGTGAAATCCGGAGGTAATAAATCTGCGCATTATTCTTTTAATTTTCCATGTTTTTCGCAGCAATAACACTTTGTAATAGGTTTTGTTGCAGAATGCCATCGCAGAAAATCCTTTTTATTTAATAAAGCGATTCCGTTTGCTCCCTCCGTCGTAACTACGAGCTTTGTAGTCCTCCATAATACTCAGTTTTTTACGTGAAAAAGTTTTGAATAGGAACTTTTAGGTGATGGCCATAGAAAGTCTCATTCCGTTTTACTTGAAATGACACTTTCATACGCCACTCACGTCATCCTTTCACCGTGCGTCCTTTCCCATTTCTCCACATCTCTAGGCTTCGACATTATAGCATTCGCCCGGTGAAGCACACAAATAAAAATTGAATGATGAACAGAACCTCTCTCCGCTCGACGTGACGAAATCGTTCATTTTTTTGTTTCCATTTCTTCTGGAATAACTTTTGCATATTCCTACTTTCTCTTTTTCTCATTCGCTTCGCACGTATCCTTATCTCGTTCATAATTCTTCTTAGGATTTTCTTTTGCACCAGATCTCTTTTTATTGCAAATCTCTCTCTCTCTTGCCAGCCTTATTTCGAGCGGTCTATTATATTACGTATTATCTTCTATTTTTTCGGCCTTCGCTTTCCGCCTTTACTCTTCTATATTTTTCTTTCTTATACATATATTTTTTCATCCACTTTTACGAAAACCTATCATTCCGTATACTTCTCTGACTTGATATTCCTATGAAAATTTTCAGCTCAAATTCAATGGAAATCCAATTTTTATTTACTCGTTTGGAAAGAGTGAGTCGTCGTAAATCTTCTCGCTCACGCCCATGCATCGCTGTATCTCTTTTTATTCCTTTCTTCGTTTTCGTCTCCTCCTTTTTAATTTCATAGCCTATTCTTTTTGTTTTTTTTTTCACTATCCCAGTTAAAGTTTTTAAGCTGCTTCCCTATTACATCAATTTGTATCCCTTGTTCCGTTTATCAAATCCAGGAGTTACTACATAGGTCAATTAATCCTAAGCATTTCATCCCAAAGTTTCATTTATCCACCACCATAGTTTTCATGTACCACCATCCTTTCTTCTTCGTCTTCCATACTTACAATTGTTGCACAATATTTCGTCAGAATTCGCTTCGCCCTCCCTCTTGCAAATTAAATTTGATATGGCTCCCCCAACTCTCCTCTCACTTCTCGTTTAATTGATCAGTTTCGGGGCACCTCTGTCAGGTTAACATGAGCTGTCTGCCATCGTCTCATTTGCGCTTGTTCCTTTTTTCCATGATCTCTTTTTAATATTTGTTTTCCACTCTCTCACGTACTAATTTCCTCAAGCCTAATTGTCCATCTTTACTTTATATCTTTCTCTCTGCCTCGTCTATTCATTCAGTGCCTCTTTACTTTTTTTGGCCCACACTACCTCTCTTGTTACGTTAAATGCGATATAATTGAAAGGTTACGCCAAATCGTTAATGGGCGCGAAAAATGTTTATTTTTCCCCTATGTTTTCCTTTCTCGCCCGCGTAATTACTTTTTATCATCCGAAATGTCCAACTATATCCAATTCCGCTTTGTTTTTCATCCTCGTCGCAAGGCATTTCTACCCTTGTTTTTTAACAGGTTCTCCCCTCCCCCTTTCTCACCACGCTACAATCTCCATATTTTTGCTTATCCCCTTTCTTCTCCGATTCTTTTCTTTTCCGTCGCTCCCTCCATCGCACCTCCTCTCCCTCTTTCCTCTTTTCCTCCGTCTCCCTCCGCCCATACCTTGCTCTCTCCAGTCCTTCTCTCTCTCTCTCCCTTCCTCTTTGTCCGAATTCCTTACTTTTTTCCCTTCTTGCTAATATCGCCTCTTGTCCGCCTCGACGCGACACGCTTTCCGACCCTCCTTCAGAATCACGATCTCCTCCTGGATCCCCTTGTCCGTGATGCGGGCATTCGGTCTGCCTTGTGCGCGCAAATGTGGAGTGAGTTGAGAGATATTTCGTCGGGGAGATATTGATTTTTTGTGGCAGAGAGGAATGGAAGGGGTTAGGAGAGAGGAAGGGAGAAAAGAATGGGAGAGTTTTCAGAGGTTTGAATCTGTTGGGTGGGTGCGTAGAAAAGTCTTGGGGGTTGGTCTCCCCCTCCCTCCTTCCTCCGGATCTCGCAAAGAGAAAAAGAATGAGCTAAAGCCCTCCTCCTCATACAAGAGGAAAGACAAGGATGCCTCCGCTTCTTCGTTTACTCCTCCCACCTCCTATTACTCCGTTAAATACTTTTTCTACTCACTCGCCCCTCCTGCTATTCCTCCCTCCTCCCCCGATCCATTCTTTCCCACTCCTCCCTCCCTCCTATTCCACCTGCACCCTCCGCGGAAGCACCTGAGTCATCGAGTTGGGCGGAGAAGGGCGATCGGGAGGAGGGGAATGGGTGCGGGAGGGTGGGGAGGATAGAGTGAACGAGGATAGGAATGAGTTGCTGGAAGTAGGATTAGGAATTTGGCCTCCCTTTTTCTCTCTCCCTCCCTCCATTCTTCCATTTCAACTCGGTCGAGATTAACAGTCCCTTCTTCGTGCGCGACCTCCCCGCAAACTTCGTCTTTGGCTTCTATCGTCCTCCCTATCGGGTCCTTTGGGAAGCTTGGGAGAAGTACCGTAAGTAGTAAGTCCAATCCTCTTTCGGTTCATCGTCTCCGACTGCCCCTGTCTCTCTCTCTCTCTCTTCCCTCTTCTCCCTCTCGCCCTCTTCCATCCCACCATCCTCCTCTTCCATCCCACCGTCCTCTCCTCTTTCATCCCAGCTTGTCTCAGTCACTTTCATTACGGCCCGGTCGGCCGGTTGGGAAATACGCTAGTTCCTCCCCCACAAATAGTAATCGCCGCCGTCGTCGGATTGCGGCGAGATAGTCTCTCTGCTGATTTCCTCTTATCTCTATCGCGCTTTTGATCGTCGAGTGTATTTTTTCCCTCCATATCTACGGTAGCCTCTTGGGACTCGATTGTTTCTTGCGTTCAGCTCCCGCGTATTCCGTAAGAATGCTCGACCCCTGCCGATCGCCTTTTGTTCGCCGCCTCTTGTACTGTTTTTTCAAGAGGTCGTTGGTCGCCCTCGTCATTTTTTACTATCCTTTTGCCCTTTTCAGAGCGGGCTTGTTTTTCTTTTTAATACGAGTGCCTCGGTTTCGATGGATAAATTACGTAATTTGCTCTGATTGATAGCGAAAAAACGGTGGTTTTTACTGCGCCGATGCTTTGATGAATCTTGATGGAAATACGCTGATGAATCATGTGCCAAAACTCGTTGAAAGCTTAAAAATAATGACTCCAGGTATGGAATGATAACTTGGGTTAGATAAACATTTTCTTGAGTCGGTGAAGCTTTTTCTTATTCTGATTATATTAAATACATTACCAAACCCATATATACTGTCATTCTGACAGTAAAAAAATCAAGCAAAAAGCGATTTATTGTTATGGAGTATTAGGGATGATTTTATTATTGTTAAAATGAGGAAACTCAACTATCATTTCTTTCACTGTAATTCAGCCATTTTACTTCTGAAATATTTAATTTGATAATATATATACAACGCATCATTTCAAATCTGTATTGGATTTAATCCACACACCAAACAATTTTTTCATACAAATATTTTGATTGCATAAACTTTTCCGCTGATGTTTAGCTTTCTAAATGAGCTGTAACGAAGTTGTAATTGGCTTTGTTTCCATTTTCCCCTAGAGATGTTGTCTGTTTTCATCATTATTCCTTTCTTCGAACTTTAAGCTCGCCAAATGATCAAACCTTTATTACTGGTTCCGAACCCCCAAATTAATCTGGGAGGCAAGATGGTGCGAGATTGGACTCAATTATTTCCTCATTTATCCAAAAACGGAGACCCATAAAATTCTTCGCCATCACATTATTACCTCAGCAGCGTAAACAGCAGCTCTCTCTCTCTATCTCTCCCACTTTGGAACAAGAAGACGTAGATTCAGATCTCGAAGGAGATGGAACTTTTTTTCTTCCCGTAAAACCATTTATGGCTTTTCAACCCCTTAAAATGTTGCGTTAAATTAATGGCGGTAGCGCGAATTCTTTATTTTCCCGCACTGAATTCTTTGCGGAGGAATTCGTTAATATTTTTTCGAGCATCCCGAACTTCTTCCGCTAATGCTCCTTTCAATCTCAAATCTCTCGCTTTCTTTTCGGAGCCACGATTTTATTTTTGTTAGCGCCCTCGGGGAGCGATCCATCGAATTCCGTTCAAACTCCAGACTTAATCACGTCATCTCCGAACCTTCACCGAGCCACGTTTACTTATCTTTCCCTCCCAAATATTCGATTCCATTTTTTCCGAACTCTCGCCCGCAAACCTATCCGTAGCCGTACCCTTCTCATCCGTCAATTCTGCCTTCCTCTTTCTCTTTCTCCATCAATCCTTTCTCCGTTTTTTCCTTCCATATCGAATCCTTTTTGCCTAGCGCATTTATTTTATCCGTCAATAGATTCTATTCCCCCTTTCCCTCTCCATCACTTATGCGCCTCCCAGCCCTGCATTACTGATGATCTTCGCACCGAAGACCCTCTTTTGCTTTCACCGCTTCCCTCCTCACTTATCCTCCCATTTCCTTTTCCTTTCGATGCTACAGACGTCTTCAGCCCTTCGAAACTTCTCCCTCTTAACTCCCTTATAAAACGGGTCCGGAAGGAAACCTTTACCCACTTCTCCTCCGTCTCCTTCTATATCCCCTCTACTTCGCCCTTTTCCCCAACCATCTTTCTTCGCCCTTCCATTTCCCTCACTTCTCTCTCTGTTCCCGCTGTTTCCTTTAATTTTATTCCGACTCTTCGTCCGTTATCTTACCCCGCTATCGACTTCTAAAGAAGGAGTGTTGGAGGGGACGAAGAGAGAAAAAGGGAGGACCAAGCTTCTCTCCATGCTCTCTCTCTCTTCTCCATTCCTCCACTACTCTTTTCTCTCTTCACTACTCCTTCCTCCCTCCACTACTCCTTCCTCCCTCCACTACTCCTTCCTTCCTCCACTACTCCTTCCTCCCTCCACTACTCCTTCCTTCCTCCACTACTCCTTCCTCCCTCCACTACTCCTTCCTCCCTCCACTACTCCTCCCTCCATTACTCCTTCCTTCCTCCACTACTCCTTCCTCCCTCCACTACTCCTCCCTCCATTACTCCTCCCTCCCTCCACTACTCCTTCCTCCCTCCACTACTCCTTTCTCCCTTCACTATGCCTTCCTTTCCTCACGCTTCTTCCAAGTTTTCCTTCGAGGGAGAAAGAGAGAAAAAATTAAGGATCGGGGACTTTATGCACCTGCTTCATATCCTCCGACGGCTTCACTAATTGCTCATAATTTTGTTTCCCAATTGACTCCTTGTATCCTCGCGCCCTTTTTATCTCGCGAGTCTCGCCCCCAACTCCTGCGTGCGCAGCGGGGAAGCTTCTTACTACGCCTTCCTTCGATCCCGATCTTACTTTTTTCCTTTCTTTGGAAAAGATAAATCCTCTCGCGTTCGTTGCGACTTTCATTTCTAGTATCGGACTCTTCCCAGGTTATTTGCCCAAATGTCGTTCTCTCTCGTTTCCCTCCTTCGCTTATTTGATCTCTATCTCTCCCACTGCGACCTCTATCTCTTTCTCTCTCCTTTCCGTATCGAGAGAGTTATTTTTCAATTTTCATCCTCCCTATGGAACTCTTAAGAGGAAGACTCACTCGCCTTTAAGAAAAACTTTTCCTTACGATTTTTCCCTCCTTCCCCTCTCGTCTGGGAAACCGCATTCGAGGCACGGTTCCACTTATCGACTTTCCCCTTTTCTCGCCACTCATAGTTCCGACCTCACGCAATGGAGATGCGGTTCTCGTCCGCCTTCCGTAAATCATTAATTTTCGCCCCGTCGTGGGTCATTTCGGTCGAGTCTAGTGAGTGTTCCAGACGGAGAAACGAATCGTCTCTTAAGAGAGTTCTGAGCCAGGTTAATAAGAAAAAAAGAGGATCCATTTACGTAATCTTTAAAACGAATTACTCTCGACGTCTAGTTCTAATACGGATGCGTATCGTCGATATATATATATATATTTATTTATTTCTGCGTATTTTTTCCCGGACAGAAGCGTCGAGCGTTATTTATTTCCGGACCTTACCTGGCTTCGGGCGAGAGTCATAAATTCTTCTACAGCCCTTTACCCGAAAAAAAGCAAGCGTGTGAATATTCATGAAATCCCCTTCTCGACTCCGTATTTAACGACACTTTAATCAGGCTCACCCTTGAATACTTAAGCGGTGCTACCCTCTGGAGTGCGTATCTATTTTTTCTTTGGTGATAATAACCATGGATACGGACGGGTCTCGTATCTCACTCGTACTTTCGAATGATTATGAAAAATCTGAAGACCCGAGGCGGTACCCAAAATGCTTCGAGTTTAATTACAGCTTGCTTTTGGCATCACTTTGTTAGTGCCTTCCGTTCGCAGGTTAATTAAGTGACGTTTTGACACGTCAATTTTCTTCCTCAAAATATTTCTAGTGAAACTTTCTTTTAAAGAATTTCTGGCCATCGATCCCTTCGCCGCCTTTATGTGTTCTGGGAGGATGGTGTAATATCTCTCACTTTTAATTTATCCTGTTCCTATTTCATGTTTGGTGCTCCTTGCTCATTCAAAAAGATGTGAAGAAGTGAAAACATCCGAAAGATATGAAACTAGAATCAATTAGAGTGACGTGGTTGGTTCCTTTTAAAAAGAATCGTATCAATAAAGTCTTTTATGCCTGAGATGGCTTAAAACATTCAATAATAAAGTCACAATATAATGCGATCGTCTTGTTAGATATTCTTCAACTCCTGGAAGTTTTGTGAGGACTTACGTATCATAAGTATTTATCTGAGCAAGTGGTGGACGGATATATTCTTTAATGGGGTGAAATTGTGTTATTGCATAGCATAAAACTGTATCTGATATAACAGATAAACTCATAACTTGCAAGGAAACAACAAATCAAGGCAGATTTCTTTTGAAAATGAAATTCATGACGTGTCACGGTATTTTCGGACACTTACTTGGGACGGAACTAACAAATACGCGTTTATCGAAAACAAGAAATCTTCTGCAAAAATACTCTGCGGAATAATAATTATTAAATGCGGTTTCGAGCTCATCCATTCAACGTTTCATATTGTTTTCACTTATCCCTGCGCTCATCCATTGTAAAACTTAGCTGGAAACAACCACTCGGCCAAGGTAATGGAGGAAAAAAATGGGAAAACATTCTTCTCATTGTTTTTCGGCCCTCTTGAGTCTCAGAGGCCATATTGAAAAGTTGAATAGGAATCTTGGTAACGCCTTCAACCTGTAGGTGTCAAGGGTGGTGGTCACTAAGAGCGCATTTTATTTCCCGCAGTTCCATTGTTGCTACTCGCCTTTTACTCTCCCTTTACGGAATGCGGACCCATTGCTTCTCGACGAGGTTTTTCCCTCTTCCGAAACCACTTCCTCTCTTTGAACCTTCCATTCCTCCCTCTCTCCTCTTCCGCGTTATTTTTATTGTCGCTTCACCTGCGACGCGAAGCAGTGCGTCGGCGGCGAGATTGGTTGCCAAGATGGCGGAAGGAACCGTTTTCTACGCGATCTTCACAAAATGGAAATTTCATTTTGGTTCGAGGAGAGGAAAGCGGACGTTTTGCATTTTTTTCAAAGCGGCAGAATCTCCGCTTGTGGTTCTTTTGCGTCTCTTTCCATAAGAAGGAAGAAAAGCTTAGCATCTCCTCGGAAAGGTAGATTATTCTGTTCCTTTGATGTTTTATTTAATACGGGATTTTTCCATTTTTCACGCTCTGAGAACTCGCAAAATGATAATGTTTCGTATTCGGAAAGATGGGTCATCTTGCGTTTCTTGTTTGCGTTAAGATATCAAGAAATAGTAGAATATTGTTTGAACATTTTCGAATTATTATTTGCGCTTATGAATAAGGGATAAAAAACAACAGTATCAACAAAGAAATTTTGAATTATATTCCGTAAGAACGTACAAAAGTTACAGTAGCGATGAAAATTCTCCTCCAGTGAACTTTACGGTCTAGCATTGCTTTCAGTAGAAAATGTAATTCTCCAAAAAACGGAGTTAAATTTTGTTTTTTTTTTGCGTTATGTTTTACTTAACAAAATCCTCTCAGGGATAAATTTTCTGCCATTGTTTCCTTTGTATTTCTAATGTTGTGAGACTTTTGCCTCTCCCACTTCCCCACAGGTTATCACTCTCTCTTTCCTTATCTTCTCTATCTCATTCTCACTCTTCCGCATAAATTATTCATAGGGTAATTTGGAAGGTGTATTGTTTTTGCATAATGCCGACCAAACTTTGATAACTTGCCGCTTGGTAGCACCTCCTTTAACACGGATATCTAGCCTGCTTTTATGAGTTTGAATTGAGACATTTTCCATTTTGTTTGGGGGAAGACAAGCTGTTGTGCATGAATAATATCATACTTTATCCTTGCGCTTTCTTATTATATCTCATAACCTGCCTTGCAAGATAAAGGAGAAAACGACAAATATTCTGTATCAAAGTTTGATGTAAATGTTACTTAATTGTGGAATAGTTTATTTGCGGTTTGCACAGTTTTTGTTATAGTTTGATAATATAATATAATATGAAATGAAAACTTTTATTCGTGATTTGGGGGATTTCGAACTGTTACCTGAATGGTGTATATGTTTGGTATGCGTGCATTCCATTTTGCTCCTTCGCTAGTTTAGTTTATTAATTTATTATCAGCTGAATCTTCTGAATGGAATCAACTGTAGCTAATATGGAGAACTTTATTTTACTTATGATTATTTTTAAGCCTTGAAATGTGCTAAATTTGTTATATCGGGTGAATTTTTTTATATAAGCAAACGTTAATTCTTATTGTCCTTATTTTTTATTCTTTTGAAATATTTTATTTTTAGATACTTAAAAAATTAGAATTACTTGTGGCAGCAATGCGTTTTAGAATATTTATCATGAACTTAAAAATATATATATTTGTAAAGGATATAATTTATTTATGCCATACATGGGCTTCTTGGAATAGGTGTTGAAATGTACCTCATCACTTTCGCTCGGGCACCCAGTACTTTTTAATAGTTTTATCTCACTTTCTCTACACGACCTTAAAAGAAAATGGCATTTAGTAATTGCACCTTTATTACCGAAGTAACTCTCTCGTCTTGTTTATCTTTTTTTTGGCGAAAAACATTTCCACGAAACTGGCGACGGGCCACAACAAATACCGTGAAAGCCTGCGTTAGCATCATTTGTCACTCGGGGGCTGTAAACCACGGACCCGTTAGGATTGCCGTCGCATTTTTCACTTGCGTTTTTACGACGGTCAATATTCTTCTGCAGATGGGGGAGACACGCCCTCCTCCTCTTTCCTCGTCGCTCCCCTTATGTCTTTTGTCGCCGTGGAAAGGTGGGTTCAAGCGGCAGTTTCTGTTACCGATACCTTAGCCCATTTTCCCTGTCGTCCCCCGCCGTGAGCGCAGGATTCCTGTCAAGAATTTTCCTGGAAAAAAACGTTTCGCCATCCATTACGTTTAGAAAACGTAGGAAACCACCCGGTGTATCTCCATCCGTTTCGACAAATTGCCGGCGTATGTTCTTGTTATTTGCCTCGCACGCCTCTTATTTTACCCTTAGTCTTTTACCGTTCCCTTTGACCGCTGCACTTTTTCAACCGCGGCAAATTTTCGCGTTTTCTAGAAAGATTTTCGGAGAGAAATAGTGGAAACGGCCGATTCGAGACGTATCACGTAGGTATAGGGTAACGAGAAATCGTGAACTGGGTCACTCTCTGGATTCGTCCGGCTTGCGCCCGTTGATTTCTAAGAGGGTTGGGGTGGTTTATTATTGATTAGGGATATCGGGCTGAGGGAAATAGCTGAACATCGACTTTTGGGATGGAAACGATGAATTCCATCGAAAATGCTCGCGCCGACCTTCGATATGAGGTTGAGCTTCTTGGCTCGAGTATAGAAAGAATGCATGGGCAATTTTTTCTTCGGGTACCTAAGCATTCCGTTGTCATATCCTATCTCGATAATGGATTTACTTTTCATCTCCTGATATTAGAATAGCTGATGTGGCAAATATATACTTTGTTAGGAGAAAGGTATGTCTACATCGAAAAGGTTTATTTTGAAGCACGTAAGAACCATTAAGATATTAAAGAAGTTCTTCCTTATATTTTTATGTTGCCATGGACTGGTAACAATTTACACGCGATTGCTCTTTATTACGTCCTCACGAGCGAAGAAACGAAGATGTTAATTTTAAGGCTGATTTTACCTCAGTTTTATGCTACTTAATATATATATATATATATATATATATATATATATATATATATATATATATATATATACTAGTAGTTGGTGCTTGCATTCTGCAAGCATATCATCTCAACATAATAAAAAATTCATTTTTCATATTTCATCATTACAAATATTTTTTAATTCTAAATATTTCACCTCCGGAGCGATTTTCGTTTTTCCCTTATGCAAAAATAATAGATTAAAACAATCTAAATCTAACTTACTTCTTGCGACATATAAAAAATCGAAATCTCCAGTTACGAATTTATCATCGGGCATGAGATTTTTATATGAGCCATATCTCTGCGGTGGTTTTCTTTCTATCACTAGGAAGCAATAGCGTCGGGAAACAGTGAAACCAGCTGAAACGACATTGCTTTAAAAATATTTTGCAGAACATGTGAAATATATCCCATCGTATCAGAGGAATATCTAAAATGCCAAAGAACATTCTTGAGATGAAAAAACCCTTCCCGTCTCATTTCTCATCTCCTTTGTTCTCCTTGTTTATTTTCCCTCCTTCCGACCTTGTGTCGCATAAAAAAGGGACCGGTGGACACCATCCCTTGCTCCCCCTGTGTTTTGGAGGCTTCCTACATTCCTCCTTCGAACGACTTCCTCTTCCATCGATTCTTCCATTCGGGGGCAGTTTTTATTCCTTCTTCACCACTTTCTCTCTTTCTCATCCTCACATTTCTTACTTCACCGCTCTATGGATTTTCCTCCCGGGACCATTTTAATCAAATCACTTTTCTGAAAATTTCTGGTTCGATTCTGTAATATATATTCGCAATTCGTTATTGACACTCGGGGGAGAGTCGATTTCGCTTTCATAAAGTTTGCTTAACGGCGTAATTATAAATCTGATCTACTGATGTCTTTTCTTCAGTGGTCCAAGTGTCTACCTTTATACCCGCCTTTTCTTCTCTCAAGTTCCGTGATATTTCATTCAGAATAATGTTATTATTATTATTATAATTATTCCTGCGAGCTAGGTTGTTCATTTGCTCTGAAACTATAGTAAAGTTTAGGTTCACTCTTCTAAACAATGCGGTTCATATTGGGTTCCGAACAAAAAGTTTGAAAATATTTGCTGATGTTACCACCAAACTACATCATTTTTCTGTGATTCTTTTAAGACATTAAAAAAATACTTTTTATCCCTTAAACCCACGCTTTGCTCGTCTTCTAGATATATTTTTCATATTCATATGACTAAATACACGAGGTTAAGAATTGGTAGCGTGACGATTGTCTCATTACCTCATGGATAAATTTCGAACGAAAAATTTAGTATCCTTTGCGAAAGAAGCATTTTAGAGCGGTGGAGGATGGTCACACAATCTCTCGCTAATGGAGAGACAATAACTTTCATTCTCGTCCACTCACTTCACCCTCCGCTTCCTCCTCTTCTTTTTTGTTAACCGCTTCCTCCAAAAACCAACCAAGTGATGAGTCCGACTTTTTAAAAAGTCCATCCTCTACAGCAATCTAAACACCCCGCTCGTAGTTTTTTTTCTATTCTTTTCGATTCTTTCATCCCTTCAATCTCTCTCTCTCTCTTTACCGCCACAAAAAAATATGCGTCACAATTTTACCGGATTGCCTCCTCCGACGAGTTTTTGAGCACTTTGGGGCCCGTCTAGCCCTTTCCTCGCCTTGTCGGATTTGGTGTTCGACAATGGAGCCAATGGCCGTGTCGGAAATTGAGCCATAACATTCCTCCTTCCCACCGTGTTCGCCTCCTCGTACGTACAAACCTCTTTTCCTTTTCTGCCCTTTTTATTTCCCTTTTCTCTCCTCGCATTTCAACACACACCTTATCTTCTCCCTATCTCTCTCTTTCTCCATCCCTCTTCCCTTCTTCTTTACCTTTTTTTAAGCTTACCTCCCGCCATGTATTTACACTTGCCCGCATTCCAACTTTTTCCGCCTCCATGCCTCTTTTAGAAAGACCCCACGAGCGCCGCCACCCTTCCCCCCTCTATCGCCCCCTCGAGACTCCTTTTTTCACCCAATATTCCTTTGTTTTTCTATATCAACCGCCACTTTAACTCCTCTGGAATCCGACGCCCTATTATAACGCACCATCGTTTCTTTCTCTCCGTCCCTCATTCTCCCTTCCCTGTCTGCGTTGTCACGTTAACCTCCTGTCGGATATCTTCCTACCTTTCCCCTCACGTGTTGGAGAAAATGGGGGTTTTCTGTTTATCAGGACTCTATATGACTGCATACTGTAAATGGCAGAAATAGTCTAGGATCCCAACGATAGACCTCATTACCTCTCTCTCTCTCTTGATCTTTCACGCCGCTGCAACTACCATCTCCGCATTCTTTATGGCGGGTCGAGGAAATTAAATAGGGTTTTCGGAGGAAAATCATCTTTCTCCACTTCCTTTATTAAGGGATGGAGAGGAAGGTAGGGTGGGGAAAGAGGCTTTTTAAGAGGGAGACGAAAAAATGCCCGCGATAACCCTCATGTGCTCGCCCCTGCGCGCTCACCTGTGCCTAAGCCTTTACGCTACACTTGTTACGTCTGAGGAGGCAAAAAAGAAGATACTCACCGAATAAAAAAGAACCTAAGGGACGATATTTTTTCCTGAAGGGGGAAGTCGAGAGGACGTTCTTGGATATTTTTATTTTTTGTGGCTGGAGATGGAAGGAAAAATGTAGGAGAGATTTTTGCCTTTGGTTTATAACCGAAGGCTGTAAAAGGATTTATTCTTGTAATCCGATGAGTCCTCGTTTCTTGCGTTAAACTTGGATTGGAATTTATTGTGTAGCGTGAATAAATGTGCTCGAGTTAAGCTAATTAACTCTGAATCTAATATAGAAAAAAGTTTCCTGTGGAAAGCTTTTATATGCGCCACTCTATATAAAAATTGTTTCTTATACTTAATTCGCTTGACCTGCTTATATGATCGGTTTACGGAAAATTATCATTTTATTGTTAATTCGGGTAGGTGTAACTATTTTTATTTTTGTTCAGTTAAAATCTCGAAGATAATTTTGGATTTGGTCGGTCAAAAAGTGTTTCTTATTCATGTTTGCACTTTTAACACGATCTCAGCACTTTATCTATATCATTGGGGTGATAAGATAAATTGCGAAAACGTTGTTCGTTATCTGCACAGCATGAAACTGGTAGTGAGAAATTTTCTTTTCATATAGGTACCTGCATTCATATTTCATGTGCCATAAAAAGATACTTTGACTTGCATTTAAAATTTAAATCTGCCTTTCAAAATTGATATTGCATCGAAAATACAGATATTAATAATTAAGCAGTAAATTTCGAAGAGTTACTGTAATATATTTATATAATATTATTGATAAATTCTCGAATAATAAATGTCGTAGAATTTTGCTTGTAGATAATTTGAATATTCAAAGAAACACTTATCAAGGTAATGTATTAAAATTGTTTCATCCGACGTTACTTTGATAGACCGATATTTAGAAAGGACGTTGATAAATTCCGAATTCTTCCTACTCTCATAAATATGGTCTGAAACCTTTCTTTTTTATTTCAAATTCATCGCTAATCAAAATAATAAATATTAATAAGTCTAAATGCAATGCATCCAAACATTTAGATACCTTTCATTTTGTGGCTGCTTATTTGAATCCGTTTTTTTATTCCAAGTATATTCATTGATACTCCATTCTTTCGAGCAGTGGCATACCTGAGACGTTCTGGCCATCTCCACCGCGGATTCATATTCCTCGATATTGGGTCCCTTTTGGCCATTAGATCGCAGCCTAGCGGGAGTTGCAGGAGCGTACGATACGCCACCAACCAAAACCAATGAAAATATATGGTGGCAACATGTAAACACGTTGGATACTCTTGCGTTAGGTAGAAACTGCGTCGTGATATATTCCCGACTCGCAGGGCCGATTGCCTTCGCGGGTGCACACGCGGGGGCTGCGAAACATGGAGGGCGTCACATGTTCCACGCACCGAGGTGCATCCGTTGGCCCGTGTCTACGCGCCACGGACGTACGCATTGTTACCCCCGCAAACTGAAAAGGGGAACGAGAGCGGCGAGGGAGGAAGGAATCGAGGGAGAGGGTGAGGAACGAGAATGGGAAAGAAAGGAAAAAGTGGAGCTGCGGAGGATGATCGGGGGCAGGCGATTGTTTGCTTCCCATTCCGTGTGTTGATTGAAGGCGCTCATTATTCTTCGGTCGTTTACCGACTCTCTTTGTTTTTGTTCCCGCGACAAACGGCGGCGGGGATAATGGTAAAAAATATTTGCCATGCTTGTTTCTTTTTTTCTAGATGGGAAGATAAGTGTTTCAGAGGGGGAAGGGGGAGGCGGAAGCAATGCATTTTTTTGAACGATGGTTTAAAAGAGATGTTTACTTGCGTCGCCCGGCCTTTCCGCACCCCACCCCACCCTCTCTCTCTAAATCTACCCCTCCCCTACCGATTGCTCCGACAGAAAAGGGGTTTGAACTCTTTGCACTCGATTCTGTACCGCCGAGAGGGGTTTTTCTGGTAACCCGAGGCGTTAAACGACCCCATTGGTTCGAAAATAGCAGCTGCGTTTGATGATTTCCAAGCGGCGATTGCCTCTATTTAAAAAAAGGTTCATTTCTTTTAAACATGACTGGATTAAAACAACACTTCCTTTTTTTCAAGATTCTGAATGCCTAGGAGCTGATCGCCTCGCTATCAAGTTTCAGTGGAAAGATGGCGTGTTTGAATTACTCCGCGAATAAACTTCACGAATGCGATTATGTCCTCTATATTATGAATATTACAATATTATAAATATATAGTGAATTGAAAGCAAAGGTTTATAGGTCAGCTTATGTTTTGTTCTCATTTTTGTCGTAATAATTTACCTTAATTAATTAAAATATTCAGTGAATACGTGTGTTCTCAAAAATATTCAACTTTCATTTTTGTTGGAATAAAGCGATCTAAAGATCCTATGCAGACAGGCATAAGCTGTTATGTTGGGAATAATTTTTGAAACGAGAAAAAAGTCTGCTATGACCGGGAATCGATCCCGGGTCTTCCACTTACCGGGCGGATATTCTACCACTGAATTATCGTAGCAGATCAATTTTCTCGTTTCTTAACGCGGATGTTTTCTTGTTTGGAACGGAACTAGCCAAGCTAGTATCAAACTGCCCCAACGGATGTCCTCCAAGAGATACACCGAAGAAAACTCCTCCCTCTCAAATAGTGAGATTGCCAAGCAAGAAATGATGGAATAAAGCGATCTAAAGATCCTATGCAGACAGGCATAAGCTGTAATGTTGGGAATAATTTTTGAAACGAGAAAAAAGTCTGCTATGACCGGGAATCGAACCCGGGTCTTCCACTTGCCGGGCCTTAAGAAACGAGAAAATTTATTTGCTAGGATAGTTCAGTGGTAGAATATCCGCCCGGCAAGTGGAAGACCCGGGTTCGATTCTCGGTCATAGCAGACATTTTTCTCGTTTCAAAAATTATTCCCTTTCATTTTTGTGGAAATTATTAATTTTATGTACTTATTTCAACTTTCTCATAAAAGGAAAGTAAAGTGACATTTATAATGAGAATTTCAAAAGTAATAAGGACGAACACATGCAAACATGCCCTCGGGAGGATTCCAAACCAAGACCATAGCACTTAGAGCCAAACACGCCAGCCACCCTTCTTCCATTGTCGGAATCATATACTTGTAAGTTTATTCACGGATATAAAACTAAGAGAACTAAAAGTGAAATTTTCTAAAAATTTTACGTAGGTAGGTTTAATCTCAGTTGGACTGGAGAGAAAATATAGCTGGTTAGTGTGAGGAGGTTTTATTTGGAATGCATTAGCTTAATTTCACTGTAGAACCGGCGTAAATGAGCTCTCAATGAAAATGTCATAAAATATTCTCATCCATTAGGTACTTTAAAATAAATTGGTGTGTTTAAAATATTTTTATACTGAAATCCTTGCATTCAGTTTTTGCTTTCTTTTTTCTTAAATGCCGAAAATTAATATAATAATGTAAGGATATAGCATAAAGTTGAATGGCCAAACGCTTTATGCGGAGGTGGAATTTATAATAAAGCGAAGAAGAGCGCAAGAAAAACAATTATTAAGAAACTAATTTAAACACTGTTCTTGTCTTCCTCGCAGCAAAAAAACGCTCCCTACACAGTGGCTTACGCCGTTTATTTATCCATTATTCTTCACTAAATTCTTGTTATAAAGACTGTCCGACGAAATTACATCGAAATCCACGACTGTCCTTAAACTGCAATTTCCGTGGCAGTAAGCAGATGATGAGGAAGCAGCAGGTCCTTTGCAATGGATTTCAACTTAGTGGGAGCAAATTGCGTTGGTCACCAAGCGTGGGACCCAAACGAGTATTTTACCTCTTTCTCTCTCCTCTGCGTATCTTACAACTCTTCCCACCCCACTTTCTCCCTCTCTCCTCTAACCTCATCCCTCCTTCATCCGCCCTCTTTCTCACCTCTCTATCTCCCTCTCACTCCTTTTGCAATTCCCGTACAGCATATCCTTGAAGCGAGCGACCTTGCACTCTCACTGCTTTGCCTCGCGGTTCAGTCACCTGAACTTGTTTTCCAATCCCCTTCCCCATCCCTTTCCTCTCGCTCTGCCTTCCCCCTCCCTCTCTCCTCCTTCCATCCTTCCCGCCATCTATAGTCCCCTTTATATTCTCCTCCTCTTCCTCCCCTCTATCGCCACCCGCACCACCCATCTCCCTCCCTCTACCTCGCTTTCTTATGTTCTTCCAACTCACCTCGCCTGACGTCACCTCCACGGACTCCTCTCCACTCTACAGCATGATGTTTTTTTACCTCGGCGCGTCTTAAGATTTTGAAGGGAATGCGAGATTGCGAAAGAAATTATCGCGAGGAATCGAACGGGTTCGGAAATCATAAATGCTTTTAACGCATTAACCGCTCTTTATGTCGATCGTTGCGCAGATAATTTACGCGGCTGCTCGGAAAATGTGTCTATTAAATCTAGTTCCGTCGGTGACGTGATTTAACAGGTGAAATATTCATAAGTTTTTACGTTGTTCTTGGCCGTGCAGCCAATTGCGAGAGGTCAACGAGAAGTCTCTTGGAGATCCGTTAAATATTAATGAGGGAATTTGCACTTTTTGTTTGCATATATGAATTCAATTACGATTATTCGGGTGAATATAGAAAGCGAAGCTTCATTTTAATAATTAATGTTTTAGCGACGAGCGATTTATAATAGGTTAATTTTTCGTTGATAGAAATTAGTTTGCATTCGTTTCCACGCCGACACTTGAGGATAAAGATCACATATTTTTATTCGCGATAGGATTTTATTATGTTTAGTAAATGTTACAGTCGAAACTGATAAAAACGTAGGTTCCCATATCAGATGAAAATGTTATCCTTTAAATATTGTTAAATTATGAAATTCTTCTCATTTGTTTTCAAACCGAACCATTAGAAGAGGTTTTTCTTGCTTAACAATGCTTACGTAAGATTTTTTCTATTCATAGACTTTTTACGTTCCCTGAAAAAGCTAGTAGAATATCATCTCACCGCTCTAGATTCTTGTGCGTTTTTCTTGCTTTTAAGAGACTTATGCGAAAGTTAAGCACAATTTACTTTGATGATGAAAATTTTACCGAATATTTACCTTCTAAATATATTTTTTCCAGTCCCTTAGAAAAGTCTATATTAGCTTTCTAAACAAATGATCTGGTTTTTCATACGGATTTTAAAGAGAATTCAAAAATATTTGCTCCCACCGAAGAATCTTATTTTTTATAGAAGCCTACCGGTTCCTGGAAGCGATGAAGCGTGAGTCGCCCCAATCGTCTCGATTTCCTCTTTCTACGAGCTACCTCGATTGAAATTACGGTCTGGAGTCGAAGGAGATTCACCCAAATGGGGTGGAAATGGTGGAGGGACAGAAGGGGGGAGAGAGACCGCGGGAAAAAAACGCGAACGTCACAAACTCATGCACACTTTCTGCTTTTACTCCGCCGATACGAATCTGTATTTATTTTCCCATGGTTAACCGAACCCTCCCCCACCCTACTCCAAGCACCTCACTTTCCCCTTTTCTTATCGGGTCAGTAATTTCCTCCCGTTTCTGGAACTGCTGCGACCGTCAGATATGTAAAGAGAGAGAGAGAGCCCCCGAGGGGAGGCTATAAAAGCCACCTTCTTTTGCGTTGTGGGGACGCGGTCGCGGGGATTTTCCCATGATCCTTTGCGTGCAAGAAAAGAGCGGAAGGCGGCAACTTTTCTGTCTTTCTCTCTCTCTCTCTCCGCCTGTCTTAGGATAGGACGTGTCTTGTCATAAGCGGCGATGAGGTTTAGCGTTATTTTGCGACCGAGGCGAGAAGGAAACACACATGCAAACGCGTTGTCGAGTTGTGTTCGTTCTTTTTTGATGTAGCATTAGTGTCAGAAGGTTAGAAAAAGATACGAAGGGAGGATTGCCGAGGATCGGAGGGCAGATCGGACATGATGCGCGAGTAATGGATGTTAGGGATGACTTAGAATCCGCGACAAGGATCAGGTTCAGTGAGAGGGTATAGCGCCGAAGTGAACGTCGACACGAGATGCATGCGGCATCTGCAGGATTGATTGAGACGACATATCGGGCGATGGCATAAATTGTCTGAGAAAAGCATTTTTGACGTTCCCGGTATCTAAAGATGTATTGGCGGAAGAAGAATTTCATAAAAGAATCATCGGTAAAGGTGTACCGACATAATGATTTGCAATTTTATCATTCGTCGATGAATGAGATGTGGTTCACTAGCACTTAACCATAATTTGGTTGATTTTTTCTTTATAGAATTTAATATTTATCAAATTAAATTCTAATGACTTGTGAATTTAAATATAATGATGTTTTAGTAATATATATCTTTGTTGTTCTAAAATAAATTGATAACAATGTTTTCGCTTACTGGAAACTTGGTGGAATTTGGATGTTCTCGAAGCTATATGAATTTCAGTGCTGCAATGAATCAATTCTCGTCGGAAGAAAATATATATTTTCCTTCTCTTCACAAACTATCATTCAAAATATTGAGTCGATTTTCATTCTAATTAATAATATACTCTTTCAATGCATTTGGTAGGTATTGGTCTTATGGAAATAAATTTTAGAAAATCAATAATTAAACGAAGAAAATAATGTGCATTTTAGTACAATATTGGAAAAACGTGACAGTAAACGAAATGGAAATGCTTTAAATACTTTAATGAATCCAGAGGATGTTTAAAGAATATCTCGATGCAGTATGGGAAAATTCACAGATAAATGATATTTCCTGGAAATTACCAGAAGGTAATCGGTAATGCGTGAAAGAACACGCAGGATTCTCCGACCTCACAATTAAGTTTCAATATCGCAGTCCTCGGAGACGATTTCATCTCCATAGTTCGCACGCCGTCGAGTAACTACATTAATTTTCCTCTATACAACCAATGTATCGGGAGATTTATTATTGGATTTGATGCCAACACCGTTTATGATATTCTCGCAACAGGCTGTTTTCTTTGGAGGTACATCCCGCCTCCCAGAACCCCTCTGCAGATAATTGCAAAACTACCACGGCCCATACTTATTCCAGGATCATGCGCTTACAAAACACTCTCCTCTCAGGCCACCCCAAAAACCTTTCCCCTCGTTTGTTTTTCGCCCTTTAGAAAAATACACAATTTCCTTCTCAAAACGTCGTCACCAAAAAGGGCCGTAATTTAACGATCCACTTAACCCATGATCCGACCCTCCAAAAGGGTCAGATGAAATCTCCTTCCGCCCCCTTCCACCTCTCCCACCGAAGGGCCAACCCCCTTTGCGAACGGTTTTAGATCACCAACGGCGATGAGCTCTCGCGCCCATGGACGCAAGCCCCGAGGGTGTCAAAGCGATGCGTCTCTCGAAGCCGAAAAGAAAATTCTCCCTACTCCAAGCTATCCGAGCGACCTCTATTTCGGAACCACACGACCCCTCATTATGCGGGCTGCCCATCAAGAGCGATACGGAATCACGATGAAGGAAGGGGGAGAAATGGAAGAGGGAGGGAAGGAGAGAGATAGGAGGTGGAAGGGGTAGGGTGGGAGTGAGAGAGGGAGGGATAGAGAGTGGGGAGGAGGAGAAGTAGGTGGTGAGAACGTAAAAGAAAAATAAGGGAGGTAGAGAAGGTGGGTGGGGATGAGAAGGAAAGGTATGGTGTGTGGAGGAGAGGGAAAATGAGAAGAGGGGTAAGGGAGAGATAGATAGATAATCTTATTTATTTGGGCGAGATTGAGACTTGGCAGACTCCTTCCATTTAACCAATTGAGAGAGTGGATGGGAGTAAGAGAAAAGGAAAAAGAGGATGGTAGAAAGAGGATGGGGAAAGAGGAATGGAGGAAGAGAATTGGAGTAAGAGAATGGGAGAAAGAAGATGGGAGAAAGAGGACGGGAGAACGAGGATGGAAGAGAGAGGAGGGAAGAAAAGAGATGGGGTAAGAGAAAGGAAGTAGAAGATGGGAGAGATTGAGGTAAGAAGGGAAAGAGGATATGATGAAGATCGGAAAAGAGAGAGGGTGGGTGAGATAAAGATGATACATCTACATCTCCATATTACCCTGCAAGTCAACTTGACGGTGGATGGCAGAAGAGAAAGGGGAAGGGATAGACGGATGGAGAAACGGTGGGATATGGTGGAAGTTGAGCGCATAGGAAGCACGGAGAGAGGAGGATGTGTAAGGGTTAATGATAGAGAAGTGAAGGAATGAAAGGAGATAGTGGAAGGAGGAAACGCCAGCCGGTCAGCCAGCCAGTCAGCGAGTAAAGCAAGCCAACGAGTGCATCCTCCCCAATCACGATGAATGCACTCCAGATGCTCTTAATCTTTTGTTCGCAAACCGACCTGTTAGGCGGATAAAAACCCTTAACTCCGCTCGCGCCGTACACATGATATTTCCTCCCTCTCCCATACCCCTGTCCGTTGGTAGAGAACGGACGAAAGAGGAAGAAAATCTGAAAGAAAAATAAAAATCACAAGAAACTAAAAGGGATTACTCGAAGAGATATAGTTGGCGTCGGTATCATCGTTACGACTTGTATGTATTTTTTTACTTATAAACTCGCGTATTCGAGTCGGATTAATACCGGTTTACCTCCCCATTGGGTAGGAGAGAGGTCGAACGCACGAAAGGTAGTATTTCTGTCACTATCAGATGGAATGGAAGTGATAGAGTAAATGCGAGCGGGAGAGGAATAAAGGGAGAGTGGTGAGCCGCGAGGAAAATTAAAACAAAATAAAAACGAAATAAAAAATATTACGCTCATCTGAATCGTTAAGAGAGTACATCGGCCAAGACATTCCTTCCAAGTTGGCATCGGCGCTCTCTCTAGCCTCCTTCCTTTCATATTTATCGTTCATTTCTAGCCTTTTGAAATCTCGTTACCCTCATCCCCGTTGATAATGCTTAGAGCATATTCCTACTCCGACTCCCACTTTCTCTCCCCCTCCGTCTCACTCCTACGCCTCCTTTCTCCTTTGGAGCGATCCGTCTCCTCCTCTCCTTCCTCTCTCCTCCTCCTTTTCCTTCGAAACCACCTGTTTGAATTTCTAAGGAAAGGGCGTGGGAGAATTGGGCAGAGAGATATGAGCGCTGAGAGGCGTTATTCTCGGGGGTCTCGGGATCATTGTGATATATTGCTTTGCTCGCTTTCGACCGGAAGAATAATTGCTTCCTTTCGTCCCGCAAATTTCCTCCATCTTCCTCCTTTTTTCTAGCACTCTAAAAAAATGAAGGGGAGAGAGAAAGGAAGCGAAGGATCTGATCGATACGCAGAATTTTTTACATTGCCGGGATTGCTGGTGATGAAACTATTTCTCTCGCGGTAAAAGGGTCTGTGGAAGGATAAAGCGACGTCTCTTTTCTGTGATAAACCGTTGTTGTTCAAATAAACACGCGGCTGTTACTTCGACAAATGCTTTCAAAAAAATCTTGTTGAAAGTTGTCCGCTCTAAAATTTGCACGTTACGCTGGAATGATATCAAACGCCAAATCTTAGACGATAAATGATAATGACCGAGAAACACCTTGTACAATTCCAAAGACAATGTATTTATTCATTGCTAAGCGACCTCATTAGAAACTATGGACCCTAAGTCGTGTTGAATTATACCTCAATGGATGCTGCATAGTAAGCGTTTGTCTTCATTATGTCAGCAGGTCTGTCAATTAATTCCTGGGATTAGAACAACGGTATGAAAAGTTGAGTGTAATTGTCAGATGCCTTAATGGTAAGCTTATCTAAAGACGAGGTAGCAGTCGGAAGAAGGCTATTTTTGCCTTGATAGTTTTATACGACTCGCAGTTATTTCTTTAGTTACGGTTTAATGTTTGAGAATTGATACTGAGTGGAATGAGACGCGATTATATGCGCGCGCTCTAAAAGAACCAACCCATTACAAATCCAATTAAAATAATTTACACGCGGCCGACGCCGGCCGTTAGTTCTTTTTTTACGCGTGCTTATTTTTCAGCGCTGTTAACGTTTGTCTGTTGCGAGCTTTGACCGTGAAATTAATCCAGATGCGTGCGTCTCTGTAAACAGCAGGATTCTTTGCTCCTATTTTATGGTTCGGAATTTTAAGTAAGTATACGCAATATCATAGGAATGTATTCCTTTTCTAATGTTTAACGAGAGAATTTATGTCATTACTGTAATATCGTTTCGAATAATAACTGGAGATCGTTAGCGTTTAAACTGCCTCGTCTTGGGTGCTATTTTTCCTACTCATTTGAACCTATCGTAAAATTTCAGTTAGTTTATGAAGGCAATAATATTTGAGATAATGAAGCACTTACAGTGACTGTGTTTAAGCTTGTGCAATTGACGATCAGTCTTCTTTCTCTCCTTGAACATAATTTATCTTTGGTTTAGTTCGTCACGCAAGTATGTGGCGATGCTTTAAGTTAGGGTAGAAGTAACCTAATATCGGCAAAATAAGGCTGTTTTCATTGTTTTACTAGTCTAAATAAAACATTTGAGCACAATTAGAAATCGTTAATCTCTAATAAAAAGATATCCATAGTAATCCAGTAAACGCTTCTTAGTCGTATGTGTTTATGAGATTATTTTCTCTTTGGATAAATATCATCGATGGAAAGCGTTAGATCCTTCATTATACCACAATGAGCTTATTTTATTCGTGGGACTCTTTAAAATGCAGCAGTTTGCCATTTTCCGTTTTAATCACACCCGAGAAGGAATTTTTAAGGCAAATCACAATTAATTTCTGCAGTTCTATTTTTAAAATGATATAGTTTTCAATAACTTTCTAACCTGTAATTTGTTTGGCTGAAATTCGTTTTTATTTTGATTCTATTTATTTTCTCTTTTTAAAAAATTATTTAGACACAAAAACTCGCTAACTGAGAAAGATGGATAAATTAAAGCTCAGTTTGCCATACAGGTTGCTAATAGCTAAAATTTGTGAATATAATCCATTTTGAGAAAATGAAATCGAAATATATTTCTAAGCATTGGAGTATTCTAAGTAGAAAAAAGGAGTATCAAATTCGATCTTATCGTTTGATATTATCAAAATAACTTTGTGATAATATATACACACCAAAATTCTAGTTGAGTTGACACTGTCTCTCCAAACATAGTTTGCCCAATTATGTTCAACGACATTTCTCTCCAATAGCCATTGCAAAGTTTAACATAAGTTTCAAATTTGATTGTAGCCATATGGCAAACTCGAATAATTCTCTTTGGAACAATTCTAGTTGAGTTGGTGTAGCTTTGAAAGGCAGTTCTACACCCAAGTAGCTATTATGAACGGAAATTTCTCGTAATTGTGAGGGTTACAATAGGAAGGAAGGATGGGATGAAGGAGATTTCTCCCTGGCTTCTTTTATTTTGTCGAATCGGTATAAGCCAGGGACGTCGTCGCAGGAACATGGCTGGCGTTCTTCAAAATGCAGCGTCCTCTGGCGCTCCCTCTTTCGGAGGGCGCCACACCACTCCATCTCTTTCCTCCCCTCCTTCAATCATCACACTTCCCGACCCCTCTTTCAACCCTTGTCATCCTCGCCACTCCAAACCCATCTTCCGCGCATATCCCATTCCGCTTCTCAACCGTCTCATCCAGCAGCACCTCCATTTACGATTCCCTAGCCCAGGGGTGGGGAACCTTTTTTTCATTGGAAGGCAAAATGTTACTTAACGGAGACCTCATCAGGCCGCTCATTGCGATGCACGTGGCATACATTCACATTTATCAAAATTGAAATAATAAAGAGGAAAACACAATTTAATGGCTTTTTAATTTAACGAATACAGATTTCAATTCTTCATATTTACTAATATTTTTAAAAACTTTGAAGGCTTTAACACCATATAATGACTTTTTAATCTAATGCAAAAAATTTAAATTTTTCATATTTGCTAGTATATTAATAAACTTTAAAGAAGTTCAAACAAATTAAGGACATGTAAATAAAATGTTGCATTCAATCACATTCATCAAAATAAGAAGGCAAACACAATTTAATGACTTTTTTGTGAGTTGGTCTTCCAGATGAGTGTTTGTCATCTGTGATCTCAGATACGTCTTGATTTGAGCCATATGTGAAAATGTTGATTCACAACAATAGGTTGTGTCAAAACAAGAGAGTAAACGACGAGCATATTGACGCAGTCGTGGATATTCAACAGCATTCTTCCATATTTCAATGGGATTCTTATTACTGTCGAATAGAGGCTTCAGAATGTTATATTCTGAGAGCTCAATCAACTCCATCTGCGAATCCTCAGGTGCATTCGAGACATCAACCAGATGTGGCTGAAATGCTAACCTCAGTGTGGCATCATGTTCCTCAAAATCTTTAACTCTGTTATTGTATTCTGTAATCAAGGAGTCTAAAACACCTATATATTCATTCATATTCCAATGTTGCAAGTTTTTATTCATATCTTGTTTATCAATTACCTTTGCCAGTTCAAGAAAGTGTTCGGCTAAAACAACTGATTTGATAAGGCCAATTTTGAAAAAATTCAACTTCTTCCGAAATGACTGAATTTTCTGCAACATTTCATATATGGATTTAGTTTAACCTTGTAGAGAAGTATTCAAATGATTTTGTTTTGACATCAAATCACACAAAAATGCAACATTTCTGCAGAAATCTTTTTTCAAAATTTCACAAGGTTCATTCTGTTCTTTGAAAAAGCTCGTTACTTGTTTTCGCAAAGCTAAAAGATTTTCTAGTACTTGACCTTGTGACAACCAGCTCACTTAATGGTTTGGAAGATCTACACTAAATGTTTCATCGTCATATTGAAGCATGGTGCGAAACTGGCGATGCCGTGAAGCCTTTGCTCGAATGTAGTTCACAATACCAATAACTATACGTAATGTACCTCCCTCTATTCTCTCTCTTCTCTTCGTTTCTTATAAGTCTTTTGTTGTCCTTATATACCTCCTCCATTCCTTTCTCCCTCTCTCCATTAATTACATCGATTCCAATCCGAATCCGCTTTATGTTTCCAAGAATGGTTATTTTTCTGGGAAGAGATAATTTTTCTTTGGACAAAAAATGGTAGCGCAGATGTGTTTGGTTCTGGGTCGTTAATCAGGATGATTAAATTTTTGATTACGAGTTGGGACGCGAAGAAATTGCTTCGGGTGTTTTATTTTAACGTTTCTCTCTTGTTAGTGACATGTATTCGGATTGAATCAGTAATATTTTGTTTCAACGCATGATTTTTTAACCTCGAAGCAATTTAGTCTCTTCTGAGAGTTAGGTCATAACTGAGCTTCTTGAGTAAGATAATATTCATTCGTTTTTCAGAAAGTATTTCCACTTTATAATATTTAATTGATTAGAGAAATTGGTTGCTTTTTTATTTCAGGAGAAAAATTTAGCGATCTACATTCGTTTTCCGTACTGGAGAATGATCACAAAATAAATATATTTTGGGTTAAATATGCTTACTGCTCAGTATAAGTTTACACAATCGATAATAAATAAATATTGGAAAAAATGATTTTTCAGAATGTCAATACACGTACTACATATTTCCAGGAATCAAAGAATGTTTTGGAAAAATATCAGCGGAAAATCGTTGTACCATGAAATTAAAAAGTCTCTAAAATTGGCTTAAAAAGTCATGAAGTAAATTTCTAATTAATTACGAAAAGGATCTAAAAACTTAACTAAAGAAAATGCTATTTCGTGCAATTTTCTTATTTCTTTGCAATCTTAGTGCATCAAAGCGAGGAAAACGTAAATATTTTTTTCCGAATATCATTAATAATTTCTAATCGGGGACAAAGCTAAGATTATTTTTTCAGTAAGCAGGATTTTTTCATAAATGTAACCTAGGTTTTAAATAACAGGTAGAATTAAGTTTATTTCGGAAAAAATTAATACGCAATTGAAAGGGATGGTAAAATATTACATTTAGGTTCATATATACAAATATTTGCGTTAAGTTAACTTCTAAGTTTCTATGAAAAAGCTCTTATAAAAATCTCATAACTTCAAATGGATCCTTTCGCTGGCAAATGTAAATAAATAATTCCTCAGAAACATTCTAAAAACTTTCGTCTACTTAATCCTTTCACAATCAGCGATTCACTCGCTACCACAACCTATTCTCTGCTTGTTGGCTTGTATACAATCAAATAATTTGCGGCAGACGGCTCTCATAGAATATAGGACAGGAAGTTGGATTTTCCGATTATATAGAATGTGAGCTGTCGTCTTCAAAGTTTTATTATTGTTCACGCATTCAAATAACTTATTGCATACCTTATGCGAAGTGAAAGCTTACATTCTGTGTTGAATTTCCTCTTTGATGCAGTTAGATAGATACAGTTCTTTTAAGTGTTCGAACGTTATTTTGTAATCCACACGTTTCTAAGTGTAAAATATGTCGCAATCTTAAAATTCTTTTTTCTATTAATACTTTTATTTAAAACGATCATATCACGTCTTTGATAAAATCACGTTGTTCTTTAAAAACCCTCATTCATTTGCAATGTTTTTACGCTCATATTTCATTAATTAGTTGGAGTCATTATAGAAACGATTCTATTGGAACACGCAAAACTTTTTGAGAACCTGGCAGTTTTCTCTTTCCCCCCGATCCTCGCGTACCTCTTTCGGATAACCGTGGAACTTTCATTTTCATTAAGCGTCCTCAACCATTTTTTCATGTTCCATCGTGCTTTTGTTCGAGAGGGGGAGGGAAAAAACGCGACCCTGCCACTCACTTTCCCCCGTCCTCCCTCTCAGTCACCGCCTTTAACTACAAGCTTCCCTCTAACCCCTCACTCACTCTCCCCCTCTCTCTCCACGTTCTGCTTGCTCTACCTTGCTCTCCCCGCCCTCATTATTTCTCCGCAAAAAGAAAAGGTCGGAGAGCTAATTGCTCTCCGTGTTTTCCGTAGACAGCGAGCGCATCGCATCCCTCCCCCTCTCCTCTGCCCCTTTCCTCTCCCCCTCTCCTCTCCCCCTCTCCTCTCCCCCTCTCCTCTGCCCCTCTCCTCTGCCCCTCTCCTCTGCCCCTCTCCTCTGCCCCTCTCCTCTCCTCTCCCCCTCTCCTCTCCCCCTCTCCTCTCCCCCTCTCCTCTCCACCTCTCCTCTCCCCCTCTCCTCTCCCCCTATCCTCTCCCCTCTCCTCTCCCCCTCCTCTCCCCCTCTCCTCTGCCCCTCTCCTCTACCCATCTCCTCTCCCCTCTCCTCTCCCCTCTCCCCCTCCTCTCCCCCTCTCCTCTGCCCCTCTCCTCTCCCCCTCTCCTCTCCCCCTCTCGTCTCCCTCTCTCCTCTACCCCTCTCCTCTCCCCTCTCCCCTCCCCTCTCCTCTCCCCCTCTCCTCTCCCCCTCTCCTCTCCCCCTCTCCTCTCCCCTTCTCCCCCTCTCCTCTCCCCCTCTCCTCTACCTCTCTCCTCTCCCCCTCTCCTCTCCCCCTCTCCTCTCCCCCTCTCCTCTCCCCCTCTCCTCTCACCCTCTCCTCTCCCCCTCTCCTCTACCCCTCTCCTCCCCCCCTCTCCTCTCCACCTCTCCTCTACCCCTCTCCTCTACCCATCTCCTCTCCCCTCTCCTCTCCCCCTCTCCTCTCCCCCTCTCCTCTCCCCCTTTCCTCTCCCCCTCTCCTCCCCCCTCTCCTGACCACCACGTTCATCATCCCTCTCGCCTTAACCACCACCTCTCCATCTCCGCATTTCGAGATCTGCTCCGTGCTTCATTCGTTCCATTTCATCCCCGTTTACTTACCCAACTCCCCTCCCTACCTCCTTCTGCACCCCCTCATTCCCTCAGTCTTCCCTTTATAATACCGCTCTCCCCCATTCTTATGCTTTTTCGGTGGTTTTCATGCTCTGTGTGTCAGTTGTGAACCGAAGTCAGCTTGCAAAATTCTTTCCGCAGAAACAACGGAGGTCTCGGTGCGATCTCTGCGTCCATGAATGCAGTCGTAGAGAACGTCCTTCTCGCCTCCGAAGTCGTTTGCTTGATGACATAATTGCTATCGGAAGGATGAAGGAAAAGAAGGCGATTGTTTTCCGACTGGCAGAGTGCGTTCCCTTTAATGACTTCCTTTCAATCATGGCAGGGTTGATCTTTTCTCGGGAGTAATTTCTTTTGTTCGTTGTGAAAGCCTCTAATCCCGTGTGTTACTTAAGTTAAAAATTGAAGGAAATCGTCTGCGATGTTTTCAAAGTTCAGAGTCCACAATTTTTATGTTATTGTTCACATTTTTTCGATTGAAATAAACGTCCTCGTATGCTAATGTCGTTTACTATTTTACTTTTTTAGCTGTTATTGAGTTTTACTAAGGAAAAAACTATTCTTTTTATTTTACTTTCTTGAGATCTTTTTGTGCTGAATTGTTTGCTGTTTTAATCGACATTTCACGCATATGTACTTATCTATTAATGCCAATATTTAAAAATAGCCAAAAGCGCTAATGATGCTATTGTCAATGTTGAGTATACTTCATGTTTTCTTTTAAAAGCATCATAGCTAAAATGCGGTAGAACTCGCCTAACTCGGTCAAAATAATGCACCGGAAATTTGAAGAAAGGAATGAATTTCCTTCGAGACGATGTCCCATTTCGGGCGTATTAATTCATCCGTAACACAGGAAACACTCCAATTACAACTTGGTGAGCCGTATCATTCAATGAATGGAGTTCCTTCATTCTGGTCGACAAAAGTCTCCATTCATTCCAATTCTCCATATTGCTTCCTGTCATCTGCTTCGGAAATGCCTTCAATTATCCCTAAAACCTTGACATTCAAGCGATCAGTGGAGCTTGAACACCACATTGCTAAATACTAATGGAATTTGTAATAGAATTGAAAAAGAACTCAGTTTCACTGAGAGTTGTTGTGGTAGTCGTCTTTGTTGATATATTTAATTTTTTATGCCTGGAATATTTTACACCTGTATGAAAAACTTATGTTCTTTAAACGATGCATGACTATTAATCGACTTCACGGGTCGTACGTTTACGTTATGTTATGTTGTAATGAAAGAGAAAAAATAGTTCATTTTCTTTTTGTTTAGTTTACATTCTTGAGGAGCAAGATGAGTAAACTTGTATCTGTTTTAGATTATGTAACAAATATTAAGGCTGCTCTATCTCCTTTATTATTTATATTTAAGTAGGTAGGTAAAATCAATGTCAGGAACAACGTAGCTTGGGTCGAAAAAATATAATTGTTGAAGAGTATATCATATTTATTCTTCATATCATCATGTGGTGACAAAATTGCTTTCCTTATAACATAAATTTCAATCATATATTTTTTGTGCTGGCATTATTTTCTTTTTCAAGAAAATATGTAAATAACAATAAATATCGCGTACAATTAATGTATTATTACATTACATTATTGAATATATTTGTTCACGTAGAGAGGAGGTAGTTAGAAGAACATGTAGCTTAAAATACTAACTAATAATATATTATTATACAAGAATATTGTTTCCTCTGATGCCTGTTTACATTAATCTCATGTTGGTACATATGGCTTGGTACTAAAGAGCGAAAATTATCTATATATTTTTTTGCCCCTATTCTATGACTTTGAAATACTAAAGAACTGCCCTGGCGGTGATTTTTCTTGAAAACTGAAAGTCTTTCGTTGATTCAAGGTTAAGCATCTTAACGATAGAAACTTTTCTTGAAAGAAGAAAAAAGTCTCAAAGAAGTGGAGCAAGAAAGAGCAATTTGCGAGGGACTGGAGGAAAGACACAAAAACAAAAGAGCAATTCAAGAGAGTGAGAGAGAGAAAGAGAGATGAAAAACAGATCGATGGGTTTGTGGCCGACTAAGATGGAAAGGGAAAGGAACCGCTGATGCGTGCACACGTTTATGATTGGACCGGGACCTTATATGGCGAACCATTGACAATCTTCTGAACGTAAAATAAAACTAATACCGGGCCTCCACTCTCTCTCTCTCTCTGTCTTTAAGTACTTTCTTGTGTTCGTAATCCAGTCGATTTATCGATCGATTCTGTGCTCGAAAAATTACACGGTGGAAGTGTTTCAGGTTGGGCATTTGAAGCGGATTTGTTGACATTTTCTTTCGTCAAATTGCAATCGCTGTGCATCTGTCTAAACAAAGATTGGATATCATCTATTTAATAAAAAATAGCCCGAGGACGTCGCAGTGCATGTTCTTCGTCGTTTCAATCGGTTTTGAAAACTTGCGTCGATCGATGGAAAAAGACGTGCAGTGACCCGTAAGGATGCTCGATGCACCTGCGGTGACCTCGCGGGGCTGCGACGGGTCATCCTCGGTCCGTGGGATCACGGAGGTTGGCTTTTCTTAAGGAGACGATGTACGCTTGACAATCGTCGACTCGGCACTCGCCACCCGGCACGGCTTCGGAATCCAAGGTCAGCGAATAATGCGAAAACCTTCCTCGGCTCCGTGACTTCCTCGTCTGGGAAATTTTCTTCCATACCGTTATCGTTGTTGAAGAACAATTCATAGTCGCATTCCATCGTCCGTAAATCACTGAACATGTGAGACCGTGCTGTAAGAGATTTTACGTTAATCTGTTGGCGAAGCGTAATCGGAATATTAAGATGTTAGAAGAAGGAAATGTGATAATGCGAAATATTACGGATCCTATATAATATTTCGTTCATTTGATTTTCTCGTGACGATATCATTTAGCAGTGCAATTGTCTTTAATTTTATCTCGGAAAATATTAGTAGGTACTCTAAACTGCGTGGTATGCAGCTAAAATTTAAGGTGAACACATATAATGGAGCTGAGCTCATTTAGGAACACGACGCAAGACGAAATCGAACAGGATTCTGGTCTCAGAGATTTTTTTTACAGTTTCCTCATTCAAAATAACGTATAATTGTATTAATTAGTGAAAATCACCATCGATGGGTTCAGTATTGCGGTTTAACGGAAAATTTGCATTTAATCATCAGTTATTGGCCAATAAATTAGTACCAACCCTTCTCTAGCAGGTGAACAATAGTAATAATATAGTTCCTAATCCTGTTAATTAAGTCATTTACGTGAGTTAGGTGCCCTGGAATTACTTCCGAAACCAAATAGTTGAACATGTGTGAAAGGTGACGTAATTTTAATAATAAAAGCCTAGATGAGTTTGTTTGTGTACAACGCTGACGTCACCAATGGCACTTTTTAACGCGTTTCTAACAAACTTCCCGATTAGATGGAAGGTTGAAATTTCGCAGGAATGTTTGATTCAGATATAAAAATTAAATGAAGAAAAAATGTACGAAAAGAGACCCGGGTTCGACTACAGGGGGCGATTTCCATTTCCCATAAGATAACACGCTAAAAGCGACTTTTTAATGTCGCTTTTATTCTTTTGAAAATTAAAATTAGAAAGAATTGACATACGATGTTCGAATTTAAACTGTTTTAAGAAAATTAACGAAGTTTATTATTCTATTAGCCTTTTTACGCCTATTATAATATGATTTTCTGCTAAATTACGTAATCCTAATTGGACTGGGATTTTGTTTGGATTCTTTTGCTTATCAAAACGACTATATAAATGTAGAGTAAGAGAGAGGTCGATGTGGGGAGGGAGATAGGAAGGAAGGGATATAGAATGGAAGTTACATAGAGAGTAAGGGAGGTATATAATTAGAAAAGGACAGGAGGAAAGAGATGAAGAGGAAGACGGAGAAAAAGAGGGAGAGCTATGGATTGTCATAGGAGGGAATCAGAGATGGGGAAGGTTGGAGAAAAGAGAGGCAGAGAAAGGGAGGGAGAGAGAGGTAGGGAGAGAGAGGTAGGGAGAGAGGAAAGAAGAGAGGGGGTGGGAGAGAGAGAGAGGGAGAGAGGGGGAGGGGGAGGGAAGAGAGAGGGAGGGAGAGAGAGGGAGGGAGACAGAGGGAGGGAGAGAGGGAATGAGAGAGAGAGGGAGGGAGGGAGAGAGAGAGAAAGGGGGGAGGGAGAGAGAGAGAGAGAGGGAAGGAAAGAGAGAGAAAGGGAGGGAGGGAAATAGGGACGGCGAGAGGGAGGGAGGGAATATTATTATTTATTTATTATTATTACTTCATTTTTGACAAGGGGCTCATCATTGGAGAAAACAAGAATGAGAAATAAATTCTCCCTAATCTCTATTTTGGCAAATTTTATACCGGCTCTTACTCAACAATTACAGCTGTTATTATTCATTTTTAAGTTCCCTGTTGAATTTCAGCGGGCAATTACACTAAAAAAATTAACTAATTTTGTGATTATCCATAATAATGAGTTACGATTACTTTTTACTTACGACAGGTTTTTCAACCATATAGTAAATGACACCCGTCATATGACGGGAAATACACTACTTAAATAATAACGTAATAAATAATACATATAATGCAAATTATATATAATTCATCTGGTTGTGTAATAATGCTTTTCATAACTGTCTTCCTCAGTAAATGTCTTCATTAAGCTATCTATAGTTTCAAATAACACGGAATAAACGTTCCGCTGTAGCAAAGCTTAACACTTTGTACCAAACATTAACACAACATATTATTCATTGGATTCTCAAGGCATTGAGTTATCTAAATCCCGTATGCTATTTAACACTCGACCAAGCTATGTATGTTATTTCTTAAAGAATCGGAACTTAAAAGTTTCGTCAGTACACGAAGGGTTGGACTCGTCGCAATCCCTACACTCTTTTTCAACGGCTGTGTCATAAGTAAGAGTTGAAGATGAGTGCGTGGCGCTGGATGCCCCTTGAGTCCCACCTGCTTAACCCTTCCGACGCCCTCCTGTCGTGATCTACTTTCAGCGATTTCCTTTCCTCGCCGTAATTAAGGCCTCCTTACCTCAGGGTACTGGTCTACTCCCTCCTTTTACCGATCGCCTCGTGAACCCTCTTTCCACGCAATCCTTTTCTCTCCTCCGCTCCCTCCCCGCTCTTCCGCCCTCTTCATATCTCCCCACTCTTTACATCTCCCTCGCTCACACTCCTGAGATTCCCTGTATTTTCCCTGTACCAGAGGAATCCAGCCCCTCTTCTCCCTCCCCTTTCCCGCCCCGCCCCCACCCTCCGCCTCACGACCTCATCCTAATTGCCATCGCCATCTCTATGAATACCGCCTCGGGGCACAATGGTCTCGAAAACCAGCCCATCCTACCGCAGCTCCCTTTCTGTGCCATCCCCTGCTCCTCACCGCTACCTCCCTATCACAACCAGCTTTTCATCTCTCTCTTCACTCATCTATACAAAACCTTCGTGATATGGGCCCTATCTCGGCTCACGTCCCACAAAAACCTCGCCGTCCGTGCGAACACGGCGGTGAAGCCGCGTTTTGAGTAGATGGGTCGAAATTCGCACCGGCTTTCATACGCGTCCCGAGGTGGACGGATCCTTCGCTCGTTTCCTCATTACGCTTCAGCTAAGAGCAAATCTCTCCCTCGCTTAATCCTCGGCCCTTTTGGTCTCGCCCCATTTCAGTTGAGGGTTATTGCTTTGAACCCTGGTTGTTGAATTTATGATGTTTCGCTTTAAAGACAAAGTTATTCCTTTTCCCTGGGAATAGCTTGTTTACTTACTATAATGCTCCTCGACTAAATTAGGTCTAGCGTGAGTTTGGGAATGCGTATTTGTTCAGAAATATACGCGCCAGTTTTTCTGCGAAAACACCGCTAAGGCCAATGAAATCGAGCTTACTGGTCGTGAGCAATTAAATCGAGCTTACTGACAGAGACAAAAGTTATCAAAACGTTCAATAACCTGAACTTTAAAATGAAAAGGAAAATTTTCTACCTGTGCCACTGAGATCCGTAGATTGTTTCGATCTGAAAATAAATTTTATGTAACAGCATTTCCTATAAATCACATTCTTACATATCGAAAGATGCCTCGACGTAAATGGGCATTTTCAAGTTGGTTTAATTCTTTTCATTTAAATTGGAATTTCTTTGATAACTAAAAGCTTGTTTTATCAGAAAAACACTTCATGATTATTTTTCTCATTAATTTTGTTTTAATTTTCGAATTTTGGTATTGATACAAATTCTAACTAAATTCTTTAATGTGTATTAAATTAATGCAATTACATATTACACGGACGAGAGTAATCTCAATCATAGCTTTAAAAGTATACATAATGCTAAGGAATCATTCGAAACAAGTTTTTATGGCATTTGGAGAAACATAGCTAAAGAAGAGAAGCCAAAGTCACCATAACCGACGAAAAACGAAATTAGGAGAGAAATGCATTATATCCAGGTCCTAAATTAGCGTGATTATCCATAGGAATGTTGCCACCATAAAGTAATAAAAGCTACCCTCTTGCTCGAATGCTATGTTAAAATACCAATCTTACTTTAACGACCCTACAAATATTATTTTTTTACAGAAGGCAAGTAAATTGCCAGCGTAGAATCTCTCAATAATGCGTCGGCCAGGAAGTAATTTTCTCAATTAAAAAAACCGACAATTTTATTGAGTAGGTCGTTATAATTGTCCTTTGTTTCATTTCCGGCTCGTTTCCGAAACGTTTCGCTTCGCTTTAAAATGCCGTAAAACAGAATATGAGCACATTTTATTTCCTAGTCGCAAGCAAATCAAAGTGGATTCTTTTACTCTGCTTCACATTTATCTCGACTCATCATTCCTGCCTCCTATTCTCCTCATCCTTCTCCCTACAATCCCTCTCTCTCCCTCTAAAACATACTTACACTACTTCAATTTCCCTTCCTTCATTCATGATGGAGACTGTGCGCAGTGTACTCTTGCTTGGAAAATATAGGTTCATAAAAAATCTCGCTTTCGAGCGCCTCCGTGTTTCAAAACACTTCACCTCGTCCATTTATCTCCGTCGCGTTGCTGGGAAGGTTAAAAGAAAAGGCCTTCCATTCTTCAAACGATCATCGCCACGAGTCGTGAGTGTTGAAATGCTTCGTTTGGTAGCAGAGATTTTTCCTGCCCTCGTCCACCGCCTTTCATATCGTGGGATAATTGGCAGAGTTATTCCTCCAACTTCGTAATTTTCCTCCGTCTCTCATTTTTTAGCTAGGTTTTAAATTCATATCTAGAGATTTCAATGAGTTATATTTTATCGTTGTTCACTCTGTTCACTGCCAAGGCAGGTTCTCCCCTGAAGATGCCCACTTAGTGGGCGAAATGCGTAGGGCTTACCCTACAATTTTTGGCTGAAGGAGTTTTATACAACTGTTCTATATTTTATCGTGATAAATTCATGTTCAAAGAGGCGATACGTTTTTAAGTAAATTTATCTTTTTAGTTAGTCTTTTTATTAATATTTCGCTCAAGTTGAGCCTTGAAATGTTTATTCTTTCCAATATCATCTTTTGGCGATTCGAGAAAATTGCCGTTATTGATATTGTAAAAACGTTCTTCATTAAATACAAAGACAGCAAAATGAACTTCTCGTGTTAAGCTGTACTATAAGCGGTAAGTTTTGATGTTAATTGTGGATTGTTAGTCAGAGCAAAAAGCAAAAGGGAATAAACTACGCACCATTTTGTTTCCGTTCTTTATTTCCTCTTCTGTCCCTTTTCCTATGCAATCCAGTAAAACATTAGGTCGGTATACTTCCTTCAATTGTTTTTTTTTGTAATTCATCGCTAAATTTTTGCTTCGAATAAACTCCCCGACCGGATGAAGGGATATATCTCTTTTTTGTGCGAAATTGCACGCCGCGTATCGGATTTATCTCGGCCGAATGGAGTTTTTTTTTACTTTTTTCTGAAAATATTTACGCCAGCCTCCTCCTTCCATTTCTCTTTCTGCGTACTCCAGTGGATCTGTGACCGCAATGCATCTTTGCGTGGCGGAATACCATCCTTTCCCTCCTTCCCCTTTCCCTCCTCTCGCAATTATTAACGCCCGCCTGCTGCCCCGCACGCGATGTCTATTTTTTTATTCCCTTTTGGATTTTACCCAGAAGGCATCAAGGAGGCGGATGGACATACTTTAAAAAACACAACGAGTGGGATGGTCAAAACGCAATGATTAGAGAAAAATTGATCGGATCGAATTCGCCTGTTGTCGCGCGTTATTTTCCATGAGATTTCGAAATTGATGGTTTTGTGGTGATCTAGATAATTACCGAAAGTTTTCTTGCGTCAAGTTTAATTTATTCCACTTTAATTAATATAATTCACCGAGCAGTCATGAACTCATAATTTTCTCGGCGTTATCAAATGCAGCAAAACCCTTGTACATTATTTACTATGTATACCCAAGATTTTGTAACTCATGAGAAGGGACAAAATAGGGCTAAATTGAAAAAGAAATAAAAATCCACTCTTTTTAGAAAATTAATAAATTTTGATTGTTAAAATGCACGATGATGCGATTACATTTATTCTGTATTTCAACAAATGAATTATATTGGGGTAATTTACTGGGTGAGATTTAAATGAAGTATGCAGTAATTCGACTCATAATTAGAGTAAGCACTCGTGTTAGCCCTTCCCGAACTTTTATATTATTTTCGAACGAAAAAGAAAAAAGTCTTAGTCATGGTAAATGTGCCATAATGTTTTATTATACGAAGAAGGGAAGCAAGAACACAAAGCCGTATTTTAGGGAATCGAACATAGGAGTATTTCGCAATCGAGGATTTTTGAGCATCATGGTCATGGAAGAATAAATTAAGCATTTAAAATCTTTGCCAGATACGTGTGTAATCCAAAATGGATAACGATAACAGCGTAGCATTTGAGGAACCAAGGGAGACCATTACGATTGGATTAATGAAGGGGATCTTTATACCTGTACGATATATGTTCCAACTTTCAGAACATAGGATAACTCTGGTACCATACTTCTTTCGGTATTTGTAAACTTGTGAAATGTGATGTTTTGAGCATATAAAATATCCATAAAGAAGGTAAATGAAACTTTCCACATGTCCTAAAGCCATAACCGTATTCTGATAATACCTCTCCCATTATTTTAATTCCTTCTGCCCTTCCGTTAATGCTTAAGTAGGGTAATCCAATGGCACCGGAATACGCGGCGGAGCAATTATCTTTCCGAGCATCTGCCTCTGGGAGAATTTTTTTCCCTCTCTCCCCCTCTTTCGCGGAGCTTGTAGCGATTGAAAACGTGTCCTATCGCATAATCCCCGAAACTTTCATTAAGACCCCCACTGATGCGCATAATGACCGAAATTCATGTTTGCTGATTGCTTCTTTTCCCTTCTGGACACGGGGCGGGGGACACGAGGCCTTCCATTCGGAGAAAAGCGTAACGGACACTGTTCGAAAAATATACAAAAATGTTGCTCCTCCACTACTATATCTTTTCCGAAGGCGGTCACCTCATGCTTTTCAAATGTTTCGATTTCCGCAAAGGGCCTCATCCCGAGTCATTCTCCAACTCTCTCTCTCTCTCTCTCTCTCCTTCCCATTAAAAAATAATCCTTTCGAGATGGGGAGGCAGAAAAAAAATGATTATGCCTCCCTGCAATTTGCCTTTGGCAAGTTAGACCTCATTTGGTTGGAGGCTGAAGTGGGAGGAAGGGTGAAATGGAGGAGAAGGTAGAGGGAGGAACTGGACCGTCAGAAGACGTTGGAATGTGCGTGCTTGTGTGCCTTCCTGAGTTTTAAAGCGCGTTCAAAAGTTTTGGCCCGCAAAGATGCTCATATTGGGTCTCACCGTGTGGTATGGTGGCCCCGCTGTGCAGAGAAGACCGTGTAGGAATGTTTATTCATTGTGCGAATTCACTTAGGGAGATAGAGAGAGAGGGCAAGTACAATTTGCGAAGAGAAGGCGGCGAGGAGCGGAGGCATCCAAAGGTCAGCAGAGGAGAATGAAAATGAGTATAACTTCCCAGTAAAATAGTCTCGGGAAAGAGATCTATTGTGTCCTCAGGGGAGTTTCTTTTTACGACTTTACCTTTTACTGCTCCTTTATCGTACGTGTTTGAAAAATACCTTTTGGATGTTTTCGAGGTTTGGCCGTCATTCGGAGACCATTACCCTGGGATCTGAATATCGGGTAGGGATTCAAGAAGAGCGTTGCTGTGGGAAAGAGTAAACATATTTATGTCTCGGTCTCATGAAATTCTTTCCTCTGACGGAGTTACAACAACTGCCTTCGGTCTCTTAGTAGCATCTGATGTTGCTTTTAAAGGATGAGAAAAATCGCTCTTTGTCATACTACTAGGAATCGCCTTTGTTCGCAGCGGGGATATGATGGGAATTGATGTAATTCAACTTCACTTTCCAAAACCTGCTCTCCCATTAATCGAAACGTGATGCGTCGTAAATTGAAATTCAGATACATATAAAAAATGTGAATGTCTTTTATGGTACTTTAAATTTATCGTTATTTTCGCGTTACGCATGTTTTCTCGAGCCATACTCAATGTGTTAGCGTCCAAGTATCATGTGACATATCCTCGTGGTGAAGTCTCTTCGTTTCCACAAAAGCATTTTCTTCAGGGCTTGGAAGAGATTTTAATAGTTCAGAAGATTGATATGGAACGCAAATCAATTCTTTTCTAAGTGTCGATATTTGAAAGTGATTGTATTTTATTCGTTTCTGTTTACGTCATTATAATATACGCGTAGCAAAAATGCCTCCTTATGAATGATAATTTAATTTTACTTTCTAGAGAAAATGTCATTAAAACGAGAAACAATACTTCAGGTTAAATCGAGAGTCTCATTTATAGATTTATGTCAAATGATGTGCGTGTGTTTTTGGGCACTTCCTGCTAATAATATTTACACTGAAAATTCATAATGTCCTCCAGACCTTTTTACTTACTACCAACAGCATAGTAAGGCATTCTTATAGATGGATTGGAATTATAATCGGTTTAATTTTATAGTATCTTGTGACGGGCTAGGGTTTCTCGGAGAGGAAAGGGCACAAATGAAAGTTACGCGTAAAAACACAAACACCTTTAATCGCCTGGGGCGCACACTACACTACGTAAGCTTCCACACGAGAAGAGAGAACTGACGCGCACCCTGTTGGCTGCGCGCAAAAACAAAATAAAATGAACAGCAACGTCCGTTATCGGTCTGGTCTCGTTACATCCTCCCCCTTAGAATTGCATGTACGACCTCGAATGCAATTCTACAAGATCTGCCACTGGCGGCATCTCCTAGGTGGCTGCATCCTAGTAGGTAGCGCAGGTATGTGGGAAGCCACCGATGAAGTAGAAGGCACCGATGTCCTGGAAGGCACCGATAACGTAGAAGGCACCGATGTCCTGGAAGGGAATGATGTCCTGAAAGGCGCCGATGATGTAGAAGACACCGATGGCGTGAAAGGCACTGATGTCCGGAAAGGCACCGATGATGTAGAAGGCACCGATGACATAGAAGGCACCGATGTCCTGGAAGGGAATGATGTCCTGAAAGGCGCCGATGATGTAGAAGACACCGATGGCGTGAAAGGCACTGATGTCCGGAAAGGCACCGATGATGTAGAAGGCACCGATGACGCAAAGGCACCGATGTCCTGGAAGGGAATGATGTCCGGAAAGGCACCGATGATGTAGAAGGCACCGATGACGCAGAAGGCACCGATGTCCTGGAAGGGAACGATGTCCTGGAAGGCGCCGATGATGTAGAAGACACCGATGGCGTGGAAGGCACCGATGTCCGGAAAGGCACCGATGTCCGGAAAGGCACCGATGATGTAGAAGGCACCGATGACGCAGAAGGCACCGATGTCCTGGAAGGGAACGATGTCCTGGAAGGCGCCGATGATGTAGAAGACACCGATGACGTGGAAGGCACCGATGTCCTGGAAGCTGATTGCTGTTGCCGTGGACGGCCTCGTTTCCGCAGCGGTCGTAATAGACACGGATCAGGGGCACCATGAGTGGCGACAAAGGGAGTCAGCAGTCTGCTCGCATACTCGACGGGGCGTTGGTCTGGAAGCTCCCCCTGGAGTAGAACCGCTCCCAAAGCGTAAGCGCTTGCGTCTGTTCGGAGCACATATGGCAGGTTGCTGACGTGGACGTTGCTCACAGGTACAGATGTACCAATATCTTCTTCTCGTACAAAACCGTGGCGGCTACTGGGATCTTCCTTGAAGAACCATTCATGTCCGGGAAGATCCAGAACCATGCCAGCACTTCGGATAAAATCTATGCCAAGTAGCATCCGGCTCTCCGGATGATCCGGAATTGCGATCAAGGTCGTGAGGATTTTACGGTTGACGACAGAAATTTCCACAGAAAAACTCCTGGCTAATACTCGATGCGTTTTTCCATCAGCTAACTTCATGTCCAGGGAAGTCTCGCTGAACGGACGCCCTCGAGAAATTAATATATGATAAAGCTGTGCACCGGCTATACTTCTTTGGGAGCCAGTGTCAAGACAAGCTAGACCATCCAGTCCTAAAATCTGGACCGGGAGCATTGGTCGCGATGAACCATCATCAATAGAGAAGGTTGACTGCGTAAAATTGAAGGATGAGACAATCGTACTTTCAGTTTTCATGGGAGGCGCACAGTTAGGACAGTTGCTTCTGACGTAACCTGGGGCACCGCACCCAAAACACGTTATTTGTGGTTTTGGCGAATCAGATTTTGGGGTTTGGGGTGATGATTTTACTGATTGTACAACATCACCCTTAGTTGCCTTTGCTTTCCTGCAATCTGATTCAACGTGGCCGAAATATTTACAGTAACTACACCTCGGACGCTGTTTCTTCTCCGGTCGGTGTCTACCTTCATTACTACTGACATCCTTTGATGGTCGCACAACCTCACGCCGTGAGTGTTCAATGTCTTTTGTACGTTGCAAAAGACTCTTGAATGAGTCGAAATCGCTAGGTGAAAGTCTTTTCCTAACTTTTCTATTCATTAACCCGTATACAATATCTAATTGCGCGCGTTCTGGCAAGGTATACGGTAATTGTGACAAGAGGGCACGAATGTGGCATACAAAAATCTCGCTTGTTTCATTTTCGTGTTGCTCACGTGCAAAAATCTCTCTAAAGACGAGATGAGGCGGCAATTTGCGAGAGAACGCGTCTCGAAACGCGCACACGGCACCGTCCCAGTCCGAAATATCTCTCTTTATACCCTGCCACCATGTCGCAGCAATGCCTTCCAGAAGCATTGAGACACCACGTAATGCATTTTCTTCGCTGACATTTGCGCAATCCTTAAAGGTCAAAACCGAGTCTAAGAATGCGTCAACATCAGACGAAGCACTGCCGTTAAATCGAGAAGTACATTTAGAAAAATTGCCGCTACTTGGTGTAACAAGGACGGGGCTCGTCAATTGCCTATCAAGAACAGTCATTCTTGCCGAGTCCGTAATTTGCGCAATCAGCGCCTGAAATTGTTCGTTTGATAACGTCAAGGCTGGCGGAGATTCACTCGTCCCTTCCGTGGGTGATGATTTAGATTTAGGCATGGTAGCTATTTCTAAACTAATCCACGCAGGAAACAATATCACTCAGCGGAAATACGGAAAAATTCGCTAGGCGGCAAGGCCCAAGGTCGCAGCGCGGAAAAAGCAATATGGCCGCACAAAGTAACAACCACGTGGAAGAACGCAGTTTGGCCAAAAAAGCAATATGGCCGCGAGTAACACAATTTGGCCACGCGGAAGAACACAATGCCGCAGCGCTGAAGGACAGTTAATTGTTGCAGCGCGAAAGGACAAATATTTTCGCAGCGAGCGAATAATATGACGTGGAAATAAGAAATTTACGGACACACGTATCGCACTAAATTTCACTGTAGGTGGAAGTAGGCGAAGAAGTATCGCTTCGCGGAAGGATACATAAAACAACCACGTGGCAGGATCTATAGCACTAACACGTAGAAAATAAACAGCACACACTAATTATGGCCAAAAATACAAATTTGAAATTTACGGAAACACGTATGACACTAAATTTCACTGTAGGTGGAAGTAGGCGAAGAAGTATCGCTTCGCGGAAGGATACTTAAGAAAACCACGTGGCAGGATGTATAGCACTAACACGTAGGAAATAGACAGCACACACTAATTATGGCCAAAATACAAATTTGAAATTTGCGGACACAAGTATCGCACTTAATTTCGCTGTATATGACACTAAGTGAGGAGGTATCTATACACAACATGGAATTGGTTGCGCTGCTTCCGGAATCCGATGCTCAGATCTGATGAGTGTTTAAAACACAAATATTCCTTTGCAAACTTTTATCTGCTCCCGAGCCGCGAGTTGGGCGCCATTTGTGACGGGCTAGGGTTTCTCGGAGAGGAAAGGGCACAAATGAAAGTTACGCGTAAAAACACAAACACCTTTAATCGCCTGGGGCGCACACTACACTACGTAAGCTTCCACACGAGAAGAGAGAACTGACGCGCACCCTGTTGGCTGCGCGCAAAAACAAAATAAAATGAACAGCAACGTCCGTTATCGGTCTGGTCTCGTTACAATCTTTATTTTATTTTGGTTCAAATTGTAATAAATTATCCCCTAACACTTCCAGAGATTTGCAATGCTTTTTCTTTCTGGTGCTTCACCGTGTTGTCATTGTAGGCTGACTACATTTCTTCAGCGATATTACTGGCATCTTCAGGTCAACTTCGATATCGCTGAAAAAACGTAGCCTACAACGACAACGCGGCGGAGGATCCAAGAAATACCTGAGATCTGTATGGTTATTTTATTTTCTATGTTTTCCAAAGCGAACACTACATTATTCTTACATAGTGTGTATGCATGCATTTCTGCGTACCTGTGTCGATAGTATTTTTCCTGCATTTATTTGTTAGAATAAGTTGAATTTAACAATTCCGGTATTCGGTTTTTAAAGTGCCTATCAAATTAGAATTTGTTTTTACTTTTATAAAAAACTTGATAACTTTTTTCTTCTCGCTTACGAAACCTAACCACAATGTTCAAATTGAAAGAAAATTTGAAGGAGCCAACATTTCTAGATACTGTCTTTTATATGATTCCCTCTTTTTGCCTTTCTATATTGATAAAAAAAATCCAATTTCCGGCGCCGGTGGTCGCCGGAGAGAGAAAAAATCCTGGTTTCCGATTGCTCACGATTTCCGTGTTAGCCATTTAGTTTATTTCGTTCGTGCTCTAGGTTTTGCTCTTTTAGTGTTAGGTTTACAATAAGGTTGACGCATTCTGTGTAATACTTTCAATATTCATATAATAATATTAGATAAATATTATAACAATGCATAAATATAATATATGATATTAATGTTATTTGCGTTAATATACGGCTCTGATTAATGATTAAATTTAATTTTACTCACTTGGTTTAGAATCGGAATGACAAAATTTCTACTGATATTTCAGGAAAACTTACTAAACTTGACTGTATTGGCGTTAAATTTGTGGTATTCCATCATTATTGAAAACGAAAAAGATCAACTTTTAATAAACCACAAATTTTGGTTTAGTAAAAGTTGATCTTTGTCGTTCCTTTTGAAAAACTTACTTTTCGTTCAAGTTTTATTTTCCAAAAATAAATTTTAAAAATAAAATATATCACCCCTTATAAAAAGACACGCCGAACTTCCATTCATATTTTCTTTATGCCGTAAATCGTCGCAGTTCCCAGGATACGTGAAATTCCTCGCGGTCCCATACAACTCCCATTCTTTACCCTTTTGCTCCGAAACGATCTCAGTCAGCGTCGTCGTCAACGGCAACCTGAGCGATTGGATGACTGAGCGTCTCTTCATCCGTAGAAAAGAGAGATTTCCCAGCGACAAACTAGAATATTTGTGGTTTCGAATTGAGTGGGCAGTTATTGAAGGTTTAGGTGGCTGGTTCGAGGTGGAGGGCGGGGATGAGGAATGTAGGAAGTGGTAGGGAGGGGTTGAGAGAAAGAAGAGGGAGAAGCGATCGAGAGAATTTTCATGGGTTAGTGGTCCCTTGAGGTGTCAGCGTGAAGTGTGGGAAGGTAATTCCGTGTGAGTGTGGATGGGTGTGGGAAAGAGAGAAAGAGAGCGAGCGAGGAAATGGACGAAAACTACCTGGTGGATTGACTTGCGTGGGAGTATAGAAAGGCTAGGAACCAGCGGGTGGCGATTGTTTGAGGACAGTAGCGGTAGCGACGGTGAAAGGAATGGAGGGGAAAACTTAGAAGTTGCCATAGGAACTGAGGGAAGCTTCCAAGTGTTTGTGTTTCGGCGCTCATATATTGTTCCGTGGAAGAGAATGGAGAGCGAGAGAGAGAGAGTCGAGTTGACGACGTTTCCCCGTCTGGTTTCTAAGACCTTGCAAATAACGAAGAAATATTTCTCGCTTTTGAACGGAGAGGGAAAATATTGATTTTATTTTGTACCCTCCGAAATAGTTTCATTGTTTGATCTTCCGATCGGGTATTTCTGCGTGTTTTTTTAAGTCCACTGTAGCGTGAATGAGAATTTGTGAATATTTATCGAACTCTTCAGGGTCGCGGGGAGGGGAGCAAGTTTCCATTCATTTGACTGGCGTGAATGGATTCGGCAGGTTGAGGTGACGTAAGCTTGTCGAAGTGAAAACATTCAAGAGCATATACTCGAGTGAATTCCTGCACAAGCCTTTTATTTTTACTTTGTATTGATGAAAACTTCGAATTCAACTCAACACACTGGCGTTACATGAAATTAAAGCTTATACGTTGCTCTTTTAAATAAAATTGCTAACTTTGAGGGTTTTTCGCAATTTAAAGTCTAAATCATTCAAGCGTAAAATCTTGATATCATATTTTAAATTTTTTGACTGATTTGTTGTATAGCATATGGAGGCTTTCGACAGGATTCTTAGTTTTAGTAGAAAACAAGCGATTGCAGTTGATTGGAATGTTATGTTAATGGAACTTAAAAATAGCATTACTAAATTATTAACCCGGATGATGCATGCGACATTTTTCCTAAATAAATTGTCAGAACAAGTTTGTAAAAATCTCTTCATAGGATTTCAATGTAGTCGTGTTTTTTTCTGAATTTGGTGGTGCCTTTGTTTTAAATCGGCATCGTACATTTATCGCAGTCTATAGAATGGTTTTCTTACGGTTGAACGAAATGCCATAGCTTAGTTATTTTCGTTAAAATTTTCAAATTAAATGAGTGGTAATGGAATATGAAAATAATTATGTATTACTATAAAACAAATTGTGTATTAGATGATAGTTGACATACCTATACCATGACAGCTCCACCATTCACTGAACATGTGATTAATAATCTCTTCTATAAAATAAATTAATCCTACTGCTACGAGTAACCTAATTTATTATTCTTTGACTTAGATGTATCTCGTCAGGAACTCAACAAAATTAAAACAATGCAACATCACGATGACCACGGGCTAAAACAATGAACAACCTGGAAAAGAACTAACTTAGCACGCAGACTGTCTTCGCAACGAATTCAGGCAAAGAAAATAGATAACGAGAGCGGAAGTCGTACCGATTCCTCACCCAAATGCCTAGCCCCTTGCTAATTTTCTCCGGATCTTGCGTCGCGAAGGAATGAGAGATTCCGTCCTTTGCAACTCCATCGCGTTGAAGACGCACGAACTCCAAACTCCTCCGTATCAGGTTCACTGAATCTCAACTCCAGACGACGCGGCGTGCGGGAGTGGGCAAACCAAGTGAAAAAAACTTCCATATTACATTGTGGAGAGAGAGAGAGGAAATGAAAAGAAGTGGAGTCGGAGCGAAATTTTCTCGCGAAGAATTCTTCCTGCAGCGAGGTTTTTTATGTCTCGTATCCCATTCCTGTCCACCAACAATTCCCTCCGTCCTTGAGAGCGGCTGTGAGAGATAAAGAGAAAGAGAAACAGATGGAGAGAGAGGGGGGGAGAAAGGAGAGAGAAAGAACGAGAGACTGGAATATGCAAAGACCATCTGCCGCCTAGTATCTTCCGTTGTCTCCCTCCACGAAACCCAAGGGCGGTGGCGAGGAACGCATTTTAGTCTTTCTCTTATTTTTCTCTTCTCCTTCCTCCCATATTCCCTCCTCTCTTCTCTTGTCCGTTATAAGGGTCCGCTTTCGTTTATTTTGTGGTATCGAGTGCGGCGAGTGTATTTATGGGCGTGCATCGGCGTTTATGGTCGTGCATCGGCGTTTATGGGCGTGTGCTAGGCGTGTGTCCGCGCGCCTATCTAGCCCCTTTGCCTTTCTTAGCGTTATTGGATGGGAGATGGGGCTGGAAATATGTCGCGCGTACGAGAGCGGGAGGGTGTGCGAGGGGCGAGGAATGGCGTAGGGTGGGCTGTTGACCTCAGACGGTGGCGTCCGCATCCTTTTCCCTTCCCTTTTCGCTTCGCTCGCCCTGCCTCCTCTTCTTTCGTTCCTTCTCTTCATCTCCTTCCTCTCTTCCTTTCATCCAGCTCCGCTTCATACCCTCGCACCTCTCCCTCCCCCGTTCCTTTCCCACGTGCCTTCCTTTGGCCGCACGGGTGACTTCCAAGAGACCCATGGTGTATTATTACCTTTCACTATTATCTCTCGCGTAGACTTTTTAATCATGAGAATTCAGTCCGGCCGCGCGTTACTTTCATTTTCGTCGCACTCCACGTACGAAGATTTACCCCCCCCCCCCTCCCCCCCCACACACACACACACAAAATCGCGCGCGTGGTCTCGAACGCGAAAAAAATTCGACTCCCTCTTGTTTTTCCCTTCCGTTTTTCTCGCCGCCGCCACCGCCTCCTCTCCACGGCAGATATCTTTTGTCTTCGAGGCTTGGCGACAAAGGGAGAAGGTGAAAATTACGCAATGCGTTGCACAACGCCTCTCTTTGTGTTTCGTAGCGTTGATGTTTCGTTGTCCTTTTGTTTAGGAGCAAGAGTTAACGCTCGAGGTGAAAATGTCTCCGTTCTGCGGCGTCGGAATTACGCGACCAAATTAACAGAACCGTTACCTCGCATTCACGCGGTATTTTGTGGTGATTCGCTATGCTCAGGTTGTTTTTGCGCTTTTCTTTCGAGTATGCCGTTAGCTTGTATGTACCGTGAGTTATACGATAATCTTGTCTGCATTTAATGTAACAAATGTATTCCAGTTCTTGGACTACTAGTAAAGTAATAATGTTGAAACTAGGGACTTTTCCCCGGTTCCGGTTATATTAATCTGATCCCGTTCTCGGTTTCGGTTCTGTTAGGTTAGAAGTGCTTTTTGATACACCACGGGAAACTTTAGCTTTACAATAGCTACATATAGCGCAGGGTTGCCGCTATCGTCGCTTTTATCCGTTTTCACGGTTTTTTAACGAAAAACTGAGACATTTCCGTGATTCACGGATATTTATTTATTTACCTGAGCTGTTCGCATAAAAAGTACATGAACTACTAAGAAATTCTGAGATAATTAATATTATGTACGAATAATACGAAGTGAAAGAGACATGTTACTTCTCCTTAGTAAGACCTCTTAGGGTCTCTTAGAGTATGCGTCGAGCATATGGGATCCATACGAGAAAGGGTCAACCTGAGAGTTAGAGTGCAGCGAAAAGTAGCTAGATTCGTAAAAAATTGTTACGATAGAAATAAAAGTTTTACAGGCTTGATACAGGAATTAGGATGGGAATCACTAGCTGAGCGCCGATCACGTTCTAGGTTAAAACTACTCGATAGGTTCAGAACGCAAACATTCTCCACCGACGTCGTAGAAATAATAAGAACGCCAACTTATATTGGTAGAATGGACCATCCTCGTAAAATAAGATAGATAGCCTGTAGGACAGAAAGATACAAAGACTCGTTTTTCCCTAGAACGATAGCTGACCAGAACAGAAGTAACAATAAAACATTAGCTGTCGTATGGCGAAATACATCGTCCTAATAAATTGCTTTTCTTGGTGCTATTGCACTCCCTGCCACACACCATTGCGGTGGCTTGCAGGGAATACTGTAGATGTAGATGAACAATATACGGTTCGGTGAAACTATTTCGTGAGTACGTATGAATATAATTTGAAAGTGCGCATACTCGCCACTTATTGCGCGAAACTAAGGTGTAGAACTATACCGACAATCGAAGGAATATTTATATTTTTCCTTAACTCTCTTTTTAGTATTCGTATGAATGCATGTATGCACTGCACGTACGGCCAGTCACTGGAATCAGCAATATTGCTAAATTGATTCACTATATTTACAATTAGTCACCATGGCCTTTTTAAGGAACGTTCGAACACAAAGTCGTCACAAATTCGCTAGATTGCAGCACTGAAGGGGATTCCAATGTGACCCATGAATCACATCACGTTGCTTCCTGGCGCGCGAGATGCCCACCTAGAAATGAGACTACATAGTTGATACTAGTCCGTAGTACTGTCTGGCGTCGTAAAAATTCATATCGTATTTCACTATTATTTCTAAACGAATACTTTTACTGAGTTATTCTATCCCTCAAATAAATATAAATATGAATAAAAAATACAATTCTTCAAGGAAAAGAAATTAAAATGGTTAATAAAAGGAAAAACTGATTTCTCGGCAACATGAACTGTCCGTAGTTCTGATTTCAACATATTCAAAGGAGGCCTAAAAGATCTCAAACGCCACGAGACAACAGAAAGTCACAAGAGGAACCACTCGTTTGAAAATAGTTTTCAATTACGAGTTTTGTGATTGAAGAAAACTGACATTGTTGACGCCGAATTAAGATGGGCGAATTTTGTTTGCGGAACTACGCAGAAACTACTGGGCGGATGTTGATGAAATTTGGTATTTAAGACATAGAGCCAAAGAAACTATGAAAATTATATAAATAGTTTAAGTGACCCAGTCGGGAGTGCCAATTTAAAGATGACAAAAAATGATCTTTTCTTTATATTTCATACAATATAACTTATAATGAAAAAGCCTTTAAAGAACCTCGTAGAACTAATCAAATAGCATATATCGAAGGTGTAGCCGATTTCAAGAAAATCAAACGAGAAAGTCGTAGTTCACTTTGGACCCGTTTTTTGTTGTCAACGAAAACAATCTTCGTGGCAACTGACGTAAACAATATCTGCTGTAAATACCTAATTAATTTAGTTTTCTTTCGTGAGCACGCAACATTAAGAAAATGGATAATCTACAACGAAAAAATGAACGTATATGCGTCTATTTTTTACGCTTAGACAGCGTTCGTAAGTGAAAAGAAATGGGTAATTTACGACGAAGGAATGAACGTGAACATAAAAATTACATTACTACTATTCCAGTGAGGCAAGTTTGAAATAATTGTCGATTGATTTATTAATTACAACTGATTAGGAGATTAGTCGGTGAATCAAAAATTCGACATTTTCTTGGCATCGCTACTAGCATTTCAGTTCATAGATATTATAATAAGCCATTAATATTTATCTTTTTTTGACATGCTTGTATAAATTGTAAAGAACGCCTCTGCCTCGCATGTATGCACGCTTGATGTGTGCATCTTTCCACTCTTTGTTTTTTATTAAAATAAGGATCGGAACCGAAGAACCGGATTATAAACAGTCGGTTTCGGTTATTTCGGTTCTTGAGAGTATCTAGGAACCGAAGAACCGATCGTCTCATCCCTAGTTGAAACGTACATTAATTGGGTGGAATGTTTCTAGTTTAAGATCGAAATTTCTTATTGATATATAAATATCAGTAACTATTGTATCCTCTCACAATTTATTCTTATACTGACTTTTTAAGCAAAGCCAACCATGGCAATCATCTACACTCAAGATATCGCCTTTCGATGAAATTTAACATTAGCTTAAAAATATTTAATTGTGCTACAGAATATAAAAATAGGGGTTATTTGAGGGTTTCTGTTTTTATTCAAGTATATTAGAATTAATAGCGTATAAAATTCAGTTTAAATGATTACTGAAACTCGAATAAATTCTAGAAATATCTTCATCGTTTCGAACGGTTTTCCACAATTTCATACACGCGTATATGAACCTAACTTTGTTGACCAGTAGAGAGTAATATTTCGCCAGGGAATGTTACGTCGTTTCGGAGAAGATGAAAATATGTTACAAGTAAAGCGTTCACATGATACAGCGATGAAGATGGTTCACTGCGCCGAAAAAAAATCCGGATCCTATGTCGTGGACGATGCGTCCAGCCGCAGTCGCCCTCCTTGCAAAAGATTAGACCCTTTTGATGCGGTTGTTGGCCGTCTGCATTCTTCGAGGGCAGGGAAAAAATCTAGATGGAAGGAGAGGTCGTCTCTCTCTCTCTCTCTTACTCTCTCTCTCTCTCACTATCTCTCTCTCTCTTCCTCTTCTCTTTATCTATCTCGCTGTCTTTCTCCCTTTCTTTCTCTTTCGCTCTCTCACAAAGTCGGGTCACCTGCGAACCCTCTTAACGTTTTTTCCTCCCTTTCTCTTCCCGTTGGTCGCTTTTTTGCCGGTATTTCGTCACGTGGCACGTCCCGTGTAATGGTCCTTGCGTGCTTGTGTCAATGACTGTCCTGCACGCGAATCATCGAGCGGGTCTACTCCCTCCACCGAATTTCCCTTGACCGCCTCTCCCTCCCACATAAACCTCTCCCCCGTCGACTCTCATTCCCCCATGTTCCGAAACGCCGCATCACCGTATGAATTCGACACACGAGGAAACTCGTGAAGAAAGTGAAAACATAAAAGGTGTTGCTACCGTGAATTGATTCGAAGTTGTTGGCAGGGCATGACGGACGGTTTGTGGCAAATAGATGTGCATATGCGGTCAGGATCTTAGGTTTTCCGATTACTTTCGCACTTTTCGGCGATTTGTTACATCCAGTTTTAGGTGGGTCTAGTTTTCAACAAGTTAGCGACGCGTTCATTCGTGTGTTCGATTAACGACATTTAAAAAGATGTCGGTGAAAACTTTGATATGGGTGCGACCTACGGGCTATGGGAAATGAATATTTGAGCAGATCAAAGGCTTTTGAGATGCGGGTACGGCGGAGATTGGATAAAATTTGTTGGGCTAAGGGAAGAACAAATGAGAAGAATTTAAACACTGCATGGGAAGATAGGAGATTAATTAGAGTAATGAAGGAAAGACTGAAATAATGGTTCGGTCAAATTTTTAGAGGCAACAGTCTGTTGTACAAGTCCTGGAAGGGAGGATATCGAGAAAGAAGGAAAGAGGTAGGAAGAGAATATGAGTTAGATTATTCTAAAAGAAGGCTTTGCGTATGAAAAGCTGACTAAAAGGGCCATGGATAAGATTAGATCAGATTAGGTTAAGGAAGCCTATTTCTACTGAATGACAAAACACATTATTTTCAATTCAATGTAAAAAACGTTTCATGAAATTTTTTCATGGGTTTTAATGAGTGGAAAAAGGTGGTGCTTTTTATATTTATCAGAGAAAAACAATTTAGTACATTAATCATTCTCATATTTAAATTACTTAGAATCATCGTAGGAGTTAAAAAACTTGAAACAACGAACGCCTGAAAGAACAAAATTTTGTTTTCCTCCCAACGATTTTGAATAGGCCCCTAATCGATCAAAAAAATTAGTTTTTAATGCGAAAATTTTAAGTATTTTTCCGTGAATATCTTCCATCGTGAAGGCGATTTGAATTGTTGCCGATTTCGTGTAATTGCGTACGATTGACTTAGATAATAACTTCGCGTAGAATCAATCGTGATAATCACGAAACTTCGACGTCTTTTTGAAGTTTGAACAATACCTTGGTTGTGATAAATAATACGAAGGTCACGAAAATAAACAATTATTCAATTTTTTAGTGCCTTTCGTCTATGTTGAAAAGCACTATTATCTTCGTGATGTCCGTCCGTCCGTACGCATATATCAGGGAAGAATTGGCTTAACCGATTTCAACCAAATTTTGCACATAAAATTTTCACATAAATGCATGACCAAAATGACATATTTCGACCGAATCTACTCAGCAGGGGTGCCAAAATTTCAAAATTAAACTTTTTGATAATTATAAATTTGGTAGGAATTGGCTGAACCCGTTTCAACAAAATTTTGTTTAAAGGAGGTGTGCAGCATAAAAAAACAAAATCAAGATGTACAGCATAGATATAAAAACCAGGGCTGCCACAATACAAGTAATAAATAAATTTCTTTTTACAAATATTTGTGTTGAATTGTCCTCATCAATTTTAACCAACTTTAATATTTTTAATGTACACATACATGCAAAACCATATTAGCATATTTAGACCGAATCAGCCAAATAAGGGTGCCACAATCACAAATTAAACTCTTTCAGTAATTAAGGATTTGGAAGGAATCGGCTTAACGGATTTCAATAAAACTTTGTATATTTGATTTGTACAACATCTTAATATATAAAACAGAGTGGATGTATATTTGTATGTCCAAAACGTTTACTCCACTTCTACAAGACCTAGAAAGTTTAAATTTGGCACATTGGTAGCTTTTAACTCACATTTGACAGAAAAAATCCGAAACCCCGAGATTTTGGATTTTAAGGATCCGAGATCGGGGATCCGATTTTTCCGGAAAATCCACGTCATAGAGGAAGAACATCCAACGCCAAGATAAAAGGTACAAATGGATTCATGCCTATATATAGTCTATGAATACTTTTAAATTGAGTGAAATGATTTTTAAGGAATATTAGAACATTGTTATCTTTTTCCATTAACATTGAAAGATTTATCGCAACATAAATCAATACATCTACTTACATTTGTTCTTTTAACGAAGATGTTGTTTATTGTTTACGTTTTGGCTAATAGTATTTTACTATTACTATTTAAAGGCTTCGTTGCATCTATCCATGTGAATATTAAATAAGATGTTAATGCGTAATTATATTAATGGTAAAACTTTACAATACAATACATAAAATAGTAAATGTTAATGTAAGCATCGCTTGCGTAATTAAGGAATGGGGAACGTTTGGTAAAGTTTGGATCCTTTTTTGTGGGGGCTACGCCCCCTAACCCATGAACCAGCAATTCAAAACTTGGGGTACCCAATAGCAAAAGTAAGTAAATTTCAAAATTGATTGTATTATTTGTATTGTAATATGACATCAAAAGTGATATATCAAAAAAATAATAAATAATAAAAATCGTTTGCAACTTAAAAGAAAACTTTTCCGAGCGAAGCCGGGCATTTCTGCTAGTACCGCAATAAAATGTAAAATAATAATTCTTTTACGCGTATATCTAGAGAACTGATCCAATGGATTTTAACCAAATATGGTAAATATAATCTTCATATAAATAAAAAATAAAAACAGCATATTTCAATAGTGTTGACCAGACAGGGCTACCACAATATCAAGGTTAGAAGTTTTATGTAACTACAAATTTAGAAGGTATTGGCTGAACCGATTTCAAAGAAACCTTTGTAGGGCGAGTATAGAATGACAAATCGAAATGAATATGTTTAGGACGGATCTAAAATGTAGGGCTATCACATTATAATGAAAAAATAATTTTCTGATTTCAAACCAAATGCATTAGTATACGATTATACTACGGCGAATTTCACGATAAGCACTTCTGTACCATGGGAAACACTTGTGCATACCTACTTGTCGTTAACATCGTGTTAATGAAGTCACATATAGAGATTAAAATCGCTGTATTTTTTAAAGGCTTTAAGGAAAAATTTTGCGAATTCAGAGTAACTTTTCAATCTTTGACTAAAAACAGAAAAATTAAATTTTTATAAATTTATTTTAATGAAATCACGTTTTATAATATGCTCTTAAAAGTGAAAAATAAATAAATCACATAATTGAATATTCTATAAAATGAAAATTATTTTGGGGATATAAAAGTTGTCTAGCAAAATGTTTAACGAATAAATATTCCTAAAACTATTGTTATTTTGTGATACATTCAATAATGTAAATTTTATGTATTGTTTAATTTTTATAGCATATAAATATTTATTTAATTGATTTTTAGCGCTTTTTTTAAATATCGCATCTGTATTCGGTTCATCCGTCAGTTTGTCCGGTAAAAAAGAACTCGTACATGACACAAGTTACAGACGCCGAAATTCCAAAATATACAGTTTTTACGTTAGGGCTACAAATGCTATAAATTTTTTGAGTCTAAGATCAGCTGCTGGGGAGTAATTGGAAAATATCGCTCTTAAGTACATGCTGCTACGAATATAGACAACCGACAATGCATAGCGTCTGCGATTCTTTACTCCGATGGAATCCGCGAAAAAAGGCGCCTCATGCAATTTTGTCCGCAATTCTTCCTTCACTTGTTTTTATTAATTTTGTCATTTTTATTATTTTTGTTTATATTTTACAAATTTCATCACATGTGTATTGCAATATATTAATCTTATAAAAAGACTATTATTGGCGATAGTGTAATATCGCATGCTCTATCTCTGACGGTGTCTCCTGAGTTCTTTTTTATTTACTATGCAATGCAAAGTTATCCTCCGTCTCCAGTGGAGTATGAAAGATGCTTACATTGCGACACCTCCGTTCCAATTTTATCCTCGCCCGCAAAAGAGGGAGTAAGCGAACGCGATCCTGGTTTTTTCATCCATTCTTCCACCGTTCTCAGGTCTCCGATCGAGCTGTTTTTGTGTCCATCTATCTTTCTCTCCATCCCCTCTCTTTTTTTGGACACCCCTCTGTTGTCAGCGGAAGACTCTTCGTGAACAAACTTCCAGAGCCAAGAATTTCGACACACTTCATCCATCACCTCACTTTTCAATGTTAACGCACATAAACTCCTGAAAAGGCCCGCAGAGAACATTTTCCTCCGCTCCCGAATCCTTCGAAACACCTATTTGTCATTCCGGACCCATTTTGCCCTCCCACCTCACTTAATCCGCCTTTTTAACGGTTCTCCTCTTTCTCGCACCTCCTCTTTTACCCCTTTCCTGTCCGAACTATCTATTTCGAACGATTCCTGCATTTATGCTTCCATCCTCTTGAATGTCCCTCGTTTGGAAACTTCGAATTTCACTTTTGCCAACGCCTTAAAGTAATTCAAGGCCCACGGTCGACCGCCTCTCGCTTATTTATATTCTCTTTGCATTTTCAACGCAATCTCTCTTATCCCGCTATTGCCGTTTTCTCTCTCGTTCCTTCCTCTCCTTCGCGCCGTTAACGCGTGACCGGTTCCTTACCTCTCGCTTCGTCCCTGTCCTCTTCCTTGGGTTTTTTCCCGCGTCTTCCATTTTCCGACAACCCTTCCGACATCTCACTTTCTCCTCCTGAACAGCCTACCTCTACCCTTCCTTTTCATTCCTCCCTCTCTCTCTCCGTTCTATTTTTTCTCCCCCTTCCTTCTTCCCTCCCTCGACTCCCGCCTTCAAAACCCCTTTCATCAATCTACCGCTGTTGATCTTTTATGCAATTTTAAGCCCTCCTCTTCTCCTACTCCCCGGCCTGTTTCCGCGCTTCGACGTTCCCTGCAAGAAACTTCGACGTGAGGTCAGTCGTGAATGGAATAAAAAATGGCCTCCGCGAGAGAAATTGAAGGGCTTTGATGAAACAATCTTCCGTTTTGAATTGTCGTTTGCATAGAATTCTGTCCGAGAGTTTTTCTCACGGATCAGAGAGGTCGCGCCCAAACTAATCCTACGGGCCACATCCGACAAATTATTCCCTGTTCATTTTGGTGAATGCATATTTTTAATATCTTTAAAAATTTTTGATTGACTGAAAACAAGATTGTTCTTACATATATGAAATATTTCAGATCAGTACAACTAAGAGACTCAGCAACGATAAGCGAAGTTTATCAGTTTAGGTATACAACGTAACACAAATTTAAAAAAATAGATAATTGTAAAATAATACCAATATTTCGTCTTTTCCTTTCTATTCCCATAATGGATAAATCAAATTCAAAGCAAATCATGTAATATTGCCCTCCAACTTAACCGTTTGGTTTCCTTAAAGTTATTCTTCGACTCTACTTTCGATTGTGCTTGGCCCGCGATGAGTGCGAATCTAGGCTGTGCAGCCCTCAAGTAAAAGGTAACTCATGGTGTTCGGCTGAAAAGACTTTTGAAACTAGCTACTTCTTTGCCGTAGTAGATCAAGTTCTCCTGTCACTGACAACGCGTTTCGAACAAATGGAAGAGTACGCAGGTAATTTTGGCTTCCTATATGACTTTAAAAACTTGTAGAATTGACAGAAGACGAAATGAAAAAACAGTGTATAAATTTGGACAACATAATGAGTGATAAAGATTCACACGACATGAACAGTACAAACCTTTTCTTAGAACTGCGTGTGCTTCGACAGTTGATCCCTCAAGGAACGACAAGTCCATTTGAAATCCTGAAGTTTCTCAAGTGATTCCTTCCAAAATACAGAGATAGCGCATAGGATTTTGTTAACAATTCCGGTCACAGTGGCATCAACGGAGCGAAGTTTTTCGAAAGTTAAAATAATAAAAAATTATCTTAGGACAGCAATGTCCCAAGAGAGATTGGAGGGATTGGCTATGCTGTCTATCGAGAGAGAAATGACATCAGATTTGGATTTCAGATTACTGTATGTTTATATTTATATCCAAATTTCAGGTATCTATGCAGTTTTCAAGCGCTGTTTGCGACAGAATAATGAACATAGATCATTATGAATGAGGCGCAAATAATCAAATTATTGTTGGTTTTTCTAACGAAGTTCTTGAATTCCAGATGCGATTCCTCATTTAAAAAACACAATAATAAATATATGTATATTTAAATTATGCAATAAAATATACATATTTAAAAATATACAATGCTTTTTACAGTTATATTTTAGCGTGCGAATTATACCATCATGATTTTAAATTCTTAGGCAGCGCGACATTTTGTTTCTTTTTACGGCATATTTTCTGACTGCTCGAGCGTTTATTTTTTAATTCCATAATTATTTCATTATAGAGAAAAAGCAAATTAAAAAAATATTTTGCTTTATTATCTTTATATAATGCTTGTTTTCCGAGAAAAGCAACCATCTTCTTAATAAATTTACAATTACCGACAACTAATAATTTATGTCAATAAAACTAATTACATCTCAATTCTTATATGAAGTTTCGCGAATATCATTATAAACATTAAAAGAATCTTTTATAAAACTACCCACATTAATTTTTCAGCCTCTTCCCTAAACTTAACTATAGCTACATTTAATTAAAACAATTATGTAATAAGGAAAGTATAATTAAAAATTGAATCTGAGTGATGCGGAGATTATTTAAGCATTAAAATACAGCTATATTTAGACAACTGTGTTTTAATAATCTTTTTTCTCGTCATCAATATACGTCTAAAATCCCCTTACGAAAGATAACTCCCCATTTTTCTCCCTCATTTTATTCACTGCAAATGTTTTTTTTAACCGTGAAATCAACAGCACAAAGCGCGGCGAGAATTAATTTCGCACGAATCCAGAGTGGCAATGGGATTTATTTGAAAACGTTTCTGTTGTTCGGCCTCAGCCGCTTCGTTTTTCCAGGCATTTCTCGCAATGTGGATATGTTTTAGTGAATCAGGAGACTAATTAAGAGTTTTATTTGAGTAATTTAACCTATTTAATAATACTATTAGCCTGAAGGTTATTTTTGCTTTAACAAAACGTTTTTTATTACTTTAACTCCTCTAGCTTTCATTATATTCGTCTTTTCTGTATCCAATGCAGAAAAGGATTATTTAATTCTTTAATTGGACACATAATTGTGTACATGGTCTCGGTAACTCATAGCATTAGTAAACTAACACTCCCAGTGTAATTAGATTTATTTAACATCAAATTCAAATCTCATGAGTATTTTACAGCGAAAGAATATTATTTTTATCTATATTTACCAGATTATTCTCCTCCAGACCGTATTTTTCGGGATCTGTTTTGCACTTGCTTCGATTCGACAACGAAAATGCTTGAATAAAAGCTTAGATGCTGAGATGACTCTCGGTCTGGATTTAACTAGTTACGTGCACTTAATGCTGCTAGCGATACAAACGGTTCAGTACCCTACTAAGTGCTTCCAACGCGATACATTAGCTCTCCCTTTATGGTAGATTTGTATTTATTGACCGTGATTTCATAAAATTTTCTCACCCCACGGTCACGTTGTAGACACCCCACACGCTATTAAAAATGGCGCCGAAATTCATAATAATACGCGCTACCTACCAATATTTCAAGCCATTCAAGGATAATCTAATAATTACATCGACCTTTCCCAAAAAAAATATCACACTAAAGTGCGAAGGATTCCTTTACCCCGTGCACGCGCATACCGTGGATGTGTACAAGCCGAGACAGTTTCTGAGAAAAATTCATTCTCCGGACCTCACGCTAGCTACCTTCCACATCCCTCCCCTTCTTCCGTTAAAAATGATTAATGCCTCCAGGAGAGACCATAATTCCACACCCTCGTCCCTCTCTCCCCCTTCCCCCCCTATCCTTCCCCGCATTCCCCCTTCCTCTCTCACAAAATCTCCTTTTGTGATGGCGTAGGCGCCTTCATCATCCTTCATTACATTCCATTTCACGTTCCGGTATCATTTAGTGCGGCGCAGGATGATTTTTACCCCTTTTTACTCCGCCGTACTTAACTCACCTTCTCTCGTCGTTTCTCTTCACAAAACCTCTCCGATACGTGATTCTTTCAATTTCACCTCGGTTGAAAAATTAGTGTTCTTTCTGTTACTCTCGTTATTTATTCGCTTTTGGGCGGGAAGGATGCGACCCAACTGGGCTTCTTTGTGGGTTTTAGCGTCTTCGAGGTGGAAACAAAAACAAACTGTAGGAAAAACCCTTCGCATGATTCTGCTTAGCGTTGTCGGTGTTAGATATGTTTTCATAAGGACCACCGACAATATGAGTGAGAAAATTCACAAAAAGTGCTTCAGTACGTAAAGTGAAAAAATCACCTTTTGTCGCTTTATACTGATCAAGACTTGATGGACTACTGATCTTTTATGACTCATTTAATCAAAATAAGAGATATTTGGCGATAATTAATTTTAACTAGCAGTTGGCCATCGATAAATCGCCTGGTTGGTTAGATTAAATATTGTCTTGGTAGTTAGCCTTCTGTCACATTACCATGAAGGTCAGTGAGTGCAAGATTTATTTTCTTATACTACTGTACGCATGGAGTGCCACGTTATATCCTACAGCGTCTACTGTCCGCTAACAGAGCCACCTTAACTTCAACCACTACAACTACGTCGAGCAGAGCTTAGCCAGTCAAAAAAACTCAATATCTCGCCAACGGTTTGACCGATTTCAATTTTGTAATTTTCCTGCAAATCTGCAGATTGAGACGTTTAATTTGATGCATAATGCGTTAGGGTGGCTGTTACCTTCGCTTTAAAATTTTCATTTTTTACGCTATTAATATATAGTAGATATACATAATTCATTATCATACTTAATATTTCCCGATCATTTCAATTTTAAAATGTTTATAACGAAAACTATCAGCATGGAAACAAAATAAAAAGGAAATATATAGGTATACCTCGCAATACGCTCGGGTTGCGTTCCAAAAAACCAGAGCGTATTGAGAAACACATTTTTACATAAGAGCAATGCGTTCCTAAATGGATTGAAATCACTGGTAAGCACGACATATATGTTCCTAAAAAGGGGTCTTGTTGCGCGAAATCATGCTAAACAAATGCAAAAATCCCATTGAAAACCTTGTCAAAGATAGGAACGCTATTATTTTTTTCGCTTACGACATTTCAAACTTATAAGGGTAAAAACTCGAGCACAAATTCAATGTGTCACCACCACGATCTCGGACTGAAAACTGACTGTAGTCCGCCTACACACTACCTTGGACATAAAAAGAAACTCATCGATTACATTATTTCTCCGGTGCAATATTATGTACAGATGAAATGAATATGAAAACAATTTAAAAGTAGTTCGTATATAATGAAACAAAGTTGTTTTTCATTGGTTGCATTGAGGCCTTTTGAATAAGCAGAAAAAGGCTCTTCGTTCTCCGGGTTTTGTAAGAGCATATGTCCGAATCAAGCGAGCGTATCGAGAGGTAGAGTCATAAAGTGTAATGAGCGTAAAACCGAAGAAAGCGCACCGCGAGGTATACCTGTATTGTTTACACTTGAAACAAAATAACAAGATTGGAAAGGTGTACTCCATGTCGGAGTACACAGAGTTTCCAAGTGCGTTCTTTGAGATTTCACAATGTTCTCAATATTTTTCGCTCGGATGAGAATTTAACGAGAAGCAAGCGAGGTACGTTGTAAAATACATGTAGGTCTTCATTTAAAGTAGTCTTAATTATTGTCCGTTTTTAACCAATCGGTCAATTAATTTTAACAAAACTCCCCAATACCAAATTTCATCACAATATGACAAGCGGTTCCCGAGTTGAAACAAAGGAACATTGTAAACTACATGTAGATCTTAATGTAAAGTGGTCGTCATTGTTGTCCGATTTTCACCAAAATTGGAATCGGTCAACCGATTTTAGCAAAACTGTACAACACCAAATTTCATCAAAATACATCAAGCGGTTCCCGAGTTGAAACAAAGAAACATTGACAAATATTTGTAGGTCTTTATGTAAAGTGGTCGTCATTGTTGTCCAATTTTAACCAAAATTGGAATCGGTCGACCAATTTTAGCAAAACTCCCCAATACCAAATATCATCAAAATACGTCCAGCGGTTCCCGAGTTGAAACAAGAACATTGTAGGTCTACATGTAAAGTGGTCATAATTTTGTTCGATTTTGACCAAAATTGAAATCGGTCGATAAATTTTAGCAAAACTCCTCAATACCAAATTTCATCATAACACGACTAGCGGTTTCCGAGTTTTAACATGCGGACGGACGGAATCGACCTCCCCTATATGCGTCCACTTCGTGCAAAGAACGCATAAAAAGGAAATGTTAATGTGACATGTGCATTAAAAACAGTTTTAATTCATGGCATACTTACTATGTCCCGATAATTTCAATTTTAAAATGTTTATAGCGAAAAAATATCAGTTTGGAAGCAAAATAAAAAGGAAATATTAATGTGACATGTGCATTAAAACAGTTATAATTCATTATCTTACTATGTCCCGATTATTTCAATTTGAAAACGTTTATAACAAATTAATCTCAGTTGTCTCTTTACACAAATCTTGGTAGTAAACCTTGTTTAAAATTGAAATAAACACATTACCAAGTAACTCAGCGCTTCTACTATTGTCCGCTAAGGGCGCTACTTTATTTCCTACAGCGCCATCTTAACATCAACCATTACAGCCACGTCGAACAGAGCTTAGCCGGTCAAAAAAAACTATATCTCGCCAACAGTATGACCAATTTCAGTTTTATCATTTTCCTGCAAATCTGCAGGTTTAGACGTTTACTTTGATGCATCTCACGTTACGGTGGCTGTTACCTTTGCTTTAAAATCTTATTTTGTTACTCTATTAATATACAGATGCCGGAAAAAATAAAACTATGATCATTTACGCAATAAAAAACTGTGGAAACTGGACGTTTTTAATGGAAATAATTGACTTCCGTAAGACCGGTAATACCGAATACCGATCCCCCTTATATATAGATATACCGTAGCGAGTTTGAAAATCCTAAGTCCTCCTCACCCACCTTTCTCTTCTTCCATGTCTGAGCAATTATCGATCTCGTGCCCTCCGCTGCACCGTCGAAAAGTCGAGAAAAGATTCGAACCTTGATTATGAATAAAGGTGAAACGTCGAGTTACGCGGTGAAACGCGAAGCGTGGAGAAAACTCGAAATTGGGTTTTTCTGCGGATATGATTACTGGTCCACGAAAGGCAATCCGACTTGAAAGCGAGGGTAATAACCTCGGAGACGGCCTTGTTTTAGCCTTTCGTCATTTGTTTCTTATTTTGGTGGAAGGAGAGGTAAATGTGAGGCGTCGGGCTCACCAGCGTTTTTTCACGTTTAATAGAGTTTTGATAGGACCTATCCAATTTGTCGGTTGATATTTCCTCTGCCGCACGACCTTGGGTTATAAGTGTTTGTTTCAGTGAGTATATGAAGAGGATACAAAGGCTAATGACTCCTCCTTTTTACACAACCGTGTGAATGATCTCCGAAGCGAAGAATACATTTTTTGTCGCTTAAAACGTTGCTGGGAGAAGTGCTATAGCTGCTTTGTTGGCATTTATTTTTCATATTTACATATTCTCCATATTACGATTGCGTCACGATATTTGATGCCGATTTCCATTAATTAAAATGATCTTCATTGGTCGAATTAGTTTCTAAATTTTATCGTCGTGTTAGTGAGATATTTTGTCTTGTATTGTTTTTTTATTTTGCGGGTATAATTGTTGGGATTCGTTTTCAAAGAACTGTAAGTTATTCAGACAAATTTTAAAGTATCTAATTAAATTGAGAGATTTTCGTCGAAAGCAGGGTAATGGTGTATTTATTCTGCGCATTGAATTTTATTGCTGTAAAAAAACCACTTTCCAGTTTTTCAATACTAATGCTGTAATAATGACGACTCTTCACCGTAGTAAAGGAAGAGCTAACCTTTAAAAACCATTTCAAGAAAGAATCCGCCCATTTATTTGGGCTATAATTTCGGTTTAGGTTTCGAGGAGTCGGCGTTATTACCATTTCGTCTTTTCAGTTAAGGAAATCCGTCCGTTTTCAGGAAGATTATGAAACTCCAAGGCTCGAATGTCTCTCCGTGCGACATCAAAGGATTTTTCAGTCGTGCTTGACACGAAAACGGAAAATTGCCTTCGCCTCACTCGAACGAATGGCGCTAGGGGTCGAGCAGACCGTTAATGTTAAGCGAATCCGTTTCCTCGTGTCGCCCATTCCGTTTCCCGAGTCCACCTCGTCACATTTTTGGGACCACCCGCGGTGGACTTCCGTGAGGGAAGATGTCACTAGAGAGCTCTTGTGATTCCTTGAATTGGTAGAGAAATATTTTTCTTATTTTTGCGCCCTGTTTTCACTGCGGAAAAGCACATATCATCTAATCGGCTCGTATTTTTTTCAAATTTATTCTATAAATGTTGGTTCATATTTTTCTTTGACTTCCTTTGTAAATATCGATGTGTTATATCGCTCCTACGCAATATGTCTCTAATAGTCGTAAAAAGTTTAGTAATGTTCTTTACTAGACTATGGCATCGGTGGATCACCACAGATGGTGCCTGCTTTGCCACCGAAATGCGCATCTGGTTTTCCCAAACTTCTTGTAGCTATTGGTGAGGCACACTGTGACAATTGGGTTTTAACCAATGAGCTTGGTAAATAAATCTCCAGTAAAACGAAGGAAATTTGGATCGATATAAAACCCAACATATGCAGACACCTAAGCACCCAAGCGACGGTTAGATAAAAGATATTCGAAAAGGTAGAGATTTTTATATATCACGTTTTATACGTACCATTGAAATAATAGTCTTAATATGAAACAGGATGACCTTTTAAGATATTATATGGCCTTGTTTTCTCAATGAATGAGAAAAGTCTTCACGAGATGGAAAGTTGATTATAATATATCCGTATATTCTGGCAGGAAAGGGGGGTCTATCTCTAATAGCTTCAAACTGACAAAACATTCGTCGTAGTCCCATGGTGATTTCTCGGTGATAACAGAATTTTTGTCATCCACTTATTTTCGTTCCTTTAATCATATAATAAGGTAGTTTATGATTTATCAAATATTTACTATGTCATATTTAGTAATGTAAATTTCGTATCCTATGCGAATATCCATAATGAGACACTAGGAAAAATATTACTTTTAACGTCAGTATTAATTTTTTATCATTAACATTAACCATAAAACCTTATAAATTACTCTTCAATACGTTTTCAGCACTGAAACGTTTTTAAAACTAGTTTTTTATGTTAAATCTTCTTAGTACGTTTATGTTTTCATATATTTAAACATTATTTAGTCCATATTTAAACGAGAAATTGGTTTGCCCAATCAAGCCTCCTTGAGGTTACAAGGAAAAAAACAATTTAGTCGCCGCAAGTCTGTATTCTCAACAACTTGCCAGGTCTTCTGCAAATACATTCCTATGACCTCGGTACATACTAGCTCCGGCGGAAGTCTGACTTCGTTTGTCTTTGCGCCGTGTACATTCGCAGCTGAGGAGCTCGTTTACTAGCGACTCCTTCTCGAACCCTCGAGCATCCGATTGCCTTACGGAAGCAAAGAGCAGACAGAGGATCTACTTCTACTTGCTCTCTGCCCTCATGACTTCCTAATATAACCAGTTATACTTTCATCCTCGTCATTACACCCCGAAACTGTTTCGCCGTGGGGAAAACTCGGTCGAGGTCGGCCCTTGAATCCTTAATGTTCTCTTCGGTCCTTCCCTGCTTACTCTAGTGCTCCACGTCATTATCTCGCTTTCCTCTCTAGCCACCGGCAATCCCTCCTATTTAGCCACGCTTTTTGACTTACCTGATTTATTCCAGAGTAAGTACTTTAAATATCAAGAATTGAAAAATTAAGTACTTGTCTTAGATACCTCCAAAAGCCATAAAACAATTTTTGATGCTTAAGTGCTTATTCTGGAATTTATTTTCAGCCATAAGAGGAGCTCGATAATTCTCTGGTGAATTGCTCGATTTAGTTTAATATGTAATTATTTACAGGACTGGTTACGCTTGATTTCGTTGGCATTCGTCTCTGTTTCATCAAAAAGGTATTTTAAAACATGAATCTGCGTAATATTTTGTAATAAGAGCAAGGTCGTATAAAGTTAAACCATTGATATCTGTGGTGTGATTTCCTCTTAAACTCCACGCTCTCAAGGCAGTATCTCCCCGAAAGAGTTATTTAATTTGCCATCTGTTTCAAGAGATGAGTGGTGTATTTGCTGCTTCTTAGCCAAATTAAGCATATATAATTACACTTAAGGGTTGTCACCTTTCTATAATATTCCATAAAGTCATTAAGTGTCTGAAGTTTAAGTAAATTCATCTTAAATTAGGTCTTTATAATGAGCTCTTGTCGTACCAAATCCTTTTTTGCCCAAAATTTGACAAGAGGTCTCTCGAGCGAAACGTCATTTTTGGTTTTACAAAAATTCCACGGCTGAAATAAAAATGTGTACACCGTAGTTAACACCATTGCAATTAAATGCGGTATATCCTTGAAGATTTCTCTTTGTTATCCAACGGCACGATTAGGGTTGAATTTTTTCCGGAAATCTACGCTGTTTCGCCGATGTAATGAAGCTGCTATAGTGGTGGAACTTATGATCCCAACACGGGGTTAACATATTACGACCGTACATGGTGTCTAGGCAACGCGTTACGGATAAATGGTAATTGTCTGGGAACTCCTTAGACCTCCATCGTTACGGGATCATTCTTTTGTGCAATATCCGTGAACGAGAAGGAAAATCGCCCCCGAAGCATGTGCCATAGCACCAGAACAGTGCCAATGGCGAGGGCAGCAAAATCGATATTCCATAACTGTGAGTCGAAGGATTTTGAACGAATTCCAATGTGCGCTACGGTAGCTCGGCTCACCCGAATTACGCCAGGGATAAGATAGAAAGATCCAAGCGGCGAAAGAGGCCCAGTAGGGGAGAAAATTTGAGGGTAATTATTTACGCGGCAAACGATGCGAAATAATGTCCTTCCATTGTGGCAAGCCCTTGTTTAGAGCGTGTCATTTCGCGGTGTAAAACGTTTCCGCGGATAACAATTATCCGTCATGTCCTTTCGAACACAAAAGGGACAAAAATTTGGTAGATGGTGCTGAATCATAAAAGTTTCATGCAAATTTATCGTATACTAGAAAATCAATACATACCCATGTGTTATGGACATCAAACACGTATGTCGGAAATTCCGTCAAAAGATAGAGATAGCGTTTAGAGGTCGCTGCAGTTAGAATCGTTCTATCGAAGAAAAGTCAACGTAAAGAGTTTTACATCATAGCGTAGATTGTACATTCGCTATATGTACTCTAAAAGCAACTCGTTTTTCCAATGACGCGATGTTTTATGTAGAAAATGTGAAAAAATATCAAGTGAAAGTAGCAAAAATTTATCCTTCCTAAAAACCACGAGAAAGGAAGTTTTCTTTGGTATGATTTTAATCAACTGTGTGGCAGTTATTTGCCTGTAGAAACAAACGCAAAATGCAAGCATCAACCGAAACGGTTTCTGTTTTATGAAACGAGAAGTTTGAGTAATGTAGTCCGTCTCGTGATCTTTGCCATTTATACTACGCCTTTTCTTTCGGACGATACATCAATTGGAGGAGATGTTCTTCTGCTTTCGCCCAAAAATATACGAAACCACACGCAGCGCCCGTAGGTGGAGGGAAAAGATCAGGTCCCAAAATTCGAGAATCTCGGTCGGAGGCCATCTGCCGATCCCTGTTTCCGAACCAAATTGGCTGCCATGGACGGCTTCGCGAAATCGGAAATGATTGATCACACCGCTCGCCGCGAGCTGGTCGGCTCGCTCGAACACTTTCCCCCGTTCTCCCACCTCCCTCTTCTGCGGAACACCTCGCTCCGAAAAACCCATTTCCTTCCCTTTTCTTCCTCCATCTCTTCCTCATCACCTTATCCCAAGAGCCGAGCAATCCTAATTCCTCCGCATCTTCCGCGATAATCGAAGCCGAATCTATTTTTAGGAACGTCCCTCGCCTTCCCTTCGGGCTCTACAATTATTTGCAGAATAGGATCTTCTTCCTTAGGAAATAGGCGAGGGCGGGTATGGGACATTTCCTTTAATCTGAATCTCGCTTACGTTGTTTTTTTCTGCTTCTTAGAGAGATATGGAATTAAGGCTCATTCGGGTTGAAATTAATCAAATAACGTTCGGAAGAAATTGTAAGAGTTTGCGATGTCTATAAAGATCTATAATGATTTTCAATGAATATTTTAGCGTGGGATAAAATTCATTTTCCTAATTAATACTCGTTCCAGTGTTGAAATGTTTTTGCGAAACTAAGGTTCGGTACCGCCTTAATATGAAATTTGCTGCCTATTATCATTTCGTAATAATGAAATTTTTCGTCTGAATCTTTTATATGTAGTTTCTTATTTTAATGATGAAAATTCTTCCGTAAAATGAACATGGTAATAACTTGCCGAAATCTAAAATTTATCCACCATGAATAAATTTATTCAGTCCGGGATTTTATCGAAATGAATCATTCGCTTTTTTCTCCTAAAATAGATCAAGTTAAAGCATTAGTAAATATTTGATATTTTGATCCTTCGCTGTAGAAGAGATAAAAATCGGAAATGTTGGTTTTGAGCCAAGAGTATGTTTTTCGTCTCCACTATATATGGACCAATTAATCATTCGCTCCGATCGCTCCTGTTCATTAAAACCTGCATTAATATGGAATTATAATCTAATATTTTAATAATTTAAATGCATTGCGTATTAATATTTTGTTTAATGCCTATTGTACTGTTTTATTACAATGACGATAACAAAAAATTCTAATTTATTGAACATACATAATTATTAAGATTAATATGATTGAATCTCAGACTTTTATGGATCTGAATATGTACTTCTCAGTTAATTAAAATCAAACAGAGAGATGTGTTAAAAAATAATTTTCCATAGCAACATATTTTATGAGTGTTTTATTTAACTTAAGGAAATCTAGATTAATGCGGATATTTCAACGCTAACATTTACTCGCTATCGTTATATAGACTGCGTAATATCTCAAGATGCTTATCGTCGAACCAAACTGGCCGCTTAGATCGGCGATCACATTAGAACGGTTCATCACGGTAAATCTCTCAGCCTTCCTATAAATTTAGCTTCCGTCTTGATTTCCCTCCGGGATCCTGAGCTTGAGAAGAAGGATCCGCCCCTTTTGCAAATCTCCGATCAAAGTCAATCCTCCATCGCATCATTTATGGCCAAATACCTATACGACTTCCATTAAAAAAATATACATTTTCTTTCGCCACTCCTTTTTTCCTCAATCTTTATTTTCAGTTCGAAGGAAATCTACACGTTCTCCCTTCCCCTCATTCCCTTCTCCCTCTATTACAGTAATGCGAACATAATGCCGGCGCTGGACCGGCCCCATTCTTTCCCTCTCAATTTTTTCTTCGCCTCTCCATCAGATAGACGTCCAAAACTACCGAACTCCGCTCGCCAATTTCGGTAGCATAATGACAGCTAAAGCCGTGAAACATTTTCCCAAACACCGGTTTTTTTATTGTAAGTCGCGAAGAGTCAGAGGGTGGTGTGGGGGTTGTGGAGGAAGGGAAAGAGGAGAGAAAAATGCATCCTTCGGCGTGCCCAACGCGTGGTTTACAATTGCGACGCGACGGGGTTTTCGAAGGGAAGCGAACCTCGTCGGAGATCCGTCCCTAATGGCCGCCATCAAAAGTAATTGATGACCTCGAGGATGACGGCGAGGAAAAAAAGATGCGTTTTCGGGGAGTTATTTGGTCTCGAAGACAGCGGCGTCTCTTACGCGCATTCTTCATGCGGCCGCGATTCCCCCTTTGGAGGGCGAGCGTGACCTTGCGTCCCAAATACGGATAAAGATATATTTCTTTTTTTTAGGATGGGGATTTTTTGCGTCTTTCCCGGTACATAATGTGGTCGGGGAAAACGTTGCGCGATTTTCGCCACGTGAGAATTTTTTAAGACGTAAATCCGTGTCACCTATTTGATACGTGCTTCTTAATGCTTGTTATATTGATCAATTTAATAAATATTTCTTCTGCGAGAAGAGCAAATACGACGATCTACAAAATTCATACGAAAAACAATGGTAATGAGTAATTCAAATTTTTTCCTGCTAAGCAATACAACCGATTGTATCTAATTCAATTCCAGATCTATTTTCTAATTATAAAATTACAGAACATTCGATGCTAAGTTTTTATTTATTCTTTCAACTCTTTCTCAAGTACACGTATAGCTTTAATTTTGCGCCCAAACAGCTCTTATTTTAATATTAATGTACACTTCTTCTTTTCAACTCCAAATCCCTCTCATCTCCGGTTCGTCTATATGATTCTCTAGTTCTTTATATTTCTCTCTCCTCGTATGATTTACCCAAACAGACAAAGTTATAAAGACAATACCGAAAAAATGTTGTTGCTTTGATTAATTTTCATCCAACCAACGCAGTTATGAAGCATTAATTTACTTTGATCCAAAAATATAGGGCCCTTTTTCCTTGGAGCCGTTTAATTTGGACTTAAATGTTACCGAGGATAATTGGGTTTTTCTTTATCACTCAGAAGATTATTCTTACTCTTCAAACGTATTTTTTAATTAGAGAAATTTCTATTACAACAGACACGTTTTCCTGCTTCGAAAAATATCTGATTTACCCTCTGAGAATGCTGAAGTACTCTTTTGCACTTTAATTTCATTGACTGAATTTTTATTTCCTAAATATTTTGAAATAGAGTTTTAAGGTATACTGTACGATAATGTTCGTTTTAATTCTGATTGCAAATCCATCCTTGTTTGTGAAACCTTATTTTACACAAAAATAAAATTTTTGCATAACACTAGAGACCACTACTCTTTGGTCCTTTTGCGAGCATCCGATCTCGTATGTCCGCATTTAGGCGGTGGCGCCGACGCTTTGAAAGCATTACCTGGTCGCCTCAAGGATAATTACAAACACTGTACGGTCTTGCCACACACTGGCTCTCTTCCCGCTCAGCATCCAACTATCTGCATTTGGCCAGTCCCCGAATAATGTAGGACACGATGTGACCTTTTTTTATCCCCAACGCCCGCGTGTTTGTTTTTCAATAGTCACGATCTTCATAAATTCACGGGAGATTATTTCCCGGCGCGTTGCTGCGGTATAAAAAAAAATGTTCCCTGAGAAAAACAGCACAGGAACATCTCTAAAAAAAACTAACACCCGACCCTTACTTCGGTTAGCGCTTACGTTTTCTAGTTTTGCGAGTGCAAACTTCGCCATGCCATTCCATCTGCCAGGGGCCCACTTAACCACTCTTATTGCGAGCGAGTACTCTCTCTCCCTCTATCTCTCTCTCTATCCTTCTCTCCCTCTCTCTCTCTCTCCCTCTATCTCTTTCTCCCTCTCTCTTCTTCTCTATCCATCTCTCTCTCCTCCGATCGTTCTCTCCCTCTCTTTTTAACTCCCTCTCTATCTACCGCCTCCCACCTACCCTTTTGTATCAACCCTTCTTCCCTTTCTCTCTCAACATCCACACCCTACTCGTTATCTCTGCAGTTAGAGAACCTTATTTGCTCTTCTGTCTCGCGTAAAACTTCACCTTTTCCGACTCCAAACCCCCTCATTTTCTCTATAGACTCTAAAATGCGCTCTCTCACACACTGCCTCTCTCTGTTACACCTATGTGTTCTCTCTTACGCTCTCTCTCTCACTCTATCCTCTTTTTTATCTATCCGCCTCTCGTTATCCATGTATCCTGTCTCTTTTTGCCGTGCTCTTGTTTTTACCTCCGTCCTGTCGTAGAGTGCCCGCGTTAACGACTTGCTTTTCGACTCCATTCTCTCCCTATCTCTCTGCCTACTTCCCCCACTCTTCCTCTCTGTACCACGCTCTTTCTTCCTCTCACTTCTCTCTTCTTTATTTTCGTTCACCCATTCACCTTGTACCAAGTTCTTCCTCCTCTCTTCCTTTCTCTCTTCTTTGCTCGCTTCTTTGCTCGCATTCACCTCACTCCGCTTTTATCTCTATCCTTTCCTCCATGTACACACACATTTGCACACTCTCTCTTATTCTCCGTTAAAAACAATTATTCCGACCGCTGTTTTTTATTATTCTCTCGCGTTATAGGAAGTCGAGAAATGACCGTGTCAAGTAATTCTTTTAAAAATTAATAGTACCTACGTGACTTTACGTCTGCTTTCATTTGAGGGATGAAAATGTAAAAATTTCTTTCTCTCTTGCTCTTGCTCTTGCTAATTAATAGCTTCGGAAACGAGCTGAAAAAAGAAACGTTCGATGCCGAGTCTGTGTTATTTAAGTTTTTTATTTTCGCTGCTGGCGTAGAACTTTCTACGAAAACATTTTTTAAATGGGAGAGTTTGGAATGTTTTCCTTTCTTTTTCAACTCGCCGTGTAGACTTTATCTTAGTTTTTTTAATTGCTTCCAACGAAAAAAACTAAATAAAAAATAATAAAAATTTTTATCTTTAAATGCGTTGTTTGCATAAAAAATATTTTTGTAGCTAATATCATCCTCGGGCTCTGCTTAAATTTTAGCTGTGGTCAGCCTGCCTGTAATGTCATGGCGTCGAAACGCAGAGGTAATCTCACCGCGAAATCTGTTTTATATGCTCGGGTATTTTCATCTTATTACATATTCAGATTCTAGTTTAAATAGCTTAACTAACTGGTTCGTTATTTTTTAAAGAGAGATTTGTGTATACGATTAAAAAAAATGAAATACAAGAAATCGCTGTAGGCTATGAATAAAGCTTCCGCATGCCACTTCCTGTACCGCACACGGAGCTCTTGCCTCTCTTCCTCTGTCTCATTCTCTGTCTCTTTTGCACTGTCGTCTTTAATTGATTTCCTCCGTTAAGCACGAACACTTGCTCCATTTCTCTGGGTTTTTAACTAGTGACCAACGCTAATCACGTCACGGCCAACATATTCTCGGGGCTAGCAAAAACCTCTTCTTATCGTTGCTTTATAGCAACACCTTACTCTCTGCGGATTGATGTTGAATACTAATCTTCATTTCCCTATCAGAGAAATGACAGCTTGTGCGCGAATCAGTTTCACTTTTGAGCGCAGGCTCGGCGTCTTAACTTAATCCGATTATTGTCGAAGCTAGTTAGAGAATGATGAACGGGAACCGTTAAGCATTACGTAGAATGTGAGATGCTGTCATGTAAGACATTTTATGCTATATTATATGGATTATAGCGAAAGAAAGTATTATATATTTATTCTATATTATAATAAATCCAATCAAAATAGGCGTAAAAATAATCTTTCTCCAAATACACCATAACCCTGTTTTTATGGACTATCTTAGGACCGAAAAGACGGGCGATTTCACTACTATACTTGTTCCAGACATACGCATAGCAGAAATTAAAAATTTCGATGATGTTATTGATGAGTTTTCCGCATTAAAATCACGTAGAATAACTCTTTAATACTAAAATATTTATACATTCTGTATTTAAATTATATATGTATGTAATTATATTTTTAATTAGTATGTATTTTATATATGTACATTTATAGTGAGAAATTACAACATTTATAGTATATTTTTATTTATTAATTGTTCATCCAAAATACATATAGTAAAAAATATTGGTATTAGAGAATTTTTGTATATTTGGCATATTTGGCAGTTTGCTCCGGGTGCTAAAATAGCTAGTTACGGCGCTATTTGCATTATAAATGTAATTAATCTTAATTTGGTTCCGCTTAAAAGAAAAAAAGAAGGCCCTTCAAAAAATTTGCCTGCGAAAATCAATACTTGATAATATAGAAATAGGCGATTTGCAACACTTAAGGGACTAGGTAAAGCAAATTTAGGGTCAGTTTTCGTTAAAGGCTGAGTATGTATCTCTATATAGAAAATTATAATTATTTTCAAAATTCATTTCGAAGAAGGTTGTAAAAATAATGCACGTGATTAATGATGAGAGGAATGTAATTTGCGAGATAAGAGGTAGGCAATTGAGAAGAAAATGTAGGAAATATTTTGGTATGAAATCCAAAAGTTTTATTTAAAAAATTGATAACGCAGGAAGAATTAGGTAGTTGGCAGAAATTAAAAAATGTAATTATTTCATACCTTCTTTTGAATACCCTGCTCATATGATCAAGTTCCTGTTTACCCGGAAATGGAATCTGTTCCATTTTTATTTAATAGATAGTGTTTAAACTTTACTGCTCCTGGTGGTTGCATCTCACATAGTCATTTGATATATTAGATTTTCTGTCGAAAATGTCAAGTTAATTTAGTATATAATTTAGTATATCATGTTCAAATTGTTTTGTTTCAGATATTATTTTCATGTTATTACCACCACATTAATAATTTTTACCAAGTCTAGCAGTATTACTTTTACAATTGAATTGATTTTATGTCATCATTGTTTTAATACTGTGTTAATCGAATGTATCAGAGATCTTTAGCCTACTTTCCAGAGATGAAATAGGGTTATAATTTCTTTGTTGTGTCTGTCTCCGTCTGTCTGTCCTCCCCTATTCACATTTGAACCAATAGACCGATTTTCATGACACTTGGTGGGAATGTCTTGCTACTGGGGCCGAGCTCCCGAGGATAGTTTTTGTTGCGAAAATTGAAAGTGCCGGGTTTGGTTCCAGGAACGGTTCTTCCCATTTGATTTACACTAGAAATCTTAAATATATCATGCTGGTTAATTTTCTCTTGCACATTAAAATGCCTTAGATTGTAATATCGGAGCGGGATGTGTACTATTCTCTGAGAAAAGGAATGGAAATTTAAATTTTTATCGCAGAATTTTGCTTATCGATCGTATTTCTTCGAATTTAGCGTAAACATCGCTTTTTCGAGTTTTTATCACTCATTACGAGAGTATTGCCATTGCAACGACTATTGTTGTACTCGAATTCGGTATAGTCCAGTAATGCAAACACTAATTAATTTTGTGCTGGTCCACCTGTAAAAAATATTATAATCTGTAAATGATTGGAGCATGCAAACATCTGAACATCTTATCCTAAAAAGTAATGAATTTACATTAATTTATTTTTAAATAATTATGTGGAAAGTAGGCATCATAAGTTCCGTTTGGATCATTTTGTTATACGGTAGAGGAATAACAGTTGAATGGAGTTGTTTTTCGCCCCATCCTTGATCATTTCTTCCGGGTAATTTACATTCCTCAAAACGTAAGCGTATCACTAGCGAGTCTAAAAATAAACAAAAAAATTCTCCACCGTTATTTCTCGCTAGTTTGATAGGTTCTCGACCTTCTTTCATCTTTTTAATTGTTCAAACACAGCCGTTGCCGACCACTAATTTCGTAATCTACTCCCAAATATTCCACTCCGGTGTTAATGTACCCTTATCTCTATCTCGCGTGGTGAGATCTTCTGCTAATTATTTCCGCATCCGCGCTTTAGCTAAAACGGTATTTTCATCCATTTTCAGGGATCCTCGATATCACTACGATTGTTAAATTTAAATCCACCCAATGGCAAGTAAAGCTGCAAGAGTAATGTACAAGTATAATTTGATGTAACTGCGGGAGTCGATATTTGATTATTTTTATGAATGAAACAACTTCTAATCCATTGAATAAAACCGTATTTAACAGAAAAAACATGCAAAAATAATATTTTTATGGTTTATCTCCCGCACGTCTGTCAATAAAAACAGTTGATATATTTATAAAAATATTTTCAAAAAGTGTTTTCTCTAAAACCATAACATATTCAATTTCGTCTTCGCCGGACGGGCCATTTTAAGAAAACTATTTTCTTCAACAGCTTCGGTCGGTTAAAAATCGAGTTCAACTATTCTGTTGAGATGGTGAATCACTTGACTTTAAAACAAGAGTCGAGCGCCTTCGGATGGCACCAAACTTAAAAAAAATTAGGTTCACTTAGATTATGCAATCTACCTGATTTCTTTTGAGACCTTGCAGCATCCCTAAAGGCGTTTCAAAAATTTACAAGAATCCTTTATTCAAAAGAACGTCGTTTGCATAAGTTTTCGGTGATAGAGCTTGTTGATTCGAATAAATGGTTGCGTTTGTTCGGATAAGAGGACGGCGTTGTCTTTTTTTAGTACCTGCTGATACCCTCGTCTACGCGCGATGGGTATTTAGAGGTAGTGCAATGAATAGCTGGTCAGTTTCAAAAGTTTAGGAAGGAAGGTTGTTTCTAGGCTAGTCTCGAAGCGTTGTCTGCGTATCCCTTTTGCAATTATGTATGCTGCGCAGCAGGGTTCCTCGCTTCTACGCCAGGTGACAAGGGCAAACAAATGACTTCGAGGATGAGGCTTGTCGCCCGAGGGATGTTTGGGGTCAGTGGGTGGGGCTCAATGGAGCAAGTATCACGGTTTGAAGCGTCGCTTCCTGTTAATGATCGTATCTAATGTGCGCGATGGCTTCCTGGCGCCTCGAGTAAATTGCACGTTTCGGAGGCTCATGGGAAAATTATCTACGATTTGATGATCGATGAATTAGTTGCTAAAATAATTCACCGTTAACTTCTTATTCACGATTGAACATTTTCTAATATTTTTCAGAATATTTTATTATTGCAGAAAAAAATACTGTTCATTGGAGTCTGTGCAAACTTCAAATCTCGAGATACCAGACTTTGGGATATACTTAACCTTATTATTAATAACTAGAGTATTGGCCCGTCAAAAGTGGTGGAGTGGGCATGAATGAAATGTTAAATTAAAATTAAAATAATTGGTCATGTAGACCTTATCTAAGTGACAAATGTTCAATGTCCAAATTTAGCGAATATTACAGAATACATATTAATTATATCGTTATTGTTATACTTTAATATTTGTTAACGTTGGTTAAAGTTGCTTGCATAATTTTCCAGCTCGGATGCTTTGTACATTTTACCTCAACTTAAAGTACGATTGAAAATAAAAGCAACAATTTATTTGTTGCTATTTTAGCATAGCAAATGAAATCGTGTACAACCATTGAAAATGAGTCATTTCCAAAATACGACAAATTTAAAAAATACAAAATTTATTTTAAAATATTATAAAAAATTCTAGAGTAACGGTTAGTAAATATTCTTGATGCGCCGATGCATATAATATCAAATACTTGATTCGTTACAACTTACGTTAATGCCTATACTATGCATGTAAAAAATAGACAAAACTCTCATTAACTTTAATCTGTAAAACTCAATAATTTGCATTTTACGCCAAATATTAATTAATTAGATAAACATAATTCTGTCTCATTTATTAATCTAATATGGAATTACACAATCTCATGAAGATAGCAACAATACGGCTACCCCTAATGACGAAAGATTTTTTCAGTTTGACAGAATCATATACAAAGGTTTTTAATATGATAGAGATCTTTCCGCAGACGGGGGATCCGCAGTCATTTTCCTTTCTTGGTAGCTCTCTTCCCTTTTCAAATCGTCTAGTATCTTACCTATTTCCTTCCTCCTCTTTTAGCTTCTATTTATTCTGCAATAATGTATTTATTTTGTGCTGTAAAAACTATTTTTCTCATTACATAGGTCGTCGAGGTTGGCCATCTTCCTCATCCTCGCGTCCGTTGCCATGGCGACCGTCGAGACCGCTTCCCTAAAGAAGGAAACTGCGGAAGAGGTCTCCGTGAGCACCGAGCCATCCGCCCCGACTTCCGCCTCGCCTCTCCCTGAAGCACCTCCTTCGACCGTACCCCATCCACCCTCGCCAAGGTCCGCGCACCCCGCCGCCCACCTCCCCGAGGTCGGACACAAGAACCTCAGGCGCAAGTCCTCCGGCAAGAAGAAGTCGCCCAACCACGTCCTCATCTCTCGCTTCGGACTCTCCAGGTGGAAGGAGGAAGAGGCGAGGAGAGGCACGGCGGTGGCGGAGGCGTGGAGGGACGGCGACACCTCTCCCAGGATACCCGTGAAGGAGAAGAAGGGAGGCGGCAGCAAGAGGAGGAGCAGCGAGGAAGGAGAGTCCGCCATGTACTACGTCCGCCTCCCTCCCAGCCATCATTATTACACCCCGTTCCTCCACGGTTACGCCGGCGCAGAAGACACCAACCAACCCCTCGAGCCGACCAGCCGAGACCACCACGGCCACAGGCTGGGAATCGTAGGTGACGAAGAACACGAAGACGACGACCACGTGGTCAGAATCGAAACTCTCCCGTCCCCCCACCACCACGACCACCACTCCGCCTCCTCCCACCACTCTCAGCACCGCCACCACGCCGTTAGGCGCCTTCCCCTGAGTTTCCTCAGCAACGGAAAACCTGGACCCGTGTACCACTGGAACCTCCCGTTCATCCGGGGCGAGGAGCACGGAAAGAGGGGTTGGAAGAAGGTTTACAACGACGATCATCAGTCGGATTCCGTCGCGGCCACCCCGGACTCTCCGTCGACGCCGTCCTCGACTCATCCATCGACGACCGCGACGCCGAAGCAGCCTCACATCGAGAGCGACGTCTTTCACGTGGTGAAGACGGTTAGGGGGAGGGTGCACCCGATGGCGGTGCCGCCCATGAGGTCGAGGGGCAACGGCAGCAGGAAACCGTATCACAGGAAACCCCTGTCGTCGCAGCCGGCGACTTCGTTTCCCGTGTCATCGTACTACTCGAGGAAAGGCGACAGGAACGAGTCACACGCGACGAGGCCGAAGACGCAGCACGCCGCGATGCAGAAATCGTTCCAAGGGAACGGGAAACCCCACGGTTTCTACGTGATAAACGGCAGCAAGAAGTACTACCACAGGCTCCTCCCATGAATCAGAACGGGATAGACCGAAGACGGCTGGCTCACCTCACTTCCTCAATTTTTAACGTTCACATCATCCATATAAAAAAGAAAAAATGACCTTTTTACAGTTTGTATATTACCGTCCGCGTTTAAATTTCTTTATTTTTTTTCATCCGAAGTCCGTCTCTTTTGATATCACGATGTGTTTTTTTTTAACGCCTCTGCCGGTCGATGCGTCCGGTCGCTTTTGAAAGATGAGAATCGAAGATAACGACCAATCATCGACCCGTGTGGAAACTGTTTTTTGCCCTCCTCTCTCCCTCTCTCTCCATCTCTCTCACTCGCTCTTCCCCCGTTATCCTAGGCGGGATGGCGGTCAAAACGACCCTCCGCTGTTACTCGTGCATCCCTTTATTTTGTAATTAAAAAAATGAAGCAGGGACTGTGACTTTGTTGTTTCGAAGGTCGCTCTCGGATAACTGTGTCGGAGCCATTTGTGTTTTGGACCTGCTGCGGAATCCCTCGAAATGGACGTGATGATGGAAGCGGTCCTCTTATTGAAAAGGGTGCTTCCGAAATATTTTCGAGAGGATGTCGCGAAACGTCGAGCGGTGTCCAGAATTAGATAGTCGTCTTCTTCATGGAGCCTCTTTAAGAAAAAAAAGATACGATGAACGAATGAAAGTCGCCTTAAATGTATCATTATAATCAAACGAAAAAAAATTACTCAAATGTGTGCTATTTTATGAGATCTTATCAAAATATAGAGATCTTTCTAGAAAGAACGCGCATGATGGAAACGCTTAAAAAAATATCTTTTTGGTTGTGTGCTGATTTGGTAAATTGTATTTTAGCGATTGATTTCTTCCTCGCTAGAGAGAAGTTGAAATATTGAAGTGACTGTTAATTTTTTTACGAGATTTAGAAGTAAACCGATGGGAAATGATGTGTGCTTGTATATCAAACTTCGAAAAACGAGTAATATATGCCTTTTGTACCCATAACATTACATTTATAAAAAATAAATAATTTAACTGAAAAATCTTGCTTTTTAATTTTTAGCATTAAATATATGGTTAGAGACCGTAGCAGGTATGATGTTAAATTTTTTATTTAAGTTTGATTATTATTTTTAGCAGACAGTACTTTTTAATACCCTGTTTTCATAAAAAATGTGTCACCGTGATTTTTACATGATAAATGTCACATGTTGTATCACACTACTACTAATAATCCATATTTCCTTTTTCGTTCCTTTTGAATGACAGATTTAATATGATGTCAAACAGAAAAAAATACAGAAACCCTTCCGCAAAAAAATACGGGTCCCTTGCTAATAAATTGCCACTCTTCCCACATTGTTGAGTCCCTCAATACGCTTTTGAATATCATCTTCCGTTATAAAAAGCCATTGCTTGTCATATGAATTGTAGCATATTTTCACGCGCTCATATGATAAATTTCTTTGAACATTGTGAAGGAAGCGTTTCGTTAACATCTCTGATATTGGCAAAGTCACCATGTCTCATTTCAAACCCAATTGCATGTCAATCTCCGATTTCAGGAAAAATAAAGAAAATTTCCGTTAATTTTAATACAATTCTTTTATGATTGAGTCTTTCACTTCATCAGCTGCCAGCATTCTTTCGATTCTGAATGTAATCGGTTGCTTAGGCGCCGTTTGCTCTACAATTAAAAAAATCTTTTTTGCAGTTTTCGTAAATACATAACCATAACCATTATCTCTGCAATATTAAAGAGGGCGACCTCATAAATTCATTCAGTGGCTCCTCCTCTAGATTCGTTTCAATACCATCCATTGATGGCTTTCGTACTTCTTTTGGCAGCGGTTCGCAGTCGCAGGCATAGGAATTATTGTCGAGGGCTGCCCAGATGGAAAAATCGATTAGATTTGCGAAAAAGTAATATGTCTTCTTGTTTTGTAAAAGTGTCGCTAGAAATAGAGATAAATTTTTAAATTCAATATTTGGATTCCCACACAACAGGTGTTTTAGAATTAAACAGCTGAATCATCTCCTCGCGAATACCCTCTCGTCACGGTTAGCTGTGCATCCTCAATCCCTCGCCGCGAGCCAGTGCGATCGTACGAGAGACGGGTCCCCCGCGGATTCGCTGGCAGGTGACACGGGACGCAAACTTCTCCCACATCGGCGATTTTTATGAATTTCTACCTTTCCATTTCGCGTTTTCCTTTCTCTCTTTCTGTCAGTCCTCTTCCTGACCTCACCCCGTGGTGTCGTCGCGAAGCCCCAGGGCGGGTCATTGACTCGACGTCGTTTCAACTCCCCATTTGCGTGCTCTCGGCGAAAAAATGGGGAAATATCGCGCGTTTGTCACCGACATTAAAAAGGTCGCCAAGCGTCACGGAGGTTGGAAAGAGGAAGACGACGCGAGATGAGGGACGGTAAACTCACGCTCATGGTCGTAAATTTTTGCAATTTCTCTCGAATGGGAAAACGCGGACTCAAGCTGGAGGGACGGGTTAAATGGGAGGAGGCGAAAAGGTTGGATGGTGAGGTAGGGCAGAGGATCGGGGGTGCTGGGGGAAGGGGGAGGTGGGAGGAAAGGGAATCACCCCGTTTGAATCTCCTGACTCGTCTGTAAACTCTTTCCTTCACTCTTTCCTCGCTGCGAGAAAGCGCTCCGTGATCGTTCGCGGCTCGGGTGCGAGAAAAAAGACTGCTACACCGCGTCGTCGTGACTACCGTCCACCATCCGATGGGACCTGGGATGCTAATCTGAAATGTTTTTGTTGGTCGAGCGGATAAAAGACGGTTCCAAAAAGCTCTCTCCTTACTTCGCCGTAACGCCATTTTACATATTTGACGTAAAGAAACTCGAGGGATCGTGATTTATTCGTTTTTTTTCACTTCCCGCTGGAGACGACGATCGTGTGAAAAAGTGACCCTCCTTCGACGTTAGTTTTTGAGGTCGTCTGTGAAGCGTATCGACTAATGGAAATGGCGTTTTATATTATTCGTCACGGAGAACGACCGAAGATGGGCGTTTCGTGAACGAGAGCTGAAAAATTGCTCAATTCTTATTCATGCGAAGAAAGAAACTTTTCCTCTGCATAAATGACTGAAACGAGGACCGGAATATTCAACGTTTTTCTCCTCAATAATTGGAGATTAAGAAAGTGTTATGGCTATGATGTTATTGAGGGCGTTTATTTTTTTGCTTTAACGAAAATAAAACGATTTTAAAAACAATTAATTCGGAGTAAAAATGTGAACTTTGAAAAGCATCATACATATACTAAAAGGGATAGGATATTTCACCTAATTTTATTGATTCGATGAACTAACCATTTTTTATATTAGTTATCATATTTTAAGTAAAATTCCTGCAATAGAATTACTTTGTAATGACAGATTTTTAAATACAGCTATTCATAGACTTTAATAGGAAACGATAAGGAGTTTGTTCCTAATTTAACGTAATTTAATAACGAAACCTCCTATTGAAGGTATCTTACCTGAAAATATTTTATTGGTGATTGAATCCTTAAAAGTACATTTGACAAAATGCCTCTGCTCACACGTGATCTAAAAATGTTTGCAGAGAAGCAATAAAAGAATATATTCCGCTGCTCTCGTGTTCGGAGGTTCTGATCCAGTCTGGATGTCGTTGTCCTTCACGGTGTTTATCGCGATGCCGCAATTTTCTGTATTTCGAATGTCACTCTTGCTCGTTTAAATGTTCTTCGTGCCTTAGAAGGTACTTTAAAATTTTATCTTAGAAAGACGTCATAAAAATTGAAAGATAAAATGAAATAGATGCTGGAGGTGCATCTGCCGATGAATAAAAGGGTTGGATCCAAAACGTATACGTAAATATAAAAGAGAAGGTATGCAATTAATCACCATTTACAGCTTCAGATCTTTTTTAAATAAGCAAGACCCTTTTAGGGGTGAAAAATAAAAGTAAACATTTCACGCCAAAAATGAGGCTATTCAAATGTGGTCGGGTAAAGAAAATATTTACGTCATGTAAAAAATTATGCCTCAGAGAAACACGTGATATTTCGAAATAAAAATTTCTGGTTGCCTAAATAATCGTTTCTCAAGCTTTTTGACAATACAGTCCACCTAAGATAAATTATCTGCGCCCACCTAAAATATAAAAATAGGGAGGTAGAGGAAAACTACATTATTGACTAACAGTAGAGGTTATTTTAAAAACATAAAGAAATTTATTAAAATTTTTATTACTTATTTATTATTTTCACCAAATATTAAGTTTTCGCTATACTTTTTCGACAGTTTTTATTAAATAATGTTAACCGATCTTTTTTTTTCAAATTTTTGCTCCCACCGGTTAAGAAACACGCCTAGATAACAACTACATGATTTTGCTTTTTTTCTTATCAATGAATGGCATATTTCTCTGATCGTTAGAATATTTATGATGTATAATCTCAATTATTCGAACGTCGAGAATTTAAAAAATCCATTACCGAAAGTAGCAACTTTTTTCGCTCCAATAGGGTTTTCAACTAGAAATTTCTGACTCAAATCGTTACAGTCCACTCTTAAGTCACGTGTTATAGAGGTTCGACCGCATTTTATTCAGTTATTGTCACGAATTCGCTGTAATGCAGGCTTTAAAATCGACTCTTAATGCGCACAATAAAATCTTAACTATTATTAACCTATTATTACCGTAAATATTTTTATACCCTGGGGCGCATTATATTTAGAATCCTTTGGAACGCAGACATAACCTTCTAGGGCAATTTGGCGTAATTAACACGAAAGCATTAATGCAGAAATACGTAACTTTTATGTCCAAGTACTGGAAGCAATGAGTCACTCTCCCTTGGACCGATATACGAGTATGTTCAGATCCACCCGAACTCTTAAGCCTGAACTATTAAACCCGAACTACGCCTTTGCTTTAACTTTCCCGATTGAAAGTAAATCTTACCTTGTCCTCTACAGCGAACGAATGGTTGTGCCTACCTGGTCGTATGAGAGAGAGAGGTGGAGAGGATGGCGGGTGAGTCAGTGGTGAAATGAAATGGGGTGGCTGAGGAGTAAGGATATTGGTACGTGCGCCCTTAGGGGTTCGGTAACAGAATTTTCACGTGGGGAGTGGCACTGGTAGGGAACGAAAGATGGTCTGAGGGGAAGGGTGGCAATTAAGGTTTCGGGCGGGGGGAAAAAGAATATTGCCACTCAGATGGGTGGAGAGTGTAGAGAATGAATGTGGAGGGTGGCGGTGTGAGGGGAAAGAGATAGGAAAAGGAGGGAAGGCTCGGCACCCACAGTGGGAAGGAGAGCGAAAGAGAGGTGAGAGATAAAAGGAATCGAAGAGATACGGTTTAGTGAAATATAGGCGGGAGAGAGGTAAGAGGAATGATAAGAGGAAAGAAAAGGCCCCGAGGTGCGACAGGAGGTGGGTGGGAGGGAAGAGTAATAGAAATGGGCAAGTGAGAGAAGGGGCTAGGTGAGAATAGGGAAAGGGAGGAAGCGAAGGGAGAAGGAGTAAAGGTGAAGTAGGTTATCGGATCGCATTTGAGACTGGAGAGTTTGGGTAGTTGGAAGAGAGAACGCCGAGGGAAATGGGGATGACGAAAAGGAGAAGCGTATTTATTCCCCGAGGAAGAATCTGACACTGATGATGCGGAAGGGATGAGTTTCTTTGCTTTTTCACCTGTTTCTTCCGGGAAACTTTCGTGGCGTGTGGAGGAACGTTGCTAAATGTTACGTCTTAGGCGGTATTTTCGAGAGTGCAGATCCGGTCTGGGAAATACTACTCTTAAGTCATTTTTAGCAATTCTACATGTACATCTACATTTTACCTTGCAATTCACCTAATTGGTGGGTGGCAGGGGGTGAAATGTACCAAAACCTACCTAAAGATTGTCTCTCGCAGGTTGAAATTTTCTATTGTGATCTCGTATTGTCCTCGGAAAGTACGAGCCTCGATAACGCTCCGTCCAACAAACGATCTCAGGTCATTTATCGTCATGGTCGTTTCCACCTATGTACGTTGATGCATCAATTATTCCTACAACCTCCTTTTTTAGGCATTCATTGACTAGCAGACTAGCAGGTTATCACATATGTGCCAAATGTTGATTTATAAATTGAACAAATGCCTCGTTTTCACGGAATCATTTTTGAGAAAGAATTTAGTCAAAAACATTACAATGTAGAAAAACGCCGTTTTACCGATTAATGCCAATGTTCTTTGAACCATTTGAATGTAAATAATTTTGGAATAAATGTTTTAAGACAGTGCATTAATCATGTTGAATCATCCGCAATGTCACTCCTTAAATATTTGTCAAAGTGATTAACCATAACGCAAGAGTTGTATTTTTCATTCATTAGTTTTCCGTGTATATTGCTTTTTAATATTTATTCAATTTAATACAATTATAAGACTTTGAATTTACAATATTGAAAACGGAGCAGGTATTTCCAAAATATATTCAATAAAAGTTTTTAAAGTTTAAAGTACATCTTAGTTGATTTTACCTGTGTTAGGGCTCGCTCGTGCGGGCGGTATGTGGGGAAATTATGGTTTAATAGGGACTGCTAATGAGATTATCGGGATAGCTTCTCAGAGATTATTTATTGGCACTTAATCGAATTTCGTGTTTATCACGATATAGGTTCGTTCGCTCCGAGCCAATGAAGAACGATAGCTCGTAAAATTAATAAACCACGTCATTTTGATCCCGATTCAAGGTGGTTACAATTTAATAAACTCTGGTTTAAAAGTAATCGTAAGATTTACTTAATCCACTTAATGGAATTAACGTTAAATGTGTCATATAATTATTTATTCTATTTTAATTTATAATTAGGTATAGATCGTATTAGCAAGCACGGTACCTTTCCGCCACAGGTAATTTCTAAATCAAGTGCATGTATATCTTTTCAGTAAAAATTATCAAAAAAGAAAATATTTTTCATATTAAAGACTTCGATCGAAAAACAAATTTAATTCATCCAAATCATGTCATCCCTTTCATACGTAATATCCAGACTCGTTCATCTGAGTGACAAAAATGGTCTTTGGCACGATGGTTTAGAAGAAGCAATTGAGTTCCTTCTCTGCAATGATGTGTGCAACGCACTCGGTCTTCTAGATAAGAGATAGAGATTGAGAGAAGGAAAAGGAGTAAGGAAAGGAATATTTAATCGAGTCAGACTCTTGGACTATTATCGCCGTAACTTTACTTACACAGCTCTACACAGAAGGGAGAAACACGGTGCCGTCAGCAGCCTACTCCTTATGAACAGCACCAAGGGAGTCAACTGCTTAACGTCTACTCTAAAGGACGGAACGCTGACTTGCGCGTTATCCACACACTCACTAGTAGGGTACCGATCGATTCCACATTGAAAAATCCGACCTCCGTCGGAGAGAGAGAGATTGAGAGAAGGAAATGATTAGGGACAAATTGGGATAAGGAAGGAGCGTGAGACATTGCTAGAAGTGGAAAGAGAGAATAAGAGAGGGATGGAGAGAATAGGGACAGAAACAGAGACCACTTAATAGCTCCGATATTATATTTGGCGCGCGAACGTGGTCGTGTATTGGTCGAAAGAGATCTTTAAGGGCACTTTTATAATTCCGGTATTGAATGAAGACACCACCTGGGATTAGAGCCGTGGAAACTGGATATGTGGGAAGAATGAATTGGAGATCTTTTCTTAATAATCAGGGCGAGAGAAGGTACAAGGCACAGTAGGCACGAATCGTCTAAAGTCCGAGAAAACAAAGAGGATGTGTGTGAATTTGTTGACAAAATAAAGGCGCGGTAAAATGAAAGAGCGACAACAAAGGAAAATGGAGATAGGAAGGAAGGAAGGGAAAAACAAGGAAAATAGAGAGGAAACTGAGAGAATCCGTTAAGCCTGATGAACTAACGCGTCTTTTTGGAGGTTTTAATCTTTCGATGAGAAACATTTCCACGCTTAGAAGAAGAGGTTTAGAAAAAGAAGAGGGAGGACTTAGCAAAAAATATTGGGATAAAGAAAAGAATGGAAGGCGGAGATTCGTCAGGATAGTGGAATAAATATGGAAGAAAGGAAATGGTTTAGGCGGGTGATGAGAAAGGGCGGCGAAGAGGAAAAAGTCGAGAAAAACAGCATGCTGCATGGCGGATCTTTTAAGGGTCCGATTGCTTCGAATGGGACAGAGAATTGGAAAGATAGTCCGAAATAGAAAAAGGCGTCGTTTATTGTCTGGACTATACTAAGAAAAATAAAGATAAGGCGAAGAACCTTTGGTGCATTTGTGTGGGGAAATGTCAATGTCAAGTGTAGAATATTTCTGTCAAATAAGCTATGCCGTATTTTTTTTTAATTTTACAAACAAATAGGTGCTGCTCTGTCGCCCTAGCTGTGCCATTGGAATAAAAGTGGAAATATTCATAAGTTTCATTCTGTATTAACAGTTTGCATGTGTCGTTTACACACATAACACAATACGTTATAAAGAGCGCGGGACATGTGTTCATAAACAGAACGACTCGCAAATTTGTATTTATTTATTTAATCAATAAATTTTAACACATATACTCTTCATTTTAAGTAATTACTATTAATTACAGTACACGAAAGCGCGAGTTTGTGAATCCGAGAAATGGAAAAATCGCGTCTTTTGTGATAGATAAGGAATTCAATAGTGTTGAAATTGGCGTTAGATCCAGTAGGAATCCCTCGTTTATTTAAAAAGTAATAAATCTAATTTCATCTACCTACTGCGGAAATGCATTTTTCTTAATTCATAAAAGGCCATATGTAATTATATTTAGTACGCTTACATCATGCGACGTGTCCATAAACTGGTTATTCTCGAAGTCGATCCTTCTGCTTCTATGTTCTTAAACGTAATTATAGACGTAGACTATCTCCCTTCAAAGATGACAGTGTCAAAAACAACCCAAAATCTCATGAGGCTATGAGGTTTAAGTCAATCCCAACATACTATATCAAATTTTGGTAATCCTGTCCCATGCCTATGGGGTTAAATGGGAGAATAAGAAAACCACTTACAACTCTAACACTTCTTCTTCGATCAAACTTTCATGGCGGCACAGCTTTTATATTCTAAACTTAATTTCGTAAACATTAAAGTCATGAGTTCAATTTCAGGAGCGTTCATGTTCTTCATTTGGTTAACACGGGATACATGTAGCACATTAATCATTTGCATTTTAAAATTACTTAAAATCATCGTAGGAATTTGGGACTTAAACCAAAGAACTCCTAAAGAAAACGAAACTATTTCATTTTCCTACCATCAATTTTCAAATACGCCTCTAATCAGCCCACAAATTATTTTTAATGCGAAAATTTGACGTAATTTTTAGGTGAAGAGAACGGGAGGAAATGGAAAAAGAGAAGAATTGAGACAAAAGAAGGGAATGGGAGAGAGAAAGATGGGAATTATTTTAATTTTAATAATAATATAGGTACTTTATTCATGCATTCCCGTCATTTTCGACCGGCAATTATGCCAGTACATATTAAAATAAAAGTAATCTACCTGTTGCAGCGTTACTTACAATTTTGATGTAACGGTGAAAGGAAAAAGGAAGGACTATAATACATTGATTTTTACAAATAATACTTATTTCTTAAGATATAAAATTAAAATAACCGTATTTTATTTTTTTATTTAAATAATCTAATCGTGTTATTAAATCGCAATAAAATAGCTTTCCGTATACCTTCTCGTTTCTTCATTTCACGATATAAAATGCTATTTTCATTTTCTCCCTCTCTCCCACTCCCCCTTTCATTTAAAAGCATTGGACTCGTTTCCATGATATCAGAATTTCTCATTTCCTGAGGCTTTAATATAGGATTCTACCGCCGAATAACGAAGCATTTGCCAATCTGAAGAGTATCATCCTCTCGCCGGATGACGAGGCATTTGTAGAATTGAAGCAAAACGTCTTGTTAATTTTCAGTCAAAATTTTCTCAACTTTGATACTATTGTGAAAGAAAATCACGAAAGAACCAAAACATTTTCTTCACATGATTGAAAACGAGGATGTTTGCAATTGATTTTCGTTTTCTATTTGATTTGAAATAGCTTATATAAAATGAAGATGAATTTAGAAAGAAGTAAAATTAAAATCAATAAAACTCATTAATTCTACGAAGGCATTAAACCCAAATTTATTCGTCTAGGAAATAATTTTTTATTATATACAACTCAAATAATTTAGGCCGCATACATAGTGTAATTTTAAAAACTTTCAGAGAACTGTGGGCTTCATGAATTTTTATTTTTCGCTGGAATAGATGTGAAAAAGGCACATTATGGCAGTAATTTTGTTTATTTTTGGTAACCGAGTGAAAAAATCTTTTGTGCCGAAGGAAAAAAGACTTTCCAGTTTAGCAAGACTGCCATCTCATATCTCGAAAATCTTTCGGAAAAAGTTGAAACCTGTCAGTCTCGGGAGTTAAAGCGTGCGCTCCCCCCAGATGGCGTTGGCTGAGAAAAGTTAACCGATGGAAACGAGTGAATGACGGATGGTGTCACTCGAAAATCCTGAATAAATTTAAACTCGGAAATTTTCGCCCACTTAGAATCCGAACGACTTTTTACACCAGAGTACGCCGTGGATCAAGTTCAAATAAAAAAACTTTCCAGTCAATGTAACCCTTAAAAGATCGCCTGAATGGTTCGACATTTACTGGAAACCCTGCATGAGAACATGCACACCTTGCGCCGAGCTCCGAGGAATTGCATTGCTTACGTGCGCGTCCTATAACATACTCAAGAGATAAAAAACGACTCGTTTCATTCATTTGAAAGTGAATCCTTTGGAAAAAGAATGTTGCGCCGGAAACGTGATACTTCACCGTTCCTTGTTAAGCCGCAGGTGGTACTTTTTACGGCATGCGTTGGAAAGGGTGAATTACATCGCATAGAGATTTGATCCCGTAAAACGTCGATAAGATAGCAAAGGTTATCTTGGCTTTATGGCCGCGTGGAAGAGAAAAAAATGGGATGCGAATCCACGGAACATTCTGGAACGCCGTAGACTAAATCCCTCGCGTCTTTCCCGCTGTGTGTTCGAGCGAGAGGATTTAATTATTCCGCGCGTGAGCGTTGCCTTCGCGCAATCTATGCGGAGAAAAACACCCAGGGAGGCGATCCGCGGAACGGATTTGATACGAAGGAGCCCTTTGCATGAGAAAACCACGACCGTGGCCGTAATAAAAGTTGGCTTCCGCGAAACCAAACATGACACGGCGTAATTGCAAAGAGTGGGACGTAGACGCATATTCATGCGCATTTCTCCGCCTATCGTTTCCGCGAGGCAGGAATTCCATGAGAACGCTGTCCTGCGTAGGCGATAAATTTTCTCTCCGTCGCCTGAAAAAAAATTCCAACCAAGTTTATTTTATTCACAGAATTTGTTCTTCTATTCGAGGGAAATTTCATTGCAGCGTTTTCGTTTTTAATAACCATGGTAAGGTGAGTAATAAAAAGACCCATGGTTCGGTTGGTGAAATATGTCCAAGCTGGTGACACATGCAGATTCGGTTCTAGCCTCGCGAGAAGAAGACAAGTCGCGATTCTGGCAAACAAATTTATGCTTGGCGAGAGAGAGATAAGGAAAATCGCAGGGAAGCGGGAGAATGTTGGCAAAGAAGTTGATGGAGATGAACAGAGGAAGATTTACGATGGGATCACAGGGGTTGAGCCTCTACGAAGATAAAGAGTTAAGAACGTCAAGGTAAAGGAGGAAGTATTTTGGGGATATTTAATAATAAAGAGGGTTTATGTGAAGAGAGAGAGGACCATTCAGAAATATAGAGAGGGGATTAGAACCGGAGGAATATGTAGAGAGGAGAAGATGATGAGAAATTGTGAGTTATTAAAAAGATAGAATGGCATAGTTCACTTAGATAATTCACTTTAAGATAAATTTCCTTGTGGAGCTTTATACTAGGAATACTGAATAGGTTCATTTTTATGAATCAAGCCATATACAATTAAATACAGTTGTTTTCTACAAGAACACCGAAAAATATTTATCATATAGACCAAGATCGTGAATTAATGAATATGTCAATCGACGAACAGATAAAATAGCGAGAAAGAAGAAATGCGACTGACAAATATAGCCATAATAATTAGCCCGATAATAAGTACTTGGAAAATGCAGAGGGAAAGAGAGAGAATAAATACAAAGAAAGGGGAAGAGTTATAGTGGTAGAAAGAAAGAGAGAGAGAGAGAGGTGGGCACATGTAAGGCATAACAACCTCCGAAGGCATAAATTTGAGTAATAGAGAATAATGTTAAGGGAGGCAGCGCGTGTCCGTGCGTGGGAGGCTTCTCCGAGATGCATCTTATTTAAGATAGGAAAAGACGGAAACTATAGGTGTACTGCCGTTGTAATGCAAATACCATATCGAAATTGGTGGGGCTTGGCGTCCATTTCTAGGAACTCGCATTATCGCTTCATCTTTCGAGTCGTATTTCACTGCGTCGGGAGAAAACTGAAAAAGTGAAAGAAAAGGAAGGGAGAGAGTGAAGATAGAGAGAGAGACGCTTTACGACGCACTTGCTATGTACGCGCGTTTCGTAGCGGCCGCTTCGAATGGTCTTGAAATATCGTTTTGGAGAGGCCGAACGTTCGAGTCTTTTAAGTGGCTATTGCAATATCCACTCCCTTTTTATAATCGAGTCACCAAACTGGTGTTATGAATTTCGACCGTTCGAGAAGGAAGTTCGAGCCTATGGTAAATAGAGGATCATCATTTTCGTGCGCAGGGTTTTATTTAATCGCTTTTAAATTAGTTAAAAAATAGTATTATTATAAGAAATCGTTCCATCTAGGTACTTTATATCTCAGATCATGGATTCTGTGGTCTATCCGTTGGTTTTAAGTAAACACAAGGTAAAGGAAATTGAATATCTTAAATTTTCCTCGCTGAGACCGAGAATATTTTAGAACATCATTAAATGTTCTATTTCGGAGTTGTTGTTTAGACATCACTTTTACATATTTGTAAAGAGCAGTTCTTCGGCGCTAAGACACTTTCTTTCACTGATTCGATCGTTCCCTTTTATAAAATGTTTAGCCGCGTAAAAGTTTGCGCATCATTTGCTCTTAAATCCTTAAAATAGGATATGCCGAGTGTTTATAGGAGTCTGATTTTCGATGGAAGATTTGCGTGCTGTGAGAGTCAACGGCGCCGAAGGCCTAATCTAAGAGTCTGCGCGCGGCTGCAAACAAGATGATTTTTAAATGTGTACATGGCGGGCCGAGAGGTTAAATATACTAACACACACACACACACACACACATATATATATATACACACACTTGAACGATGATGTGCTACGAAGAGTAGGAGAGAAGTGAATGATTATACAGACTATTAGAAAGAGGAAGGCAAACTGGGTTGGATATTACCTGAGGAGAGAGAGTATGATTAAAGACGTGTTAGATGGAAAAAGGGAAAGAGGTAGGAAAAGGTTTCAGCTGATAGACGATTTGAAAGAGAAAGAGAGTTATCAAGACATGAAGAGGACAGCGGAAAATAGGAATATATGGATAACCAGGTTTAACTATGAATAATCACGGCCCTGTCTACGGACAGACTACCTATGATGATGATGATGATGATGATGATGATGATATACTTGAGACCCATGTTGTAAGGCTTAATCCAATGGGCTCCGTGCGCAGGGACCAACTCAGGAGAGACGATTTGGATGGAGGTTCGATGCATATTCATTTCTCCTCCTTCGTCACTAAAAGAAACTATCAATTTATTGCAAATGGGAACAGTTGGAACGGTCTCATTTATTTTACACGTAATTCGCGTTGCCACACCCAAGCTGGAGGTGAAAGTGATGAAAATATCTTTTTATCTCTTTTTCATCTTTTAAATATTTAAAAAAATAAAAATGATATTTCGATTTAAATTTAAATTGACTGGTTGCTCCACTGGTTTAAATTTTTCTATTTTTTCGTCCTATGGTTTTGAGTTAAATTTACAGTCATAGAAAGGATGTTTAAATTGTAAGGAAAATGATTGGTTTAAAAACTACATTAGCGAAAAAATGACAAATTAACGCAAGAGATACCAGGAGAAATTAACCCAAGTATGAAGCATAAATTCTGCGGTTGCAGAAAAATACAGAGGTCCCATGAAATATGTGAAGGCTTTCAGGTTTGCAGAATCTTCGTAGAATGTATTATTGGATATTAATCACCAGGGAATAAAGAAAAACTCTTTACACATCCAAACAAAACTTATATAACACGACAGGTTTCGCTGCAATGACGATGATGATAAGGTTTTAGCAAAACCAGCAGGGCTGAACAAAATTTCCGTTGAATCCTATGAAATTTTTTCATTCTGTGATGATAAATGTTGTAAAAAATGAAATGTCCCTTTAAGAAATTTCTTGAACGAGAAATCACGGTTGATTTAACCGTGAGATAATCTTTCAAGAAATTCTTTTTGCAAAATAATTTTACGATAGCTCCTAGCTCATCGTTGAAATTAAAATTGTCGTTTAAGTTATTAATCTTGGTGCAAAAATGTAAAATATTTGCATTCCGGATACAAAGCAGCCATCGCCAGTGTTAATTCACCGATAGTATATTACGAAAATTCTTTTTCAGAATATATTATCGGTGAATGGCCACATATAGCGGCTTCTTTCCATCTGGGTTTCCCAACCTATTTATAGCTATCGGAGAAATATATTTTTTAAATTTCGATTCCAGCCATGAGGTGAGATCGACAATTCTCTCTGGGATAGAATGCGACCTGATTAATTCAACTGTTTATTCTAGAGTAAATTGTGTTAGAATGTATACACAAATATTTTAACGAGATGAACTCCAAATGGATAGTTGGATTCGTAAAAGAAAAGGCATTATTGTTCGCTAATCCAATTCTATGATCGATCTTTCGTTTCCAATCTAAATTCAGTGAAAGTTCTTCGTGAAGAGAGGATAGGTCACGAACATGATGTCTCCCGTCATGCTCACGACTGCGCGTTATACTGTCCTCTTGAATCACCGAGACTGACCCAAGGAAGGTCCTGCCCTTTATTTCTCCTTAGAATGCTCCGAGCGAGGTCAGTCGGCGTGAGGAGTAGAAAGATAGGCACAAAGGTAAGAAAGGGGACACAAAGGGAAGGAAGGATCAGGAGACGTGGACGGAAACTCGCCTTCGCATTCCTTCTCGGGAAACAGTGGCGCCTGCGGACACCCCATGAGGAAAAGCATTTCGAGGAATCCGAGGAGTCATTTTGAACGAGGGAAGCCGCAAAACGAGAGGAAATACGACGCCAATCGCTCTCGGGTGTCGATTGTGATTTGACGTTATTGCGATCGGGAGATGAGGGATTTTTCTGAGGCGGCGTTCACGGTTGTTCGGGATGTAGCGGAGGATTATCATGGCAGGCACGTAAACTCGGTAAAAAAGAGAGTGAATTAAAATAACAATGCTTAGGAATGAGAAAATTTCATGTCAAATCATCCGGGTGCAATTGCTAGGCGCAATTCCAGATACTTTTAATCCTTGGATTAGGAACGAGTTGGGAGTGCGAAGACTCGAGGCACCGTGAATATTAAAGCTTAGAATACGGAGGGAAAGAAAGGTTTCCGCCAATGTGTCCGAAAGTGTTTCTTTAAAGAACGAATTAACTCTCTCTCTCTCTCTATATATATATATATATATATATATATATATATATATATATATATATATATATATATATGTCAACAAGGTGTTGGGATGAGGAAACCCAGTGAGCACTCACCAATCAGACGACTTCAGGTTGGCGAGGCTCCGGGGATGTCGAAGCGACACACGTAAAATAACACAAAAACACAGAAACATCACAACAAATCTCTGTAGCTGAAGAAGGAGTAGTTCCGAAAGCTTTACGTTTGTGATGTTTCTGTGTTTTTGTGTTATTTTACGTGTGTCGCTTCGACATCCCCGGAGCCTCGCCAACCTGAAGTCGTCTGATTGGTGAGTGCTCACTGGGTTTCCTCATCCCAACACCTTGTTGACATCCATATATTCATTTTACCTTTCCTTTTCCGTAAGTTGTTATATATATATATATATATATATATATATATATATATATATATATATATATATATATATATTAGGGTGGTCCTTATAATGGGGGAAAAAACAAACGTTTTATTTTGAATAGGGAAACCAGCTAATCTTGTTCCAGTATTTTAAAAAATAATATTCCCAAAATTTGGTAAATTTTAGATGAAATTTATAGGTTGCTACCAAAGTTTGAAACATTAATTCTTTATTTTAAACAAAATGCAATACAGTACAAAGCATATAAATTTTAGAGTTGGTAATTTCCATGCTACATTGAAACATGATGAACATAACAATACTGACACAGTGGTATATTAATTGGTTGTGGCAACTGTTCTCTTCGCAAAGTCTGGATATCTTCTCCGATGATCGCTGACAACCTGCAGAAGAAATTGCTTTTGCTGTTCACCCTGGGTGTGTAATCGATTGTATTCCTCGATCAGGACAACTCAGGACAACTCTGCGTTCTGTCGTATCGTTAATGCAATTGATGGACCTGATGCACTTTTCTGTGGCAATGTAGTTCCCATCAGAAACCCAGAGTTAGGGATCCAATTCTGTGAATTTCGAGTCAAGACCAAATATGTCGAAAAACCTCAAAGTGTTGGCTAACACAAAATAGTCCAAATTTTTCTCCAAGATGTTATCCAGATCGACAGTCACTCTCTTTGAGTGGTCCTCATTACCATCATTTTGGAGAGCTTGAATCAATTTGGCTTTTGTATCTATTGATAATTTTCTATCAAAGAAAGCAAGGGCAACCAGCTCTTCTCTGAGGTACCACAGATGACGATCAAGCTTCTTCAGAGCAGCGTTGGCAAATATTGAGTTTGTAGTCTTGTACTGTTGGAGGTTCTTCAACAGCATCAGGTCATTTAAAGGCGCAGCAGTTGGAAGTGCAGCTTGAAACCACGCCTTCAAATAGAATCTCACAACAAAAATTGCTATGTCCCTATCCCAGCTTCCTCTTTTGTCTTCAATGGAAACTGTCCTTTGAACATCCACAGTTTGATAGCATAAATGGCTTTGGCCATCCAACGAGCCTTATGCATTGCACCAAGAGCAAGAAATCTAATTCCACGAGATGGTTCACTTCCAAGAAAGGTGATAGTAATCATCGCGAGGTTGCTACTGCTTCAGTTGGTCTGTAGCAAAAGTGATTACTTCGTCTTTAATATCGGCAACAGCACTAGCAGTGAACTCATCATCAAGTGCAGTTCTGTATTCGGACTTATCCAGTGAAACCCAATGAGCTTGAAATCGCTTGAAGATTAGTATCTCTGGGCTCGCTGATGGACTTACGATGACAGAGAAGACAGCTTTCAGTACCAGCTCCAATATATGGTGCCTGCAGGGAATGTAGAGAAGGCTCTTGTCTAATTTCTGTTCAATCCAAAGACATGCTCCAGTTTTTCTGCCAGTATTTGACGCAGTAGTGTCAAAATATTCCTTTCACTTTCTCTGCTAGATTCCACAGTTCCAAAGTTTCAACAACAGTCTTGCCCATTTCCAATCCAGTTCCTACCGCAATTTTTGGAACACCGAGCAGTTGTTTTACTCCATCACCTGTGACTAAAATAGGAAGACGATCAACTACTTCCTTTCCAGTAATATCTGGCAGCAGCTTGCCATCCCAATGCACAACTAGTGGAACTGTTGGATTAAAATGAAAGATTATTTGTTTAACTGTTGCTTCCCTTTGCTGAATGCGACTTACACGAATTGAGGAACGATTTACGATTGTTTATGAAGGTTCTATAATGTTCTGGACAGTTCTAGATTGTTCCAAAAGATCTGATATGGACTATTACATAACACAAAGAGTGCTCCTGCAAATGGACTAACGCAGGATTTCTGAGGGGTACATCTGAAAGGCTATATCTATTGCAGTATTGCGTAACATTGACCAATGGGTGCTGCATCACAATTTTCAATACTAAGTATCTACAATTCACAATTCAATTCAAATAAGTTTAAAATTTAAACTAATTTAAAAATGAGTGCACCTATGTTTAGCATTATGATATATTGCGATTTTTCAGATCTTGGTAGCGGCCCCTAAATATTATTCAAAACTAACCTAATTTTACCAAAATTATTTTTTTTCATAAGTGAACAGATTCAAAACGTGCCCCCTTCAGTTTTACAAATTTAAAAATAAGAACCACTCTAATATATATATATATATATATATATATATATATATATATATATATATATATATATATATATATATATATATATATATTCTCTACTTAATGCTCGACTCGTGATTGTCTCTAGACGGTGGAAGAAATCAAGGATGTTTCTGGGGAAAAAAAATGTTTCTTTATGAATAAAAGCACGTGAGCCTTGTTTGGTCCTTCCCCCTCTCTCCCACTGCCCCCTCTCTCCCACTTCCACCTCTCTCCCACCTCCCCCTCTCTCCCACTTCCCCCTCTCTCCCACTTCCCCCTCTCTCCCACTTCCCCCTCTCTCCGACTTCCCCCTCTCTCCCACTCCCCCCTCTCTCCCACTTCCCCATCTCTCCCACTTCCCCCTCTCTTTCTCTCCGACTCTAGCCGAAGGGGTCAAGGATCATCAAAAACACTTAAGTAAAAATGTAGTAGACCCGTGAACCGCTCGAGGCTGGAAAAGTTTTCACGAGTTACTTTTGGGATCGTTTTAGTTCTTAACTAGCGGCATAAACAAGCGGTTCCAAACGTGCGTGTGTTTTATACTCTTATTACAAAACAATTTTAGATATACTACGTATTTAAAACAGCGGCTTGGATGGAATGTGAGAGGTGTAGCTGGACTAAGTCTAGGAGGTCACATAATAAATTTTTTACCTATATCATCGAAGTATGGGAAACTTGTTAGTGTTAGGAAGAAGGAGAGAGACGATAAATTATAGATGATTTGGTATTTGGTATCCTTCCATAACAATACCAAGTTTTTATTGCCCTCGCAATGAATATTAGCGAATTCCACAAAGTCAGGTTTCAAATCATTGACATCATAATTACAAAAAATATTTTTAAAGAAAGAGATTACGGAATTTATTCCTGCAACAACGAAGCGGTTATCTAGGTTATCTCCGATTTCATATCAGACGATTTAAAATTCTTTAGCGAAATAAACCAAGATTTATCAGGGTTATACAGAGTTGTAACGAGAGGGGTTTTTACATAGATGAGTTTCTTTTTTCCGTTGTATCAACAAGGTCACGTGATACATCGTTTTATACATGGCGGATCGATATGGCGCGGCCTCTTTCATTCAAGGGAAGCCCACTAGCTGTGTTATACGTGGACAGTGGCTTTAGGTATTCTCATTTTCACTCCATATTACATTGGAACAAACACAAGTGAGGTAAGCTCGAGACGGATGCTTCAAAGTTTATTAGGAGGGATCAACTGGAGTAACTTTCCAAAATATAAACCTTATATATATATCTATATATATATATATATATATATATATACGTTACTCTTTCGCTGAAGAAGGGCTTAGGCCCGATAAGCTTGCGTGTGTTTTTGTGTTCGTGTGTTTTACGTGTCTCTTCGACGCCCCCAGCAGCCTGCCAGCTTGGTCCTCAACTTGGTGAGTGTCCGCTGGGCTTCCCTCAACACCTTGTTGCCACCCTCATCACTACCTTTTCTTTCCCTTTAGTTAATATATATATACCGTCCTTTTTTCTCCTTTTTTGTCTATATCTTTACGTTTCTTTCCTGTCGTCTTTTCCTCTTATCTTTCTCTTCCATCATGGAACTGACCCGTCTCCGTTATCATCTCCGTAGACACATTACCCTCAACTGCCAGATTGAATTCCTCAACTCCTGCCTTGCACTTGGACTCACCCCCAAATGCCTCACCATCAGAATTCCTCTTTCAGGTCTTCCTCCCCCTATCCGCGCTTCCCTAGCCCTCACGTATCACCTCGCCTCTATCCACATTATCCGTTCCACCATACATCATTATACCACCCTCTCTAACTCCCACTTCGCTAATTGTAAATCTCTCGTTCTTTATCTTCGTCATTCTTCGCAATCCATATCCGACCTTCGTGCCGCTTTCCTTCAAGCGGCTAATGATATCACCGCACATCGCAACAGACTTCTCCGTAAACTCTCTCTGCTTTGCGTCCGGCACCTCAAACTTGGTCTTCCCCTTCCGTTCATAACAGCTGGCGAGGTCAACAAACCACCTCCTTCCCCGCCACTCATCGGTCAAACTCCCTGTCTTGCGGACCTCCTGGGATTCCCAACGCCACCATCACTTCATATCCTGAAAAAGACCCACACTTTCCTAACCCGCAAACCTTTGAAGCGCTCATATTTTTCGCACACTCCTGCCACCACCTCTTCATCTTGCTATCCAGATGAAGTCTTGAACCTTTCCTCCCACGTACTTACCCCTGCCGAGAATGAACTCCTCTCACGCGGCCTTTCCTTTTGTCCCACCACCAAATTTGATCATTTTCGCCTCCTTGCTGACGTCCAGTCCTTTGCCCGCACACTACGTCTAAAAACTAACCCTCCCAAAGAAGACTCTCTCACCTCTGCCAACCCAAAACTCCCTCCCGGCCTCCCACCTACCTTTTCCATCTTCAAACCTCCTTCCCAATACATTCCACCCACCCTTCCTTCCCTACACCCGGTCGAACAATACCTCAATTATATCCTTTCCAGAATCTCCCAACCTAACTTTTCCGATCTTATCGACCATACAGATAATCTTACCAGACGTGAAAGGCATGCCATTTCCACACTCAAACATCTTGACCATATCATCATCCTCCCTGCCGACAAGGGCACCACCACGGTTGTGATGGATCGCGCCAAATATAACGAGGAAGCCGAGCGCCAACTTTCTGACGAAACCTCTTACCATCACCTTACTTCCAACCCCACAGACCACCACTCCTACCAAATTTCGTCCTATCTTCATTCCTCAGGCAAACAGGAAGGCCTTTCCGATTCCGCCATTGCTCTAATGATCCCCAACAAACCCCGCACACCCACATTCTACCTTCTCCCTAAAATCCATATACCCAACATCCCCGGCCGCCCCATTGTTGCCAGCTTTAATTCCCCTACAGAACGCATCTCCGCTTTCGTTGACTCCCACCTACAACCTCTCATTCGTCAATTCCCTTCCTTCATCCAAGACACTAACCACTTTCTCAAACGTCTCAAACACCTCCCCTTTCCTCTCCCACCCAATACCATTTTGGCCACTATCGATGTCTGTTCCCTCTACACAAACATCCCCCACGATGATGGACTCTCTGCCCTTAGTAAACTCCTGGACTCAAGACCACCCGACGCAAGACCTTCCTCCCATTTCTTATTAGACTTGGCGGCAATGGTGCTCAAATTGAACAACTTCTCTTTCGATGGTCGTCACTACCTTCAAATTAGAGGCACTGCGATGGGCACCCGAATGGCGCCTTCATACGCCAATTGCTACCTTGGAGAATGGGAAAGACTCTTCCTCAACGTTCCACTCAGACCACTTTTGTGGCTGAGATACATCGACGATGTCTTCCTCATTTGGACGCATGGACCTGCCTCTCTCCTTTCCTTTCTCTCGCGTCTCTCCTCCCATCCTTCACTGTCCTTCACCCACCAATCCTCTACCTCCCACATCACATTCCTGGATGTCGATCTTTACCTTCAAGACAGCCAAATCCGCACCTGTGTTCACATCAAACCCACCAACAGCCTCCAATACCTCCACTTTGATAGCTGCCATCCCCTTCATACCAAAACCTCTATCCCCTATGCCCTTGCTCGTCGAGGATGGAGGCTTTGTTCCGATAGAGCATCCCTTCTAGAGTATTACTCTGTCCTCGAGGATGCTCTTCTCAAACGTGGATACCCTCCAGTCTTGGTCCGCGAACAGATCCATAGGGCGATGACGCCTACCCACATTGGATCTCATCCTCACACACCCACTATTCCTGCATCTACCCCTCCACTCACTCTTACGACACTTTTCCATCCTGGTATCCACGAAGCTCTCAAAACAATCCTTCATGCTGCCCACCCAATTCTTACCTCTTCCTCCCATCAGTCCCTCTTTATCAACCTTTTTGCCAATCCTCCGCTCCTCTCCTTCCGCCGGCCCCCAAATTTGGGAAATATCTTGTGGAGGAAGGAACTTCCCACTTCTACCACGCTTCTTGCAATAGGTTCCCACCCCTGCGGAAAACCTCGCTGCCTCACTTGCCCTATCCACCTACCATCATCTTCTTTCTCGAGTCCCTCCACCAACATCACCTACCCCATCACCTCCAGAAGCAACTGCACCACCCGTAACGTCATTTACCTCCTTACCTGCACCCTTTGTCCCGCGTTTTACGTAGGCCTCACCAGCAATCCGTTAAACATCCGAATGAACGGTCACCGGAATAGCGTTTCTCTCAGACGCCCCCTCCCAGTTGCATTACATGCTAATACCCACAATGTCCCCTTTAATAGTTGCTACAATGTTAGGATTATTCGCGCTTTACCCTATGACACTCCTGCCCCCCTTCTCCGACACTGGGAACTAGCACATATCCATCTTCTCGACTCTTTCTCTCCGCCTGGCCTCAACCTCCGCTAACCCTATTAGCCCCCTTACAATGTTTCCTTGTTACTTTGTAACTATTCGGACTCTACCTCATCACACTCCCTCTTTATTGGCTATCCACCCCTCCTACTCCCCACCTCCTCCAATCATCAACCTTCCCACATCACCCTGTCATTCCCCGCCCAGTGTGTCACTTTACGTTACTCTTTCGCTGAAGAAGGGCTTAGGCCCGATAAGCTTGCGTGTGTTTTTGTGTTCGTGTGTTTTACGTGTCTCTTCGATGCCCCCAGCAGCCTGCCAGCTTGGTCCTCAACTTGGTGAGTGTCCGCTGGGCTTCCCTCAGCACCTTGTTGCCACCCTCATCACTACCTTTTCTTTTCCTTTAGTTAATATATATATATATATATATATATATATATATATATATATATATATATATATATATATATATATATATATATATCTGTCGTTTTTTAAACTTCGAATTTTCATTTTTATAGGCGAGCTCACAAATAGGAATCACAATTAGAAAGATAACATCCTAGCGCCTAAAGGATGGGAAAATAGCGAAACACGAAAGTAAAAAAAAGCAACGTAAACATCATGGGAAATAAAACGCGAGAGTTTGAAGAAAGCGACCTATGCGCGTATTTTTGTGCAGCCTTTCGGTTAGTATTCAATTATTACGTCGTTCGCGTTGAACCTTATGCATATAAAAAAAACCCCCTTCGGCGATCGGAAGGAACGCGAAAAGATACGGAAGGGACGTGGGTTGGGGGTAACGTAAGAGAGGGAAAGGGGAAGGATCAGCGAATACACACCACAAATTATGCAGCGGACTCTCTTTTTTATTTTCCCCTTTGCTCGATACCGGAACGTGCTTGCACTTTATATAAAGGGAGGAGAGAAAACGTTCGCTCGCGCACACACACACACACCTCATCGCGGACCCGAGGTTGAAAGGTTACGCGCGGGAATGGGGAAAGTTGTGTTTCCATTGGAAGAGGTTGGAAGGGGCGAGGGGAGAGAGAGGTAGTAGAGTGGGCGGCTGGTGTGGGAGTAAAGGGCAAGGGAAATGCGATGGACATGCGGCGGTAGGGGGAGCTTTGAAGGGTGTAGAGAGGGGAAGGAGAGAAAAGGCAACGGCCACATGACCGCTCCATTCCTATCCTCTCCCCCTCCCCTTTTCATTCTCCACCTTTATCGCGGCTCTGCCTTCGTGACGCACACGTCCGAGACTCGAGGGACCTCCCTATGCCATATGGTGCGCGGATCTCGCGAGTCCCTCTCTCTCTCTCTCTGAATACGCATGTCTTTGCGGAGGATTTTCGCCTCACCTAATTTCCCTGCGTTGCTTTATACGCGGCGAATCGGATTCCGCGCCTAATAGGTTAACCTCGCGCTCCCATTCCCACGTTTTTGCTCTCACGATGAACGTGCGGAAGGGAGGAACGATGGAGAGAGAGAGATGGGCGTGTGAGAGAGAGAGAGGTGATGATCCTAATATGGAGATGCACTTGCGTAAACACAGGGCGTGTTAAACCGTTAGGTCTATGAAAGAAGCTTTTTCAGCCTCTCGTTCCCTTGACTATCTCCGTATCTCCCACTCTCTCTCTCTTTGTTCCGTTACCTCGCTCGTAATCCCTTTATTTAAGCACATAATCGCAACCATTGCGACTTGAGTCTATGTTTAACGTCCATTCATTTCTACGATAAAATTATGTGTCTGCAACTACGTACAATTATGGAGGGTAGAAAGAGAGACGAAAGTGAGGAAGATGTGTTTGGCTCTCGTCATCGTCGCTGGATAACTGTTAATGGAAATTGATTTGTTTAATTTTTAACTGGCGTTGTGCTTGTATCGTAATCCCTTTACATAATTGCACTTAAAGTAGCGACTTGAACCTACGTTTAGCGTCCATTCATTTACACCATGAATTTTTTTATTTTTAATTATGATTTTCGAGAGAGTACAAAGTGAGGAGGATGTGTTTCGCTCTCGTCATTGTCGCTGAATACTATCACTGTAAATTAACTTGTTTTATTTTTAACTAGCGCTGTGTTTATATAGATCAGGAAGAAATAAAACCGGTAGATATCGTCTTTTAGCTACATTCTCTTCCGCTTCGATGCAAAAATAATTATATTGAATTTAACTCATAGTACAAATATTTTGAAAAATATGTCAATAAGCAACGCATTGCAAAAACTCGGAAGAATTATTTTCTCGAGCTTATTTTGCATTTAAATCGAGCATTTGTGCCAGCTGTTGTAAGAAATAAACCCTATGCCACACTCCTTTACATTAGTGGTATTATTATATAGCCATCTTTAATTTTGAACAAACTTGCTCAATGCCCTTACGGTCAACAAATGATTTTCACGTGTGCTCAGTGACGAAGGCAGCCTCCTCAATTTTCCGCGGTCTTTTTCTGCGAGCGCAATACGAAATATACAATTGTCCCTTTCTCTCACGGAGCCGCGGGCTAAAGGAGCTGTACCGGATTTATGCCGAAGGAAGAAGATTTCCATTTATATTGAGTTTCCATCAAATAAGATTACCATTTTAATTTAAACTTCAAGAGAAGCATTTCATTTTTGCGAATAAATCCTTTTAAATGCGTGAGGAACTGAGGCGAATATTTAAATGTTTTTCCGACTGAACGAACCTTTTCGCGTGCACGTTCCACTTTCGGTTGCGTCGACGACTGAAAATCGCGGATTTAACAAGAGTTGAAAATCTACATAAATGTTTTTTTCCGTTTACAATGAACATAAAAAATTAAAAATGTTACATTTAATTCCCACTCCGTCGCTTAAGGTTTGTTGCGCGATAAAGCAGTTCAACTGGTTATTTCTAAAGACGGCAACGCTAGAAAATTCCATTACTTTCCTTTCTCAAAGTCAAATATGCACAAGTCTTTTTTATCTGAAGAGGCTCTCGAAATGTATTCTTTTCGATGGCTGCCTTGAAAACTTAATGCGGCTAAAGGAACATATCTCTCTCTCTCTCTGGAGATGAGACTTCATAGTTTCAGTCCCGTTCTAAATAAAGACCATATCAATCAATCAATCAGTCAATCTCTCTCTCTCTCTTCCCAAGGGATTTCGATTTGTATGAAATTGAAGGTTTAGAGAATATACCCTTTTGTTGTATTTTTTGTTCTAGGAATGATAGAATATAAATGTACTTTTTAACGTATTTAGATCTGTTTAATGTATTGCATAAAAGAAAAACACTTAATTAACGAAGCAAATTAACACATCCTGCAGAGCATTGAGAACTTAACGATTACTCATGTTAAGTTCTACGGAGAAAGTTCTACCTTTCAGGGGAACAATTAAAAAAACGGAGACTATTTCCGAAAATTTGTATGGCAAATATGGATGCCATTGCCGCCGGTTTGAGGTCGACGATCCTTAGCCGTCGGCATCTGCGAATGGCTGATAACATCCCTTCCATCGCTTTGAAGAGAGAAAGAGAGACCGCCATGATTAATATTCTCCGTCACCCAAAGTCGTGCTGTGGCTTTTAGCGCCTCCCGATGGGTTCCCACCGCCGTTCCCTAGTTGACCTCTCCTAAGATTTTTTCCTATCCTCCACTCCGTCCGATTTTTATTCTCCCCATTAGTTATTTCATTTACAGTGACGCATTTACGCCAACTTGGCCTTATCATAAGAAAGCAACTCATAAAAGAGCAGACAATCCCGGCGGCTTCATTTTTCGTCGAAACTTTGAAGTCTTCTGCGGTAACCATGGAGCCCGCGAATGCGTTTTTTCATTGTGGCCATTTATTAATCTGTGATTAATGTTCGCATTCACGGAACCCACGTTGGGGTTCTATTGTTTTGTATTTCTTTGTTGAATATCTTCAGGCCTGAGAAATGCGAAGTTGGCACGTCAACGGATAAAAGATGGCTTAACTCTACCACCATTTCTTCCGTCGAGCGCAACGCTTTGTTTTTTTAAATCACTTCCGCGGCTGGATTTAATCAGGAAAAATTGAGAATCTCCGAACCTTTTGGGAAATCAAACGTGAAAATTTTAATTATAAAAAAATGTTTTGTTCTACCCAGAAGAGATATCGTGAGATTCATTTTACCGTTGAAAATTTGAGTGGAAATTCGATAGCTTTAATCCGGAATTTTTTTCAAGAGAGTTTTTATTTTGTAACCTTTGCTCGCGGGAAACATTTTTTCACCAATTACAGATTCGCGAGACTCCCGCGAGTCGTTGGAGCTTCGCAAGGAGACGCTTATTAAAAAAAAGTTATGGTATTTTTTTGAAATTCGCCACCGATGATGAATGTATGACGAAGCATATTATGCGGAAATCAGATAATGTTCACTGAAGAATTGCTCCTACCTAATGGGTCCAAGTTCACACAATATCGGAGCGGACTAGACTGGATGCGTTAAATACTTTATAAACAACATTTAAATGAATAAAACATGAGCGTATAAGGATTAAAAGTCGCGGGAAAAGATTTTTGAGCCAGAGTGTAGATTTACCTTCTCGTAAACGAGGATTTCATTCTTTAATTCTGTGTTCGCGCTTGAAGTTTTTTCTCCGGTTGGCTCGTGATATTCCTTGTCTTTTTATTTCGCGTATTGCAACGACCGTAGGTAAGCTGTTGTTTTTCTTGAATATTTTCGTGACGTTAAAACTAAAAGTAAACATGTTTTAACCGTTTTTATGTAAATGAGTACATTATTGTTCTTTCATACTACTCTAGTGTTCTCATTGAAAACATTCGCCAGTGATTTAATTTCAAAGACTGTTAAAACGTGAAATTTCGAATAAAAACCTTAATGTTAGTATTGTTATGGCAAGGAATTCCTCTTCAAAGATTCCTTGTACTATGTTAAACGCATTTCAATGATGCCCAATAGTCCAAGAATTAGATGACACTATTCTGAAATTCTAGAGCAGGTGCTCTTCAAGCGTTTATTGGAAATGAGGAATAAAAAGATCGCCTTTTAAAACATATCAGCTGTATTCCTAGAGCTCCCGATCAAAAATTTAGTCGGCTATATCAGTTGTATTTAATTGAAGCCTTATTTGATATATTTCCGCTGAAAAATAGCAAATGACACTCAATTTGGAGTGAAAAAATAACTCATTTGGAAGAAAGAAAGTTAACCTACATCAAGCACATAGATCAGTCATGGATTACAGTTAAATGTACTCGATATTGTGATGAATGAATCGCTTTGTAAATTCTCTTATTCTAGTATAGCTGTGAATTTTAAATCTCGTTAAAAATATGCTCCTATAGTGAAATTTACGTTTTTCATGTATTATTAAAAGGAAACATACGCATTGCTGTATGTTTTTAGACGGTGGCCAAAATATATTTTTCCAGACTACAGTTGTCAGTTTAAAATTTTCTTTTATTGTAGGATTGGATCAGTTTTCTGAATAAAGGGTACACGTCCAAGCGCTACCCAAATAAAGAATTTTAGCTGAAACGGAATCACTGCCGCCACAACTCAACACTCCCTACCTATCCTCACATTTCAACTTCCCTCTCCTCTCAAGAGCGCGACTGTGAGGCGTGCTGAACACGGTCATTAGAAAGCGACTCCATCTCTCTCCACAAGTCTCTTTGTTTACACGTTATTCCCTTTCGATCTCCCACGGTATTCCCGTCCCGCTTTCCCGCGCCCTGTTTTCCGCATTTCACGTATCATGTTACTTCATTACCTAATAATACCAAAAATTCTGTTAATGAAATAGTTTTTAAAAAAGGATGAAAAATTACCTATTGATAGATTGTATAAACGTATAAAATTTACTTTGTATTATTTTTAAACTGTAATTATTAATTACTATTTGCTTTTTGTGTATTTGTATGGAAATATTGTAAAATTAATTATGCATACTTGATCTTTAATCTATTTTAAGCTACTTTTCTGTCTATTGTTCCTAACTTTATTGGATATAATGTATAAAACTGTGTCATAAGATGCATGTTCCATGAAACTATCTTGTCCCAGAACAATAAATAAATTTCTATTCTATTCTTTCTCTCTCCGCATCCCACTGCTCCGTCCGCTGATATCTCGTGCGTCGCCTGGAGACCTTCATTTTCTTTTCGAAAAGCAACGGAATACATCTAGTGGAACTCTCATCTCCCTCCTCCTCCTGTCTTTCCTTCTCCTCGTTAATCACATATAATTACGCTACAATCAAGTCCTTTCTAGGAACGCTTCTTCTCGCATCTTGCTCCATCTCTTCCTCCTCCGGCGCCGCAGGAGATTTCGACGCCCAACCGCCACGCCAGTGACCAAACTCCTCCCCTCTCTGATTATTTTCTTTCGTATTTCATTTTTCGTTCCATCTTATGTCTTTCAGCGGCAACACTCCCGTCTAACACGTAACTTCTCTGTTTCCTACTATATATCCGCCCCGACTTATCTCTTTCTCTTGTTTTCTCGAGCGTGCCGAGATCCCATATATATTACAATAACTCGTAACCGCTTCGAAAAGGCCCATCGCCTGTCTCATCAGCTAGACTTCAGCTACCCGCAGGTCTTTGCCTAATACGGCGTGGTCACGCCAAGGAATTTTAGGTTAGGTATGTTGGTGGTTAAAGTGGTACGGGGATGGGACTCTTGGAGTGACGTGGACATACTCCACTAAATTATTAAACGCTCCGAGGAAAATTATTTTTTTTACAAGAAAACGGGTTTTCAGACGATAACTGATAATATATGGAAAGATTGTTTTCTCAGAGTTTGAACTGATATTTTTTCTTATTTTGGATTAAAATTTCATATAAAGAGCCTTTTCTCTGCCGAGTTGTTATTCACAAGGAGCGCAGTTTTACAGGATCGTACCTAACAATTTAGGTCAAACTCTCAGTGACGGTTCATTATAATTTTTTTCTCGCTGGATTTCTATCGACGAGCATTTAGTTTTTTTCGTAATTCCTCCAAATATTTAAAGGAAATTATTTGTAATAATCAATATGCAATCGCATAGCTATAGCAGGAAAATTTTTAATGCAAGTTACTGCACTCGGAAATGAATTACCCCAAGATGATTTTTTCCTATAGAATAATTTACGCGGGAACGATTCACTTCAGATGGGATGAAAGCCCTTTTTTAATTAAAAACAAATGAATGCATCATTATACGAAAGATATGTCTCTTTTACGATTTCGTCGATGGTGCGCTCAAGGACTTTGTTCCTTTTGTTACTCCTAAGACTAAAAAGTTCCCGTCATGGTTTAAAGCTGATACAATACATTCTCTGTAAAACCAAAATCGTGTTTGGTATTTGTGGAAAGCCTTCCCTAGTGAAGAATCCCGCAAATCTTTTACCGACTTACGGCGATAACCCAAACTTTTAATTCGCCGCGACTATGCTGAGTTTACGAAAAATATATCCGGCTCTATTTCCTCCAATCCTAAAATATTTTGGTGTTTCGTAAACGGTCGCCGCATTAACTCTTGGATCCCGGATAAAATTTATTATGATAACACTAATGCCGAGGGCTCTCATAGATCTGCTCTATTTTATAAATTCTTTTATAATTGTTTGTCACCCCCTACTAACTCCCCTCTTAACTTTGATAATGATGATTCTCTCTCACCTTTATGTAACTTTTCTCTATTTCAACTTCAAACAACCCCCAAGAAGTTTATGAATTCCTCTGTGAAATTTTCCCCTATCGTACTCCCGGCCCTGATGATATCAGCCCTTTATTTCTTCGTAAATGCGCTTCTTCTCTTTCTATTCCTTTATGTATTATTTTTAACCGCTGTTTCTCGCTGGATACTTTTCCCTCCCAGTGAAAATCTGCTAACGTTATTCCCATTCATAAGTCTGGTTCAAAATATGATGTAACTAATTACCGTCCTATCTCTTTACTTTCAATTTTCTCCTCCATTTGTGAAAGGATCATTCTGAACCACATTTACTATTTCACATCAGCGCATCTTTCCACTGAGCAACATGAATTTGTTCCTGGCCGTTCCTGCATGACAAACTTAGCAGTTTTTCAACAACATACTGTTGATGCTATAGCTAATAAGTTTCAGTTAGACACTGTTTTTCTAGACTTCTTCAAGGCTTTTTATTCCATAAATCACAACTTTCTAATTCACAAACTTAACCACCGCTTTAATATTCATGGTAATTTCCTAAATCTCCGAGTGGTGTTTTGAAAAACCGTATACAGAGATTGGTACTATCTGGTATTGCATCAGATTGGTCTTCCATCACCCCCGGTGTTCCGTAAGGAAGTGTCCTTGGGCCCTACCTGTTTAATTTGTATGTTGATGTTTTGGCTACCCTCCTCCACTCTTCAGGGGCCCACACACTTCTTTATGCAGATGACTGCAAACTTTCTAAGCAGGTTGCTACCATAGCTGACTGTGCGTCCTTCCGAGCCTCAATTAACTTAGTATCAAATTGGTGTGATGTTTGGAACCTAAGATTAAATTTAAAGGAATGTAATGTCATGACTATCTCCCTTCGCAGGAACCCTATAAATTTTAACTACTGCATTAATTCGGATTTATTGACTAGGGTTTTGCAGCAGAAAGATTTAGGTGTAATTACTGATATTAAACTAATTTTTCCTGACCATATTACAATAATTAAAACTAAAGCAATGTCTATCTTAGACATTTTGTATCGTTTTACAGATATCAGAAATTCTTTAACACTCAGGGTGCACTTTTCTACCATAGTATTACCTGTTATAACATATTGCTCTCCTATATGGTCTATGTCTACTATTTCTAAACTCTCTTCCCTTGACAGAGTCCAATGATGATATTTTATCTGCTCTCTCTCTTTGGATAATCTTACTGCGACTTCAACTAAATCTGATCTTTCTTTTATTTATAATATTTTAAACTCTGTTACAGACTGCCCTGAGTAACTATCCCATATAAATTTCCGAGTTCCACGCAGAACTATTCGTTCTTCTTCCTCATTTCATATGTTTACTCCGAGGATTTCTCTAGCCAAACGTTCTCTTTTCTTTCGTCTTCCTCCTATTTTGAATACCTTACCTCCACATATTGATCCTTTTTTCCTATCAATAAAATCATTTATTAAGCTATGAATCACACATATTTCACCTAAATAATCAGTCATCATTCGACACAATTATTGCTAGTTTTTCTACCGGATATTTTTGTTACTATTGTTCCTGCCTAGAATTTTATTATTTTCACTGTAAATTGGTGATCGCGCTGTATGTGAAATTATTGAATAAGTAAATAAATAAATGAATAGATAAATAATGTGAAACTAACTCATTTAAAAATTTCCAAAAATTTGTATAAGAAATTAGTTTTTTAATACTAAATAAATTTTTGAAGCTATTATTTGTTGTGATATTCCATTAAATTCGCCTTTTTCTAAAAGATAAATAAGTAGCACTTTCAAGAATAGTTACAAAACGTCATTTGTGACTTTGAGATCAGAGGTGGCGATTTCTGGTCCGTGTGCAAAAAATAGGTAATCCTCGGGGTAGGTTTGCTTGCTGTGTTACATAGAGAACTGCAACTTAAATTTGTATTATTTTAGTTTTATTTTCAAGTTTAAAATTTCCACAATGCTAAATCAACACTACTGGATCGTTTGGACACGAGAAACAGACTTGTATGACGTAATAACTTCTCACTTGGTATTGATTTTCTAAAGATAAATTAGCTTTGGAACTCCATTATCCCCGTTGCTTATTGCTTCTGTCAGAAATCCCTCCGCCTCAAACCGCTCCTCAACAACAGTCTCCCAGTGATTTGCTCCTGAGCCTATAGATTCAGCAGTTAATTTACGAAACAAATTGCTTCTTTCGACTACCGCTGCTCGTGAATGTGGACCCTTGAACCGATTCCGCTTCGCTGAAGTAATTCCTGCTCTGCCGTTTTGAAGAAAAACAACTATTCTGTCCCAAACTTTCTTCGCCTCCCTTTCGCATTTAATTATCGCCCCACGAATGTCCTATACTACCGCATTTGACGGAACAAAAGTAAGTGGTGGTGTGACAGTAAGCCCTTTCTCATCCACAAATTTGTCTAGCTCTTTGAATGACTAGACGGGAAGCTGTGACGTAATCGGACTGCGTTATTTCCGTTGCTTAGTGCAGTTCAATTTGAAACTTGGTTGTGACCGTTGGTGCGGCTGAAGGAGCTGCTAAGTGATCTGCATTGGGGAGATAAGGCTGTGCAGTATTAATATGGTAAGTGTATCTAACTACCAAATTTATTCACAGGCGTACACATTTTAACAGTTTTCATATTACTAACTTGGAAAATTGTTCCATTTTGTTTAAAATATTTCATCTTACTTAACTATTAATTGATTTTAACTTTATATATCTTTCCTAGTGAGTATGTTCTCGTAAGGAGCGAGATACATTTTCACAAAAAATATATTCCAATTTATGTTTTTATAAAAAATTGTGATAAATTTATTTTAAACGTCTTTTCTCATATCGTCTTGAGACGCGAGTTTATCATAATTACGGTTCCTTATATCTCCATTTGCAACGTCAGATATTTAGACTATTTTAGCAGTTACCGTCTCTCATTTTTCGTTTCCCCATCACCTTAATATGTTAACGATATCGAATTAAGGCCATACCAGTATACCACATACTAGTTCCCTCCAGCTATCAGTAACAGTAACAGCTTTTCTTTATTCCCATCCTGCAGGCTTCATCCACACCCTCGTCTTCAGTGATAAAGTGGTGTATCTGTGTGCATACCAAGATCTCCTGTCTAATATGGAGAGAGTGGATCATCCGCCGATGGAGGTGCCTCAGCAAATGGTAGTGTGACTTCAGTGCCCTCCGAGTCTCTCTTTTTCGCAGCAGATAGTCATAGCAGACAAAGTATAAGATAGAACGAATTTTAGGATCGTTGTAATGATTATCAGTTTAAATTCCAAAATTAATGTTACCTGTAAATAAATTTATATGGGCGTAAAACTCAACTTGGTTAAATTTTAGAGTCAATAAGTTTATCTAGCAAAGGTACTGATCACCTAGGCAACTTATCGCTGAACATTTTGTGTGATGAAATCTTCTTCCAATTATCACTTATGTGAACTAGTGTGGAGCCGGTTTACAGGCTGCGTGTCTCATCGTAGCTAAACAGTTATTTCTCAAACCAATAAGTTGATTAAAGAATAGTTTTACGCGTCGTAGACATTTCTTTCAAAATTTTATTTCCTCTTGCAGTTTGTTTACGAACTCCCCCAATTAAATGCTAAATTCTTTAAGAATGCGTTCGCTTGTTATGACTTTAGAGGCACGGAAAGCTGAGTTTGATTGTACTGATATTTTCAGATAATTCCGATAGTATGGCAAAAAAAACATAGACGTATGGAGAATACGAGATTTAACATATTTGCATATTTTTTACTTATAGGTTACGATCCTTACTTCATTTGCACTTCGCCGTTTGGAATTCGTGTATGGACAGGATCTGTGCAAAATATTTGCTTTAAATTAATAAATCCATTATGTATATAAAAAGCTGCTAGTTACTAGCTTATTTTTGCATTTTAATTTATCTAGGTAGGGAAATCTATCCATTTATTTATTTAGATTTTTAAGTAACTCAGTGATGGCAAAAGTACGATCGACGGGTTATATGTTTATCTGGCCTGCGAATACATTAAGCCCAAACCACCTAAACCAAGGAAGGGCGGCCCAAACTAATTGAAGAGCCACTTGAGAAAAAATATTTTTTAAGGAGCCACAGAAAAGATTTTATAAAAAAAGGAATATATAGATTTGCTAAAGAGATATTTGGTTTCCATATATCTGCTGAGATATTCCAAGCTGGCATCAATTTTGGACGTCGCGATTCTCAATTGATTTTTCAAATTTCTATCAGTGATCGAAGCTCTGGTTTAATTTTTTGCAAATTTTAATAACGTAAAAAACTTGACATTGATATGCACTTCCGAAATGACTAGCAAGTTTCAAAGCATGTTTTCTTGGAAATGGATATTTTTCAGCTGTTATTAATTTTTTATAATACTCAGTTTTATCTTCCATTGCTAAAACATTATTCTGCAACTCATTATTGCATTGCAAATCTATTAACTCTAATTTATATTCTTCAGGAACGGAACTCTCATCAATGTAAATTGGGCTTTTGAAATTTATGAAATTTTATCGTATTGAGAAATTTCTCCAAATCGTTGGAAAGAGTGTCAAGGAAAGGTGGGAGCATTGGATGGCTTTTTAGTTACTGTAATATGCATTACAAAGTATTTAATCGTTCTACCGTTCTCCCACCATTTGGCTCTTCTTTTCATATTCTTTGTCATTGCTATTATTGTTGTTTGTTCTTCATTTTGGTTGATTTGTAAATATTTTATTTTTAGATTTTTTTCTTTTTTAATTTAAACCAGAAGAGCCACATTTTGTGGCCAATTAGAAAAAACACGAGAGCTGCAAAAATTATGAAAAGAACCACGGGTTGCCCGGGTCTCACCTTAACGGAAGGGAGGGATTTCTTTTACCTACACTCTACTTCTAATTTCCCTTACGTTACATTCTAAAGCCACTCCTATAATTTTCTTAGGGATCCATACATACTGCGTGGCCACGAGGTCCAAATACGTGGACGATCACGGAAACAAACGTTTTTGTTTGTCGTATCCTGTATTTGCCCTTGACTAGGCCCGATAACAGTTATAGAAATAAGATCAGCCACCACAGCCAGACACAGAATGGTCCGCCAACTGCATAACGTCTAATATTTTTGAAAGCATATACTACACCAAAGGGAGCCGGTGATGTAGTGGTTAGTGTGTTGGCCCCACCTTGATCTACTGAAGCGACACCCGGTTCGTTGGCCCCCGTGGCGTTCTTCGTTAAAGGGTGGTCTACACTCTCGGTTTTTCCAACAGTTTTAACCGTACGGGTAAGTGCACCGTGCACCGAGGTCGCCACCACACTTTCTGTTTTCTTTCCAGTTTTACCTTACGGTTAAGTCGGTACGTGTTTATCGGAGGCTTTATGCAACACACCACGAGTTCAGAAAACTGTACGGTTTTGGAACGAACACGCTCCACAGACGTGCCCGTACACCGTGACTGGACCGAGCAGAAATCAAGCGGCGACGTATTTCGTTCGTTCCAGTCCATTCTTCCAGATTTCCCGTCCACACTCTCCGTTTTACCCGTACGGTTAAAACTGTTGGAAAAACCGAATGTGGAGCGCCCTTGAACGAAGAACACCAAGAGCAGGCTAAATTCCGGCACCGGGTTTCTCTCCTTCCTTCCTGGCTAGTCATTGCAACACCTCTAAGATACGTAGGGAAGAGGCGAATCGGCTAGACTCCTATACTCCATCACTTTTGGACTTTTATATAACCCAAACCCTCAATCGAGATAAAATAATACAATTCTGGCTGCATTTAAATAGTAGAAACTAATAATAATAAAAGGAAAGATCAGCACGTAGGAAGATAATTGGCATTGACGATTTATTTATTCATTACTGTACATGGTTTTATTTCTTAATTATGGCCAAAGGCCAAAGGCTTTTCTTCTCCTTTGCCAAAAAAGATTAATATAACTCAGTAAGATATTTATATTTTTACGATTCTTTATTTAAATTTGTTTTTTATGTAAGAATTTCTTCCGGCGAAACTTGACTCGTTAAAAAAAGATTGGGTTCAATCTCGCGTATACGGGAACCGATCCGAAATTCCTTGTATGGTTTGCCTTTGGCGATAATTTTTCGGAATGCAAACCTAGCGAAAGGAGGAGGTTTCTCTATTTGACATATGAATAAATCAGCCCTATCGACGCTGTAAAATCCGTATTTTACGATTATTTATCAACCGCTGTTGTGCGTAAGCACAAATTATTCTTTCGGTACATATCACCGATTGTTGCGTAAATTTAAGAATGCTTTCGTTATGGCTATACGTTGATGTATGTAAGTTAGAGCTATCATTAGACTTTTATCATAGACAGATGATATATGAAGATATCTTTGAGCGCATTCCATGATGACGAATTTTGTCTGTTTTATTAATTTCAAAGCCATCGTAAAATATTTATTACTTCACAAAGAAATACAACCCTTGTATATATTGTCGTCCTGGCTATAATGATGGTAAGGACAATGTTAAAATCTATGTTTTACCCACTAGAATTAAAAGTCAAATGTTATATTGCGAATCTGAGCTTTAAAGTATTGAATATGTTCGTTTTGCATTAATATATTAATTATTAAAATTAATATATTAATGCAAAACGAATTAATATAATAATAATAATATATAATTAATAATATATAATTAATAATATATAATTAATAATATATATTAATATATTAATTATTAAAAATGGATCACTTCAGCCAATAAATTATATAGATCTGTTCTAATAACACTCAAAAACTGGTAGATTTCCACCACCAACGGCCGCTTTATAAATGAAATGTACATTCGATTTACTATATATATATATATATATATATATATATATATATATATATATATATATATAATTACATGTTCTGCGTAATTAATGACTTCGGGTTTCACTCTCGATTTAAAAAAAACTTTCGTTCATAATGAACGTCATGAGCGTGCGAAAACAAATGTATACCGACCGCTTTGCTAGTAATCTTGTTTGATTTCATCGGACTTCCTTTAATCCTATGACGACCCTTCAACACAACCTCAAGGAAATGGTATTAGATCGAACGGAAAAAGAAAGACTGATTGACCTTCTTCCTCTTCTCGCAACCGAAGGAGAAATAAAAAGCGACCGGGGGAGGTAGAGGGAATGGGGAGGAGAGCGATTTTTATCGCGCTCGCATTATGCTAATTTTCATAACGGTCTTCCCGATCGGAGGGCCACTTCCCGAAAAAAGAAAGAGAAAAAAAAGACGAACACACTCTCTTGGAATCCAGTCAATCCATCCGGAGAACGGGATGACGGAGAGATGATTGAATTCATCATCTCGTTACGTAAGAGCACCTCTGGCCTCCCTAAAGCTATCGACCGATCAAAAAGAACAACAGTGAAACAGGAAGCGTTTAAAATAAAAAAGGGTCAAAGAAGAGCAACCAGGAAGAGAGAGAGAGAAAGAGGGAATTCTTTCGCCGGTGATCGTTACTTTCAAAAATAGAATCGTTCTTTCTTTCTCTCTCTCTCACTCATCCTCCATCTCGACAGAATAGTCACCAATGGATATCTTAAAATTCAAACATTTAAAGCTTTCGCGTCGCCGTCGCGCAATCAAACCTCCACTTGTTCCGATCCTTTCACTCTTTTATGGCCCGCGGAATCACATCCTTGCCGAAATCGTCTCTCTTCTTCGAAGAGCTCCATTCTGCCTCCCACCAACTCCATCTTATATCCTTACGCGCATTCGTAATAAAAAAACACGACCAAAGGCCATACCAAAATGCTAAAGGGAAGCGAGTTGACCAACCGGTTTTTGCGTGCAATGTTTTCTTTTTCTGCAAAAATAAATAAACAACGGGCTTACGTTGGACCGAAACCGTACAATTTCCGAGCTCCTTTTTTTCCCTCCTCATTCGTCAACCACCCGTGTTTTTCCCCCTTTGTACCATCCTCCGCCCTGGGGCATCCTCCGCTCCCGACCACCCTTCCATTCCCCTGGAGACGGTTTCTCCATATACCATCCCCATCCTTGGATTCCCTTAAAGACTCCCTGCTGACGCCATCCCCTCCCCTCCTCCCCTTACACCTGCCCATCCTTCCTCACACGAGTGACGTGGCTCCGAGAATTCTCACTTGCCTCTTGTAGAGTCATGTCCAAAGAACGTTGCCGCGCGTAACCTGTAGGAGCGGAGAATGGAATAAAAGGAGGGAGGAACGAAGAGGAGATGAAGAGGGAGGGTTTGAAACGCGCAGAGTTCTTTATGGGACGACGCTGAAAGGATGGCGAGGTAAAAGCTTAGGTTCCTGCGCCGTCCACTCCTCTTCTTTAAGAATTGATAGCGTACGTCTCCGCTTTCCTGCTTCTTCTTCGCTCCTTTTTCTGTTTCGCGTGCGCCGTGGCGACCGACTTGTTTTCTTTCATGCTGCGCAACAAAAAAAAAGAGGATCGCGTGGACAAGCTGCGCCATCCACCGGAGGGAACACACACTTCTTCTCTGTCCCATTCCGCCGTCTTTTTTAGACCGCATTGAACACCCCTGGACCCGCTTTTAAAGAGTTGTCCCATGTTTTCCCGCATCCCCTTTTCTGCCTTCGCGCGGTGCTTCGACTCTCGCTTTCTCTCTCTTATCTCTCTCGCTTTCTCTCTCACTACTCCTCCTTCGCCGATATAGTGTTTTGAATGCGTGTTCTGTCTATTTCTCTTTTCTCTCATTTCGTTCGAACGGATCATTACGGGAATCTTCGTGGTGATCGCCTTTGGGGATGTGACTGGAGTGTGGAAATTAGTCACGCCCGCTACCTTTTTATTGGCACTTCGGTGGCCCTTTCTCAGGTTGCTCGAGGAGGTTTTCGAAACAAATTCACGTTTGTTTCGCCATTTGAAGGCGATACACAATGCTGGCGGTTTTTTAATTTTTCGATTTACATGCAAATGGATCGCTGCTTTTATTTTGTGTTTCTCGGCGACTTTTTAAGCAAGGATTTGCGAGTAACAAACCATAGAAAGAGCATTTTCAGGAAGAAATAACCTCAATTGCTGTTTTCAGTATTTATACATTTTGCTATAATACCATACATTAATTTATTGCTGTTGTTTTATTGCGTGGAACTATTAATGCGCGTTTTTGTAAATATGTATATAGAAGGTCAATGATTTTATTTTTATTTATTAATTTACGGTCTAACGAACGTTTGTTGCATAAGTCGAATCTTGAACAAAAGATTTAAAAGGACAGAAGTGAAATTAACTTTATATCTTAAATGAAATGTTAATTACTTATCTTTTATGAATTGATGCATTTAGAACATTATTAGTTGATCACTTATATTGTATTTTTATTGCTTTTCAATACTGTTTTCAAACAATTTCGCTGGATTTTACAGATTTAATTAAGTTACTCTTGGCTTGCAATAATAAAATTAGTTTTGGTGCGAATTTCGACCTCGAATATTTCTCCTGCAGTCATTTGTCTAAGCGTAAGCGTATCAAATGAACACGAAAATTCTCGCTCCAGGAGCGATGATTACAGGAGGAGATAATCTTTCTGTTGAAAATTATGACAATACGCTCAACTTTTTAACATTTTCATCTTTTTGTTTCATGCTAGAATACCAGATGAGAAAGGTGTCATAATTTTAAAATACTTTTAAATCTACACTAGTTTCGCTATAGTTCTTTTTTATTTGAATGTCGAATATTTAAATTTAAAACCGAAATGAGATCGAAGAATTTTCACGTTTCCATGAGTTCTATATGGCTCTTGAAATGTCTCTTGAATAATTTGACCGTCATTAAGATGTGTAACTCTGTCATAATAGTTTTAATATATATAATTAAAAAAAGGAAGAGGTTTTTAAAATGCCAATAGGCAGTGATAGGCAGTGAAAATCTGGTAACTCGGGTCAGGGGGCATAGGTAAATCCCATTTCATATGTTTCGCCATAACATAAATTCTATAAGGTGAATTCCTGAATTCTATTGGAACGTAATACGCGGTAAAAATATGAAAATAGGAATATTTACTTGAGATTACGCTTCATTTATTTTTCAGCCTGCAAGAATACGAGACTTGTTTTCCGAACCATAACTTGTCGTAATTATCAGTGAGCCTTTGATTAAGTTAATTAAAGATTATATTGAGTTAAGATGCTCTTATGTTGAAATTTTAGTAAAAAATAAATCAATATATTAGCTCATTCTCTATTTATCACATTTGTTAATCATTCTTGGCTAAGCGATCGAATTGTATATTTTTACTTTCTCCATATAAGTAGTAGAGGGGAAAGTATTGTATTCATGAAAAAAATCGTCTTCGAGATTTCAACGGAAATACATGTTTTGAGGCCCCCTGAACACGTTTTCACCATTTTCTCGATGATGTCTGTGTGTGTGTGTATGTGATAGCTTTTTGTGGGTGCTCTAACTCAAAAACTATTAATCAGGTCAACGCGAAATTTTATATTTAACATTTCTATATATGTCACGAGAACCGATTAGTTTTTTGTAAAAATCGGTCAACCGAAAATGGGTATTTACTCTTGTCACTTATCCGTTATTCTGAAATATTCGCTTTAATGTTTGATAAATGTAAAAATGCACTGGAATAGAAGTTGTAGAAAATTTAATTTTCTATAATCTACGTTTGAAACATATTTCCATATAATGCATTGCTTAAGAGCTATCTTATATTTTTAGCTGCCACCGCCACGCCACATACCGACGACAATTGTTAACAATTGACTCTTAGTTACTTCTTAGTAACGCTCCTTATTGTTTTCTTAATTGTTGGAGCTTTGTGGCTATATCCAATATCAGAAGGCTATGGTTTGAGTTTATTTCTGTTCATTGTGAAGTCTAAAATTTTCTCGCAATTTCTTAAAATATTTATTATTATGTAACCTATTTGGAATTTTTAGAAATATTACAGATATGGAGAAAGTCATGGGGTTTCCAAAGCAGATTTTTTTGAAATAGTGTTCTGAATGATTTTTGGTGATGGTCTACATATTAGGAAACATTTTCACTGGGAGGTTTTAAAGCCATAGTAGGTCAAATTAGTGGTCTGTTATTTTATCCTGGTCAGTAATATCAAACTCGCTACTGTTAAGTCATTACAGTATAAGTTTCATGAGATGTCAAATAATGTGGAACATGAACCCCTTAATTCATTTTTATTGAGTTCTTCTATACAGTTGTTATAAACAGCACTGAATTAATCAAAGAAAACACATTATTCATGAAAATTCCCTTTTCATGAGCGTAAACTCCGAATTCGTTTTTTCACCTTGGACTGCAAAAAACAACTCGAAATTAGTCTCCCGATTCGCAATTTTTAACGCACCGAAGCAACGGCATGATAAAAAAATAAAACTGCGCAGATCGGTTTAACACAAAACATTCCATTAACTCTGGAAATCGCTATCTATTTTCGTATTATTCATTCATTCCAATTACTCGAGTGCCACGCTCTGCGTCTCTCATTTTATCTGCATGGATAACCAGTTTTAATCCACTTCTCGCCCTATTCTACCATCTCCCAATCATCATACCCCAGCCGCCTTCGTCCATCCTTGCTACCCAACACCTGTCCCTCTTCAAATTCTCTTTCATTCCTCGTCTTTCCAACCCCGCCCTGTTAACCCCCAAACCATACACCACTGCCTCCTCCAACACCACCTCTTTAACCCACGTCCCCTTCACCCCCTATACTCTCCATTTCCATTCTTTCCATCTCCTCGTCCTCTTTCGCCCCAAATTCTCGAGTCCTCTCTCTCTCTTCTTACTCCTTAGCTCTCTTAGTGTGAACCGAGTGGAAGAGTGAGAAACAACTTCGAATCTAACTTTCGTCTCTAGCATAATTTTTAAAATTTAATTTCTTAACACTCCGCTTCTCTGCCTCCTTCCAATCTCTCTCCATCCACCCTCTCTCTCCCTCCACCTTCTCTCTCCCTCCACCCTCTCTCTCCCTCCACCCTCTCTCTCCCTTACAATCTCTCTCCCTCCTCTCTATTCCTACACTCCCTCCGCCCTATCTCTCCTTCCACATCACTCTCCCAATTCTCTCTCCCTCCCCTCTCTCACCCTACTCTCCCTCCACCCTTTCTCTCTCCCTCCACCCTCCCTCTCCCTCCACCTCCCCTCTCCCTCCACCCTCCTCCCTCCACCCTCCCTCTCCCTCCACCCTCCCTCTCCCTCCACCCTCTCTCTCCCTCCCAATCTCTTTCCCTCCTCTCTATTCCTACACTCCCTCCACCCTCTCTCCCCTTCCACATCACTCTCCCAATTCTCTCTCCCTCCCCTCTCTCGCCCTACTCTCCCTCCGCCCTCTGTCTCTCCCTCAACTCTCCATCTCCCTCCACCTTCCCTCTCCCTCCACCTTCCCTCTCCCTCCACCCTCCCTCTCCCTCCACCATCCCTCTCCCTCCACCCTCCCTCTCCCTCCACCCTCCATCTCCCTCCACCCTCCCTCTCCCTCCACCCGCCTTCTCCCTCCATCCTACCTCCACCCTCCCTCACCCTCCACCCTCCCTCTCCCTCCACCCGCCTTCTCCCTCCATCCTACCTCCACCCTCCCTCTCCCTCCACCCTCCCTCTCCCTCCACCCTCCATCTCCCTCCACCCTCCCTCTCCTTCCACCCTCCCTCTCCCTCCACCCTCCCTCTCCCTCCACCCTCCCTCTCTTTCCACCCTCCCTCCACCCTACCTCTCTCCCCTCTCTCTGCCTCCTCTCCCTATGCCCTCTCTCTCCCTCCTTTCTCCATCCTCTCTCTCTCTCTTCCTCTCCTTTACTCTCATTGACACTTCCTGCTATACAGTCGAACATTTCTTGTTTTACTCTCCACCCCTCAGGCGCCCACACTCCCTCTTCCCCATACCCTTCTCACCCTCCTGGTCAGTGGCCTCTCCTATCTTCCCTCTATCTCGGGAGAGCCCTTAGCCAAAGATGTGAGAAAAATCCGATCAGAACACCTGCTGACATAAACGCCTCACAAAACGTCGCCAGGCACCATAGCGGCGCTTTTGATATTCAGAAACGAACGGTAGAGTGAGAAATTCGTCCAAATTCCCGCGCTTCCCTCTCTCGGACTCCCAGAAACGCGACTCGCAGGAAATTCCATTCCGGATGAAGTGAATCGCGTGATAAAAGACGGAATCGTCTCTCTCTACTCCACTTTCTTTTGCCTACCGTTCTCTCCGTCAGTTATTCTCTCACGAATCAAATTTTCCGGGCGTTATGGACCCGCGCAGCCGCCAGGGAAACTTAATTGCGCGGTACGCCTCGGATGAAGGTCGGAAGGTATTTTTTTTAAACTAGAAAAGGCGACGCGTTCTCATTTGCTCGAAGAGGAACTCTCGCGGATACACAGAAAAGGAAAGCTCGAACGGCGACGGCTAATCGGGATTTTCATTTCCATCCTCCGTCGGCGGCGAGACTTTGAAAGGGAGGAAAAGGGTGAGCGTCGTTACATTTGTCCGACCGATTGTTCCTTTTAACCTCCGAAACGACTCTTCCTCATATTTCCCCCTTTTTCCGCGTCGCGCCTCTTTCTCCTCTCGTTACACGTTAAAGACTTAACGCGTCGGGCAGATTCCCAACCGCGGATGGTCGTCTCATCCTAGACGCCGGATTCCTACTCTTTCTCCCTCCCTCAGTCCTCTCCCTCGCCACCTCCTACTCTTTACTGCGACCCCAACCTTTCCTCCCCTCGCTTCCCCGTCTCTCTTTTGCCGCCTCCCTCATCCCACTCCCTCTCGCCGCACGCAGGTCGCTGGCCTCACGGCGCGGCGATCCCAAACAGCAACCTCCCGCGCCTTGCGCGGTGGCCTACCACGTTAGGATGATGACGGCGTCTCGAAAACCCTCGCTCTTCGGCGCTGTTCTCTTTATTCCTCTTATTTCCTCCCATCTCTCGCCAGAGTGCGTCTCTCACCTCTCTCTCTCTCTCTCGTGCCACCTCTTTATCACCATCGCCGCATGAGGTCTCTGGTGTCGGTCGTTTGTCAGGAAATTCTTCGGATGCGTGGTGGAGCCGATGGGTCGACTAATTGTCTTCGGTTAGTCTTTTCCCCTCACTCTCTCTTTTCTGCCGCCTTTGCAATCTATCGTTGGGGTCGGATGTCTATGCCAGAGGGATATCTGATCTTTTATTTCTTTGGACGATGCTCTCTTTCATCCAAGACAGACATTCATTCTTTCGGTTAATTTTTTTTATCCGATTATGCACACGAAGGGTTTCCTTTGCGAAATGTTTCGATTAAGTGATCGAATTTAGTTTTTTTTCGCTACAATAGCCATAAGGAAAAGCGGGCATTTCATCGTCTCTTCCTTGTTTTTTAGTGCTTGGACAGGGAATGGGATGCCTTTAGCCTTTAGAGATTTTTTACGTTACACACGTGGAAAATATCACGTATTTCACTTATTTTATGGTATTCCTGATGAATTTTCATCTTTTTTATAAAGGTCGCTTAACCATAAACCAGGTAGTTTCGATTTTCCTGAAACTTAAAGGGGATGTTTTATTAAAACCGAACTCGACTCCGGCACTTGTTCGGGCGAGTGATGGGTTGGGTTGGGAGATATCTTAGTCCAATATCATGTACTATGTGCCGTGGAGTTCTGTTTTCCCCTCCCTGACTCCCTCTCTTGACGGTTTAATTTTTTCCTCGCAGAACAGAATTCTAAGATATCGTTTCCTTCCATCTCTTCGATTAATGGCGGTTATTCTTGGATGTTTTATTTGATTCTCATCCCTGAAAATGAGCTGCTTCGCCATCCAGTTTCTTTTATACTCTTGAGAATATACGTGCTTTTTCCCCAAATTACGCGATTCTTAATTTATGTGGTGGGTTTTCTTTGATGATTTAATGAGATTCCATGATTCCCTCGTTGGCTTCCTCTTCCTCTCTATCTATTGACCAAATTTATTTGCATTGGAAGAAGTATGAAAATATATTCTGATTAAAGGCAATTTTCAAACTATAGTATATTAAAACCTTGCTGAGAATATTGTTTCAAGATGGTCTGTTCTCCCTGTTTGGCTGAGTAAGCATGTGTTGAGAGAAGATCAAGTTGAAAATGGGAAAAATCGGATTATAAATTTAGGTGTTAATGCAAGATGCGGTAATTAAGGAAAATAGAACGTAATATACGGTTAATTAGTTTTGCCCTTGCGGTTGGTTCCTATAATCCTATGTATGCATGGAAAAGATAAATTCGAAAATACCGCTTGAGCGAGCTATCAATTTTGTCTTTATAGGTAGGTATGTCATATCATGTTCCAACAACGATTTTTCTGTTCCATCAATACGTGCTCACGCACACGTTACATTTTTAAGAAAATAAATCTTTCTAATATCGACTATGATTTTTTATAACCTAGCAAATTAAGACCTAGGGAACCTTCCCTTGTGCATTAATGTAAAACATTAAAACAAGTTGGATTTGGATTCAAGTTTATCAATGGTCTCTATTTTGTACAAAAATCGATAAATTCATACTCAACAGAAAAATGTAAAATTTTCACAGAAAAAACTTTTTCGCTAGGCCATCTAAACGAAATGAGTTATTCCATTTATGCATGGAGAAGCATTACAGTTCTCAGACTGCGGTTTAATGGAAGATCTCGAAAATTTATCACATTCCTAGAATAATTTACATTTGTAGCATTTTCCTCACTGGATTATGATTCATCGGTGAATCACAGCGATGTTTGTCTTCCAGGCGTGCATTACCCTGGAGATATTAAAAAAAAACATTCCGGAGTTTGTGTTCTAATTTTGGCCAGCCATTTATAAGAGAAAATTTGGTCGGATAATAATTTAATTTGCACTTGATAATTAGATCATTGCACTTTTTTTATGGTTCTATCGAAAACAATTACTTTATATGTCAAGAATCCAAAAATATTGCTGATTCAGCCAAAATAAAAAAATCGGAGATAAAATATTGCATTTTCTGTTATCTTTATTAACAGCCGATTCTTCGCATACTATGTTATTCAAATCTCCATTATCGACTCTTCTTCTATTCTTCTTTCTCTCTCTCTCTCTCTATCTATCTCTCTCTTTCGACCGCAGCGTAATTTATTCATTCAGTTTCTTAACAGTCGCAGCTTCATTCGCAGCGAGAGTTCCTATCTCAGCCTGTACGATTTCCGCATCTAAAATCATTCGATTTCCGGATTGAAATCCAACGGAGGTGCCGTTAAGGGCCAGATAAACTTATTTCAATCTCTCTCACTATCTCTCTCTCTCTCTCTTTCTGGCAACAAACCTTCCTCACTTTTGGGATTAAACCGGTATTGAGTATAAGTTTCCTTCCTCAAACATTTCATTTCCAATTCAGCTTAAGAAATTAATTCGAAGCTGTTTCTCTCTCTATTTTTCTGCTTCGTGCGCCTTTTTACTTGATTTAGTTGAAATCTGGTGAAAATGCAAGGATAAAATGAGCAAAGATACGACGAATATCCGAACTAATTTGATATGAAATTTTCTAAGCATTCATGAGATTTTTAATTAAAAAGAGATGGGCAGAAAGGAAAAGCAAACAGCATGTATCCGAGGCAATGTAAACTGTTTTATAAAGATATAGTGAGAGAAAATTATAAGTTTGGGGTGACGGTGAAGGAGTGGTTATAGCGGTTGCCTTCCACGCATCGGTCTCCGATTCGAATTCGGCGAAGGTCGGGGTTTTCAACCTGGGATCGTCCCGTCCCCTACTTGCCTGATTTAAGGAGACCGCGCAAGTCAGCGCTTCGTCCTTCGGAAGGGACGTTAAGCAGTTGGTCCCCTTGGTGCTCTTCGTAAAGAGTAGGCTAATGCCGGCACCGGGTTTCCCTCTTCCCTTGTGAGTGCGTTTGGTGTGTAAGGAGTTATGGCTATAATAATCCAAGGGGTTTATTAGCCAGAAATACACACAAACAAACAAAATTATAATTGGGACTGATTTTGTATGTTTTTCATAGATAAGCCACAGTAGTATTTTCACGCCGCTCTTCATAACATAGCCAGTTGAGGTAACTGATACGCTTTACAAAAATTTTGATTTTAGATAACAACGCAATGAACTTTCCCTATAGATAATGTGTCCTGAAAAGGATCTTAAGACCTATGTAAAGCAATATAGAGGCGAAATGTAAAAAAACTCCATTTCAAACGAAACTTTTTAAAACTATGCTTAAAATCGCAGCACTTTAAAAAATGTAACTCTGCAGAATTTCAAAGAAAATCATTCTCAAATAACATCTGTCGCGTGAGCAGTCAAATCTCCACTATTTTACGAAATTTCGTGCTTTATTCAGATACGCCGTGTGACGCCCCCGAAGTGATCGTCTATACTCCCTCTCCTCCACTTTCCCTCTTTTTTGCTCTTTGGACCTCTCCCACTTAATATTCCCCATACTTTTTAAGATACACAAATCACTATTCTTATGGCGCCGACAGTAACAGCTGTAGAACCGGTTCCAGTTTTCCCTACGTAGTTTTGGCAATGCATCAAGAACTCGCGCGAATTTATCCTCCAACAGTTAGGACATGGACGCGCACGTACTCGCTCCCTCTTTCCAAGAGAAAAAAATTAAAGCACTCCCTCAAAGTGGCATTTAATGGCTCGAAACACTCAAAAAAATCAATCAGAGCAGGATGGCGCCATTTAAATGTTAGGCGCTGAAAATTTTATCTCGTTATATTTAATGGAAGAGATTGTTGAAAACCATTGTCAATGATTATTTTTGAAAGCAGTTTAAAAGGAAATAAAAGTTACGATGGATACGGAATTTTGCGTTAAGAAATGTGCATGAATATTCACATTGGTCTTAGTGAGGTATAAGGAGCAGGAGTAAATTTCTGATAACAGATTATTTGCGAAGTGAGAATGAAAATTTCAATCGAAAACAAAAGTTGTAATTTTTGAATCGTTCCTTGGCTATAATTTGTGATGAGGAGAGAACACCAGTTGGAGAAATTATGAAATACCTCGTTTGACGCTCCTAGACGTAGACGTATGTCTTTTTAGCCTACTTTCCAGAATGGAAATAGGCTTCTAGTTTCTTCGTTGTGTCTATCTGTCTCCCCGTATTAACATTTGAACCAATAGACAAATTTTCATGACACTTGGTGGAACTCTCTTGCTACTGGAGCCGAGTTCCTGAGGATAGTTTTTGTTGCGAAGATTGAATGTCCCGGGTTCGATTCCAGGAACTATCCTTCCCATTTGATTTATATGGGAAATCTGTAATCCAACATGCAGGATAATTTTCTCTTGCACATTAATACATCTTAGAATTATAGTATCGGTGCGGGATTTGTACTATTCTCTGAGGAAAGGAATGAAAATTCTAATTTTTATCGTAGAATATTGCTTATCTATTGTATTTTTTCTAATTATCCGTTAATACTGGTGTTCTTGCAGTTTTTTCCCTCGTTACGAGAGTGTTGCCAAAGCAACATCTATTGTTGGACTCGGATTCGATATAGTCTAGTACAGGGTTTTTAAAACATTTTTCCTTCGACCCAGTAAAATGAGAAGATATATGTTGCGGACCACAAAAATTTGTATTCATAAATCACTACATATAAATTAATAATTAGTGAATCTGCGACAAAAAAAGTAAATTTATTAAATATATCGTAAATAGTGTTCAAAAAGTAATATTTCATGCAAGGAATATATGTGCGCTGCATGTAAACCAGAAATGCAGAACTGAATTTACATCTTAAAAATGGATCTGCATGTTATTGAATACATTATATTTAAGCCGGAAAATGGAATCATCCAACAGGTGCGCGCAATATGATACCAGAAAAATGAAATAATTAGTTCCTTTTCCATTAAGAGTTGCCACTGATTTTATTTGGAACTTATTAGATATTAATAAAAAATATTAATTTACTGCCTACTATTTACGCCAATAAATTATTTTTAAAGCTGAGGCGCAAAAATAAGCAATAAATTTTCCTCAATGTCTTGATATTACTATGAAGATTGAAATAATCAATAACTACTCTGTATAATAAAATACCCCTTATGGTACTAACTGAATATTTATTTACAAATTATTAATCGAAACGATATTTTGGCAATGCTATTCGAAAAATGAGTTATAACTTACGCAAGGAATATAAAAATCCTGTTTATCTTATCGCAAAGTAGGGTTGGAAATTATATGGAGAAAATTAGCTGGAAGAATATAAAAAATTACCACTCGGGTTTCAGGTGCTGTATATGTGCGCAGATGGTTATCCTTTCTTGTCACCAAAGGAAAAACTTTTACTGACAAATGACTTTCCTTCCTTTTTCACACGAGGAAGCAAACTATGGTGTTAGTTTGACGACCTCCCAAAACAAAGTGATTTTAAGACTTTCGCCTTACAGTCTTACCTAAAGAAACTATGAATGGCAATGCAGGAGGTTGGGGTAAAAGATAAGCACTAAGGGTTGGTACTAATGAAAAATGGAAAAACCTCCTAACAACCATAAAAATAATAAAAAGGAACTGCTCAGACGCCGGATGAAGAGGAAATTACTCCATGCCGGGGAACTAACACTCATGCAATCTCACACACTCTCCGGGTTCCTATTGGAAACTGTGTGTTTTTGTTCAAAGACGTTCATGAATAAATTGGCCAAAAAAGTTGAAGGTGGGTCCCCAATGAATGTCCAATCAAAATATTTATTGAATAGGAAATATATTGCTTTCCATGCAAAGTTTAGAAAGCTTAATTTATTCCAGGATATTCCGGGAAAAACGCCTATATTAGTGAACCACTGTTCGAGAAAACTTTGTGTAGTATTTTATTGGGGTGCTAGGAATGAGAGACGTGACATCAAAAGAAACTAACGCTTGGGAATCACTGAGTATTAAATTTCTGGCATTTTCAATGAATCTACAGCATTTTTGGTAGGTTTTTAAATTCGTCAACTATCCATTTAGAAAGGAGATGTGTGGAAATCAATACATGATAAAATAGTTTCCATATGAATTCCAGGTTTGTGGACTTAAGGTAAATAATGTAATATTGAGATGGCAGGATTTGAAACCGTAATCTCATAATGTAAGACTTCTTCTGAGTTTTGGGCAGTATTTTATTTTGTGGTGTCCTTGGTAGAGAAAAACCATTTTATTAAGGGGATTTCTACTGAGAAGTGATTAAGGTCCGTTTTCAAGTAATTGTTCAACGTTATCAAAATAATCATACTGATTCATGGCACGATGGCAACAGAATTTCCTTTATCGGCTTTTAAATTTACATTTAAAATTTTTGATGAGTTTTTAATCGGGAATTGGAAGGTGATTTATGGTGTTGTGTTTGATATTATGTTCCAGTTGTATTTTTCAAGCAGAACTTATGTGATTTTTGTCATTATCATTCAGGTTTTTAAGGGATGATTCAATGCCTATAATATTATCCAAAGGAAGTTCTTTGTGAGGGAGACAAAAGTTAAGTCCTTTGCTCAAGAGATTGTGTTCTTGTTTAGTTTCTTCAGAGAGGTTATGGACAATATCGATGCCATCAATGTGTTTCATGTGGCTACTGAAAGATTTTATTTTTGTGCGTGTGTGAGAAAGAGTCCTAGGCATGGAGTAATCTCCCCTAAACCCTGAGTGTGTGTGAGATTGCGTGAGGGTTAGGTCCCTGGCGTGGAGTAATTCCCCCTAAACCGTCATGTGAGTAATTCCTATTTATTATTTTTTGTGTTTATTAGGAGGTTTATCCATTTTGAATTAGTTGCAATTAATCATAGGGCTCTGATATAACTTTCTCTTTGAACTGAAGATTGGTTTCTGGCAATTTACCTTCATGATAATTTATCTCCAGATATTAGATTATCGATAATGAAGCTTCGGAAAATACGATTTGCATTTTCCAGAAAAATAAATATTGAGGAAGCAGATGGTGCTCCCTTGCTACGCGAGGGTGCTGCAGTAGGTCAGTTTTGAGAAAGGCGTAGGAAATGGACAAGTACCCTAAAAACGGGAATGGGTGGCAAATTTAGTAAGGAAGGGATTCGGCTGATTCGGTGAAAGCCATTTTACCTATCGATGCACTATACGCTTTGTGGGCAAGGGCCTTGCGGCCCAATTTCAACATTTCGCTGCCTATACTTTGAAAACCCCTGGTCTGGTACATACACACGTTATTTTTTCCACACAAATACACGTGTTCAATTTATTTTTCCGTTCGAATGTACTTGTAATATTTTATATTGGTAAATTAAGAAATTTGAAAGCACAATGAGCAACATATCCTCGGTGAATTTAATGCAATTAAACAAATATAAGTATTAAAAAATCTGATGTGGCCACCGCATGACTTTCTTCATATCTTTAATATTTCTAAAAATTCCAAATAGGTTACATAATAATAAATATTTTAAGAAATTGCGGGAAAATTTTAGACTTCACAAAGAACAGAAATAAACTCAAACCATAGCCTTCTGATATTGGATATAGCCACAAAGCTCCAACAATTAAGAAAAGAAAAAGGAACGTAATTAATAAGCAACTAAGCGTCAAGTGGTAACAATGGTCGTCGGTAGGTGGCGTGGTGGTGACAGCTAAAATATAAGATATCTCTTAAACAATGCATTATTTTGGAAAATGTTTCAAACAAAGGCTGTAGAAAATTAAATTTCCGACAACGTTTAATCCAATATATTTTTACATTTATCAAATATTAAAGCGAATATTTCAAAATAACGGATAAGTGACAAGACTAAACACCCATTTTCGGTTGACCGATTTTTACCAAAAACTAATTACTTCTTGCGACATTTATAAAAATGTTAAATATAAAATTTCGCGTTGACCTGATTAATAGTTTTTGAGTTAGTGCACCCACAAGAAGCTATCCCATATACACGCCCACACACACACACAGACATCATCGAGAAAATGGTCAAAACGTGTTCAGGGGACCTCAAAACGTGTATTTCCGCTGAAATCTCGAAGTCGATTTTTTTCATGAAAAGAATACGTTCCCCTATAATACGTATGGAGAAAGTAATAAACGATTAAACGGTAAGTAGGCATCATAAGTTCCGTTTGATTCATCTCATCTTATTGAAACCTGAATGTTAAAAATAAAAAAATGGAAATTTCCTATAAGAAGTGAAACGTGTCCATTTTTATCAAAATTTATTATCGTTCACCTTTTAAAAGTGTAAAGACAAAACTTACGCTGGGGTCGCTAGAGACCCCATGCTATTATGATTACAGCTTGTGCATCAGAAGAAATAGTTTGGAATTATAACATCTCGTAAACCGTATTTTTTCCTAGATCGCGTGTAAGGCGGAGTGCATGAGTGTTACAGCGTCTATAAAGGTTCTTATCTAATTGTAAGTCGGACAGGACGAAGTTGTGCGTTCGGAGTAATAGGTCATTGGCGTTCGAGTAACTTCAGGGGAACCAGAAAGTTTCATCCGTGATATATCACGCGCATAGAGCGGGGGTTTTGGATGTGCAAGTGTCTATTATGCCACTGACGCGATCTGAAGAGAACAAAACCGTCAAGACAAAGTTTCGTTTTCGAAATAATATGTTCTTGGCGTGGAGTAATTATCCACGATTCAAACTATATCCGCGAAATAGCACGGATTTATTGCGTGATTATGTTTCTAGTGGGTCTTTGTCGCGATCAAGGGAGAGACGATCCTTCGGGATATATTTTTAGCTTACTTTCCAAAATATGGACAGTAGTCTTATGAGATGGCCTCGCTGTCCCTGTGTGTGTGTATGTATGTGTGTCCCTCATTAGCATTTTCTTCATGAATGGACCGATTTCCATGAAACTTGGTGTAAGGCTAATGCCCTCGGGGGCTGCCTCCGGGCCATAATTTATATTCAGAATTTGCTGTTCCCGAATTCGATTCTAGGCGTTTTCTTTCCCCATTTGATTTACATGCTTAATCTAAAACCCGTCGTGCAGAGAGTTTTCTTTTGCATTTTAAAATATTTTAGAATGCAAAAGAAAACTCTGTACTGTTCTACGGGGAATAAAGTGAAGATTCTTATTCTTATCATTCAATTTTGATTGTCGATTGTATTTGTTTGAATTTCTCTCAAAAACTTTCGTTTCGGCGTTTTCAAAGCCATTTCTTTGATTTCTTGCTATGGTGATGATTGTTGTCGAACCCGGCTAGAGCATAGGCGACTGCACATTCCAGTCGTGCTTCGATTCATAGCTGTCAAGGTAACAAGCTAACCCAAAGTTCGCGGGCTCGATTCCCGCCTAAGGCATGGATGTTGTGATTGTCTAAGGTTTTTTAGCGTACTTTCCAGAATGGAAATAGACTTATAGTTTTGTCGTTGTGTCTGTCTGTCCGTCCTCCCTATTAACTTTTGCACCAATAGATCCCATGGGGTCAGCGAAATACTATTTCCATAACAATGCATGGAAAATGGTGTGGAGAAGCCTCAAAATTCCATGCAGCCCTTCACTGATTTTGATATAAATATACCTAAATATTAACTTACGATCACGGGAAATGGCTTATTTTACGCACGTAAGACTGAAATTATGCTCATATTTTGTCCTATTACATGTTAAATCTCTCGAAATTATCCTTTAAGCGCAAAATGTATAAACATTTTCCAGGCAGCAACAAAGATAAATTTCTTTATTGTTGTTATCTTCAAAGGGAGATAACCACGTAAAGATTATTGCAAGAAAAATCCACGGCGTAGCGGGCCGTAGAGGAAGAATAGCCAACGCCAAGATAAAGGATACAAATGGATTTATGCCTAAATATAGTCTATGAATACTTTTCAAGTGTGTAAAATGATATTTAAGGAATATTAGAACATTTTTATCTTTCACCATTAACATTGAAAGTTTATCGCAACATAAATCAATACATTTACTTACATTTGTTTGGTAACCAAGATGTTCAAAGATGGCTCAAAAAACTTTTTGGTGTAAACTGAATGAAAGTTAAAAACTCCAGCCAAAAAACAAGTGGTAATAGCCCGATGCATTTCGCCCACTAAGTGGGCATTTTCAAGGGCGACGTTCCTTCGACAGCGACCAAAGTCGACTGTGCCGAAGAAAGAGCCTCCACCCTTGGTCTCTCCACTCCGGCACAGTCGACTTTGGTCGCTGTCGAAGGAACGTCGCCCTTGAAAATGCCCACTTAGTGGGCGAAATGCATCGGGCTATTACCACTTGTTTTTTGGCTGGAGAACTTTCATTCAACCAAGATGTTGTTTATAGTTTACGTTTCGGTTAATAGTATTGACAAAATCCACATAATTTTTTTGCTGCTTTAAAGGCTTCGGTGCATGTATTCATGTGAATGTTAAGTAAGACGTTAATGCGTAATTATATTAATTGTAAAACTTTACGATACAATACAAAATAGTAAATGTTAATGTATACATCGCTTGCGTAATTAAGGAATGGGGAACAAATAGTTTAGCAGAAAATTCCTCAAAAATCTTAAAAATCAGGACTTTAAGATTTTTTAAATGGACTCTGTAACTCTGAATAGCTTTGTAAACATCTAATAAATATATTAAAGAGAATGCTGTCTTTCTTTCTGTGTGTTTGCACGGTTTACGCGTTTGCACAGTGGCAGCATATTTTTCATTTGCATTTTAAAATCACTTAGAATTGCGATATGAATACGGGACTTGCACCAAACGACGCCTAAAAGAACGGATATTCATTTTTTAGCTTTACAATACAATACATAAAATGGTAAATTTTAATGTAAATATCGCTTGCGTAATTAAGGAATGGAGAACGTTTGGACCGAACTAGCAATTCAAAACTTGTAGTACTCAACAGCAAAAGTAAGCAAATTTCAAAATTTATTGTATTATTTTAATTGTAATATGACATCTAAAGTGATATATCAATAAAAATAATAAAAATTGTTTGCTAATTAAAAGGAAACTCTTTCTCGAGCGAAGCTGGGCGTTTTAGCTAGTATTTTATAACGCTAAATTATGAAATTTGGGAACACAAAGAGCAACATATCCGCGGTAATTTTAAAGCTATTAAAGCCAATATATGTAAGTATTAAATAAATGATTAAATGTTAAGTAGGCATCAAAAGTTCCGGTAGGATCATCTTGTTCTGAATAGAATATTCAACGGTGAGAAATTACCTTAGCCGTCGATGCACCTAAAAATAAAAATTACTGCTACTACTAACACTAAAATTTGTTAATTTTGAAGGTGGTATTTATATATTAAAATTGTATTGAAAGGAACGTAGGCGGGTTAGTTCTTTCCGGAACTGCTTGTTTTTGTTTTGAATAACACGCCTTCAGGTGGTAGAATAACTTCCCGAAAACCTGGATTTTAGATTTATTAAATTTTATTTTTATTTTATCTATTTTCATTATTTATATATTTGGTCGTCTCATTATCTCAAACTGCGACCAAGGAGGAATTATTTTCAAATTAGTGGACACGCCGTAATTTCTCCGCTATGGCAACTGGTAACAGTTGCCCAGAATTCTTCCGACTTAGTCAACCAATATTCCTATCTTCCCACACTATTCTCTAACCCCGCAGGGGATTCTCAACCCTTGAGTCCTTTCATACATACGCAGCAGAGACGCTATTCTCCTCATTTTGCTTTCTCCACGTCCTCCAGTTTGCTTTCTCCGTATCCCAGCACCCTCGCTACTAATAGACACCATGCCCCACCCCACATCCTGGTTCTCTCTCTTTTCCTCATTCCTCTTTATAAATATTTGGTCAAATTTCGGCCAAAATTCACCCGACCTTACTTTAACAAGGTGATATTACTGCACTGCCATTTATCTGAGTGTTTCCATACTGAGATTGATCTTTTATCCTGTAATTTATTCGAATTCCAACAGCAATATAAGGATCCTTTGAGTATTCATACGCGGTTCCTTACCCCTAATCTTGTTTTTCATATCGTGTTTTTAATGCACATGCCTACATAATTTAAAATGCTGTTCTTTATAAATTATTAACGAAGTATTTCAATAACATCCGCCGTTACACATACTTTGGGTGAGAAGAATTTTTCAGCGATCTATTAAATAGATTCCTTTGATATAATAGCAAATTTGACTAAGTATTTTCATGCATAAATTGAATATCTACCAAATTTACAAATTCCCGTCAGTATGTCTACCGAACTTCCATCCAAATCCAGCAATAAGCGGCACGAATATTTAGCAGAATATTCATAATCTCAAACCAGATGAAAATTAGTAATGCAACAATTCACAAGTTATTTTATAATTATTTTTGTTATATTGAAGGGTAGTTTTAATAATTTTATCAACATAAAGGAAAAAAATCATTTCAATTTATAAGCTCTTACGGGTAATTTGTGCGTTACTACATTAGATTTCCTATAGCTAATACTCGATTTGTATTTTTATGTAAAGCAATAATAATAGGAGTCGTATTTTATTATTTTCATCTTACAAATTGTAATTATTCTGCAAATAAAAGTTTGGAAAGGGTTGAAAAACAAGTTACATGGCTTTGTCTCTAACTCAAATCTTACGTTCGGATTTTTAGCAACTTTAAATTGGTATTCTTTTTATATAAGCTGTGCAACATTCCTCTCTTTCATACAGTGCGGAGCACGGGATTCAGTTTTTCTATTTCTCTTTCGGTGCAAATTCATCTGAGAACAGAACGGTTGGAGATTTTGATGCTTGTCCAATAGAGAACAATATTTGATCGATGAAAGATGTACCATGACGACGACATGAAGAAATTACTAGCGTTACGTAAATATTAAATAGCTACTACAGATGTAAGATACAGCAAAGATACGATCCTGTGCGGCAGGAGAGACTATATATATATATATATATATATATATATATATATATATATATATACATATGTATATGTATATAGACCTACATTTTGCCTCCTTCTTGTATAAAAATGGCCTTGTGGCGGCGTGAGACATTTAAAAGAAAAGTAGATGAGTTTTGAATGAGTTGAAAATGGTAATCCATTATTATCTCTACGATAAAGATATGTAAGCATCCAAAGAAGGATCCATTCATAAAATAATAATCCACTAGGTGGTTTACTATCTGAATATATTGCAGTTCAAATTTTCGACGTTTTAATTTAATTAACCCGTCTAAATCCACAGTACTGTCATACACACTCCGCAGATCTCCTCTTAACTATCCATACAGGCTCTCTAGTCAAGTAATCCCCTCTGTCACCAACCAAAAGGACTTGGGAGTAATCTTCGACTCTAAGCTTCGTTTCCAAGATCATATTAAAAGTATTTCCTCCCGTGCTATGTCGTTAGTTGGTTTAATTTATCCTTATACAGAAATAACTGACATTTCCGCTCTTCGTACCTTTTTCTTTAGCTGCGTTCTCCCCATTCTTGATTACTGCTCCCCAATTTGGTGCACTGCTTCGCCTTCTACTCTCAAGCTTCTTGACCGACCCTTGAATTTCTTTCTGTCTGTAATTCGTTTTCGTCACCCTCCTCTCCATAACTCTTCACTCAGTGCCATACGAACCTCCCTAGGGATTCCATCCCTTACTGATCGACGCACTCACACTGACATTAAAGTATTTTCAAAAATTATTAATGGCAATTTTAGGTCACACGAGCTTCTTTCTCTATTTCCACTTCGGGTTCCCGCTCGTTCTACTCGCTTGAATGAGCTTTTTCACTGCCCTACCCCTCGCCTCTCAATCACTCAACGCTCCTTTCTCTATCGCCTTCCTGATCTTTGTAATAGTTTCACTAAGTCTCCTAACTTCCAATTTAAACCTAATATTTGATTTGTTTTGTTGCCTATTTTCCTTCCCCTTTCTCCCGATTTATTTGTCTTTCTATTCGCTCCTTACCCTTATTTCGTGTGATTGATGTACTATGTATGTCTTCTGTGTATTCATTGCTAGAGTTTTAGTTATTTTGTTTGATAGTTTTATTTTTGTTTTATCTTGTTACTTCGTTGTTATGTGTCCAATGTAATTGGCCTTGTGCTGTTTTTGGGCTTTTCCAAATAAATAAATAAATAAATTTTTGGTTCTTTAAATTTTTATAGGGTTGACGATTTCAAAACTTTCATAACATCCCCCCACAATATCTAACAGCTACAAAGTTTCGAAACCATTATGATAAAGTATAGCATGTTTCATTTCAAACTGATCAACAATATTTTGAAATATAGCGATATATACTATATTATTTTTACTTTTTTAACTCCTACGTAAACTTTGTGTTATATCAACGGAAAAACTATCTTTTAAATCGATTAGTCGACGGTTATATACTTGCTGATTGCCGATTTATATTTCGAACATTTTTGATGATCATGGATCAAAAAGTTTATTTTAAAGCCTAAAAACAATATTTCATTCGCATATAAAATGATGTACGAAAAATTTTTGGTATCTGCTCACTTCACACGAAAGAAAACTTTTGATACTATGCTCGAATTCAATTTTTTTCCTTTGCAAATATCTTCAAGTATTCTTTAAAATTAGGTGATATTTTTTTAAAGTGATGATATGAAAAAATGAATCGGTGACATTAACCCGTCATTTATATTTCCATACTAACTGTTGAACCATACGGCGCTTAAGTTGTCAATCGTGAAGAGCTTGTTTAATTTCCTCGTTTTAATTTATGATGTCAACCCGGATGATATTATCCATTGCTAGAGGAAATTTGATCGAGAAACGGAGGACGCATCGAAATTGGAAATTTCGCGTCCAATGACAGGCTCAGCTATTCCCGTAATACGGGACTCGTATCGTGTCTAATTTTGCGGTCGGCAGCGATGTCGTGGTCAGACTCCTACGCAAGGGTCAACTGAGAGTTTCAAATAGCGGCGGTGATTGATTCCCGAACTTAACCAACCAACACCGCCCCATGTTAGTGGAGCGCTATAATTCGCTACGTGCTTCAGCGGAGAAACAGAAAGGGGGGGGGAGAGAGAGGCGAAACTGCTGTCCTACGGGGTATTTCGTATTCTATGTTAATGGTTATCACCTCTTCTCATGAGTGTGCGAATGGCACTTCTATCCCACCGTCCATGTACCATTACAGTCATGAAAATTATTTTGTCGGAATAAACGCGTGGACGGGAAAGCTCCAGGTGTGGGTCACTTTTCAAGTAGCGACGTAAAAAAAAAGTTTGCGCAAAATGTGACGCACGCGACAGAAAGGAAATCAAGTTTGTATCGACTGCTGAGTTGTTGTCTTTCTTTGCTTGCTTTACAGCAAATCACGTCTCTATAATCGTTAAAGTAATACCTCCCATGCACATAGATTACTCGATATATTGCGCATCTCGGTGTTGTAATGTGAACTTGGAAGCAGAGGGACCGTATCTACAATCAAATTTTAGGATGTGCTTTAAAGCTTTTTTGTGCTTTATTTGTTTTGTAGTTATTTTAATAGTAATTATGGAAAATTCTAGTTGTTTTATTATAAGATACTATACATTTCTAGTAGTATTTATGCATGAGGGAATAGTTGATACCAGTTAATGATTGAAACGTTACATATCTTGTGTCGGGAAAATGTAAACGAACAATGTTTACAAATTTAAATAAGACAAAGACGAGTTGTTAATATTAGTAACATGGTGTAGTTTATTTTTTCGTATAATCTTAAGGTGTACATTTTATTCACAGAAAATCTTTAAAAGTGCTCATATTAGAAATAAATTTTACAATGGAGGCGTCTATAAAACTGCCAGCCTTTCATAAATAAATTAACCATAAATACTTATTTAAATTAAACTGACCTAAACATCCTGTTTGTTTTTCAAAATAGTTCTCTAAAATAAAGTAGAAAAAATTTGAAACAAAAAATATTCAGGTTTCACACAATTACAAAGAATCAAAGACAGCCGACAATTTGCACCGTGAACCATCTCAAGTTCACTCATCTGAATATGAAGCAAAACGAGCGTACAGTTTTTCCATCAAATTTATCTTAAAGTTCAAACCTTTCGACTCGCGGAAGCACTTCTCTCCATTTTAAAACGCTTGGCATTACTTCACTCTCTTGAAATGTAATTTTCCGCACATGAAGACATTTTTTCGCCTCTCGCCTCTTTCGGAATAACATTCTCTCGCTGCTCAAACACTCTGAAGTTTGGACGGCAATGAAATCACCTTTCAGCCTCTTCGCACTACTTCAATTATAAGCACCCATTATATAACTTTATAACGTAAGATGACCTCGGCGGCGAACCTTTTTTATAAGTATCGGATCCGATCTGTCGATCGGTTTCTCCATTTTGTAGAATGAAGCACAGATACTTATTTTTTCCCATCCCTTCGATACACGTCCGCAAAATGACCCAATGTGATGCTATATCTAGTTTTTTCTCCGCGTTATTTTCTAGATGAAATTGTTCTGAAATTTCGATTTGAACGTATATAAAGTTTGCTATAATTTGAAAAAAAGAATATCCGTATATTCGCTTAGTGTATTATTTTTATTCCGTAAGAACACAATCCGAAAGAACCGTTCGCCTTGAGGTTTAGCGCCGCTGCCCTGTGGTCATTTCAGTCAAGTGGATAATTTGTTTTTTCGCAATGAAATCAGTCCCCGCTAACGAATTAAATGGTCTCGAAACACGGTGAACGCACTCAAGGGTAGAAACTCTGCAACACTTCCGAGTAGAAGGAGTTGAACGGCGACTTGAGCACGTACAATCCGCTCGGCCTTCCGTTGAAAGTGTATTGACCCTGAAGGTTTGTCACCGGCGAATCGTATTGGGACGCTGGCTTGATCGAGGGCTGGGGCCACGCGTACTGGGGCTTAGAGGTTACGGGAGGCTTGACCACCGCAGGCTTGGAACTTCCGCCGGTCGCGGAAGGCACCTTCGAAGGCTTGGCTGGCTTGGGCTTCTTAGATCCCCAGTAGGCTCCGGTGGGCTTGGCGTTCGAGATGAATTCGAGAGGTAAGTTGACGAAGGAACTCTGGGGATGGGGGGTGGGAGGGAGGGCGAGGGGGGAGTTGGCCATCGATGGGGGAGGGCTGACGTAACCGAGGCCGGGAACGAAGACGTAAGGGGAGGGAGGCATGCGGATGTAATACACGGGGGAGTTGGAGTAACCCGCTCCTCCGAACTGCTGGTTGCCTCCGTACTGCTGGTTGCCTACGTACTGCTGGTTGCCTCCGTACTGTTGGTTGCCTCCGTACTGTTGGTTGCCTCCGTAAGCGGAAGAGGAGCCGATCTTTCTCCTTGGGGCGGTCCGTCCGAGGGCGTCGTCGTACAAGTCCACGTCTGCTTCGTTCTCATATCCTCCGTAGTTTCCAGCGCCGCCGACTCCGCCGATTTCGGCGGCCAGATTTAGGAAGTTGTTCAAGAAAGAGAGGGAGCGGTCCTTGCGACCTTGGTCGTCCTTGACAGGCGCCGCAGAATCATCCTTTGGCGCTTCGGCCTCTCTCCGTGTCCTAGTGGGATGAGCATCCAGGGTGTGCAGCATGGAGAGAAGCACGAAGATTAATGGGACGAATCTTGAAGAATCCATGGTTGGCGACCTGGAAATCGAGGAAATGAGAAAAAGGATTCTTAATTTTAAAAGAAACTGATACGGGAAAAGCTCATGAACCACGGCAACCTTAAAATATAACCCATCTGCATATTAAGAATATGTATCATACCATACAGTTTATGTTTTAAAATCATGTGGTGTCAATAAGATAATCACTGGATAGGTTTATTTCGCCGACACGCTTGACAAATCTCATTCGATTTTAGTGTATAATTTTCTGTGTAAAAATAATATATAATTAACTCGTTCATTTTCTCGATTCTTTATATCCTTCCCCATTGGATCAGTTCAAAACTCATGCACGCATTTTTTGATTAGTATATGAATTTATCGTGTCCTGTTATTATTGCGTACGCTATTTGAATCTCCTAATTTATTTGTTTCTCTTCACGTCTTTTAACGTTCCATTATGAAGTCATATGTTGAATCGTCAAAAATTCAACATTGACTGTAATATTGAAAGGCGTGCTTCCATATTTTATTGAAATAAGAAACAATCACTTAGTATTTCAAATTACTGGCTGAGAACTTAAACTAACAAATTACAGTGGAGATAGAAGTAAACGCTTATTAATAATAATAATAACACATTTTGATGGAAAATTAAGTTTTAGGAATAATTTTTGTTATTTCCATGCCATAAACATTATTATCATATTAAATTTTCGTCGGTTTTGATGCGTTATCAGCACTGGCAAATTTTAGTTTCGCCTCAAGCTTTCTTAATACATTTGGGTTGCTATGCTATCGCATTTCCTTAAAACGAGAGCCATTTTTCATAGGATAATGGAAAAATATTTTCTTTCCCAAATTCATCCGGTATTTCGAAGCAAAAATAGTTGAACGTTTCCGAAAAAAACCATCGCCGATGAGAAATGTCGCGAAATATTTCAATAACGTCCTTTCCTAGTCATTTTTCCAGTCCCTTGCCTCCGTCCCTGCCTTCTCTCTGTCCCTCCTCCCTCCTCTCCCTACCTCAAAATTGCCACTGCCTCGGTGAATTCCAATCGCGTCCCCTTCCCCAACCACCGATGCAAGACGGGATCCCGGCATCGTATAAAGAAGGCTCCCTGAATCACCCATCCCCTCCTCCTCTTCCTATTCCCTTCTTTCTCTTACCTCCCTCTCTCGGAAAATCCACTGTTCCCTCAGAGGCCGCAGATGTCCTCTCCCGAATCCCGTTCCGATAGAACATGCAGCGAAGAAGAAAAAAGAGGTCAACTCCGCGAGCTCGATTTTTTTTACCACCGCGCGCCCTTGTTTGTGACGACCGTTTCGTTTTCCTCATTTCAAATTCGGTCGGGAAAAAAATTCTTTGTTTTGCGTCGGATGTTGAGCTCGAGGTGAAGTGTGGCCGAGAGGAGGGGGGAGGGAAAGAGAGGGAGAGGAGAGAAAAAAGAACGCTTTTATCATGTCCTGTTGTCCCGTACTCCTTTCACTCATTCTCCCCTACGGAACGAACCGGAGGCGACGGCAGCATAAAAATGTAAATTTTTCAGAAAGTGCGCAGAGGAATGTTTTGTGCATATCTGTTACTCTTCCAATCGTCATATAATCTTGACGTTTCGATGGAGCAGCCATATCTCCCTTTAAGGGTCTGAATTTTAACCCAAACGCGATGGAGAAGGAGACATCTGGTGATGCTTGTGTGTGTGCAGAAACGGGCGTTCGCTTTTGAAGCTGCGGTTTGTCGTACGGCGGATTTCGGGTTTGTCGAACAGAGCGAAGCCAAAATTGTTTCTGTGCGGGAAAACGTGGGACTTTTAGCTTGCGCGCGGGATATCTCCGAGTCACTACCACTAACACTGAGGTTTATTTGCTTCTAGTTAGCTATGTTAGATTTTCAACGAGATTTATTACGAAAATTAAGCGGATAGGGAATATTTCTAAGATTTTACAAGAAAATAGCCGTTGATATTCCATTTCATTCAAGGATTTAATGGATTCTAGCATTTCAGCGAGAAAAAACGGAGTATTCATCATTAAATTCATTAGCTCGCTAAACTCTCAGGATTGTGTCTTCACATGATAATCTGAAGAAGAAATTTATGTAAATTTCTCCAAGAAAAGTGATATTAAATTCTGATTCAATCTATTGCATAAATATAAGAACATAATATACATATTTTCCCGCAAATTGCCTTTTGTTCACTGTTTATTTGCGTATTTTTCTTTAATTTATTTGACCAGTTAAACCTCAAAACGAAATTCCCGAAAACGCCTATGCATGAGCATTTGGTAACCAATTTTAGACTCATCAGCGGAAGTATCAAATTTTTAACTTATTGGTTTTTGCTGAAACCTTCGACTCCATTTATCATCAAGTTTACTACTACTGCTATCACTACTTTACTAATAAAATCATTCTTAGTTCAATTTTATTAAAAGATGAACGGTTACCCCTATATTACCGAATCTTCTTTTGCTCCCATGATACCTTGAATTTTGAATTATAATGAAAACATTTCGTCTTTAATTCAAAACGAGGTTATTGGGCATCCGCTTCGGATAAATTTTCATAGAAGCCCTAAAAACTTCCGTATTTTAGCGTTGGATCGTAATTTCTCCTCATCGAAGATTTATTTTTTTTAAATCTCCTTCTACTTTTCCTGTCCTATTTCCTTCATACGACCGCGTCCACCTCTCAATTCTACGTCTCTCGTAATCTCACCTTTAAGTGCCTTGAATGCCCACTACTGCTGTTCCGCCGCAAACGCCATTTCCCACAGATCGAAGTTGGCTGGCCGTCCCGTTCTCGCTATTCCGTCAGCTGAAAGTGCCATACTTCGAATTTATGGACCGTCGCCTTAAGTATCCATTTCTACGGTCCCACTTTCTTGCAGGCCTTATCCTTTCACCCTTGCTGCTACTCGGAGTCAATTTCTTTCGCGTTTCATGGTATGCTACCATAGGGTACGCATTTCTCCGCCCATTTTACTTTTTTGTAAGCTTCCATCTTTCTCGCGTTACTCCTGATCCATTCCTTCTTCTCGACTCCTCCTTGAATATTATTTAATTTGAATTAAAATTTCTTATTTCCGGAAAAAAATATCCACGACCTTACATGGACCTACATCTGTAACTGTCCCTTGCTCCATCCTTTTCATTTAGCTTCCAGAGCTCTTTCTCCCGGCGAATTTAGACAAATTCGCGAAGTTAATTATTTTTTTATATTTTTATCGTAGAACACGCCCGTATAAGTACGTGAATGCCTCTAAAGGCAGAAGAGTCCAAATATAGAAAAATACAAGTCGTCTCGCTCTGACACATTTAATTCTCTCTCCCCGTTTTCGTGTTTCCTCGCGTTTGGTGCCTTTTCTATTCACCGCTTCGCATTCCTCTTCAACCAGTTTCTCTTTTTTATAAAACTGCCGCGGAACATACTGGCACATAACTTCTCAGCCGTCTTTTTACTCCAAACAAACGGACATGAAAATAAACACAACCGGATTCTGCTCTGTTATTATTAACATTATTATGACTCCCGTTTCGAGAGGGCGTCCTACTGTTTTACACTGGTCATATCCTCGCGTCGTCGTCACGTGCGGATAAACGTTACTTCAGGTCTGGACGCCGCGGCTGCGAGAGTGGAAAATTACTCTCCGCCCTGTAAACATCACCCGAGTGTGTTCAAGCGCTAGCTGGCAATGTTTTTCATTCCTCCGAAAGTGGAAATTTTCCGAGGGAAACGCGAAAGCGCGCGCGTCGCAAATATTTTTCCGCGCCCGACCAAACGTTTTTCGCCGTAAAAATGCTGCGGAGGAGGCACGAAAAGATAGCGACGGCGGGCTGAGTCGTCGCCTTCTCCCGCGCCCGCCGTTCTCTTCCCCTTTTGCTGGTGCGCGTTCCCTTTCAAACGGAGCGTTGGTGGCCTTTTAGAAAGGAACACTTCGCGCGTAAGAATGTGAGAAGGATATACGCAAATATATATATATATATATATATATATATATATATATATATATATATATATATATATATATATATATATATATATATATGCGGAGAAAATATAAAGACGCACAAGTCTCCCTTTATCTCCATCTCCATATATATATATATATATATGGAGATGGAGATAAAGGGAGACTTGTGCGTCTTTATATTTTCTCCGTCTTACAGATATACGCCATCGCTCGTGCGCTGCGTCTCATCTCCTAGGAAATCTTTTCCCTTTTTATCCGAGAATATTACATCAATACACGAGTCGCGACATTTGGGGGAAAAGTTATTCCATAAAATACCTCCCATTCAATTCCTGCGGCGCCCACGCAACTCATCTCCACGCCTTCCATCATTTACTTACACCCTTAGCTATCGAGAAACACTTCAAATTCTCTTTTTTCCCCCGCAGCCTTGAGGATTTTTTTAAAACTCCCTAGTAGCTCGTAAAACGGCTTCCATTATTTCCATTTTCACTCTCCATCGCCTCTCGTTCCTTCCTATTCATCTCCATTTCCCCATTCATTCCGCTCCTTGACGTCGGAGGTTTTTTTTATCTACGCTCGTCTAATTTTTCCCCCGTTACGGTTACTTCCCATCTGATTGCTTTCGCCTCGTTACGGTCGCGTTTTTCGTTCTTTTTCCCTTGAGTTATGTTCTGGAGATAAAAGATTTTTTGTACAACGTATGATCTTATTTATGAGATAAATTGAAATAGGAAATATATTCGGGCCTCATCAGGTGTATGGTTTGATATATTTTTTAAAGAATAAGGTTCTTCTTTTCCCTCAGGGTACACTTTAATTTATTTTTTATTTACTTGTAAGAATTTCATTACTGCAATGAATGCAATGAATTTTATTTTTCTCTTATCCGTATTTTAGTTCATTCTATCAGTAAAGTTCGGCAAAGAATGTCAAATTTTCATTTGATCGTCATTTCATTGCCGTTGGATGTTTGAACAACGTAAATTGGAGTTTGCAGTTCAGCAATTCCGGCGAAACTGTTTAAAAAGAAGACTATAATGATGTACAAAGATTCCGCTGACGATGTAATTTGCGCAAAGCTAGGCAAATCATCGAACAGAAAAATACGATTAATAATTTGGAAAGGAATTCAAAGACTGAATTCTAGAGAGATATCAATCGTTGAGTTTGAATTGTGATATAAATTTAACAAGGTTTGAGCCATCATTTCCCTATAATTTATTACTTTTACTTCGAAGCTTCCAACAGATGCAATGTTTTCCGGTTTAATCACAATAACTACGGCACGATAATTAGACATAACTCATTTCCATTGAAGCGACTGGATCCTCTTTTATTTTCATGTTGGTTAACTCTTTAAAATGTTCACGGAAGGCAATTTCGACCATAAAATAAATATTTACGATCTCATCAAGTGCTAGTTATTGAATTGATGACTCGATTCTTTTGCAAATGAAATCGCCTTTGAGATCTAATCTACACGTAAAATTTTATGCGAGTTGAACCAGTACCGAAATTATGCCACATTTACGTTTAAAATACAGGAAACTTTAAATTCTGATTTTGTGTATCTATTGTGAGAGATAAAAAGGGATTACTCGAAATTATTTGCTGATCGACATTTTAACGTTAATTTTCGTTCATTATTCCACAGCGTGCCTGTTTATCTACTTTTCGAATTGTTCGTCTTAACAAAAATATAATCGTCAGTGAGAGGTGTATATGACTTGGCACCAAAACAAATAGGAACTGTAACGCTAGACGTTAAGAATTAATTTATAAATAGGTGGATTATAATGGCTAGACGTTAAGAAGTAATTTATTAATACATGAATTATTATTATCCATATCCTGACTTAATTTGACTATGGAAAGTTTAGATAGCCGTAATTGCCAAAATTTTACTTTAACAATTAAAATTACCTATTAGGCGAGCTACATAATTCTCGTTATTTGTTTAGTACCCAAAATGAAAACCTTTGCCTTTTGTGCACTATGACTGCATCATAAATTTAAGGTTTAGTTTAAATTTTTAAGTGAAAATCAAACCATGGAATGTTAGTACACACCTTAGCTTTTAAATCTAGCATTATATTTCTGCTTATTATGGGTTCGTAAGAATTTATCATTTTCTCCTCGAACGAGTAAATTGAAGGGGACCGAGGGAAATGGATGCGTTCGGATTTCCATCAGCAAACCTAATACCAGGACTGGATGAGTTTGATCAACAAACTGTCCGTCGGCGACATTAAAGTAACGACAAGCGGACATTTTCATATTTCAATGGAGTCATGAAATAACTCTCTGTGGATCGGTTCAAATCAGATAAGTGAAGGACAGACGCGACATATCAGGCAGAGTAAACAATGCTGGTCGGGAGAATGGACAACTTCATAACTTCGTTACCGGCACGAGCAGAGGCTCTCCATCGGCTATATATATTGAGGGATTCCACAGCGGCGCTGTATTATGGAATCTCCATTCTGAATCGCAAGTCATGAATCATCGAATGAAAAGGAAACGCATCCATTTCGCTTGTCTCCGTGAACAATAGCCAGAGGCGGAATATGAGGAATGATCCGAGAATTTCTCTTAAATTTTTGGCCTTTAGTTTCGGAGCGGCGGAAGCAAAAACTAATGAGGGCCGTGGAGGATTAAAATACGTTGAAAAAGACCGAGGAATAAATCAACTTGTAGAAAAAATATGTTTGGAGAATAATATTTCCTGAAAACGACAATTCTTTCCTTGCCTCTTAAGGTTCCTCGATTTAACCAAGGGATGTAAAAGGTAAAAATTGGCAATTTCGTCGAAAAAATGCGAGTTTTATTTTCTAAATGAAAGGCGGATCACGTTTTTGGAAGAACTCGAGCGATTCACCTTTTTCATGCGTCAAAATTGATTATTCCGGTCACAAGAACTTCAATATATACTTTTTTTCTAGAAAGAGACGTCCAAAGAAAATATCCCGCTTTGGTAATTTTGTGGGTGCTCTAACTCAAAAACTACTAATCAGGTCACCGCGGAAGTGAGTGTTTACTCTTGTCACATCCGTTTTCTTTTATTATTTGCATTAATATTTGATAAATGTAAAAGAGTACTGGGATAAAAGTTTTAGGTAATTTAATTTTTTACAAGCTTTGTTGGAAACAATTTCCCATATAATGCATTGTTTAAGGGATATTTTTAAAACTACATTTTTTTACTAACACAACCACATCACCTGAGCCAAATTTTGTAAACACTTTAAGCTAAGTGACATCTTAGTAACGCTCCTTTTTATTTTCTAAACGATTATTGGAGCTTCGTGGCTATAACCAGTATCAGAAGTCTACAGCATGAGTTTATTTCTGTTCTTTGTAAAGTCTGAATGTTTGTCGCAGTTCCTTAAAATGTTTAACATCATTTAATCTATTTGGAACTTTTAGAAGTACATATTACATGTATGGAGAAAGTCATGTGATGACCACATCAGATTTTTATAAATTATTTTTTCCTGCAAAAAAGGGCATTCTACCGTTCGGCGAAGTTGTAACGCTATATTGCTCTCAATGGCCGTCGTGAAGGCATTTGTTCGTCCGTAACACTGTTTACTATGTTCCAGCACGCCACCGTGAGAGTCTTCGGCGGGAGAGAGGTCGCATACGTGATTTGCCGGTACATTGGAATACCAACACTCCTAGCCGAGTTTTAGGGTACCATAAATAAACAACGGGGTCGCGCAAAATCAGAAAACGAAACCGCGAAGGGTGAGCGTGGGAAAAAAGGATTTGGAGGAGGGGAGGAGAGGTGTCGAAGAAGTATTTCCGTGAATGGAAACTCCGTTCCGTAATGAGGCCGTTCACGAAGTCACGGTGTGGTGTAAAAGGTTTCAGTCGATGCCTCCCGGGACTGTTATCGTCAAAAGGCAGGAAGGTTCGTAAAATCGCTCCATTGGATTTTGTGATTTTCTTTTTGCACGGCCATGTTTCCTGATACTTCGCCTTTAGATGCGAATATAACTGGAATTATTGGTATATTTAATACTTATTTGACCCTCCAATTATATTCGTCATTCCCCTGGGACATTATTATTTAAAAAAATTCTTTTGGCTTCCAATTTGGCGTCAGTGTACTCAAAGCAATAAATTAATTTGGTTTGTTGGAAAACAAAATAAAAACGAGACCTGTGGTAGAAACTAATAAATTTAGTTAATAAATAAATAGTGTTATTGCAGCTTTTTTGTTAGAATTTAAATGAAGGCATCCTGGACTGACTAAATTACGCAGTGATTGTTTTGACGTAAAACAAGCGCCGACCTAGTGATGCAATAGAGTGATATATTTATATTTTTCTTCATTCTAAATCTAATATTTTTACCTATGAATATCATAACGTTCCAAGGAAAAATAAATAATGGGCGTTTCAGAATGTTCATGCATACATAACATAAGAATAACATGTTTGACCTGCTTAATCGAGTTTTTGCTGCATATGTTTCGACACGCAAGGCCTAAGATTAATTATAGCAAAAAACGCATCTCATCGGTCCAATATACCCAAATGGCCTTTTGATTCATGGACGCTGTATTCATCGGCGGTCGCTTGCAAGCTCTTTATAAAATAACAACCTGTAGGTGAAGCGTGGCGACCCTACGGAAATTAATCATTCTATTCTTCCAGTCTCACATTTTTCTGGCAAGTCTCATTTAAACTCGGTACTTGAACACTGAAACTAAGTAACTAATTCTAGTTGCTTGCCGCTTCTTTTGATCCTGCTCATAAGGCACCGGGAGCTAACGAGACATTTTAGGAATTTTCCTTTAGGTTACCATTAAATAAACGAACTTCGGCTATGGAGATAATTTTCAATTTGATTTAATATGCTAATAAAATTATAGCTCGACTGTGGGAAAACTTAGAGATCGTAAAAAATAATTAATTAGTGTATGAATTAAACGAAAAAATAATATTAAAGATTTTTATAAATTTAGAAGAACATCTTCCTTGTGAACTTTCTTCAGTAGTAATATTCGATAAACACGGAAAACTTAAAAAATTATAAATTTGCTCAATCGATAAATTTGTTTGAAATGAAAATGAAAGATAAAATAACGTTTTTATTTATGGCATGTCCTCATAATGGATCTCGGCACGTTACATCAAAAGCAAAAGCAATAATGAAGAAGGAACAAATAAATGAACATGCTCCCGACTAAACTCGAATATTCAGACTCACTATCTAAATATGAGTAATTTATCAAGCGAAGATGGTAGTTTCTCTTACAGTTATCCAATCAATCTTAAGCACTCTATTAAACAAGTTAATATTTGCCTTAAACGACAAATGGGCTTACATTTAACATATTAAAGTTCCATCGTTCTCTTTCATCTTGATTAACATAATAGAGAATGGACGTGAGATAAGGCTGAATGCGTAAAAGAATTCTCCACGATCAACTCGGCGTAGCATTGGGCGTGAATTGACGATTGCTAAGTAGAAGGCATGCCGGCAGATGACGCAGGTTGTCGGAGTGTTACGCTTGTCGTGGCAAAGAACAGATGGATACGGTGGTGAGAAAAGGGCAAGGGATGAAGGAGATTAAGAGAGGACATATTTCATCACGCAGGAGATTTGGTAAGGAAGAGTAGTAGGAGTGGTTAGGGGTTAGATTCTGAGATGTGACTAAATGCGCGAAGCAATATGGCACCACCTGATTCTCTTGAGTTAATCTCCAGCCAAAGTAGCCATGTTTTCCATCACGTCAAGTAAAGACGTTCAGCTTTAATAAAAAAATGTTCAATGGATAACAAAATTAAAAATTCTCTTTCTTAAATACTAAGTGAGATTTATTCTAACTACGCAAATACGCCACACGCATGAAGGATTTACGAATGTCAGAAGAGTCTTAGTTAACTGTGTAAAATTTAAACTGCACCTAATATCTGTTGTTTTCTTTTAGATCAAACTTTAAATAAAACTCAGGGACTACTCTCCAGTTGATAAATGACTATTCTGTCATACAATGAATGTCGCCCATCCTTACAATGGCGAATGTACGTGAGCAAGAAATAGCATTACAAATAACTAATAAGTTGAAAAAACTTATGAAGTCCTTTAAGTCCATTAAACTCAAGGGTTATATTGGCATCTGGTGCAATGCACTCACTATTTTGTGTTTATAGCATAGGTATCTTATCAATATTATTTGATCCTTACTTCACTCATGAGGGTAGGGCGTGTAGTTGCCTCCACCTATGGCCATGCGCTTCAGCATCACGGCTAGGAAATTTGGTGATAAATGTTTAGCGAATCCTGTACAATCCGATATTCCCACATTCCTTCAGAGACGGCTCTCCATACAAATCTACATTTCAAGTTCCATCCCCATAGAAACTTCTACCTACCATTTTATTTCTTTTATACTCAATAGATGATAAAGTTATCACTTCTATTCATAAACTTAAATGATAGATGTGCTATGAAGCTACTATATAGCTACCTTAGGCGATTGATTATTAGTTTATTGGTGCATTGTCCAGTGGCGTAATTAGAAACTCGGATCCCATCCGCGAAAATTTTGAACAGGCCTCCCTTAAACAACCATACCTAAAAATTATTCAACATTCGCTTCGAAAATATATTTTTACGAAAATTTCCGTTCCTTTGCCATTGGCGTCTTTTTTCAACGGCTGTGTAACTCCGGTCCTAAACTACTGCTCTCCGATATGGTCCACTGCTGCTATAACAAACCTTAAAAGGCTCGATTCAGTGGTGGATTTTTTCTCAGCCATCATCCGCCATCGAGTGGAGGACACAAGTCAATCTTGGCGTTTGTCCTCCCTCTCTCATGACCGTCTTATTACCGATCTCACCTTCCTTCACTCTGTTATTAACGGTCGCTATCGCTCTCCTTCACTTTCATCCTACCTCTCTCTTCACGTCCCATCTCGCTCAACCTGACTTCAGAATCTTTTCCACCAACCAAGAGTTCACCTATCTTCTTCCCAAAGCTCTCTCTTCTATCGCATCTCTGCAACTGACAACATACTATCGAACACTGTCCCGAGCTTGATATTTTTTCTGCCACAACTTTCCGTAAACAATTATAAAGTATTTAGAACTTTTATTAATTTCTCCTATTCATTGTGTTATTAATTTGTTACTGCTGTTGTTGATAATATTTATGACCTGTTATTTATTATTCTGTTACGTGTTCAAATGTAATTTGGCCTTTGTGCTGTTTTTGGGGCGTAAATAAATAAACATAAACAAACAAATAAATAAATAAACAAATAAATACATGCATACATACACACACGCACACACACACATATACATACATAAATGCAATGTTGTTGTATATGAAAACGTACTTTTTGATTTAATACTTTTATATTTAATTGTATAAATGAGGTGATTTTCTTGTTGATCTTTTTGAATTCTTCTAATTTTCTATTCCTTCTCTTTTTCGTAGTTCCGCTAGTTGTACGTAAATTATCCTTTTCCATTCCAAATAAATAAGAAAAATAATTGATATGGTTTCAGGGAGTCTAAATACGTAATTAAGAAACTAAATTTTCTCTCACTTCTGAATTTCTCAATTTCTCGGTTTTTTATTTAGAAATTTTCTTCTAAAGACCAAATATGTATTGGAACGGATTTCCCAATAGATAGGAATATGCTAAGGGACATAGACAGTCTAGTAATGCGATGGTTATTGTTCATGTAGTAAAAAGAGTTTATACAAAGTTTCTGTTAATCGCTTGTGAGAAATCGTAACTTTAGCCAACTAAATGACATATATGTAAGTACGTCTAGCTAAATACTTCGTTTTTTACGGAAAACACGAAAGTGGGGATGGTTTGAATAGGGGCGCGTGATTTATAAATTCGGTGCTGCATATGTAGAAAAACTGAATAAAAAATATATACATGCATAACATACTTCATAATGCAATAAGATAACGACTAAATTGCATTTTTATGTTTAACCAAATTACTTTAATATTTATTTTCTCAAATTTACCGAAAAATATTCCAGGATTTCTGGGATGCTTTATGGATTAACGTGTTCCCACATCAAGCGTTATACTCCATGTCGATTCGGGTATACATATTCACATCTACATTGCTGAGCTTAGCCTTCTTCTCTGTATTATTCTAATGGATAATGAATTCAGTACAAAAGAACTTTGATATCGATCTGATGAATCCATATGGATATCGAGGAATCTTTCTAAATATGTATAACGTCATAGTCGGTCGATCGGTAGCCTAATCGAGTGAAGAAAACTTTACAACTCAAAAAAGTTTAATTCTGTGTGTGTGTATGCCCAGTCAATTCGCCTCTCTTACAGCACAAATGGGTATCTCAGAGGTAGTGCAATGAATAACCGGGGAGGGAGGAGGGAAACCCGGTGCCGGCATTTGCCTGGTCTTACGAAGAACACCAGGGGGGCCAACACCTTAACGTCCCTTCCGAAGGACGGAACAGCTGAATTTGCGCGGTCTCCTCAAACTACGCAAACAGGGGGCCGGGTGACCTTGAGAAAAATCCTACTCGCGCAGGATTCGTACCCGATGACTCTTTCAAACATCGGGCGAGTAGCAGCCAGCGTCCTAACCACTACACCACCGGCACCCCCAATTTAATTCTGTTCCGATTAAGGTTTCAGAAATTATTTGGTCTTATCCCTCTTATATTTTATGCTGCTCACCGTCTACATTCAAGTCTTGGGTTCGATTCTAGGGGTGCTTATTTTCTCCATTCGATTAACACGAAAAGGAGTGCAGCACGATAATCATTTGCATTTTAAAATTACGCAGAATAACTGTATGAATTCAAAACTTAAACCAAAGAACGTGTGAGAGAACAACATTTTATTTTACTACCATCTATATTCAAAAACCTTTACCTCTCAAATCGGTCCAAAAATTAGTTTTTAACGGGAAAATTTAACGTATTTTTACGTGAAAATCTTTCGTCATATAGGTGAAGTGCATTGTTGCCGGTTTCGTGTAATTGCGTATGATTGACTGGAATCATCATTTTGCGTCGCATCTGTACTCATATTCACAAAATTCCGACGCTATTTTGAAGTTTAAATATTACATTAGGTAACGATTAGCAATACGACGGTTACGAAAATAAATAAATATTCTTTTATTCATTGATATTGTGTTAATGAGTGTTTCTAAGCCAGATTTCTCTATATATTATAGCCGTAGTCGGTCGGTCGGGAAACTCTTAATTGGCAGAGAAATGAATGTTACACGAGTCGTCTACTAAGAAAAAATTCGACAATGGAGCTAGATATAATTTTCTACCTTAAAAATATGCCGAAAGAAGGTTCAATGGTGAACACGGGCAGCGGACAAATTAGCCTTGCGGAATAATAGTTACGCCCCTGGAGTTATCATTGGAGGCGTCTGTCTTGTAGTTAGAATGCACAAAAAACTTACTCAACCGCAGAAGTACCTTTGATTATTTAATGTAATGTTTCTCAACCGGGGGTCCCCGGCCCCTAGGGGTCTGCGTACAGCTCTGTTTTAATATTTCAAAGTGAAACAAGAAGTCCAAACCAGGACTAATGCAGGTTGGTTTTCCAAAGTTGACGTTCCGAATTGACTACTTATATTGACAGGAAATGTTCCAGTATGTGTTAGTCATTCCAAGGAATCCTCATACCATAAATACCATTTGTAATTCATAGTTTATCAATGATAGAGAAAAATTGGAAAATAAATTAATAGAGCATTATCAGGTTTTAAATACTAAAAGCAATGTCAAAATCTCTTTCTGACCTTATATTTTGCATGTATTTTTTTAATAAACGAATTTACTAAATATTACTGTTTATACGCTAATGTGTATGGATCAACTGTCCGTTGCTGAAGAAAAAAACGTTCCTGGATTAGAACCCGGGACTTCAATCTTCGCCAAATAAAATATAGCCCGGAGGTGGGCCCTGACAGCACGAGCCCCATACCAAGTTTCATGAAAATTGGTCAATTGGTGCAAAAGTTGTTAGTAACGGATACACACATATACACACATACATACACAGACAGGACCATTTCATACGGTTATGTTTCCTTTGGAAACCATTCTTAAAACGAGACAACCAATGAAAAATATATGTACTTAACATGGGGAGGGGATCCGCAGAAATTGTGAGAATTCGTAGGGGGTCCATGGCTCCAAAAAGGTTGAGAAACACTGATTTACTGCACTCAAGCTGTAAGGTGTTTGGTGATTTAATTTTTAATTCACTTACTCGTTAAGGGTTCATAAGTAGCAACAGTTATATATTTTTTAGCCAATATGTATCCTTTTTGAGCTGATCCAATATTGTTAACCGACATCTTTTCGAATATAATGTTCCCACCAGCCAATGACGTACCCGGGGGAAGGATAGGGGGTCCGGACTCCGGACCCCTCCCCCTCGGTGTACAGACATATGTGGAATCTACGATAACCATACTACAAACTTGCTACGTTGCCTCTTGCTACGCTGCCACTTGCTGCGTTGAGTTATGAGAGCTAAAAACGCTATAAAAGTTTATATTATTTTAATTGGACTTTGATTTAATCAATCGCTGGAAATGGGTTTTCGACCTCAGACCTCCCCCCGAAGTAAATTTCTGGGTACGTGCTTGCCATCAGGTGCCACCATATTCCAGTAATAAACGTCATTTGTCTCCATTTCAGCCGTCGATATTAATTCTTTATTCACTCGTTTTCATTACGTTTGTATTTCACATTAAGCCACATCATGGCAGTCTGAAGGTGAAGAAGAGGACGTAATGAAATATCTATCTAGGTCAGAGGACACAATCACAGAGGTTAAATATTTGAAGTCGATAGAAGGGCAGAGTTATAGTTGGAATAGTTTTCACCGCTACATCTGAGTCAACCCTACAAGTGAAAATTGTTACGAACATAGAATCCTCTGCCAGGTATGTCTGGTGGAATCGTTTTAATAGTAGATGAATATTTAATGCATCAGGCTATGGGACGCCATCTAACTTATAATTTCCACTAGAATTCATCGCAAAATTGGCCATATTCGATAGAGATCGATGAGAAAAGAGTGGGTGAGTGTGTTGCAAGAGAGATGGGATGAAATATTGCCGGTGGGAGGGTAGAAATTACATCCTTCGCGATGATACATTCTTGCAGAATGAAAGAAAGGGAGAGGATAGTGGGAGTTTTAGGACGGGGTGGTACCGTGAACATATAGGCGCGGCTCAAAGTTATGAGAAAAGGGTGCCGGGGGGAGGAAGATGGGGGAGAGGCGAGGGGCGGGTACGTTTGCGGTGGGCGATGGGGCGAGACGTGATTGCACGCCGCGTTGCGGAGTGGCCTTGGAAGGTCGCGGTGACCCGCCCGAGACTAAGGAGCGCCTAGTAGGGGAGGGGAAGGGAGGGGGGCGCACGTCATGCTCCGGGGGCGGAATGAGATCGGGGCGCTTCAATGCGGAGAAAGAAAAAGGGCAAGGAGAGAGAAGCTTTATACTAGAAGGGAGGAAAAGAAGAATGGAGCGAGTAGGATAAAAGAATTGCCATAGGTGAGTGGGCGGACTTGAGAAGAGAACGGTCGATAAAGATGGAGAGAGACGGAGGAATACATAGAAAGATAAACGTTCTTATTTGGACGACGAGATTGAGACTAGACAGTCTCGGCTTCCATTTATCCCATTGTCAATTACAATCAAGGTGAAAGTAACAAAGAATTAAAATAAAATAGAAAATGACATAAAATATAGTGCAACAAAAATAAGATGCCAAGTTAGCATTATTGGAAATGATTGGAGATAGAGAAGTGTTTATGCGGAAAGACAAAGGATAATTTAGATACTATATATACCAGGGGTGGCCAAACTTACATACCCTCGGAGCCGCATACGATTATCTTTGAAAGCTCGAGAGCCGCATGATACGCATTCTGTGCTCAAAAGTTCACGAACAGTAAAATAAAACCTGTATCCGAAACAATTCAGATACAATGCATGCCCCTTAGGCATCCCCGTCACGTTTCAAGTTACACTGCGTCATTTTGTTCTGCAGAGAAAACCTTGACACGCCTCTGAATGGAAATTTTAAAGAGCCGCTGTCTGGCCACCCTTGATATATACCCTAGGAAAAATCCCTCTGCAGGACAACACCCACATAAGAAAGGGTGCATAAAAACCTGCGAGAGAGAGAGAGAGAGATGGTTAGAACGGAAATGCGAGTAAAGGACGGAATTACCGTCGTAACGAGGAAGGATATATGACAAGAACGAGGAAAGGGATGAAGAAAGGATTTCGCTTTAGATGGGAAAACGACAGTGAAAAAAAGTAACCGCGAGACCACACGTATCGCTCGATAATTTTATAACGTGCGATTGAAATAACGATTAAATCGCAATCTAAATATAAGACAATATAAAGGGAGATTGAGAAACGTGTAAGGAGTGAGAAATCGCCGTTAGGAGAAATAAGGGGCCCACGGAAGCAGCGCCGTAACTAGCTATTTTAGCATCCGGGTAAAACTACCAAATATTCGCCCCCTTTATAAAATATTCTCTAATACCTATATTTTTTACTATGGATTTTGGGTGAAAAATTAATAAATAAAAATAAACTATAAATTATGTAATTTCTCACTATAAATGTACATAATTATAAATATAATTATGTACATACATAATTACACACACATAATTACACACATACATAATTACACACATGCATAATTAAAATAAAGAAAGTATTTTAATATTAAAGAGTTATTCTACGTGATTTTAATGCAACAAACTCATCAATAACATCATCGAAATTTATAGTTTCTGCTATGCGTATGTCTGGAGAAAGTATAGTAGTGAAATCGCCCCTGCCCTTGTGCCATGTAACTTCACAAAATTAACAATTTTTGCGCCCCTTCTTTAGTTGCGCCCGGGGCAGATGCCCCGCCCTAGATACGGCACTGCACGGAAGGATGGGAGGCGAGGTGGAGAAATTCGACCGAAAGCCCCGAAAGTATTATATAAAGGGAAAGACCGAAGGAGTAGGAAGCAAAGGGGACGAGAGAGAGAAAATTCAATGCCAGGTGAAGGGAGGCGGAAACGTGCCGAGGGGAGAAAGGTCCGAAAGGGGAGAAAGAGAGAGAGAATGGCGAAAAACAAGGAGGAACAGGAAAAATAGAGGGAGATTAAGTGGGGAGAGAGGGGGGAGGGGAAGAGTGGAGTGGAGAAGGTGGCGTGCGGTGGAATAGGAATGTGCTGAAATGGGAAGGGGACGAGAGTGGAAAATTAAAGAAAATAGTTCGGCGGGAGTTTAAAGTGGCAAACCGACAGATAAGGGTTGCCAATACGTATGGCCGGCAGTTTTTCCCGTAAGTAGTCTTGATCGTCTCTCCACGTTTCCGATGATAACATGATTGGCGCGCACCATTCTCGCGGCCGTCTTGGATTTCCTAAGCGGTATACCTCCTTAAAAGGTTTCCATCGGTCTGATTGCGTACGCCGAAGAATCGGTGGCGCATTCATCTCTCCCTTTCACGCATCCCCTTTCCTCCCTCTCCTCTCCCGCCCTCTACCGCAACCTCTCCCGAGACACGAAGGTGCGCGTTGGCGTGGCAAGAGAACGTTTGTCAATTCCTTCTACACGTGTCTCGCCGAGTTCGAAAGTTTGCGATGAAAAATTCATCCCGAATCGCTCTTTTTGAAGATAGTTAATTTTTTCACGGCTTCAAATTTCCTCCGTTCAATGCTCGATTAAGTTAATGCGATTGTAGGTATTAACGGAGCCTTTGAAGCTAAAATTTATCCGCGTTCGTCAAGGGTTTCTCAGGAAAAAAATGTTGATTAGCTTTCGCGTCCCGTAAAAGTAGCGCAGATTTAATTGCATAGTTACTCCCGTGCGTCTTTAGTAAAAGAAAATATATTTGATAGAGTTGTTTTTATATGAGAGTTAGCTTTCATAATTTCATATATATAATAGGTTGTTTTAACGCAACAAACAGATCAATTTAATTGCTGAAATATTTCAAAGCTTTGGCAGCCAAGGCCATAAGAAAATTAGAACTCGACTTATAGCTGGAGTTCAAATATTTACGATTCGTCCCATGATGTTATTAATCACGTGTCGCTCTTTATTGTACATCCGCGGCTTGCTAATGAGCAATTTTAACGCTTTCACCTGTTTTCTTTTCACCAACTTAGTAACTTATACGTCTCGCTATGTAATAAGATATGGCTCCTCATTTTTCGACAGTGATGGATTGCTCAACTTTATTTGTTCTCACATTATCTCTCGCATAAAAAATATGTAAAAAGAAACCGTCCAGGGTGAATACTGCGCCAAAAACATTTTTTTTAATCGTCGATCATATTCCGAAGATACCCTCGCCCACACACCCTCTATCTCTCTTAAGGGACCGTCGTTAACAGGGAATTATTGCGTTCATCCTTGGAGAGATAGAGAGAGAGAGGACAATGTCGCACTCTCCGTTCCCTTATTCCAACCCCTCTCTCTTTGAAAGAATCTTGGATTTGCGCATCCTTTGAAAGACTTCGGGACACGCAGGCACGCACGCGACGTGTCGCTTCTATTATTTTTATCCCCACCCATAACTCCGCGCCGTAACTCAAATGTCAAAGCTAACGCGGCGTTGACCTCATGCCAAATGACTCATCTGTCTCCTCCAACTTCCCTCCATTTCTCTCTCCCTTTCTCTCTCTCTCTCTCTCTCTAGTCTTTTGTCGCTGCGGCACGGATTATCAGCAAAGGAAAATACGGCAAAATATCCTCTCCCGCCAAACCATAAAGGGACTCCATAGCAATCTTCCATTACAACTTCGCATCGGCAACGAAACATTTCTCAGTCCCCTCCTCTGCACATCCCAACCATACACGGAGGTTCATCACCGACGCTACGCCGCAAAACCCTTTTCAACTCCGCGAAAAGATGCATCGATGCATTCCGCCGTTCTAAGAGGGACTATTCGTTCGTTTTGGGGGGAGGAGAGGCAAGGTAGGATAAGGGGTTTATGAGGCTATATCGAATCCGATATGGACAGAGCGGACGTGAAAGAGAGGAAGAGAATTGGTCTGCGGGTTATAGCAATCTGAGGGATAGTTGGCATTTTATCGGATATATTTTTTTTTCATTTTCGGATTCCTGGAATTCTGTTTTATCCCACGTGATACAGCCTTTGCCAGATCGTAGGAATGTTTATATTTTTTAAGGACTATCTTCTGGTTTCCCTATTTCTTGTTTCGAGAACGCCTCCGGCGGAAGATTAACGGTATTACCGCTAATGGAGGAAATGGAAGCGCAGATGACGGGAGCCCCTTAAGTGCTGGTTACCTTTGTTTCGCCTAGGGAGTCTGCGGTTTCGAGACGTACGGTGTGAATCCTTGTTTCCTCGCGGACTGCGAAATGCCTTCGCGGACGGAATATTAAGGAGGAGGTTGTGGTATTTCGGTGATTCTACCTCTTAGATACAGGAACCGGAGGCGGGTCTGAATGCCGATTGCTGATTTCGGAGTGGAATATCTTCCGGAATGATTTGGAGATACGATATATTCGATCATTAATGTACCTTGGGGGCTTTTTAACAGTAACATATTTCCTCCATTTGGAATACTAGAGGGAAAGAAAATTCTTCTGAGCCTCTTATTTTGAGGAGAATCGTTCAAATAATGGAAAATGCGTTACTCGTTATAATGTTAAAATTCGAAGTAACTGGTTCGATGAATATTAAACATTTCGCCACGAAGTCCTATGCAATTAAAAATAAAAAGTACATGCATGCAGTATGCCATATTCATCGAAAGAAAATGCATTAACCAAAGTAATTTTAAATCTAGCAGCGATTATTATTCTCGGAGATGGTGTATTTTTTATTGGGATTGGTAAAAAATAATAATGATGTAAAAAACATGACAAAAATACTGATGTAATTTAATCTATGAACTAGCTGACTATGGTCTGTAGGCTGACGAATTACACTCGCTTTTATTGTGATTTTCTAATAAATTCTGAAAGTGGCGTAGTTAAAAAATCATGAAGCATTTTTGCCTTTGTAGTCCTTTGCATGAGAGACTAAAATATTTTTGTGGCTCCAATTTTATTGAATGTTATGCTTTGAATGCACGCACCAGGTATGCTCGCCTTAATTATTCTGGATAACAATGCGATAAGAATATGAAAATGACTGAAGAATGTGTTTAATAAATTATTATTATTTATCATAATCGGTGATGAGTATAACTAAAAGAAATAAATCTTCGTCAAATTTCAAAATATAGGAATTTGAAATATAGGCAAAGGTCACTTAGAAAAGCACTTAGAGTGTTCTTGAAGTGACAAATTTTTGGGATAAATATATAATTTACGTGAGTTAATGTCATAAATGGACAATATACTATGAATAATTTCGATGCTGATACCTTACAACTACGAACTAATCGCCCTTTTTCTATGAAATTCTCTTTCTTTCTCCTAGCTGTGAATAGTCGTGTAAAGCTAGATGAGGAGCAGGCTATAATTAGGTAAGTGCCTATTGCACCAACGCTTCTCCCAGGCATAAATAGCATTCAGCGTAAATATTCCATTTAAATCAGGACTTGGCAAACTTCCTGAGAGACGAGCCGCATTAGCGGTCGCGCTTTAGCGGACCGCATAAGCATTTGCGAGTGCTTCTGGGGACTCCATTACGGTTCATATCGGAAGTCACTTGAGGGACTCCGAGAAGTCTCGTCAGCAAAAATCGTAAATAAATGATATTTTAACTTTTTTAAATTCACTAGAAAAGATTTTACGGCCATTTAAAGCAACAAGCCTGACGTTATCCGCATCATATTTTACGGTTTGTCTCCATGAAGGAAACAAAATGCTCAAACAGGTTTTGTTTGTATGGAATTTCTGGCTAATCAACCTCTTGTATTATTATAGCCATTACTCCTTCCACACCGAACACACACACACAAGGGAGGAGGGAAACCCGGTGCCTACTCTTTACGAGGAGCACCAAGGGGGCACTCCGCTTAAGGTCCCTTCCGAAGGACGGAGCGCCGAATTGCGCGGTCTCCTCAAATCACGCAAGTAGGGGGCGGTACGATCCAAGGTTGAAAAATCTTACCTCCGCCGGATTCGAACGTGGGACCGCTGCGTGGAAAGCAAACGCTCTTACCACTCCGCCACCCCACTCACACGGGTCTCATGCGGCTCGCCGTCCGTAGTTTTCACTCCTCTGGTGTCAACTTATATAATAAAAAAATATACATTGTTTATTTTTTCAACCCCGTCGAATATTTTAAAGAAAAGTGGGCGAACCTAGAACGTTTTTTAAAAAATCTAAAACCGATAATACTTTCACGGAGCATTAAGTAAACAGGCTAGGTGCCATTGTTCTTCACTCGTATTCCACGGCGATCTCTGCACACGCGCGCGGCGTTGAAAAAGAAGAAGGAAAAAAGGGCACGAGGGAGTCGCGATCTCTCTTCCCTTCGCCCCAACGTGACTTTTCGAATGCCATGAGTCTTCCGGATGTGTTCGCGTAAATCTCCTTTGAGCGAAAAAGCTAAGCGTTTGAACTTTTGGGAGGGCAGCGTTAAATCCAGTCCCGTCGAATGCCACTCCCCTTTGCTTTCGGGAGCGAAGGGCGCGAACGAAACGGATTGGATTTATGTTTCGGATAGTCCTGTTTCTCCCGAATGCCAAAATGGGAGTCTTTTGGAAAACGCCCGAGCGGAAGCAATCGAATTCCCATTCCGAGTTCACCACTCTTAAGAGAAAGAGCGGCTTTAGGGCGTTTAACCTCCGAGATTATTTTATTTTATAAATTTCAACGGTGACTTCAGGCTTAATAAACGTGTGTCGGATATCTGTTTTATTAATGTATTCTGTTCTGAGGTAAACTCGATGGAGGAATTTGGAACATGACTTTTCTTTTTGGAGAATCGCTTGATTTCTTGGCCTTCTATGAAAGCGTGTTCGGTGGCGTCAGAAGAATTTTTGTGGCGATGTATTGTAATGGGACAGTGGTTTCCACTCAAAACTAAAACTCGCGTCTGAGATGAAAAAGAACGATTATGTGGGATTTTTCTCCCAAAATGTGCATGATCATTTAATAGTTATCAAATTAATTGTACCCCTTAACTTACAACATTGTCTTAATTTTTCTGGTTAGATTCTGATGTAATGATGCAATCACTCAACCGTCAAAAACGTTGACGTAACTTACCTAAAATAACACTATCACGTATATGAAGCACTTTAGAAAAGTTATGAAAAGTGATGGATAGTACTAAATTTAATATACTATTATTAGTTGATTAATAATTTTTTCCATATAATAAAATAAAAGTTTTATATCCTTAATAAAGTGTTAAAATTAAATACAGGGGTTTATTTTTACCCTGTTATTCCATTTCAATACTGCATATGTAAAGCAAGGAAATATTTGCAGGGCTTTATATAATTGGATTTTAAAATTAATTAAAATTAAGATGGAAACTCGGGACTAAAATAGTTTTATAGCTGAAACTGATTTTTTTATTATGTTTTAAAATTAAATTCAAATCCGTGCCGAATTGGTGCAGAAATTTGTTTTTACCCGGAAAAAAGGGCAACAAACGAAAATATCGACTACAATGCTACGCGTCCATTGCTTTTAAATAGAAGTTTGTAATCTGTATTGTAATACCATCGATTTAATACTTTTTTAATAAGGAACCACTTACAATCCCATTGTTTTCAACCACATACGTTCACATATGATGTCGTCCTTATTTTAAAACACGCTATATCGTTTTAAATAAAAATACATTGATGAACTATAAGTATATTATAAAAGCTTTGATTTAGTGCTTCTAACGAGAATCAGTGGATTATATTATAATGCCATTGATTTAAAACTGCGACGTAAACTTATGACGATGTCATAATCCCGAGATACGAAATTTAAACAAAATTAAAAGATTTTGATTAATTTTTAAATTAACCTAATGTCGTGCTTACTAAATTTTTCCGAGACATTTTTAACTCTTTAAGATCGCGTTGGTTTATTTACGAGTTTATATCTTGGTGTATGATGATTTTTTCAAAGCGCTTGCAGTATGCAAGCACCAACAACTCGTATAACTATATATATACTAAATAATATCAAAACTTCTATAAAAAATTATTTCATCGTATGCCCCGTAGTTTCCGCTTTACGGTGTGTCATTCATATGAAGAAAACCGTCTTTTTTCGCGTCTCATAAATTTTATTTCATTAATAATGAACACTGTGTGGATGCTAAACTACTACAGCAAAAACATAACTTTTGTAATGAAATCTAAAATTACGAAATTTTAATTTGTAGAAACTAATCACTTTCCAAGAAGTTGATATTGAAGTTTATTTAAGAAAATGACTGTGATTTATTTAAAGAGTACGGGCAAATGGATAGATGGAGGGATAAACAGCCAGAGAGACGAATGGATAAAACTTGAATCGTGCAAAAATAAATTAATTTCGAAAAGTTGGCAATTTTATTAGCGTAGAGATTTTTTTTTAGCGGTCTTTCACTGTATTTAAATGATATTCTATCTATAGGAAATATCTGAAGTATGGTACAATCGATTGTTATATCTCATCCTAAATTAGATTGTGGAAATCAAACAAGCGTTTACTCACGCTCAAAAATAATAGCCCTCACAGACAACGTAAAATATGTAACGAGCATAAAAAATGTTAATAAACAGTTACGAATGATTTACTCTATTAATTGTTGTAATTCGAAGTCATCATTTGAAAAACGCGGGTGATCCCTGACGACTCCAAGCGTTTACCGCCACAGCCGCCTAAATCGCTCATGCGGCGCTGCCTACCTGTGCTCTTCCGCCTTGGCAGAACCAAGAAACGGAGAGCCGAGCGACCACCACCTGCCGAGGAAAACTATGAACTACGTTGCCATTCTTACACTCGGTTCGTCTTTCGAGCAGCAGATGTCCGCACTGGGCGCGATCTCGTCTTTTAATTCGCGCTTCTTAATCCGTTTATTGCCCACTGGCAACCTGAGTTGCCAAAAATTTCTATTAGATTTAAAAATTCGTTGCTCCTTTCCGACTAAGAATTTTCAAATTCCTGCTTGAATGAAGAACCAATATGCCTTCTAGCACGTGTCTAAAAGGGTTTTATCCTGCCGTAAAATATAACGGGACTTCGAAGGGAAACGCCTAGCGCCTGCACAACTGGTTAGTCTGCTACTCGACTTCGGTCCGTTCGGATGTAAGTATATTGAAGCATTTATTGTGATCCTTGTAAACTATTTCTAATTTCTAATCTCAAAGAATCATATTAACTGTTTACCAATTTATTTTTTGCAAACTTTTAATTATTTGTGATATATCATGCTGTAAAATTTGCTGGAAACTGAAGTTGCCATTGGGCACTAGCCATACTAACAAGGACTTTTTTTTGCAGATTTAGGCATGCTGAAAATAATGGCGTTAACTATTGATTTTGAGATCATCTGCAATAATATATGCTTTAGATCTCTTTTGAATCTGAAATTAATGTAAAATTATGACATTTTTACTTTTCAAACATAATCAGGTTTTGTATCTCTCTTTGTTACAGGTCTAAAAATACATATTCTGTGAATGAAATAATCAATTTATTAGAAAATTCAGATAAGGAATTCTCAACAAAAATGAGTCTTTGCGCCTCCTTTAGAAGGATCTGAGGCTGCAACCGATGAGGATTATGATGTTTTAGACATAGAATTCACAGAAGACCCTACCCATCTTCCGCGAGCTATCTTGAGAGTGGAGGCAGCATCAATTTTGCCAGGAGAAAAATTCTCTATTGATGAATCGATGATTCCATGCTATGGTTGGCATGGTTCAAAGCAGTTTATTATGGGAAAACTTATCAGATTTGGACCTTAACTACAGACTAGAGCTGATCCAATGGGCTACATCTTTCATGCGGAGCCATATATATGCTGCATTGCATACCCGTCATCCAAAAACTGATTTAGGCCAAGGAGGTGATGTAGCAGTAGGTTTGAGTCGAAAAGCCAAAGTAAGACCCGGCACAAAGTTGTTCTTTGATAATTTTTTTACGTCAGAACTATTACTTAATTAATTATTTATGGAAGGATTAGGAGGAATTGTTATCCTCCAAGATAACCATAACAAAAAAGAATAAATTGACCAAAAAAGCAAAAAACAATGCTAGTCCAGATTGAGTATAGCTCAAACGGTTCCCTAATAGTTTCCCGATGGAATGATAAGGCCGTTTAACTGTGATGAGTAACCGCAATTCCCAAATGACAACTAAATTAGTGCGGAGATACTCGTTTTCTCACAAGAAAAGAGTTTCCCTTACAATGCTGGTAATTATTGCAGATTACAACGAGAGTATGGGGGGAGGTTGACTAGCACAGTCAGTTTGTGCCAAATTACCAGACAATATAAGAACAAAATAATGGTGGTGGGCTTATTTTGCCCGGGGTTTGGATGCTTCCTGTATGCAAGGGTGATTGTTGTATAGAAGATTAGGACACAACATACCCCTATTGCAGTTTCGCCGGATATGTGTTCTGTACCTTTTAGCGCATTATGGTTTCAGTACCACTGGAGAAAGATGTCGTCTCATGTCGCGGAAGATATAAAGAGAGATCGCAAGGACCATATCATTGCCCGCGGAGAAAAAATACAGAAGATGCATAGTATGCGCCAATAGAACAATTTATTTATGCTCAAAATGTGAAGCTGCGCTACATCCGGAACGTTTTGAAGCATTTCATAGATAAAGATTGTTCTTTATTTTATTATGTGTTGAACCAAAATTTTCATTATATTAATATATTGTAATATACTTTGAAAATCTACCAAAATCGTTACAAATATTCAATATTTCTCAGATACATAGGGTTTGTAATAAGTTTGGGTAACGACTTATGATTAATAAAATATTTCAGAAAATATTTTTCGTCTAAGATGTTATTTTTATTTATTTATTTTATATATAGTACATGCATGTATGAATTTTATTTTAAAAAATCGTAATATTTATAATTTTCCTTTGCCATGTTTTGATCGAATTTTTGTGGGGCACAGTCCCGTAGTGCCCAATGGCAACTTTAGTTGCCAGGTCAAAAAACTAAGATAAAATGGTTGAATATTTTTAAAACTATTTTTTCATATATGCAGGTTGCACAAAGACAAAAATACTAAAAAATTAGCACAAAATTCAGAATTTTTTCCCGTGGGCACTAATGGGTTAAGAGGGATTGTCTAGTGCTGCTTTTACGTTATTCTCATACATATTCTCATGGAAAGCGGAGAATGCCCGGTTATATAGAACCGTTTTTCATTTTTTGCGCATTGTTAGGAGTGTGAGAGAAGAAATTAAACAATACATCCAGCAGGTTAATCTCAAATTATGGATTTATCCGCAACAGAAAGGTAGGAAGTCTTATACCTATGATTGAAATGTGTCAAAACTTTTTGGAAGTTAATTTATTATCGTTGTTACAGGCTTACTTATCAGTGAATTTGGGATCTTATGTGTTTATGGGATCTATTATAGTTTGAAGGCTTCGTGAGATTTCTATAGTCTATTTTATCCAATAAACGAACCCTAACTCAAACATTGGAGGCATTGATTCGATCCTAGAATAAGAAGACCAGCGACGACTAAGGAAAAATAAGTATAGAGAATGCTTAACTAAAGGACCACGTTCTTCGCGTCTCTTTTTTATTCAATCTTCCTTCACTCCATCTTTCGCAACTTCTTTCCCCGATCTACCTCCGCCGGGATTGAATACCCGTGTCTGAACTACCGGTTCAATCCCGCCTTTCCTTCCCACGCATCCTTCTCCGCGGGCGAGCTAATTATATTCCGCCACGACTCCGCAGCGGGGAAAATAATTGTCGCCGGGAAACCATTGTCGCGCAATCGGTCACGCCGACCAACGAGAGGGTGCCCCGCGGCGGATTCTGCAATGAGCACCAGCACACGAGGCGGAGTGGGGACAGCGCCCCCCGCCCTCCCCCTACACTCTCCCATTCTCTTCCCAACGGTCACTCCGTTTCCGATCTGAGAGGACGGGAGTGAGGGAAAAAAGCGATTACCGGGGCATTGGCAGGGCAGAATCCCCCATCCAGCGCGTCCGTCATTATGATTCTCATCGTGCCCTCAAGGACTGGACTCTTCTCAAAGAACTTGCAATCATATTTCCTCGCCCCTTTTTGTTGAGCGCTCACTCTCAATCTCCCTCTCGTTCGAAATGGCTCCTCTCCATTATCCTGTCCTTGCACTCTCGTTTTCCTTTATAGAGAGCATTTCGCCTGCCTTCCGAAGGGAAGGCGTATCGTGAAATTCCTGGATATATATTCCCCGTCTCGCCGTACTTTCTCTATCTCTCTCTCTATTTCCTCTCCTTCCTTCTCTCACGCAGTCTTCCCCAATCTCTCTCTCATCAGAATTCCGCCCTTCATCTCCTTATTATCCGAGACCGATCTTCGCTGGACAATGATACGGGAGGGACAGGCGTGGAGGTGTCATTTCTTTCCCCCGCGCAGTAAATATCGTCCGCACGCTAGGCTGTCATTTCGGTGCTTTCTTTTGTTATGTTTAAGTTTAACTATTTTAATTTTTTCCTCATTATTTCTCTCTCTCTCTCTCTTGCTGTTTAAGGTTGTTGACACCGTCAAAATAAATTATGGGAGCTTAAAGTTTAGAATTAAATGGAGAGAAAGGCGAAAAAAAAATCGATTTTACGATTTTTTTTAGAGTACTTGGCTTTTGCTTAAGCGTTTGACGGAAAAGATAGAGAAATAACGGAAAATTTCCTCACTATATTCCAAGTTCTTACGCAGGTTTTCTGAATTTATCCTCATTATTTTGATTAATATTTAGTGATATATCTCCTCCATTCGAAAATACATGATAACGAGGAACTGCATAGAGGTCCTCTCAAATCAGCCAATATTGGTGAATATATTTATCATTTTTTAAGGTTTTTGTTTTTTTTTGAATTAAAAAAATCCTTAAGTACCTTTACGAGGCATTTCCGGACTGAAATTTAGTCATCAATATTAAGATGTTTCGAAAGGCAGTTCAATGTGCCTTAACGACTTAATCTCTCGCGCTGATATTTTCTAACGTTTTCGGCACGTTGAAAAGGCCAGTCGTTTAATCCTTATGATGTCTAATTCCCGACTATTTTTCCCCGCGCGAGATCAAACAGATGAACGTCAATTTCGAACGAGAGGAAAATTATTACGACCGCCACTCCAGAACGAATTTTAACACCTCTTTGACTCACCTCTGATATTAAGTCATCCTCGTTTGCCTCTAACCCAGCCCCTCCCCCTCTCTCATTCCCCTTCACCCTGGTCCTTCCGAGCGCCGCGGGAAATGAGGCGCGTAATAATTATCGAAATAAAGAACCGAACGAACGCCAACACGAAGAGGTGAGAACAAAAACTCGGCTTTTTTTGTGATGCTGCTTATGTAGCTCTCCCTCGGAACTCATCTACGACACGAAAAGAAACACGAAAGAAGATGAAATGTCTTACGCGGCCATTTTGAACTCGAAAAATCTCGACACCGACTCCTATTATCCGAACAAATCGTCGCCTCAGTTGGAAGGGCGGCGTGACGAAAAATAACCATGGTTTGGAAACGCGAAACGATCTCTATTCCAGCTATTATTATAGAAAATAGCTCGCATATCCCCTTATAAAAGGCGTTCCTAGCGGGGGTTATTGGCACACACTGATACAGACAAGATGGACTCCATTTGACGATGGGAGAGAGAGAATAATGATCAATTTCTTAGAAATTTCTCACCCCATCACTGGCGGATTTACGCCTCCTGGGGCCCCTGGCGCTAAACATTTGGGGCCTCTGGCGCTAAACAATAAGGAACCCCTGGCGCTAAACACTTGGGCCCCCCTGACGCTAAGCAGTTGGGGGCCCTTCAATATAAATATATACGGTAGTGAAATCGCTCCTAACGGCTATCCTCTTTTGTGACACCTCTTAACGATCGTTTTTCTATGGAATAATAGAGAGGTTCCACCGATTTTTAAAATGAGACATTTAATATTTCTGAGATTATATACACGAACATTTTTTCGGGGACCCTTACTTCACGGGGCCCCTGGCGCGCACCATGTGCGACCCCCACTAAATCCTCCACTGCATCCCATAATAAAATGAATGAATGCCTGCATTCCGCGAAGGCCGATAGCGCAGCACGCGTCGCACGCTGGTGGGAAGGAAGCGGAGGGGGAGGGAGGGAGAAATCGGGATAGTAAGAACGAAGAGTTTTTTCTGTGTGTGTTTGTATGTGTTTGTGTGAAGAGCGGAAATGAATGGCGGCACTCCGCGGGGTGTCGGAAAAAGAAGTCTTTCGAAAAATAAAAAATAAAAATAAAGAATCCAAAGGATAAAATTGACCAAATATCCCACAACATTCGGAGAGCGAGATCGAATTAATGCTTCCGGGTTCATTTTCCTCCTCAAAAGCGACTTTCTCTCGAAGGGGGGGTAACGGGGAGGGGGTGGAGAAAAATCCTCTTGCGAACCACCTTCAGGGAACGGTAATGGGATGGTGTTAAAAGGGGTTTATTGCGGAATTGGTTTCGATTCTGCAAAAAGAAAGAGCGGGAGGAAGAAAGGACGGCGAGAGAGGGTGGGGGGAGGGGGGATTTTTCCACGGTGGACCTTATAAATGCGGCAATTGGGCCGTGAGATTGCAGCTTTTCATCCCGCTATGAGCGGGGACATTTCCTCGTATCTCGCCCGACCAACTCCCGCTCGTGTGACCGTAAAGAGTTTTCAAAAATAAACTTCTGATTAACGACTCAGGCGGCTGAGATGATGACGACCCATTGGTCATGGACCAGAGCGTTTCCGCCCAATATATAGCGGGAATCGAATCCGAACGCAGATTACTGAAATACGGTTGTTCTGAGTCATCTGTGCGCGTTGATGTGGTTTTTTTCAGAGGGTATAAGGCATTGACGATGTCATTCCTCTCTAAACTTCCTTATTTGTCCATTTGTTTCTATTTATCATTTATTTGGTATGCGTATTTTTTGTTTCAACATCTCGCAGTTATCTCGGAGGCATGATTTCACAATTCATAATACTACTTCATAATACCCAACGATTAAATGCTAGAGGAATTTATCCTTAAATATTACCCGAATAATTAACTTTTGTGACGGGCTAGGGTTTCTCGGAGAGGAAAGGGCACAAATGAAAGTTACGCGTAAAAACACAAACACCTTTTAATCGCCTGGGGCGCACACTACACTACGTAAGCTTCCACAAGAGAAGAGAGACCTGACGCGCACCCTGTTGGCTGCGCGCAAAAACAAAATAAAATGAAGAGCAAAGTCCGTTATCTGTCTGGTCTCGTTACATCCTCCCCCTTAGAATTGCATGTACGACCTCGAATGCAATTCTACAAGATCTGCCACTGGCGGCATCTCCTAGGTGGCTGCATCCTAGTAGGTAGCGCAGGTATGTGGGAAGCCACCGATGAAGTAGAAGGCACCGATGTCCTGGAAGGCACCGATAACGTAGAAGGCACCGATGTCCTGGAAGGGAATGATGTCCTGAAAGGCGCCGATTATGTAGAAGACACCGATGGCGTGAAAGGCACCGATGCAGGTCTTGAAGCTGATTTCTGTTGCCGTGGACGGCCTCGTGTCCGCAGCGGTCGTAATAGACACGGATCAGGGGCACCATGAGTGGCGAAAAAGGGAGTCAGCAGTCTGCTCGCATACTCGACGGGGCGTTGGTCTGGAAGCTCCCCCTGGAGTAGAACCGCTCCCAAAGCGTAAGCGCTTGCGTCTGTTCGGAGCACATATGGCAGGTTGCTGACGTGGACGTTGCTCACAGGTACAGATGTAGCAATATCTTCTTCTCGTACAAAACCGTGGCGGCTACTGGGATCTTCCTTGAAGAACCATTCATGTCCGGGAAGATCCAGAACCATGCCAGCACTTCGGATAAAATCTATGCCAAGTAGCATCCGGCTCTCCGGATGGCCCGGAATTGCGATCAAGGTCGTGAGGATCGTACGGTTGACAACAGAAATTTCCACAGAAAAACTCCCGGCTAATACGCGATGCGTTTTTCCATCAGCTAACTTCATGTCCAGGGAAGTCTCGCTGAACGGACGCCCTCGAGAAATTAATATATGATAAAGCTGTGCATCGGCTATACTTCTTTGGGAGCCAGTGTCAAGACAAGCTAGACCATCCAGTCCTAAAATCTGGACCGGGAGCATTGGTCGCGATGAACCATCATCAATAGAGAAGGTTGACTGCATAAAATTGAAGGATGAGACAATTGTACTTTCAGTTTTCATGGGAGGCGCACAGTTAGGGCAGTTGCTTCTGACGTAACCTGGGGCACCGCACCCAAAACACGTTATTTGTGGTTTTGGCGAATCAGATTTTGGGGTTTGGGGTGATGATTTTACTGATTGTACAACATCACCCTTAGTTGCCTTTGCTTTCCTGCAATCTGATTCAACGTGGCCGAAATATTTACAGTAACTACACCTCGGACGCTGTTTCTTCTCCGGTCGGTCTCTACCTTCATTACTACTGACATCCTTTGATGGTCGCACAACCTCACGCCGTGAGTGTTCAATGTCTTTTGCACGTTGCAAAAGACTCTTGAATGAGTCGAAATCGCTAGGTGAAAGTCTTTTCCTAACTTTTCTATTCATTAACCCGTATACAATATCTAATTGCGCGCGTTCTGGCAAGGTATACGGTAATTGTGACAAGAGGGCACGAATGTGGCATACAAAAATCTCGCTTGTTTCATTTTCGTGTTGCTCACGTGCAAAAATCTCTCTAAAGACGAGATGAGGCGTCAATTTGCGAGAGAACGCGTCTCGAAACGCGCACACGGCACCGTCCCAGTCCGAAATATCTCTCTTTATACCCTGCCACCATGTCGCAGCAATGCCTTCCAGAAGCATTGAGACACCACGTAATGCATTTTCTTCGCTGACATTTGCGCAATCCTTAAAGGTCAAAACCGAGTCCAAGAATGCGTCAACATCAGACGAAGCACTGCCGTTAAATCGAGAAGTGCATTTAGAAAAATTGCCGCTACTTGGTGTAACAAGGACGGGGCTCGTCAATTGCCTATCAAGAACAGTCATTCTTGCCGAGTCCGTAATTTGCGCAATCAGCGCCTGAAATTGTTCGTTTGATAACGTCAAGGCTGGCGGAGATTCACTCGTCCCTTCCGTGGGTGATGATTTAGATTTAGGCATGGTAGCTATTTCTAAACTAATCCACGCAGGAAACAATATCACTCAGCGGAAATACGGAAAAATTCGCTAGGCGGCAAGGCCCAAGGTCGCAGCGCGGAAAAGGCAATATGGCCGCACAAAGTAACAACCACGTGGAGGAACGGTTTGGCCAAAAAAGCAATATGGCCGCGAGTAACACAATTTGGCCACGCGGAAGAACACAATGCCGCAGCGCTGAAGGACAGTTAATTGTTGCAGCGCGAAAGGACAAATATTTTCGCAGCGAGCGAATAATATCACGTGGAAATAAGAAATTTACGGACACACGTATCGCACTAAATTTCACTGTAGGTGGAAGTAGGCGAAGAAGTATCGCTTCGCGGAAGGATACTTAAGAAAACCACGTGGCAGGATGTATAGCACTAACACGTAGGAAATAGACAGCACACACTAATTATGGCCAAAATACAAATTTGAAATTTGCGGACTCAAGTATCGCACTTAATTTCGCTGTATATGGCACTAAGTGAGGAGGTATCTATACACAACACGGAATTGGTTGCGCTGCTTCCGGAATCCGATGCTCAGATCTGATGAGTGTTTAAAACGCATATATACCTTTGCACACTTTTATCTGCCCCCGAGCCGCGAGTTGGGCGCCATTTGTGACGGGCTAGGGTTTCTCGGAGAGGAAAGGGCACAAATGAAAGTTACGCGTAAAAACACAAACACCTTTTAATCGCCTGGGGCGCACACTACACTACGTAAGCTTCCACAAGAGAAGAGAGACCTGACGCGCACCCTGTTGGCTGCGCGCAAAAACAAAATAAAATGAAGAGCAAAGTCCGTTATCTGTCTGGTCTCGTTACACTTTATAAAATAAGTTGTGCGATTTTTCTTATTTGAAGGCAGACGTGATTTTTTTCCATAAATAAGACGAGAGATGATATTAAAATCAGTATCTCGACGAAAACAGCCCATGATATTTCCCCAGTGCAAGTACTGATGGGTGATAGTGCAATTATTAAAAAACAACCCTCGGTGAATAAAATCTACTTAGGATTCAACAGGGGATATTTTTATAATAAAAATTTTTAGGCATTTTTCTAAATATATTAAAATACAGAATGAAGATATAGTATAATTCATAGAGGATATTATTAACTTTCAAAATAGTACGGATTTCCTCGTTTTAACTATTATAGATAATATTTTCATTGTGATGGTTGAAATATCCTATTATACCAACTCCGAAAAGTAGTATATGAGTTTTTAAAAACATCTCCTATCAAGTCGAATAGTTGGTTTGCACACAAGACTTTCCTTAAAAAATAAATCTCAACATCTTTCGAACGTTATGTTATTTCTCCTCGTAGAACTAAAGTTAAATAAAAACCAGGTTTTTAAAAGAAAAGCAATTCTTCTGTAACGATCTATTCCGTAACAATTAAAACGTGTCTACTGCAACCACTGATTGTAAATACTAAAAGAGGGTTTTCCTCAGGAAGCAATGCAGATTCATAAATATTAGTCATATACCTTTATCTGCTTAAACCTTTGAGACCAGTTAATGCTCAACGTTATTTTCCTCTGCCGTTTGTCATATTCAGGAAAATAAGGCGTATTAAGGAAAGAATATTGGGCGTCTCTGGGGGACGAAAGAATGCCCCAAATATGGTAAAAACATCATGATGAATCTCCTTCTGATATCCCACTCTCACCTTTATCTTTCCACTTCTTCCTCTCTCCGTCCTTCTGAACCTTTTCCTCTCTCTTTCCCATCAAGAAACCATCGCAGAATTTCTCTCCGAGCCTTATCATAGGAATCGCTCTTGAAAAAGTATTCGGACGCAAATTTCCTAGACCATTATCGTAACTCTTTATCTTCAATGCCTCTATGTCGTTCAGGAGAACGAGAAAATCTGTGACCATCTTTTAGGAAGAGAAGATATTTGAAATAGACGGCGCCAGGAAGTAGGGGCAAAAAAATCACATTATCGGCAGAAATTGGCGACTCTCTCGATGTCAGCGGCTAGGTGTGTGAGATAGAGATAGTATATCGAAGGCTCTTTAACCGCTTCTTTTTCTAATCCCTCCCTCTTGAATTCCTTCGGGAAAAGAAAGTGTTGGAATTGCTGCATAATATGAAAGGGACTGCGGGGATTCCGGAGATGAAGGCGCGCGGGGATAAACGGTTCAACGTAACATAGCTCTCCTTTGCGTTTTTGAGGGAGTGAGGAATACTCGGAGGATTTCTCCAAGAATAGACCATTTTATTCGCTTACTCTACATGCAGTACCCTCGACTGCTTATTCATCTCGTGCGAAATGTGGATTCATTCGTCCTCGGTACTTTTTCCTTTATCCCTCTGATGCCATTTCCTAGTTCGCCTCAATCCAGAGAAATTTCTCCCTCTCTCTCTCTCTACATCTGTCTCTCCATCAGCTGCCACTTCGCGTCACATCCACGATCCCTAACTTATAACCATCCACCGGCCTCCTTTCCAAGTTTCCAAAATTCTTGTCGACACGATTCGGATAACTGTTTTCGCCAATTGCTGAAGGAGCCAAGTTCGGTGTTTTTTCCCATAAGTTACGAAGAGTTAAGAGTTAAAGGATAATCTAGATCATTTTTTCATTCTCACGGTGCGATGAGCAATATCAGAGCACGCAAATCGTAAGTGCATGTTATGTTTATCCTCCGGCGAGAAAGCCACAAATAAGCGCTAAAAACTTTAAGTGAACTCGACGCGCTAAAGTCAAAAAGTGCAAAAATCAATTTATCAGACTTTTTTGACCGGTTACTTTTGAAATATGGATTTCACATAGCTCACAATAAATATCTTTGGATGATAACTTAGCGTGGATTTCGTGGACTCGGATACTCCTGCCATTTAATGCCCTTGCGAGACGGAAATGAACTTGATCAAAAATAGAAGCAAATCCACTATACCCTTAACAAAATATATGCATCTAAAGGAGTGTTGTAGTTTCATGTACCAACAATGCAATTTCATTGGTTTATTAAATCATTAATTATAAATGAGGAAATTCCACACCTATTGAAATGATTTCTACACTAATATCATCAAGAGAACCAATAAAATTCAGAGATAAGGAAGCTTAAAATCGTGAAAATTAATGATTATGGAATTCACCGTCTCCAGTAGGATTAGTAAGGAATATTTCACGAACGTTTTCAGCATTTTTCGATGTTTAAATATCTTTCGTGAGTTACATCGGATTTACAGTCATTTGATAGAATGTCTTCCTTCTCTCTCAAACGAAATTAGAAGCAAACGATCCAATCATCTATTGTCGTCCCGTTCAAAGAGGAACTGGAAACCCTTTGGCTCTGAAGGTGATTAAGCCTTGCAACGGTAACAGTTACCTCTTTGTTTATCTTCGTAGTCTTCCGAGAGGGAGATAAAAAGGCCGAGATTGACTTATGCCAGCATTTTGTACGAAAGCGGATGTTGTTTTCGATGTCTGGGTGCAGCAACCAGGAAGACGACGGACGGCATTGCCCTTAAAAAACGTTTCTCATTCTCCCCTTGGTGGGACACCACTCTACGCAAAGCCTTCTTTCCTACTCACTCCTATTCCCTTTCCTATTTCCACCTCCGCTCTCCCTCTAATTATCTCCCTTGCCCACCATTTACACACACACACCACCAGGCTGATTATTCCCTCGTCTCCCGGGACGCGATGCGTCTCGGGCGTCTCTGGATCTCACGGTCGCAACAGCATCAAGGCCAACAACCGCTGATTGGGTAATTTAATCTCGTTTGCCGCCAACCATTCGCCGATTGCCTTCTTTTTTTTTACATTCCGCGGCGGTTTTTGCTCGACCGTCTAATCGCCGAGAAAACGAAAGCGGGATTTACGCCCATCAGTCTGCGGTGGGATAATCTGCGCGGGTGGTGCTTTTCGAAAAACTGTTTAGTTGCTTTTAGTCATCGCGGTTTTGAAATTAGCGTAGGCTCTCTGCCATTCCTCCACGTTACTCGAGGTTTTCTTAAGTTTTTTTTTACGTGCGTAACTTATCGATGGCGGCCGATTCGAATGCATGAACTGGGAAGATTTTCCATTGTCTCCGCTTCGGCGTTATTAAAACCTACGTCAGCGCCAATTTAGGGGTCTCACTCTTTCCCGAACCGCTTAGGAAGGAGGCAATTCGCTCTCTGGGAATCCTCTTTCGAAGTAATGTTTAAAAATTTAAATTCCTCCCGTAGGTAATGACGCGCGATGCGTTGTAAACCTCGACGATCAAAGGATTTCAAAGGTTTCCCGAACAATCAACGAGCAAACATAAAATAAATTATCGTTAAATTTCATTCGCAACTTTTTACCTACCATGGTTATAGCCTTATATATCTGCTGCATAACAATCTGACGCTTCGTTTAGCGAAATTGAAAATTTCCTCTTCTATTATTTTCGTAAAAAAACTTTTTCACCGGCGAATATTCTATTCGTTTTTCGAATTGTTTACGTTCGTGTTTAAATGCAATCCTTTTCCTTTTTTTGCATCCGTGTTCTCTTTAGAAGCGTATTTACGATCCGCCCCGTAAAAATATTATCTTGACGACCTCATCCCGCCGTTAAAACCCTTCTTCATTTTGCCGCGCGTACCGCAAAACCGGAAGCGAGGCAAATATCGAGTCTCTCGATGCAGATCGACGCTTCAATCCCTTTGAGAGAGCTCTCGTTTAGTCGGATGAATATGCACTCGTGATACAAAACGAAACTACAGAGAGAGATGCGAGATTATTTTTCCTTTCGCCTTTAATCCTTTTCGCGCGCTCAAAGATCCTTTTGTCGTTCTGCGAGGTCACTCTCCTGATCGTCTCGTTCCATATGTACATTTCCTCCGAATGAAAGAGATTTTCTTCGTCAGTTTCTGAATGCTTCTTAGAGAATTAATTCCGCTGGTTTATCGGATGGTGGAGTAGCCGCCGCTTCGATGGAATAATTTAATTCCAAACCGGTTCTAATTTGGCTCGACGTGTGACTGACAGTATCTGCATACGACGTTGTTGGAGAGAGTTTTTCATCATTTGTAGATGAAATGTATTTTTATAATCGCTTGAGAAACGAAAAAGCGTTGTATGTTTTAATCCTATATGGCTATGCTTCACACGAACATATATGTAACCTGGCCTCGAAGCACTCATACTTAGAGGCCTCATATCATAAAATGTCAATAAAACTTTGCAGTCACATAACAATTTTGACATTATTCGTGTCAGGTGCTATTAAGTAGTGTAATATATTTGGACAATATTGCGATAATTTCAAGTCATTTACGGAATATGGCATGGAAAAGAAACTTGCACTGTAGTATTCTTATCTTAAAACTAAGGGGAGCTATTATAAATGCGATTGAATTATGGCAATATGAAGAATCCAAAATTATAATGTAAAATATTTCTCAATATAACAGTAACTTAACAATTAAAAATTAGTTACATTGTCAGGTTATTACTGTTAAAGACTGCATACGTCAAATAAAAATTGCTGGGTTAAATTGTAAATATTACTTTCAACGTTCCCTCATGGAGAAGCTATAACGGCAAAGGAATAAATCAAGTTAGCCAGCTGAATAATTATTGGGAGAAAAACTTGAAATATTTACACAGCATTGAAAAAGAGGGAAATGAGTGGCATATTAAAAAAATACCTTAAGCGTAACATTTCACTTTTGTTATTATTCATAACGAATAATCCATTATGAATAATATTAAATACGAAGTCACGCCTGATAATGTAAATTGTATATTTCACTTTTGTTTTATGCCCCAAGAAGATAGTATTAATTTGTTCTCTAAAATAACGAATACAGAGCCTTTCAAATTAGAGTAATTTTATAATGTTTTCCGCTTTTTCGTTCCGGGGTAATTTGGAAATACGTAAAAAGTGGGTTGATTTTATCCTTTTATGTACAATTTCATTTAAGATGATTTTTTTCACCTTTGAGATCAATTTTCTCACTTTTTACGTCCTTCCCTTAATACTTCGGCTGATTATTATCGGTTTCTCTGATAAATCCGTCACGCCACGTAGAGTAATTGACCTTTAGCACTCATGATTTGCGGGTGAAATACATGCAATTTTGACTACTCTCTCCTTCAATCGTGGGGTGGGAAGCAGTCACGCTGCCTGATTACACGTGCAGAAATCAGTAGACAGGCGGCGAGGGCACGCATACGAACGCCCTAATAGAATAAAACCAATCCTTCACGCCCTCCCCCCCCCCAATTCCCCCTTCTCCCCCCGTCTTGCCACTCTAGGGGGAACATCATGAGGATAATTTGCAAGGCAGAATAATTAACGCTCGTCTTACAGTTTTTTCGCCCCTTTCTTTCTCCGAGGCTTTTCCCATTTCTTAATGCCGTCGTTCAAAACCGGCTTATTTAAAAACTTGCCCTGTAATTACCTACAGTTTTAATTCCTGCCACAAGGGAGAGAGACAAGGAGTTGGCCAAGTTGAGTGTTTTTTGAAGTATCATTTAACACGATATAAATTGTATTCTTCGCTCACGTTGTTTAGAGGTAAAATTTCGTGTAATCCAGACATGTCTAAGCTGCCTCGCTGTGTTCCCGTTGTTTTGGAGATATCCTTCTCACGGATGTGGTTTGTTTTTTCTTTTGAACCGTCCTTTCTGAAAACGATGGGGGAAAAATCATTCGCGAACGCTCCGTTCGATTCCCGCGTGAGATAAACCTGGTGTTTCTTATTCGGAACGAATGACTCTGACGGGCAATACTGTTTCCTCGCGCGAACGCGGGAAGTCTCGACTCCAGCGAGAACTGTTACCGTGGAATTCCGTGCGCGGGGGTAGTTTTGCGCCTGTCCCGTTAAAATGGGAGAGCGAGTCCATCGCGAAAACGTCGGAAACCGAATTTTTTCGCTTCCTGCCAAGTCGTCTCTCTCTCTCTCTCTCTCTCTCTGGAAGGAGAAGAGTTCGTTCGTGCCTCAGTTCTTATCGCACCCGGTTCGACATGGGATCCACTCCCTTTCCAATTGTGTGCCGTGAATTTTTTCCTCCTCGACGCGAACGCGATGCTTCCTCCGCATCACGGACGTGATTCACTTACTTTGACGAGCCAAACCTCTCTCTCTCTCCCCTTTTCTCTCATTCTCTCTCTCTTTCGCCCGAGCATTCTTATTTCGTCCGTGTCTACCAACAAATAACGGTGGAGGTGGTTGCGTCGTGATGCCCGACAACTGAGACGTAATTACCGTAGCAACAGCGATCGGGAGGGAAGCCACTACCAGATTGCTGGGAGGAAATCACGCGTGCTAAAAATAGTTCTCGTGGGCGTGGGGAGGTCTATTATTAGAATGACTTTACGTATATGTCGCTATTAAGCGTTTTACATTAAGAATTATTTTTTCCTACCTTGATAATGGTCAACTCTTGCGATAGTGGATGCATTATATAATATGCTAATTCTTTGAGAGCAATTTTAATAAAATATTTTCCGGCTGGTTTCTGTAAGAAGCAAGCATTTTGAGAAGTAAATGTCTACCTTGTTCCTATCCAATAACAGCTTCATATACAATAAAGAGGGATTAAAAATTATCTTATTTAAAAACTGAATGCCGTAGAAACAGGAACAAATTGATTTAACGGATATATAATCACATAACAGCATTGTAAATGAGAAACAAACCTAGAAGGTGGCTAGACAATTTGTCCGAGTGAGAAAAAATTGGCAAGTACATTGCGAGGAATCTGACGACAAGGAATCGAGGTATTTTTGCCATGCTTCTTTTCTGAGGATAAACCGGATATTCAAGTTTGTCACTACCGGTTTTTCCCATAGAGGGAATTTAGGTCGAGTGATCTGGAGGAGCTACCGTGACACGTTCCGGGGTCAACCACATTCGTCTCGAGAATATCCAAACCCAATTATCAAGTAATTGGTATGTGTGTGTGTGTTGTGTTTGATTTGCGGTCAAAGGGAAATGGACAACAGTTATGTGAATGTCATTTTTTTAATGTTATGTATCAAGGCAAAAATTAACGAATCGCGAATCCCAATCGACGTCGTTATACATCACAACGGAACCGACTGAGCGGAAATTACTTTTTGCTCGTTGGGTCAAGATTAAATTTATACTGAATGATTTTGTTTTTTGATTTGACGCTGAATGACAGAGAATTATGCGCTAGTCTTGCCTATAGCCATAGAAACCGTGTGCGGTTCGCGGTGGTATATGCGCTCGATGTTCAAGTTTGCATTTGTAATAGCGTTGGTAGGGAAAGTGGGTTAGCTTCCGCTATATACTAGATACTAAATTTGTTTTATGGATTTCCAGGAATAACGGGATCTTAGAACAAAGGGCGAGAAAACCATTAAAAAACACCAAACCGGCGGTGTCGATTGATATCGTGAATATTTATCGCTAAGGATTTTATTAAAGCAAATAAGATTTTTCTTTGGATTTTTGGGATTTCATGCGGACCAACTGTGCTAAATAATGAGAAACTTCACAATTTTAGATTGTAAGCCTCTTCATTGGCATAGTATTGATTTCGTTTGCGTTTCAATCCATACCGTGTTATAATGAATAACGATGCTTCTTTGAAAATATCGGAATTATTTCAACGCTAAAAAGGTATTCAAGGTTCTCTAACCTGTAATACAAGATCAATTTTTGCCGCAGCTTATTAATCTTCCTGTTGACGACAATACCAAATACGCATTCAATTTAAGTCAAACATATTGGAGCACTTCACCCAATCAAAAAAAAGTGAATGCTAATGAAACATAATGATAAAACATAATCTACCGTTAAATACCGCCTTGATTTAAATTGTTTTATATTAACTAGATCTTCCGCACGAGCCTCTTCTCTGCGATTCCATTCATTTAATCGCACAACTTCATTAATTCGTTCGAAAATTATTTTTCATTCAATCGGATGAACTGAATTGACTTTTAAAACGCAAAAAACGCGGGCATATTCTTTTTAATCTAATTTAGGAGCTTCTTTTCTTTATTCTTTCAACGTCAATTTTTCGAGAAGAATTCTTTTTGCTCGGGGAAACCGTCCTTTTTGTCTAGGTAACAATTTACTCTCGCTATCCGATTATCATGTCTAAAAGCGTTCTCGAAAAGACCAATTCCATCCTCGATGAAAAAAACTCCGTTAATACGAACATAAGACGCAAAAAAATCAATCAACGATCTCTTTTTTTCCCGGAGTCGTGTTATATTTTTTGGCAAAAAACAAAAGCTCAAAGATCGAATGTCGAAAAAATAAACCTACTCTACCTATCTCAACCCATCCCTCTCCTTCCAATCATTCCTCGTGAAGTGGATCACCTTCGTCTTCGTAAAAATCTTCCTCTTTGAGATCACTTTTCATCCACCTGGTGGCGAAGAGTGGCGAAAATAGAACGAAACAAAAGAGTGAGGAAATCGAACGGTGTATAAAAGGGAAGGATCGATTGGAATTCCAAAACGTCTTTCATCTCGCCTTCGCAACACTTCCCCCACCCCAATCCCCTTTTAATTTACTTTCCGGATCGATTTTTTTCGATAGGAAAGATGGAAGGCAGAATAAGTCCATGTAAGAGATGGAGAGTGTTAAACGGGCGAGGTGATAATAAAGAGCCGATATAAGGGGAGGGAAATGAAAACAGAAAATTTATAGGAACTGAGATGGGGTGGTTTTTTTAAAAAGAGGCTGAGAGGGGAGGCTGAGAGGGGGAGAGGCGTTTGTTTCGGACTGATGGAAGGATTGAGAGAGAGAGAGAGAGAGAGAGAGAGAGAGAGAGAGAGAGAGTGGGAGGAAGAGAGATCGGCGATTCCCGCATTATCCACACCCTTCGGGCCCCGTTAACTCTTCAACCCGAGGTTCCCCCCGGGGGCGATTTTCGCTCCGGAGGCGATAGGAAGGAGGCGAGAGCGATGGAGTTGTGGGGGAGAAAAGAGAGTGAGAGAAAGATCGTTCGACACCTTGGGGGCAACGCGTGGGGCGTTCGCATACAAAGATATCTGCGTCCTCCGCACCTTCTCCGTCGCTGGAGGATTAATCACCTGTGGCGATGGATGCCTTGAGATGGAAGTGATAACAGCAATAACGAGAGTGGCTGACAGGTAGCCGACCGGTTTTTCACGGCTCATGACTTGGAGACGCCCTTTTTAGCCTCTCATAAAGACTCCGTGCCCGTGGCGAGGGAGTGTGCGTTTTTTTTAATGTCCGGAGGAGGAGGGCGCAGGGGGAGAGGGTAAAAAGGATGGATGGATTGTCTTCTTCATTAAGTGGTTGAAGCCCGAAGTTGTCGATGTTCGGATCGATAAAGGGGAGTGGGTTCTTTACGAGTCACTGGCGATTTGGAAATTTTAATTAATATTAATGAGTGGGGGTAAGGAATGCCATGTCGGATTAGAGGATTTTCCTTTGAGGAGGTTTATTTATGGTTTCTGTTCTTTTCATGCCTCTGTCACCAGTCCTGCTCTCTTTATCTGAATTTAGCGAGATCCGCGAATTTATCCTATATTGAAAGTTCACTACCCGAATTCAATGGGTACATGATCACGATTTTCGGTGTGCGGGCTGCTATAATGACCATAAAAAGGTTTTATGTAACGATTGCCTATTTAAAATTAATCATCTTCGTGATAATATTTCTAACGATACTTTGAAAATGGTGATGATTCTTACTGCTAAAACAAAAATATTCCATTGCATCGATGGAACAGCATTTACGCTAATTGTTAATCTCTAATTGTTAATCCTCTATGGTCTAATGTGCCACTGCAGTCTAACAATAATCCTGGACATGACTAGAATTAATTTCTTTCTTCATTCTTCTTTTATGTTTAGCTTCCTTGAGAGGAATTCAAGTTCTTTTTATGCATCGTTTAACGAATTCGGGAGCGCTATGCCAGAAATTCATTTTCTCCATTATGCCGCGACTTCACCGAAGAGATTTTTTGTACCATGTTGGATATATAGGGAGCTCACGAGACAGTAGCACCAATTGATTGCCAGGTTGGAAGATGGAATTCAGACAAAAAAGTCGATCTAACCGGAAGAAATACTGTTTTAGACGCACACAAAAAACTCCGATTCTACTCTTCCAATTTTGTCCGTTTTTCTCCTCTCCTCACAATCTCTTCTTTAAGCCAGCGAAATTTCCTTGACCCGAAACACTGGTAATAAAGAGGCTACTAGGAAGAGCAGCCCGTCGCCGCTTACTGGAACGAGTATTATATTGAAATAAAAAAAAGAAACTCGAGACGCGTGGCTTGAACGAATGCAAAAAGAATAGTACGTGCCCCTTTTTTTCTAAGCGCGATGAAGCAGGTCCTGGCGCTCGTGATGCGAAAAATATTTACGCAAACGAGATTCTAATCTCTACTCCTGCGTTTGCATTGCTGCGACGGGAGAGTTCTGCGGGAAAATTAAAATCCGATCCACTTCGAAGTAGGGCATGACGGTACCAAATCAATGCTATGGAAATCACCGCAACCGAGGTGGCGTGCTCCTTTTTTTTAATGGAGAAGATATGAATGGGACGAGAGGGGGGACCGGAACGAATAAACGAAACGGTCGGGTATTTTTTTTTTCAATTTTTATTGCATCCGATCCCTCGGACTATAATTATTATTTACATTCCTCGACTCCGCTGCGTGCTACCGAACAATGGTGCGTCGGAATGCGACCAAGTTTCGTCCGACATGCTTGAATATTCCGTTTGCAAGTTGTACTCTGTTTACGCCCTCGGGAGCTTTTTTACGAGAGAGCTCGCGGCAATTCGCGCAGGTCCGTCGCACGTGCGCAATCATTAAAAGTCTACTTGAAAATTTGACACTGCTTGTCATCGTTTCAGAATAAGTCTGGGATAAACTTTTCAACGGTTGCATTACTTGCAGTATTTTAAGGAGGCCTTAAATGATGGATAACTGAGATTTTAAAGAAAGAGATGCGAGTGATGCGGCCGGTGGGATAAAAAAAACATTAACACGTCGTAGCCGTCACCGTTTTTTTATGCAGAGAACGTCCGAGCAAAGAAAATACGAAGATTTCTTCATTCCGAGTCGATGGGATTTTTTTCTTTCAAAACTTTTCTTTCGCGTCAGCCATTACGACCCGATTCTGGTGGGCTGAAACTGGCGGAAATGAAAAAAAAACACGGTCGCATCGCGAAAGAGTAATAAGGAATTCATTTTCTCGTCCGATAAACTATCCTTCGCCCCTTTTACATGGAGCGAACCAGAATGGGGGACGCGGTCCCTTCTCCCCGGAAACACCAAAACCGCATCCTCATACCTCTTTTTTTATTCGCTCCCTCTTCTCCGATAGGCCGAGAAACGGAGGGTGATATTTTTTGACCATCCCATAATCCTCTTTTGAGCCGACTTCTTCGGCGAGCGCTCCACGAAGCGGGAAAAAGCGAGCGTTTGAAAATAAAAAGAATAATCTTTAAGACTCTGTCCCACATTCCGACAAGCGGAGAAATTGCACTCGCCATTTAAGCGCGGTGCAGCCGGTCCTCCATCGTCCACCTTCCTTCCTCTTATCCGGGCTGTACCACTCCGTGACCCGATTCTTTCTTTCTATTTCATCGAAACGTTTTAGTTCGCTTAACCAGAAGTCCGAAACATAAACACACGGACACAGTTTCTTTCTCCGAAAAGTCACCCACCAGCTTCTTTTAAGGGAAACACTCGGAGATCCCCTTTCCTTTTCTACTTTACCCGTTATGATCTCAATGTGTAAAGAGTTAACGCTTTAGTTTTTTTCCACTCATCTCGTGTTCCATTATTTTGGGCGCCGCGACATCGTGTTCAGATTGACAACGGTTCTATCCCGTCTTATCTAAATCGGTCCAGATGTTTCTTTTGGTGTATTTGATAATTTTTTCAACGTTTTGATAACATGCGCTGTTTTTATCACGTCAAGTCATAGTTTTTCCCATCTTTTATTCTATTTCATGCGTTCATCATACAGCCCGAAGTTGGATCTTGGTGTCTTCTTTCTTAAGCATCTGGTGTTTTACATTAGCCTATTCATTCGAGCATCAAGGGAGTACAACGCTTAACGTCTCTTCCGAAGGGTTGAGTCTAGTTCTTGTGTGCTCTCCTCATAACGCAGGTGTTAAATGTGCTTACGACACTTTTACGATCGTGAATCAAAATATTGCGACAGTGCTGCTTTGTCTTGCTATAATTTATTAAATTTTGAATGCCTCAAAAATGTTTCTCGGCTCTCACCTGCAGTGATCATAAAAATGGGCACTCGTGGGGTCGAGAAAGATTCCTCTCCTCGCCGTTGAAGGATTCCAAGGAGTGACAAAACATCCGTTTTGTTGTGGTTTGGATCAGTGGATCAGGTCGGATGAACCCGTTGATCATGACTGACATACCTTTGCGCTCGCAATTCAATCGAAGACTCTGAATGCGGTCTTTTCATGGGAGAGACACTTTCTTCTGGCGGAAAGATTCCTCCTTGCGCTTAACGGAACATCGGTCTCAAAATAGGAAATTCTTTTAACTGTACTAATAGTTTTTGTTCGCTTTTAAATCGATTTTAAATTTAGTGCTGATATTATCTATGTCCGTACACATATTGAATCCTATAATCGAAGGAAATGATGGATAATTTTTCATAGTAGTGTATGGAATGATAAGTCATGCTCTCTATTTTCAATAAGTAAAAGAGGCTCTCGTAATAGTTTTAATTCTAACATGGTCAGTAACGATAAAAAAGTCAAGTATAATAATTTACCCAATTGATTATATTATAGGATTATTTTTACCCAACGTATCGCTAAGGGGTATTCATTTTACTCAAGCCAATAACTCCTATATATCTCCCACATGTACAGCTTGCGACCAAGCTGCGACAGGTATGTACAGAAACTTGTGTTATGGCTTTCAATGGCTATTCCTGAGATTTTTGCGGCTTAAGTTTTTAACTATTTGTATTTAAATATAGAGAGGCACACCTAACACTTTTTAGTAATAAATTAAAAATTGCATGTAATTTTTATCACGAACATCACCGATTTCGGTATTTATCAAAAGTTATTACAATGTAAGGAATATTTTTTATAAGATTCTCCCTTTTAAGAAAACTCTTATACTACTGCTGTTTCAACATCCATGAGCGACAAGGAAATTTACTCCAATATTAAGTATGATATTAAGAGAGATGGAACGAGAGAGATGAATATACCTAGAGAAAAGGCGGAGGAAAATAAGGGTGATAAGAGAGAGAGAGAGAACAGAAAAAAGGAGGATGAGGAGGCAGAAAGGCCGCCAGAAAAGTTTATGAGAATAGAAGAGTGAAAGAAAAGAAAAAACGAATGGTTTTCTGAGGACGCCTTAATTTGGCGGGCTTTTTTATATTAAATAACAGAAAAATAGCCTACTAACTAAGTTGCTAACTTATTTTTTCTTTTAATGGGATTATTATCTATGAAGTGCGAGGTTAAGAACGTCAAGTTCCTACAACAAGAATGAAAGAAGGTAGAAAAATGACTTCTTTTGGCAAAGTTGTGACTGAAAATCCCTCCCGTCCGTCCGAGAAACGCGGAGAAAATGGGCGGAGGAGAGAAAGAGGGATGGGAATATCCCCGTGCCTCTCATCGCTTCCGATACGTGACTCTGTAAACCCACACCCCGTCGAAAATTTTTTTCGCTCCTCTCCGTCGCCGGTCCACGGAAGAGACGCGCGATTTGCCGCCCGTTGAAGCGTCTCAGCGTCACTCGGTTGAACCAACAACCGAAATCCGAAAGGGCGAATCCGCCGCCGCAGATCGTTCGTTCTCCTTTTTCTCGGAATCCGGGACCACACAGTGGACGCGCCCTTAAACAATCGTGTCGCGAGCAATCTCTCGACACGCATTATTCCGTTTCTCTCTCCTTCTCTTCTCTTTCCCTCCCTCCCTCTCTCTCTCTCTCTTTCTTTGACCCACCTTGGACTCCTCTTTTCCTATCACTTCTCTCTCTCTCTCCATCCTTGTAGTATATTTTTTTCCCTCCTGTTTGGAAACGGTCCATCGACTTCCATTGCTTTCTTTTTCTCCAATTCGTCACGCGTCTCGGTCATCCGCATGAGCGTAAACCGACCGAACTCCATAAACAGTTCGATTCGAATGGAATATGCGTTCCAAAAAGCTCTTTCCGTATCTGTTATCCCCTTACGCGTCCTCTTCGGGAAGGGGATCGCTTCCCTTTTTTCCTATTCTTTAAGTTGATTGGGATGTGCCACGTTTCGTTCCTCGACTATGTTAAAATGGGAAAGGGTTTTATTTTTTATTAAGAGGCGATTTGGAATGGGAGTAGGGGTGTGGAGGGGGGGGGGTGAGAAAAGAGGAAGAAGGAGCCATGGAGTATTGAAGTCGAGCCGTCGATGGGAGAAGGCCCATTAAACTGAAGAAAAGCTTGATTCGACAGAATGGGAGAATTACCTGTTCGTTGGACCATGTAAGCAGACAAAATGACCGATTGGTTTACGTTTGGAGGATGGAAAGGATTTGGAATGTTTGAGTTTCGAGAAACGGACCCGATGTGAAACGGAATTGAACGAACGGAACGAATCGGAGAATGGAGAGGAAAAAGAATGGAAATAGGAAAAATTAAGAAAAAGGACTAGACGGGGAAGGAATATTGATGAATGAAGTACTCGTAAGGTGGAGGAAAAAGCAGGGTGGGTTACCATGGAATCTTTCCAGTCATCAAATTAATATAGACATTTAAAAACACGATTTCATCCCAAGCGATTTGAGTGGAATAGTTTTGGTCGAGGGATAAATATAACGCGAAATGTAGTTAAGCATTTCGGGGTCCTTTTAATCTAACATACACTTTACTACGATACAACTCCCCAGAATAGAGTCACGTGCACACACGCGCCTATAGGACAGCAAGAAAACGAAAGAAATGGCGGCTGAGATATAATTATGACATTTTCGACTTCGCAGCAAATCCATAGAGAAGCAAAGGGTTAAGTAGCAAATTTATTTAATGAAGCAATAGATAAATTCAAGTGTTTTCTGGCAATTTAATAATGTGTTTCTTGCTTGTATATAATAGGATTAATCGCAATTAAACAGTTTCATTAATTATAATCTACACAATCTAAACATAAACCAAATACTGCCTAAAACACCATTAAAAATCTGAATAATTATTGAACAAAATCTCATACAAACTTTTTCTTACGGTAATTTATTTTTACCCAATTATTTAATATTTTCGGATGTGCGCTTAAGTTCACTCCCAATAAAAATACGATGTAAAAATTTCAGAGCTTCAAGATTGATTATACGGACATAAAAGTAGAGGCTGCCGACAAATATGCTATTTATGACTTTATGTGCTAATTAAGTTTTCAAACGTGACTCTCGACTGGAGAGATCTTGAGTCGATATAAATTTAAGGTGCAGTAGGAGATGAGGACGCCCAAAGAGTAAAAAGCCGATGAGATTGAATTATCGACGATTGCCACTTTAAACGTCGGAGTCCAAAACAACCTTCGAAATGACTCCCGAAGATTTTTGCTCCGATAAGACAGTCGTACGAAAGATCTCATTGAAAGCGATCCATCCATCTGTCCGACAGCTTTAATTAATTATATATAAAAGAGAGAGAGAGGAAGAGAGAGGGAAAAAAGAGTGAAAAGCGATCTTAAGTGGAGAGGTCTAAATTATTTTGTTTCTTCTCTCGCCAAAAATAAATGCCGGTTCGTCGCGATCTTTTACTTGTCAACTCATAAATTAAATGGTATGTTTCGGAGTGGTTTGAGCTGAAATCCAGAGCGAATGCCCGTCTACGAAGAAAAATAAGATAAGGGATCGCTTCGGCCGCTTATTATAATTGCATTACGGAGTATTCCGTTGGAATCGTGTTTAATAGTTCGAAAAAAACTCGAACGAAAATGGGAAGAAAGACGATGTTGCAAAGGAGGCACTTTAGGAGCGGGGAAAATGACGGATCGAAAACGAAACCTCCCCGATTGCTGCGACTTTTAAAGATAGGGCCCCCCCCCCCCCTTCCCCGCCACTCCTTGCTTCCATCCCGTCCGCATACCAAAACAGATTAACTGCGACTTCGCTCGTAATTGGTTGGGCTGATAAACTAGAAAATAAATAACGTCCACTTAAGATACATGGATGGTTCTTTGAGAAAACTATTCTGTCTGATGACTCGGCAGGTATTTCTGTTCATGCCGTTCTCTGCTCGGATTTAAAACAGTCACCTATGATGGATGAATAGTGCTACCTTTCCTGCGAATACACCAGGACTAGATTTGTGAATGTCATTAATTCAACAATCTCTCGAACAAATGTATATCTCTCTCATATGCCAGCTAAAAGTTTTGGCGCAATTCCTCGAATTAAGAGAAGATTTGGGAAAATATGTCACGCGAATCTTCGAAGAGATTCGTCAGATTTAACTCGTGTTTTTTGTAGGCTAGTGCCTGTAGTCAAATTCCTTTTGTTCTCCTTTAACCAAAGAAAAAAATCGAAATCCGCCCGATAATATTCGCGTGCTTTTTTCCTTCTTTTCACTAATCATAAAACCACCTACCATCCAAATAGAAAATGTGTGCTAGATAGAAAAAAACGAGATCGCGGCAGTGGTTCCTGGTTCCGGATTCGTAATTGTTACGGTCACCCAATGATCATCGCGAAAGAGGTTATCATCATTTTCAGAAGATGACAGATAATAGTTACCCTTTCAGCGGATGTTTACGTCTCAACAAGTAGGTAAATATAGAGGAATATTTGTAATGACGTCCTTACGTACGTACGCGTACGTGTCTACGTGTGTGGTGAGTGCATAAAACACTCGAGCTCTTTTCTCCGCTTTCACTCTCGTGAAAGGAATCCTTGCGCGCTCTTCGGATCAGTCATTTGTCGGCCTTGCTCGCGGCGATCGCTCCGCCCATCCTCGGCAGTCACCGTAATGACTTGCGGTGAGGCGGCGTCGGCGGCCACGGTTAAGAATGCCGCCATTGGCGAGAGGAAGGCTCATTGCCCGCCATTGACCTACAAAAATCATTCCGGAGGTTGAAAATCGTTATGAGAATAACAACCTTTTCCGCGTCCCTCCGACGGGTGTCTTCTCGCTCTTTCTTCGGATGGACGCGGGATGTCCTTTCCTTTCGATTTTTTATTGTCGTTATACACAATGCTCGCCAAATTCTCTTTGTTCATCTCTTGCAAAACTAGTTCCGTGATAAGAAAAGCATATAAAATACAATAGAAACGAACTTTATTATGAGAATGTTCACAGTATCTCTATCTCCTTCCCTCTCATTCTAGTTTTTCTTCATCTCATTCTCTCTCTCTCATCCTCGGCTATTAGAGAGGAGCTTTCACCTGTCTCGAGCCAGGATTGCGTTTTTTCGACCTTTTCTTTTGTTTCACGTTTTTTTTCTTCCCAGCTTCCTTTTAAACTCTTTTCTGGCCGAGACCATTAGCTAACTGAGGAGGTTTAAGAGGATGAAAAAATAATGGGAGAAAAAACAGAACCCAGAGAGGGCAGGGGAGAGAAGAATGGCGGCGGAAGAGGATTACAGGTGGGACCAAATTATATTGCCGTCTATGAATCGAGGACTAAAAAATATCATTAATCGTCTTCTATTGGCCTTATACGTCCTGTGTTTGTGGGATTTAATCATGCGTAAAAATTTTTCTCTGTTCAGAAAGGCCTTCAAGGATGACTTGGTTAAATGTGTTTTTTTTTAATTTTACCTCGAAAACCTGCGAAGAGAGGCGGTTAATTTGCTCATTTTCACATGGGGCGGTTCTCTGTGCAGCTTTAAAAGCAGTTAAATAGAGTTTATTATGATGAACACTGTATTCATGTATCTAATCAGATTACGATTTAATCCGTAATTTACGCTCGTATGGCTTGCATCCCCTTCGATTTCGATAGTTAAGCTCATTCGAAATATCTTGTAGATTATTTATCCCTACTTTTTACGACGCTCGGCAACGAAAGAGATATTAATTCCGTATTTATTTATATATCAAATAAAAATAAAGAGTCCTTCAATGCTCTCCGCCTCCCTTCTTTAAGCGATTTCTAAGGCGAAGACATCATCCTGTAAGCACCGTAAAACGCGTGCTCCCGAGAGCATATATGAATCATTCATTCGCGTCTTCACTTTGCTACCGTTAGGTTCCGCGCGGTAGATAAATATTGAAGCCGTCGCCTAAGGGAACTTTAGCGCATCTGACGTTTGGCAAATACAGAAATAGACGGCGCTGGATTCGCGCGTGCGAGTGTTATCGGATAAGCCATTTGTCTTTTTCCTTTCTCTTTCTCTCTTCTCTCTAGCATAGATAACTCGCGCTCTCTCTTTCGTTCTTTTTCCGACCGAAAAGGTTTGCATTCCATGTTTGGCACGTGAGATCTTTTGCCTTTTTTGCATTGTTTTGTTGATTCCTTTTTTCATCCTGTCCGTTCCCCGTCGCAACCGTCATTTCTCACGTTATCACCCTCTCCACACGCTAGCAACTCTATTATCTAGCCGGTGACCAACGCGGTATAACACCAATTGGAGACTCGCATCGCGTGATTATGAAGCTTTATCTTGTCGGATATGAGGCTGTGTTTTGTTTCTTACTCTCACTCTCTCCCTAGGCGTTTTCCCCACCATCTACGCGAGTAAAAGTAGCTGATAATTTAAAGCGGTACGTCGATACAGCCTTTCTCGCGATGCAGTGATAAGGTTTCGACGGAATACGTCTCCCAAGATGGCCATGCCGAGGTGCATCAGAGGACCTTCGCAATGCGCACGTGGCTCCGCGTGCCAATCTCCTCTCCGGGATAATGCGACGAAGATTATCTCCTACTGAGTCGAGCCAGGAGTAAAAGCAGTTCTTTAAAAAAATTAAGTTCCGGATAAAAAAACACGAGGCTTTTAAGAGCATGTCTATGGATACGCGATGGTGGCGGGATTGCGGAAATGTGGAAGTCGAATAAGTCGTTTGTCTATAGAGACAAGCGCGGATGAGATGAAAATTTATGCAGTGCAGTCTCTGCAAGGGGGTGTTTACGATTTTGCTCTGATACGATAGGTAAGAAATGCTAGAGAAAGGACTGTTAAATGCTTGATTAACAGTTGTTGAGCAAGGAATGGAGGTGAAATAAAGTACGCCGTTATATATACATTAATATTTGCATAACCAATACAAAATTCTTGACATAACAATCCCCTTAGTTACAACACAAAAGGATCTTGGTGTTTTTTTGACCAGAAGCTATTATTTGCTATCCATATTAGGAAAGTCACTTCTCGTGCCATGTCTATGCTGGGTCTCATCTATTGTTTCGCCGAAATTACGGATGTTTTCTCTCTACGCACATTCTTTGTTAGTTGTGTTCTCCCAATCTTAGAATATTGCTCACCCATTTGGTCCTCAGCTTCCCAATCAAATCTTAATCACCTTGAAAGGCTCCTAAATTTCTTCCATCACATTATCCGCCAGCGAGTTCCTTCCCTTCGTAATGCGTCCTCTTCCCACATTCTCCACACTCTTGGTTTACTACCTTTGACCGATCGTAGACAGGCAATTGACCTTAAGTTTTTCCGTAACATTGTAAATGGAAAATATAGAACTCCCGAATTTCTCTCCAGTTACCCCCTCCGTATTCCCTCTAGAAGTACCAGATTACATGATTTATTTCACTGCCGCACTCCTCGGCTCTCAACCACAAAACGCTCCTTAATTTTCCGCCTCCCAAACTTATATAACCAAACTCTGATGCAAGATCCTCATACTGATGTTTTCCATTGAACTCCTTATTGTTTTATTTGACTGTTTTTTATATATTTTTATATGCATTTATTATTTATTGGTTGTAATGTTCAATGTAATAGGCCTGAGTGCTGTTTTTGAACTTATTAAATAAATAAATAAGAGACTGTCGTGGATATAGAACTACGAGTAGAAGTGAGTGGTTTTAAACAATATTTACCTTTTTACTTTTGAAAGTTTTTTTCTATTTATAAAAAGTGTGAATTTAAATTTATATGGGATAGTATTATTCATTTTATACATAAAAAACTGTTCCAACTGGAAATACAATATGGCTGTTCTATATAATTTTGTTTAGAATACACCGGCTTATGCAATTCCAAAGAAAAGTTTTTAGTTTATAGTTAAATTGTAATCGACTAAGGACTAACCGTTTTAATTCAATTGGCTTTTTAATGGAATAAAACAAATATGTGACCATCTTAAATCTATATACATTGGTTTTAATAACTTTCAACGTGAAACTATGAAAATTATATAAAATACGTTTTAATTTTTGCAGCGAAATCAATAATTAAGGTTGGGGATTAAATCGGACATCATGGTATCCCACACAGACTAAATATCCCTGATAGCCGGTAATATGCATGTTTACAACTTCTTATTAATGGAACTAATTCTTTTTCAAGAGCTCAGGCTCCGACCTCCCTATGGCGCCGGCGCTTCAAGGACCGCGACGCTGAATACTTTGCATCGCGCAGATTGCTCGGTTTGATTCGCAATTTCTCTCGCCGATGTTTTTCATTGGACACCATTGAAGCTATGCTTGCCATCTGCAAAGCGAACAGTTCTGTGTCGCTCAAAACAATGTGACCTCTCTCTCTCTTTCTCAAAGAATCTGCGGCATCTGTTCAATAAAAACACTTCCGGGTAGATTGAAGAGACCCTTGAACCGAAAGACAACGACAATAACTCCCAGGACAGAGGGACAGAATCGAGAAGCAATCAACACTAATTATAAGTTATGACACTCTGTCCGACGACGTCTTATTTCATCAAATGTCTCCATCGTCAACTAAGACTTTTAATACAGTCACGCTCGGTCGGAGATGGAATTCGCACCGATAAAGTCACCTATTGCCTTAAGATACTATTATTTCTTTTTGGGGTTGTCAGAGAACGTAGATTTTTTCGCGTTCCACCTCCAGTTACATTTCCGTAGTTTTGTTTCGTATAACTAGAATGTTATCTTTCCACGCGCGTATTTCCTTAAATGAAACGTCTTATATTTATGACTTTTAAAAATTCTACGTTAATATTTTCGAAACCCCCTTTTCTCTTGCATACCTCTAATTATGGTTTCATTCTCTTTCATCGCTCTGCCATTTTTTATTGCACAGCTCTTATTTCCTTTTTTGCCAAACATTTTCCCGTTCGATATTCATAAAAATTCCGATATAGAAATGATGACGGGTGTAAATATTGATTGTAACGAATGTTTATCAGATATAAGTTAATTGTACAATAGTTTAATTCAACCTTGAAGATATCGTCCTCTGAAGTAATAACCAAATATTTAAAATATTTATGCAATGAATTTTTCTAGGTGAAGTATATTGATTAATTTCAACGATTAAATAATCATGGTTTCTACACGAATGTTATGTATCGCCTTGCAGAGGAGGCATTAAGTTATTTAGGTATATAGGGAATTAATAAGTCTTTGCATGCATTGATTTAATGATATCCTTACTGGTTGTCACGTAATGCAATGTAGAAACTCCAAAAATGGTATCTTAAACACGCGTGTAGTCATTTCTCTTTTCATTGCTTTTGACCAACAAAGGAAATCAATGTGACTGGGTTAAATTACTCCCTAAAAGATCAGTTAACGTCTTTAGGCACTGTAACATTGTTTAGTGTCGATTATGGGAAATCGTACCATCTGCAGACAGTCGCAGCATTTTTTCGTTCGTTCTTTTTCCGTGCCTCCCTTCACTCCATTTTCACCTTGCTTCTATTCTTGTTATCCCCTTCTTTCCCTCACCTCTCTCTCTATCTTTCGTTTGAAAACTCGTTTCTACTTCACGTTCCAAACTGTCATCTTTTTTAACCACGTAGAGAGCCAAGGAATTCCCTCTTTCCCTCTCTCAATGTCCTTACTTGTTATATGACTTCCATTGTGGAAATTTACTCCCAAACCTCTCTCGCTCTCTGCAACCCGCACGCCATGTAAGGCAAGATAACGAAAGGATAGAATGATAATTGATGGTAGGAATCCCCTTGAAAATGGATATATAAAAACTAGAAGGAAAATACAGAAAAATTGGGATAATCGGAGGGCGTTTAGTCTTTCTTTATTTGCGTGAAACGTGTCGCTTTCGAATGGGTTTAGACCATTTATTAAGTACTTCGCTTTGGAGAATTCGATTACTAAATCGCAGATATATCACAACTTGTCATGCGATTTTCTTTTATTAATTTCCCTGCATGGAGCTAAAGGCATATCAAATACATTTTCTGCAAACATCCCACACAGTACCGAGTATTTTTATCTCCATTATCATAAATTAAAATTTCCTGTCATAAATTTGTTGGTGGGGCAAAATTTTGATCACTACGTATATACTGGAGCGATTAATTTTAAGATACCTATTTTTGGGAACTTGTATCACTACATAATTCTACAACTGATATTAATAATCTCAAAGTTTTTTGTTTAAGAAAAGGTTATAATTTGGCTATTGAGTGAGAAAAAATATCAACGCGTGTAATAAATTTCAAACTAGACAGGCAACTAATAAAATCATGATTTTGCATTGTTTCATTGAACTACCAACATGGCACAAGTAAAGATTGGCTAGATACGATACCTATACGATATAAGAAGATTTCTGATACTGGAAAATAACCTATGCATTGTATTCTTGGTGATATGACCTGCAAAGGAATAATGGTTTAAGGATAAAGGAGGAAATTTTATCTATCATCCTTTGACGTTCTATTAACTTAGACTTCTTGTCAAAGAGATCAAAATGGTTGCGAGGTAAGTGAGATGGAACGAACACACGTGACACAAACGGTCATTCTCTCTATCTTAAGATATTGCAGTTTCCCATTTGTCATGCTTTCTCATTTCTATGGGAATCGAAAGTGAAATACTCCTTCACAATAGACCAGGAATGAGAGCCGTACCAAAAATAATTTTGCTGAAAGAGATATTCCTATTTTTGGAACAAAACTCACACAATAAAAGATAAATTTTAGCCCAGGCTCTGAAAATTTTAATCACCTTTTCTGGATCACAGCCCAGACAACGGGGTTGTGCTAGAAACTTTTTTATGCCTTTAAAAATTTTAATTTTTCTACTGTTACAAATTTTAGGAAATTTTAATTAGTTGAACAGCAATGATTCGCGACGAAATCACGCTATTTCGTTCTGCGTCGAGATAACATTTAGGGAATGAAGTTCGGGTTCAACGAACAGCAATGCTTATTTCTTCCATGAGACACTTGTCATCGGACTCATTTAGGGAGAATCTAAAACCCAGCTGGCAGCCGGTGGCTAATAAAATAGTTTACTTCAGCGATGTATATTCACAGATTATGGCGAAACGCGACGGACTTGTGATCGGCTTAGTGGCAATTTGTCGTCACATTCCCTCCCCCTTTTCCCCAACTCCATCCCTACTCCTCCTAGTACTAGTGGGTGTTAAGTTAGGAGGCGATGGCTCGTCGGGATGGCCGCCGCGGTTAGCGAGAAGAATTTCAACCCGTTCTCTTTCTCGCCGGGTAATTGCGGCGGAGGAGAAATGAGACACTTAGAATGCGGGATCGGCTGAATGCCCTTTTATTCTCAGCTCGAGATTGGCCAAAGTCTTGGGATTCCCCTACCCCGCAGAGTGGTCATACCCTTTATGGACTCTTGAGGCATAAGTTGATAGTCCGCTCAACAAGAGTCCATCTGGCGTTCAAATCTCCGTCAATTTGCTCGATTTTTATTAATACCTTTCCCGCCCCGATCATCTCTCTCTCTCCCTTTGTGAACTGGATTCCAACGATTCTCTACGCTAACTTAGCATCCGTTTTGTTATTTTTGACGGGGTGGTTGCTCCATGAAATACCTCAGTGCCTTTAGATACCGAATCATTATTTTATCGAATCGTAAGTAAATATTGTGCTGCTGGTTCTTCTCTAAAGATCCACATTAAAACTTATATATTCAAAACGTAATTTACATAAGTATGCAATTGGAAAAAAACAATATTACTGAAGCCTTATTTATATGATTGAGACGATAAATTTAACATATCTTAGGCTTTGAGACTTCCCAAATAGGGTCCTGCGAAACTTCGAGATTCGGTTTGATTTCGAATCGGGAATTAGACTCCGATTTGATTCGGTAGCTGGTACTCCGATTCGATATTTTCGAATCTACATTATTTTCGGTAAACAACTTTACAATATCTTATTGCACGCACAGCGTCTCATGAGACGAACATGAAGCTTTGTTCACAAATAATTATTATTTTATGCTCTTGCCGATTTTTATGGACTAATTTAAGTCATTACATATTTGATTTCAACAAGCATTCTTGTGAAGATATAAGGCGAGGGCCAAGGGTATAATTTTGATGAAATGGATTATATTCAGTGTAATTTGGTAGTGATGTCCGACTTTGATTTTCTGTAAGGATTGTTTTACGTTTATGTAGTTATGTTTAATTTTGAACTTCATGTCGAGTTTGCGTGTACTCTATGGTGAACGTTCTCCTGTAATAGACGAAAGAAAAGGTGTGATTTTGTTCATAGACTTGATTAGTTAGTGAAAGACAATTGGGTATTCGTCAGTGAGGTTTGTCGTTGTAGTGTAAATTTATTGTTTTAATATGCTTTTCTGTTTAGAGTGATTATATTATTAACATTTACTTCAGTCTATGAACCCTAAAATATATATCTGCACAGTTGATTCGATTCGTAATTCAATTTGATTCGAATATTTAGGAATGATTCGATTCGTGATTTGTTTTGAAAAACATTTTGTGATTCGTAGGGTCCTATTCCCACGAGATATTTCTTCAATACTTCCTTTTAAATAGTTATATAATAATATGAAATATTTTTTCGCGTTAATTATATTTACTCAAGCCCGATATTACCCTATATAACAAGCGGATATAAAATATTTGAAGTTTTTTTTAAATTTTATGATGCACTTTCTTGCAACCTAACACTTATGGTCATGTACTGCATGAAAAACATTTTAAAAGTGTATAACTCATTGTATAAATTATCTATGATATTTAACATGCATGTCATACTGACTTTTGGATGGTTGTTGATGATAATGTCCCCATCATATTGATAATATAAAAAAATAAAATAAAATGTGACTGAGAAAAAAGAAAAGTAATTACCGTTTCTGTATCTGATTCAATAGATCCCCCAGCTTAGCCTATGGTAGCATGAACTTACCTGTAAAAAATAAAAGGTATATTAATATGCATAATATTGCGATGACTCTTTTATTAAATAATCGAAACTTTAATGGTATTTTTATTATATTTTATGTAAAATTTTAGTATTAGGATAACTAAAGCAGAAACTTATTAATAATTGCAATTACTTTAAATTTAGTTCATTAAATGTAGGCTTTGGATCATAAATATGGAGATTAATGTTTTATTTTATTATAGCGCTTTATGTTATTTGAAATTGACAAAAATAAAACAGAAAAGTATATATTTGGTATGTGCAACTCAACCTTGTCACAAAGCCCAGAAATAATTATTCTATAGAGTTAAAACTATTAATATAAGCAACAAAAAGTCATTTGGTGCGCATAACACTCAAAAATCCAAATTTCTTGAAAGCACTTCGAGAAATCCACGGTCCATAAATAACTCGGCAACTAGAACGCGTCTTCTGCGTTACAGCAACCGAAGAGAACGATTCTAGCACATTTACACACGCCGTACGTGATGCAGTCGTTTTATTTTTCGCTCCCGGGGTTTTCAACCGATCCGGTCCCGCTCCTAGGACGGTAGTCCTTGAAAAGGCCAGCTCCTCCTCTCCGATCCCGTTTTTTGTTTTCGATTCGACGAGAACCTCATCCAAACGGGTAGTTTTAAAACCTCGCCTACGTGAATGTATAATCGAAAGTTTCCTGGAATCTCTCTTTAGCCCCCTAGCTGATTTAGCTCCCATTCCGACCAAGTTTATGATCCTTCTCTCTCTCTCTCTCTCTCTCCAGTCTCTCCAATCCCGGTCGGGAATCTTGGCGAAGTAGACAACACGCGATACACAACCCGAGCCTGGAAAACTGCGAGTGGGAGAGTAAAAGGTTCTGACCGTTCTTACGGAATGAAGTGAGAGGGAGGGAGGGAAGGGATAGAGAGAGGGGTGGGGTGGGATTCTGTTGGGCAAAGTTGAGATCACGGCGACCGATTCCGTGACCGAGCGGGGCAGGGAGCACGTTTTAAACGTACGTAAGAGGGTGACAGTGCGACGAGGAGTAGTCACGCCCCATCGAACACGCATACACACGCGACGTTTGTTTGGGAGAGGAAAAAATTACGGGACGGAGTCTCTTGCCCGAGAGACATCTGTATTCGAGGTAGGCGAACCAGAGATACGTGGGCAGACGCAATGTCCGTTCGGTGGCCACGTCTCCATCGTCCGCCTAAAGAAACATTCGTGCGGGGACTTTCTCAGGCTCGCCCAGGTTAACGTCACCGCTCCCCTCTCTTACCTCGCAAGGCTGACATCGTTCGCTATCTCTATGGTATCTGCGATATACTGGTGTTCTGTGTACTGCTTGGGTGGCTTTCGTGGTTAATATTTTACGGGTAGACATTTATTAATGAGGCATAAAATTTCCCATCGATGAAATTTGTGCTATAGTTTTTTAAAATGGAATCTTACTTATTATGGATTAATATTAGATGATATAAAGGTCTCTTTACAGTTATAACCGCTTCTAAAATGGGTTGAAGAAGAAATATTCAGATTATTGCTCGTGAATTGGTAATCCAGGTTTTTTTCCTTGGGTAACAACACAGGTTTTATTGCAACGATCTCAATATGAGAAATATTCTTTGTACTTGGGTTACTCTGTACTTAAGAGAAATCTTCAATATAGCGATACTATATTTTTTAAATCCATTAAAAATAACGATAATAAAATTAACTTTTTCTTCAATGAATAAACAATGTTTGCAATATATAGTAATTTTTATGAATAATCATGTGATTGACAACAGTTCCTTATAATTTATCATTCCACTTTTGTTAACTCTTAGATGCTCAAGGTTATTTATTGCAATTTTCTATTAGTCATGAATTAAATTATTCACTCCCACCCTTTCCATTTTACTTGATTCCTTTTCGTCTTGTTTGGCTTCCTGAGCGCCGAGAGAATTTTACTGCCAATTTTCGGAGTATAATGTGTCGTTAAAGTGTATTTCCGGCTCTTTTTTGTTATTCTGTTAAATCTGGCAAGTATGGTTACAGGAACTTAATCTGATTGAACGTATTTACCACTCTGATATGCCTCGTTGATTTATTCTTCTGACGAAAATAATTTATGGACTAACGGGAGAGTCATCATTCCTATTCTTGGCAGTTTTTTGATGACTGGCCTTGAGAGAATGCATGAGGGTGGAAAAATTTCAATTCGTCATCCATTCAACTGAAACGAGGCGACTTGATCCTTTTTGCTCGAATTTTTAAAAATGCCTTCGCCTAGCAAAGGTGATTTCCTGCCTGTGATGATATTTGAGGTTTGAATTCTATTAAACAGTGCAAGAAAAACGATCGACTGAAACAAGCAATAGATTTTTCCTCTCTTCAGCGATATTTTAAAAATTTTCTTCTTCGCATTTTACTTTATCCCTGAGAAACCAGATATCTTACAAACTCAACTATTGGCGTAGCTGAGGTTCAATGGAAGCAAAAAATACAACGTACAATATATATATATATTATGGGGTGCCGGTGGTGTAGTGGTTAGGACGCTGGCTGCTACTCGCCCGATGCTTGAAAAAGTAGGATTTTTTCTCAAGGTCACTCGGCCCCCTGTTTGCGTGGTTTGAGGAGACCGCGCAATTTCAGCTGTTCCGTCCTTCGGAAGGGACGTTAAGCCGTTGGCCCTCCTGGTGTTCTTCGTAAGAGCAGGCAAATGCCGGCACCGGGTTTCCCTCCTCCCTTCTGTGTGTGAGTCCGGTGTGGAAGGCAACGGGAAACCACCACACCGTGTATGTATATTCCCTAGTCAAAACCAATTAATTAATTAATTGGTAGGACCTGTCGCAAGACAGAACACGAATGAATGAATGAATATATATATTAAGCCTTACGTTCTTATAAAATTGATCACGGTCCACACAGTCATGGTATTTGAAAATAAATCTTTGGCTAAATCATAAAATTAAGATTTTCAATTTTTTTTAAAATATCTGTGTATGATTGTGCATAGAGATCAAATAATAAAAAAATAAATACCATTAATAGCACAGTCAATGGTAAAATTTGTAATTTAGCCTTACATCGACCTGAGTTATACTTTTGGCAATTATCTAAATCGTCCCCGCAATCATAAGGAGCAGATAACACGCCATCAAAGAGACGAAGGTAAAGAGAGCCAATTTACTCAAACCACCATTATTTGCGATCAAATCTCTCCCTCCAATCTCGCGTCTTTCCCGCCCCTTGCGTGTTAAAGCCACCTAAGACAAAAGCGCCAAAAAATGATTTTTTTTCATGTCTCGCGCGTGCAAAATTTCGCTTTCGTTTTCGCGAAAAGCTCGGGGCCCAGGACGCTCATCATCTCGAACACAATCGCAAATAATTTTTGCCCGCACATCCGTCCATTCGCTTCATTTTAATAGGCGAGGAACCCTTTGGACAAAAAGAAAAGAGACCGCGAAATGAGTAAGTACGGTTTTCGGGCTCGCTCTAATCATTCGTTGTCGCCGCGGCCCATCCTGTTCCACCTGCATCCCTCCTCCTTCGCCCCACACCCTCTCTATCTCTTTTATCTCCACCCTCTCTCTCTCTCTCTTTCGTACTCTCCACCCACTATTCCGTCCGCTTGTGTTTCTTAAGTCTCCCGTTTTCGCGAGTCATTTCCCGACGAATGGCAGACATCCCCTGAGCGCACGCCCTCGTCCTCATCCTAAGAACAATCGCAGGGACGCTCCACCACGTATTCGCCCCCTTCCAATTACCACGTAACCGCCTTCAATCCAAGAACACACAAGCACGAAAAAGCAGCCTCTATCTTTCACTTTCTCTCTCTCAATCCATTCTTATTTCTATCTTTCAGGTTTGGGAAATCCCTGAGTTCGAAAAGCAAAAACAAAGTCACTCTCCCTTTCTTTCCTCAGCTTCTCGAACATATCCCATCTTCCCATCACTCGCCCACTCCTACTTGCCGCAAATCTCATTTTGTCTCACGCCCATCCGCATATCCCTCGCCACGTGTAAGTTCCGTCTGCGCCCGAGGTGAGACAGACGATTGCTTTTGATGATGTCTAAATTACGGCCGATGTTCCGCTATATTACAAAGAATTTAAAGGCGATTTGAATCATCCTTATTGTTGTGTACCATATTTTGGATTTTTTCGACGAAAAATAGTGTTGCAATATTGTTTTGGGTAAATATCAGAGGAAAATAGTAGCTAATGGCAAAATCGTTAATTTTCTCTATCTTAGGCCCGAATGCACGATGTTATTTATTTCACCGGTAAAATAAGATGATACGGTATTTGCTAATTATTCTTAACTGTTTTTACATTTTTGTCCCACTATTCAAAGCCCCAAAAAATTCTATACGTGTCTCCCACAGTTGACCTTTCACCCCCGATTTTCATGTAAACTTAAATTTCCTTTAATATTCCTCAAACTATCTTCAAAAGATTCGGATACCAAACATTTTCGTTTAATCCTTTACAAGCATATATCCTCAATGGAGACATCTTTGCGTCGAATTGTATCCTTCACTCATTATTTATGTCCACCTCTGTTGCTTTGTCCATCACTTTTCTTTCTCTAAATACACTATTTATCTTACCTCTTTTTCCTAGGTTCCTGGAAGCTTAAATCTATTTCCTATTAACTACTCTCTTGTATTACGTTCATTACCTCCTATCCTCCTGTGCCTTGGTAATTAAAGTACAGTCACAATCGCTGCTTTCCCCCCTTGACTTTTATTCCCCCCATTATTAAAAATTCGGCTATTTTCACTTTTATCAAGATTAAGAATGATTGTGGATATTTGAGCTATGAGGTGAATGTGTCATAGTTTGCCATGCATAAAAAGAAAGCAACAAATTAGTTTGGCTTGAGCTATTTTATGAATAAGAACTCATTTATTGGAAAAACCTCTTATTGATTTCGAGTTCAAGTAAATCCATCCAGTCAATTTGAGATCTTAATATCCGAATTTTTCAATTTTAAATGCAATAAAAATATAAACTGCCTTAGAATGATATTTTATCGAAATATTTTCTCATAAAAGTTAACGGCAGAATTGCACACTCGTTCTAACATACATATATAGTTTTTTATTGTGTTGTCATAGGCATTTAGATTTGTCTAGAAATATTTTGCCTTTCCCTAAAATAATTTTCTTCCAAATCTAGCTATTGATCAAATTTTCTATACTTTTGAATATTTTTAGTAAAAATAATACAAGAAATGTCCATTTAAATTACTCAAATTTTCCCTTACGATTTGTTCAAACATTTAATATCGTGCGTGGATATATTTAGTTTTATTTTATCTGATAAACACGCACCATATGTAAATAGTTTCCGATTATTTACTTATACATTAACGGGCACAATACTAAACGCAAATATTTATACAACAAAAAATTTCCCAAGTGTGGCAAAAAATATTGTAGGATAAATATCCTCAGCCGCCAAAGGATCGCTTTCATCACAGACAACTCTTCGCTCCACCGAATTAACACCATAACTCAAAAAGTAAATTGAGATACTTCGACGAAAAACCATAAGCAAAAAACTCGGAGGTAAAAATGATTCATTCACATCGTCTCAAAGCGCTTTCTTTGTGCGACCTCCAGACCAGCCGTTGAAATCTCCAAGGCCACGACCCCCGAAAGACTCCATCCACCGCCAAATTCCCTTCAAGATCTTAATTTTTTCCATCGTCGGAACCTCATCTTCCTCTTCTCTTCGTGTTCGCTTCTTGCGCCATTTTCGACCCAACTTGCCTACCAGGCCGCCCTTTCATTTAATCCTCATTTACTGCACCCTTCATCGAAATGTCGCTCTTCCAGGAGAAAGAGGGCGGAAAAGAATCGTTTGGCCGAGGGAAGAAAGACAGTGGTCAAAGGTGGACCCGGATGACTTAATAACTCGGGATTGCGATCACGTCCTTCGTAAAGGTGACTCCCGTGGCAGTAGTTGAAGTGGGTTTGTGGTCGGAGGACGGCGTGATGGAATAGGTTTGTATTTCAGCAAGAGAAGGAAAATGATTCACTGCCTGATGCCGTGCGGTGGGAAAAAAGCGTTCCATTTTTTGTCGACCGCTAGAATTTAGCAAGGAGACGATAGAAGAGGGAGAGGATGCGCTGGGAGATTGGACATGCTAAGTGATTTCGATCGCTGTTATTGTTAATCATTATTTTTCCTGGTGTAGCAAGGGAACGGAGTTCTTTTTATCCCGAATCCGAGTTTCCTTAGGGAAAGCGCGATCATCTTGGTGAATGTGTGAGAGCGAATCTAATTTATTCGTTACGCCCCTATGGTGTCCGATCATAAGGTAATTCCTCCGACTAGATTGGCTATACAGCTCTAGTGTGAAAAAAGGACTTGCTCTTGCCACGATCATTCGCCCTTGTTTGTGGTGTAGAACCTGTAAAAAAAAACTGATTATGTGAAAACAGGGTGGAGCTTGTGTTAGAAACGAGTGTAGTGCCATAAAATTTAAAAATGAAGTAGTATAAACTGGCTTTGCGTTAATCCATCGGACTAGGTGTTGATACAGAATTTCTAATGCTTGATTGGTTTGCACAAAATTATAATTGTTGGATTAATATTTGGAACAATTTTTGAAACGAGAAAAAAAGAAAAAAGTCTGCTATGACCGGGAATTGAACCCGGGTCTTCCACTTACCGGGCGGATATTCTAACCCTGAACTATCGTAGCAGAACGTTTTCTCTCGTTTCTGAACACGGATTAATATTTAATTATGTTATCATCACAAAGGCCAGATTTTCTTTATTCGATATGTCCATGAATTTCTGTACTAGTGTCACCTTCTTATTTCCGGCAAGTTGGTCCTAAAATTTGGGTGGTATTTGCATTCCGTCTATCTTTCGGCCTTTAAAGTTTCTCTCACTGTCCACTGTTTGCTTAAGGTCTGAACATTTTAGGTATGTTATAGGATACTTTTATAACCTCATTATATAGACTTTCCTTATAGATGAGGATTAACATATAGCATATGTATAGGAGGATACTAATATGTAGGCACTTCCAGAAGAGCGGCAGACTTGAAACTTTTTTGTCAGTAGGATTATGTGCACAACCGACTAGAAAAAACTAAAATCTTGAAAAAGTTTAAAGATGCGGCCGCTAAAAATTCGCAATTGTTTAAACAAATTTACAAGGTTTATGTATTTTCGAAAGTGCTATGAAGCTTAAATTTTTTAAAGGTAGAAGTTGTAAAAAAAAACGAAATAGGGATTAGAGAAATTTTGATATTTTAATTTGTTTGGCTGTTAAAAATTCTTAAAGTTGAAACAAATGTATAAATGTTTAGATACTACGGGGCAAGCTAGGGAACTGAAATTTTAAAGTTATTTAGAGCTTAATGTAAATGATAAAAATCAACATTTGAACAACTCCACGAAGTTGTTATTGTGGCCGTTAAAAATGTTTAAATTTTAAACAATTAGATAAATGTTATTTAACTTCTAAATGTGCTACAACTTTAAAATTTGGCAGAAATGTTTGATTAAGTACATATACACAGTCTGTATTTTATGAATTTATTTTTACGTACTTGAAATATATTAAGACAATATAGATACAAATGTTGTTATAAATCATTCATTTTAAAAATCAAAAATTTTCCAATATAAAAGTACACATACACAGTCTGCTTAGTTTTCATGGAAACAACCACTCTCTTTCTTTTCTCACCCATATTCTATAAATAACTATAAATATATATAAATATATAATATATATATATATATATAAATTCATAATTTAATATTGCTTAAATATCGTAGCTGAAATAACAATGAACTTTACTAGTATGTGGGACAACTGACAGCGGATGCGTACTACACTGGATTAATATGTAATGAGAAACATTTTAGCTCAAGGGACAACTCGTGACATTGTTGCGGAGTAAATGGAATGGTTTAAACTGTTTTAAACTAGTCGTTTTTATGTAAAATGTCGCACTTAATTGTGGATTTCAGGGGCGTAAAACGTCGGTTAATACGGCGAGTCGGTTAAGCGAAGGTCAGTTAAGAGGGCTTCCACTGTATACACACACATTCACGCATTCTGTTCTGATACAAAGGGTAAAGTATTATGGTGACACTTATATTTGTAAAAACAATTCTGTGGTATTTCATATTGTAATAATTCATTCAGGCTAAAATATTATTCTGATTCAATTTTTTTGCACAAGTGAATTAAAAGCAGTTTATTTTCTTAACTAACATTAAAAATACTTTTAGCGATAGAACAGAAAAAGAGACTTCTCGCAAATGCTCTTGTAAGAGAGAGTTTTTTTTCCAAAGTTCGCCGACAAAGGGAACGCGAGGAAAGAAATAAGTGCAACAAAAGGGTTTGAATGGATGCGTACTTAACGAGGCAGAAAGGAATGGAGTCGTGGGAGGTAAAAGGAGAGAGAGAAGACAAAAGTCACCGAGATCGATTTGATTGGAGATGGTGAAAGTCTAGAGAGTAGTTTTGTTAGAGCCGGCTCTAGGCGGTAAGCAAGGCATCGGGGCGCCAGTAAGCAATGGGCGCCTCTGTTATGGCGGCCCCGATGACTCGAACCTCGAGCAGCCAGCCAAGCGGCATTCCTGGACGCCAAAATTTAAGAGCGGTTTCTCGATATTTAGTTCTCATAAATATAACGTCAATGCAGTGCTCTTGCACTCATTTATTTTCTTTGATATCCTTTCCAAAATAAGATTCCGATGACATGTGCAAACTGATTTTGACAGAGAGCTGAAAATTTTTCAGGGTGCGGAACTTACACTCATTTTCGCAAATAATACTTAGAAGGGTGGGGTAAATACCCTCGGTAAGAAGTTTCCCAGGGCATTCGTCCACATCAAAGGCAGGAAAAGGCCGACCAGTCATAACTGAAACGCCATTTCAGGGTCATGGGGCAAATCTATTGCTACCTTCCCACCCTTCTTTGTCTTTCTTACTGAAAGATCTGCCGATCACCTCCAAGATGAGTCTCTTTGAGAGGACGCTCCCCACGGGTCCGTGCTCTCTCGCTCCTTGAAAGGGATTAGCCCAATTACATTGTCTTTCCTACGAAACGATACACCCTACTCCCAGCGTGCATTTCTCCTAAACATCATTTCTTCTCTGCCTTGCTTGCTTTCCATCAGTTTGCCTTCACAACTAGTTCAGACAGTCCTTCAAACTGCATAGTTTAATTTGTTCTGTCGTGAAATGTTCTATGAAATATTTATTAATCGCTTATGTTCTGCGGCCCCCCAAATATAAATAAAATCACTAAATGAAACCGGTTTCACTGTCCTTATATTTTCTGGTGAATAATTTGTTTTTCTGTATATATACAGGACTGTTATGTTTGCCAAAAAATACACGAAAATAAAAATTAAGTATTTAAAAATGATAATAAATGTTTTCATTCTTTAAACTTTTTTATTAAGTATATTAATTATTTATCTACTCTAGTTTGATTATAAAATCAAATATAATTTATAGCATATACATTAATTTCATTGCGTTGAAAAATTAATGATTTTGCATCGGGGCGCCTGCACACCTAGATAGCGATACTGACAAAGAAACATTTGTTCCACTCATCGAGTAAAAGGATTACATATTTTTATTAGATTCGTGTAAATTTCAGATAACTTGAGAATATAAAATTCATTTATGCTAAAATATGCTATGGACCTACTGCAAGTGTTACTTCGTTTAAACATAGCAATAGAAGCGTTTAAACTGTTTACTGATTTACATTCGTAAAGGAAGACTCGGCGGTGACATTGTCAGAATGGAGATAATTTCAATTTGCCTGAAATTTTCCGTGTTATTTTTAGCTGCGTCATTGATAGTTTTAAAGATATTTGCTAAACAATAATTTGAGAAGAGTAAATAAGAAGCTAGAATATATAACTACTGAGCACTTTAAAATTGATAGGGTATAGATTTTCACTAGGACAAAAAAATAAAATGTCGTGTATTGCTTTCACAAAACGAAGTCAGTTACCTAATAAATATCTAAAATATTCCATAAATTATACCGCAATAAAGTATGTTCTGTGTTAATTTAATGTCCAAGAAAAGTTATAAGCGGAAATTGAATCGTCAGTTGTACACTTACGTATCGTAACTTCGCAACTTTTCCTCCTTTTATGTCGAAGCTTAAATTTCGATTAACACGTGGGATGAAATATAGTTTGACGACATCTGCAATTTTAATTCGTCGCGGAGGCGTTAGCGATATGTAATTTTTAACTTTTGTTGCATGTTGTCATCTTTTTAAAAGTTTTTCATCCTTAGAAATTGCCTATTTATAGGGCAAAATATATTATATCAAGCAGCTAACCAACACGACCTGATAATAAGACATCTTTGTATAAATCATAAAATTTATTGTAATTTTGAAGTAATATAACAAAATGAGATAGTAGATTTTGAAATCATACCACTAAAATGCTTCTTCTCTCTTTTGGTCATTATCTCTGTAACACTCTGTAGCTCAGCCATTTTTAATCTTATCCATCTCAAATTTTGAAAATAGACTCTCATTATAGTACTCACAAAACACACAAATTTTTGCTCCATTCACAATAAACGTTCCTTTTTCAGGACTCGTTTTCGGGGTTGGGCGCCGTAAGCACTGGAGGCGAAGCCCATAGTGTAGACTATAATACTCGGCTAGTTTTTTTAATTTGAAGGAATGTTTTTGTTGCTATTTGCTGAAATTAAATAAATTAGCTAGTGCACTATGTGTGTTTTATGCTAGCTGTACAAAAACAAAATGATATGGAAGAACTCGATTCATATTCAGGGTAGATATGCGCAAAAAACCATCGTCGAATTTATCTTAGTAATCTCAGTAGCTTATATCCACAATCAGCTTAATTTTCGGCTTAAAATCATTTTATATTTATTGATATGAAATACAGATTTTTCTCAAGTGCGCTGAAGTTTTAAAAATCCTTCACCTTTAGCTGAAACGGAAGTCGATCCTTGTACACAACAGAGCTTTTAAGACGTTGAGTGCTCATTATCGGGCTCAGCGACAGTAAAACAAATCCATTTATATCATTAGCCGCATTTAGAAATAAACTACTTTCTCATAATATCGTGCCAATGTAACGGAATGATAAATATTTTACGCCGTGAAGCTTTTAAAAAGATTTTATCGTCCAGCAAAGGTTTCCGGAAGAAAAGATGTACCGATGTCCGTAATCTCCTCATTCCCTCCTCTTCCTCATAAGAGTTCAAAAGTCGAAGAAAAGATGGGCTTAGCATTTAGGAAGTGTGATTACTCGGAGAAACCAGCGTGCATGAGGATTAAGGAAGGAATGATTTCGCTTGGATGCACTCAGACGCCTGTTATCTCGTGACGTGGCTCACCAACTCACCCTCCGCTCCCAAATATTTTCCTTCACACCGACGAGCATTACAGTGGGATCCCATCCATGCTAACTGTGGTCAGAGCAAGGCATTTTGAATGCCAATTTCATTCGTTTCACTTTGAACTCCAGAAAAGCAAATGAGAAAAATTTTCTCCTAAAATCTTCCTACTATTTATTACCTTGCCATTTCCTTTATGACTCCCTCCCCACCCCTTTTCCCCCTCCAATTCCCTTCCCAAAGCCTCCGATTTCTCACTCGTACACTCCCGTCCCTCCGGTGACGGGATCATTGGCCTCAGGGCGATGCGACTGAAGGTTGTAATAGGGGAGAAAGAAGCCTCTCTTCCTTCTCCTCCTCCCTTATCTCCTCTCTTTCATATCTTGCTCCCCATCCCACCTCCCACGCTGGCGGGCAAAGTATTTGGGAACCTTATTGTTGTTGAATCGAAAATCATGCGATGTTTTGTGGGATGGCCACTTTAAAAATTTACGGGTACTTTGGCTTCCCTAATAGCAGCATGCGTGACTTTCCGCGGAGAGTGACAATGGATTACATGTGATTGGGTGGGAGGTAGATGGAAGTTGGGAAAAGAGTGTGAGAGAGAGGATGGCAGTCAATTTATTTCCTTTTCGCTAATGCATAGGGGTACGATAACAAGTTGAGCAGAAAGGGAAATCCCACCTTTGAAAGAGTTCACACATTCGGAGGAAATAAATACATTTGGAGAGATTATTTAGAGTCGGAGTTTAAAGTTTCATTCCATTAGCTAAATGAACTCCTTGTGGAACAATGTTTTCACAGAACAGCTTCATTTATTATTATTTTCTAGTGAAAATTTTCTAGTAAAATGTTATAGGAATGTCTTTCCTTAGTTTTTTACTAGAAATTATAATATCGCTTCTCCACAATGGTCTGAGAAACGTTTTTAATCGCGCAACGGAATTTATGAAACTTATTGTAGAGCAAATTCTTTTGGTTTATTTTACTGTATTGCAATGTTTGTAACTTGTAAGAACTTTTCTATAAAATCAGCGTGTGGAAGGAAATACTCTCTCCGATCTATGGCCTTTAAAGTGAGGTGATCTTGTTATGGAGTGAATTGATCGCCACCTGGTATAAATATAGCTATAGTTTTAAAAGGATTTTAGAGATTAAGCCAATCTCAACGAAATGTTTGAAAATTTCTTTCGAATCTATTTTATGGCACCACTTCACACTAATAGAACCATCTGACTCGATAGTCACAAATTATAGGTTATGGTGAACCGTAGGAATTTCCTTTAAATATTCATCAAGTACCTAGACAGACGTGGGGAAACGCAACAGATGTTATCATTTATTGCCCAAAGTTTTATTTTGAATGCAAATCCATTTTTACAAATTGGTATGCATTCAATAGTGGTGAAATTGGTTGTTTGAATATATACCGTTCGTTTGCAGATCTCATTTCCGTTTAAATTTTCTCGATCCTTCAATCATTGTAAAAACAACTAACTGAACTATTTCACCTCAACTTTGATCTGTACACAAAATTTTAGTGGAAATACTTTATGTAAAATTCCAACTTTTACTGTAGTCAATTCATGTTGATATTTTTCTAAAATATTTGTAATTATACATTAGACAGTCGTATTAAAATTCATTCCTGTTTTTAACTCAACTGTAAAGTACGTGAAAGTAGTGATCTTTTTTAATGAAATATAACGGTTTTCATTCCTTTCGAAATATTGAAGGAAATCATTCGGAACCTCTTCGTGCACTTAGTCAACAAAAGTCGAGTAAATATAAATGTTGGCGAAATAAAAGGAAACATTCATTTCACTTTAATGTACGTTTGTTTACGTTTGCATAAATTGCTCGTACAAAGCTTAGGGAGATCTTACAAAATTCATTAAAGTTTTTGCATAAACCTTGATCTATTTGTGTACTTTCTAATATTGAATTTAACATTTTTAATCATAAAAGATAAAGCGAAAAGCGTCCCTGAAGAAAAAATAATATGCTATACTCTCATAACACAAAAGTACAAATTAATGCCCCTCCTAATGATTTTGTGTTTATTAAGATAATGAAAATTCTATTATGCATCAATTATGAATCAAAATTAGCTATATAAATATTTTAATAATAAAATTGAGAAATAGTTATTCGACCAATTAAGACCTCGACGTACTAATCTCTCTACTCGAAATTGTTTTATATCTCTTTAAGGAAGGAAATTTATCGTGCATCTTCATGCTTTTTGCGTGCCTTACTCAACGTGACGACGGCTACTTAAGTTCCCTTATCCGTTATATGAGAAAGCCTTGGTTCCGTCCATTGAAAAAAGCTCGTAGATAGGCCTTGTAAGAACTTAGTATTGTCTGAGTGCCTTACGTAAAGGGAACAAGGTTTATGGAAAGGGTTGAATGGATGGATAAAAGTGTCATTCCAGGGCAGAGATTGCGAAACAGGACTTTTGGCTTTGAAGGTGTGAGTAAATGGAACGAATTTTTAACTTGGACCTGTCACGTGTCCTCACGATGAAGATATGCAAATAGCACTTCGTCTCATGGAAAAATGTTATGTCATCCGTTTTGCAATGCTTTTTGGAGTCACTTTTCTCTCGGTACTTGTGAGTATAAACGAAAATACTGTTTATATTACCAGATTTATGCAAATCATAGGAAGGATGTATGCTTGAAGCTATTATTGAAACGGAGAAGTTTAAAAAATTCCGTTTGTTACATACTACGGATATGTAATCTAAACTCCTGACCAGGGACCTCAAATTACATGAGAGAAAAATGGATAACATAAAAATACATGTTGGGCCAAATGTCATAATAATGAGCGTAGTAAATTTTTCTGAACCCAACTGCACGTGACTCGGAATGGTATATATTTATATTAAAAAACAAACTAGCATACAATTTCTAATAATCAAATAATTTTTATATTATTTTACTTCTCTGTATTGCTCCTAGATTCTCTTGTTCACGCTGTCTCTTCCATCTACTTTCAGTAGAATCGAAGCAATGAAAGGGTCGTATTTTTTTAACTGCAGATCCAGCCTTAGACACTACATAATAAGAACATTTTATAAAATTCCCAAAAGTGAATCGTTTATGATCGGCTACAAGAAAATCTTCAAAAGAGATCAAATGAAATGTACAAATTTTCACCCATGTTTTACGTAATAGCCATTTTATATCCTAATTTTTGTATAATAGCTACATAATTAACGTGTCTCATGTGAGGAAGGAAAAGAAGAAAATAACTTCAATGCAAACTAAAACGATAACTTTTGATTTCAAAATAAAGATACGAGGCTCGAAATCCTATTAGAGAAAGGATAACATTTTATAGAGAGAGCTAATCAGCTCCAATCGATCGGAACCGATCGCTTCTCGCGTCGATTCACACTTAAAAGCGAGAAAGAGCAAAACGTATTCAGATCGGAAGCCATCGATATCTGTCTCAAGAGGTCAGTCCCTCCTACATTCCTGTTACACGCGAGAGATGTCAACGCACCCATTCTCTCAATACCATACCGAACCAATTAAGAGTAAAAGCACTTTATGCGGACGTCATCGACCGTCGTACAGGTTATCAACAAGATGTACAGCTCACCTTTCTCTCCATCTCCGCGAGACCAGGCGTACGTTTCAACTCATGGGCACAAAGCCAAAGGCAAATAACATCGCGAGGGAGATACGTCCGGTTGAAGAAAAGGGGGGATGAAGGGATAGGCGTAGGGAGGGAGTCGGGCGGAGAAATGAGATAGAAGCGGACGGGGTTATAGGGAGCGGAAGAATGAATCGCGTGATGGGGAAGGGATAGAAATCAACGCAAGTAAATACTATACAGCACTGTGGTGTATCAGAGGCATTAGAGCATATCATCCTTAAAAGAGCGATGTGCATCTCTTACCCCGGTATGGAAAGTGGACCGTTTGCACTTCGAAACTTTAGACAGAGAAAGGAGCGAGGGAGAAGGGACAGGGGAGAAAGAAGGATGGAGGAGGAATGGAGAAAGATTGATTGATAGAGAGAAAGGATGAATGGGGAAAAAGGGAGGGAAAGAGAAGGAAATGGAGGTGGAGGAATGAGAAATGATGAGAGGGAGAGAGGGAAACGGAAAAAGAAAGGAGTAATACAGAGAGAGAAAAAAGTGAGGCAAAAATAAGTATAGAGAAGGATGGGACGGAGAGAAAGAGGACATGAGACAATAACTAAAAGCTCTTTGCTCTCCAATCCGGGCTCACCGATTATAACTGAGGTGAGTGGATGGAGTTTGAGAGATGAGAGAGTAGGAGGAGAAGTGTGAATGAAGCCTCGTGAAGAGGGTTTATTGTACTTAACGAGATGTCTCTGAAAGATAGAAGGAAAAATATGGCGGAAAATTTTATGAGAACTATACTGCGATTTCTCGTACAGAAGTTGTGGTCCAATAGTTTCACAATTTTGAAATATACCTAATTGTTTCACTTTTTACCAATTTTAGCATAATTTTTTCTATCGGTTTACTCTATGGGGCCAAGATTTTCCGCGACTTCAAACTACATTTAGTGAAAGAGGGGCGAGAGAGGGGTCGAAGCAAAGTGGCGTCAATCGGTGAGTCGCAAATCTGAATTTGGTTTAAAATATTTATAACAATATCTTTGCTAAATTGCAGTTTTTGTTTTATTGTGATAAATTAATTTGTGAATAAAATATGTTAATTTGGTGCGCTGGTAAAATTATTGTTTTTAATCATAGAATTTCAATGGCGCTGCTTTTCGTTCTGGCTCCGGGCGCCAAACTTCTCTGCTGATCTGTGTAGATTATCCCTTACTATCCTAAAAATATTATTTTATCCGACATTTTAAACAACGTAATGTGTCGTCGTACGTTATAACTCACCTCCCTTTCTGAAACCCTTGTAAAAGAACGGAGGCACCAATGATCACCAATAATGGAGTTTTGGAAACGAAATCAGTAGGAATGTAGCAAATGACCGACTGCCTCAAAAAAACGGATCCCAGAGATATCTGCTCGGCATAGCGATAATCCAGCTCTCCCCTCGGACCCTCCCCTATCCATTTCCGGGATGTAGCACTCCAACATGACGTATCCAATTTATACGGAATTCTCGGGATCATGCCGACTGCCCTCTGATAAGTCCGCCGCACAACCAGGGAGGGTAACGTCCTCCCATCTGCCCATGAAGGCGTTGAGATCTCCCATTCTGAGACGCGACCGGAGTGCGGGACGGGGGCCAGAGAGAGAGAGAGGGGGGGGGGGGTCTTCTTAGGCCGATTCTACGGCTTGAGGTCACCCCCGCATGTTTTCCCTCTTTCTACCTTCCTTTCTTTACGTCTCTTTCTCTCTTTGTCCGTGTGAACACCGTTCGGCTGCCAAAGTGTTGGCTCCGCACTTCGTCCTTACCTTTAAGGGCGTCTCCGTTGTCGTATACCGAAAGGGAATGCGGAGGTCCCCATTACAGGGAGAAAGGAATAGATGTTGAAACGGTGAGAGAGTGAGTGAGGGAGAGGTCGAAGGATGTGGGTAGAATACGTTATCCCACTCTCCCTCTCGCTCCAGAATCGCAGTCACTCAGCTATCCATTTCCTCTTGTTTCCATCTATTCTGTCTCCATCGGGCACATCGGCGCTCTCGAGCCTCTCAACTTTCGTATCACTCCTTCTTTGTTTTTCCAACCAGGGAACATAACTTAGATGGATGTAAACAAGATGGGCGTTAGCAAATCGCGGCGGTCGGTGAGCGGAAATAGGTTCTATCTGAATATACATATCTAGAGGTATGTTGGGAGTTTTTCCACAGCATTTGTCATAGGCGTTTAGCGCTCCTTGGGTTCATTTTAAACTAGCTAGGTGAAAGGCCAGAATTGCAAATACTGAAACGGACTTTTTTGCGAAGACCTAACGGGTTACTGGTCCATGTGCCAAAACGTTTGAACGTCTCGCATTGAAATTTAGGCTCGTTCGTAACGATGCAGTTAGGATTGCGTGGGATGAAAATTATATTAGAAGAAATAATTCATGCTTTCTTGGAAAAGATGGAGAAATGATTCAGCCGAGGGAGGATCTGCTACAGCAACAAACGGTCATACGCTTTGTGCATACAAACAATAACAACAGGTGTATAATTAGTCCAATAAGAGTAAAAAATATTCTGTGGATGTTTTTAAGTCTCTTCTTTAGCTATATTTTCAAATATTTTATTGTGAAATGATATTTAAATGTTTATGTAATAATATTACTGTACAAATATTATATCTTCTATGATAAGTGTCAAGTCTATATATTTCAATCAATTCTCACTGCAGATCCAGTATTGGAAAAGAAAAATTTTATCATTTGCTTATGATAAACAACACATGAAAATTAACATCGGTACGATAACCGATATATAATTTTCAACGATGCTGTGAATTTGCAAAAAAATTCTACGTGGATGAATCAAATATAAGCCATAAGACCATCAAGAGAAATGAAATTGTTTACGGACGGTATCCTTAAAAAATTTCGTTTCAACAAATAACCTCAGTAAACAATAGCAAGCGTCCCTTGCATTAAAATATAACATTTATAAGATCTTTTACGTTTGCATATTGCCAAGTTTGAAAGAAACGAACAACGGCTCAGGTCATGTTGTTTCGAGTTTAGAAGATGAAGAAGTCAAAAGGTTGAGTTACACGCAATGAGAGAGATTTATTCAAAAAGCGGGCGAGTGAGTGGTAGCGTCTTATCTTGTATTCTCAAAAAACGAATTCGAGAAAATTCATGATTCCTTAAGAGATGAGATGTCCCTTTGCTCTTTCAAGAGGATCGATATTTTAGAATATGAATGGAATCCGGATCAGTGTTCTTCGCAATCCAGCCTAGAGGGAGTGTAATTATATGCAGACATACATTGCTTATTCATACGAAAAGCACGACTTTGATTAGATCTAAAGAATTTGAATTATTTATGGCTTCAATGAAAGAGTTACTACGTCTGTAGTCATGGATAAGATTTTGACAGGAATTTTGGAATTAAGATTTGTATAAATTCGATTCTTTTGCATTTCTATATGCTATTCTTAATCATTCTTTATCAAATAATGAGGAGCAATACTCAAAATATAGTAGGAGGCTTAAATAATCTCAACTTTCATTTCACAGCTAAACTTATGAATGGCTTATATAATTTCAAAAATTAATAATTTTTTGCTTAAATCTGTTAAACTTATTGGATTGTAGTGGGCATGTAAGGATGGTTGTCAAAGTAGAGCTAAGACTGTCAAGTTAAAAAAAAAATCAAATTTAATAGTCCAAATTAATCACAATTTTTATTTCTTATACATTCATTCCAAACTTCTTCCAATGATTAGCAAGTTTAACAAACAATTAGAGCAGTCTTTCTAATTGTTCGATATTGATGGAGTAATACCTGATTTAACATTTCTTATGGTTTGAGGTGAAAGAATCAATTTCTGTTGATGACTTATATTTATGCTGACATTAATTCAATAATATATTTATTACCTCTATTTCTTGTAGAAAATTACACATTTTCTTCTGATCCCAATTTCTTAGTTGTTTTTCAAGTGAAGTCTGAAGAACATTCAATATCTCACATACTAAATTAATTTTTAACTATTACAGTTATCCATCTATTTCTAAATCTGTCCTTTTATATAATATTGTATTTATTGCAAACTAATCTAATTTCATGATTAAGTTTCTGCATTTAAAAAAAATATTCGATTTTATTCTGCCGACATGGGCATAGAGATATTTATTGGAGGGTTTCTTTTTCCATTCATATTTCACTGAAAATCTCGTAAAATCATGCAAATGGTCATATCACTTACATTTTTTAGGTTATAAGCCGTGCGGGAAAATAAAAACAGAATTCGGGAAGCTGTAAGAAAATCACGTGCGCGATACAGTAAACCTATCTCCCTCAGATTGGAGGACCTGATAGTTTTATTGACGTCCCTTCCTTACGATTTAAGAGGATGTTTCGCGCGTGATGCGATGTGAGAAAAAATTCCCCTGGGCAGACGTGCGAGTGTAATGGTGTGTGTGTGTGTGTTTGCGCGCGCGAGCATTCGGGACTTCGCGTGACTCCACGCACACACGTTTTTTTTCCTATTGGAGTCGACGTCCCTCCTCCATTATTCTCCTTCCTCTCTTTACCATCTTTCCTCTTCTAAAGCTTTTACCCTCTCCTCTTTCCCATTCTCCTTCGCTCCATCAGTCTCCGTGCCCCGAAAGATGAATTAGTTGCCTCTACTCAGTCCGATTGTGGGAGCTCCGCCTTTTTGGATCTCTTTTGTTTTTCGTTATTTTTTTTTTCGTAAAGCGGCTTCCACGTCGTCAGGGATACGAGGCACGAATCCGTATTGGACGGGCGTGAGAATCACGAGGAAGCTATATCTCCTCCTCTTGCACACGGCGACGACTGTCTTTCGTTCGGCGGGTGCGCAGGAATGCACGCGTGGGTGCGAAGGTGGCGCCTCAAGCTCTCCCAGTCTGCACAGAGGAAGCTCTCTGTTCTTTCTTTTGCGGGAGCTGAATCGGGAAAAAAGTGGAAATAGTAGTTTTAAAAGAATTTTGTGAATTTCTGCCGAAGATTTTTTCCGGATGGTCCATTTTACTGTTCCTGTGAAAAACTTTATTCGGAGGGTTTTTTATGTATTAATTTAGTCGAAAAAATAATTAGTCGCAGAATATGTACAACTTAGTACTGTATGTAGCGAATACTTAAAGTTTCCTTGTACGACATTAATTATGGTATTATGGGTAACTATCTGGAATTCAAGTATTTCCGTTATTGCCTTTGATGAGATATCATGCATATTGTTAGATTAATATACTACATGGATATTCTATGAAAACAGCAGATTTCTTTAAGTCGTATTTTTTCACTTTTGTCATAGTAGTTACCTATACGTACATACACACATAGCGCAAAGCCATGAAGATTATATGTAGTCCCTTAATTAACTTCGACTGATATTTTTCAGCTCTTTTTTCTGTTATTTTTTTTTCTCTCTCTCTCTCCCCCCCAATATTGCATTCCTCGCCCATTCCCTTTTAATATTTCGTTTTTCACCGTCTCCCCACTTTACCGCCTTCCTCTCTTCCACTCTCGTTTTCCTTAATCTAATACGAGGTGGAGCGAGAGGAAGAGAGAAAGTGAGAAGGGTAGATCTTTTAATTTCGCTCGGAAATGAAACGAAGAGCTGCGGTGTGCATTTTCGCGGGGGAATTTGCAATTTGCGGGACCGTTTGTGAGTCAATTTCATCCAGGAATGAAGTTGAAAGAGATGGTCTGCCGCTTTCACGATACTGAGATATCGAATGAGCAGGGAAGAAGCAGAAAAGTGAAGAGGATCCTGATTCGATTCCGTCCACTGAACCGAGAATTTACTGTTATTCGACTCTTTAATAAGGCTCGCGGTTATCTCCGTCAACCGTCTCCAGCCATTTGTCAACATGGTTTGCCATTCGGTTTTGGATGAACGATCATCACGAAATAGGGGCATTAACTTTTAAGGCGTTTTGTCGAAGTTTTAGCTTTTTTCGAAAACGTTAAAATATTGCTCGTTTCCTTTGTTCCTTTGTTGCTGAATGGAAATTTAAAGCCTAACATTTTCCATCGAAAAATTTAACAACATATACTCGGTGATTTTGATTTTTCCACGTAATGCTCATCACAAACTGTAATTACAAAGATGAAGAGGACTCGATTTAAGGAGCGTCATGAAGTCAAAGAATCAGAGAAACGTTATTTGTTTCATTTAATATTTTTATTTTGATGGCTCCTATATTTAGTCCTAGGAACACATTTCCCTGCAATCTTTATCTTCATAGTTTAGTCTACTTTTGAATGGTGCATTCTCAAGCGATGACTATCTGCCATAATTATTCCCAGATTCTAAGCGTAAGCGAACACTTTTTCATGCATTAAGAGACGGATGATAATCTCCTTGATTTCATCGGATGTTAATTTATGTTAATCTCCCTTTATTCGCGGCACCTTTTCGCCTTTCACTGCCTTCGAGACGTAATATCTTAGATCGCATGTGCCTTCCCTATGAACACTCATTTTCATAGCCACGCTGATTTTCTATAGCCTTTCCAATTACTCCCAAAGCGATACTTTGCAAAACAGTGAACGCCATGGGCATTAAAAGCTTTCCATTGCTATTTCTTGTAGGGGAATGCTATGTTAATATTTAATGGGATAGCACAAATTTCATGTTAATCCAAGATCACGAGATTATATAGATGCGTTGATCACGCGCATAGAAAACTTTTTATCAGGAAAGAAAAAATAATGCATTTAAAATAAATGAATCCATATCCGTGATTGCATTTTAAAAATTTAATCCATTTTTCTTTATTAATTAAGGAGCATTTGCTTGAAAGACTCAGTCTTATTTTTCTGATTTATTTTGCTGTCATAGATTTAATTTTATCGCTCTGAGCTTCCCAAACTATGAATACTATTTCGCTGAGCTAACAAAAATTTTGGAGACGATTTGAAGTAACTTAAAGTTTTTCAATAGTGCAACGCATTCTTTCAGCTTGCCTCTCGATATAGGCGCATTTAACAACAAAATATAAAACCGAATAATAACTTCCATTCATTTCCTGGGTATAATTTATCTTATATAGTCATAACAACATATCATTCACTCTGTCTATTATAATATTAGTATAATGGCATGTTTTGATCATTGATTAAAAAATTGCGAATGAAAATTGGTCAGTCTCAGGGGCTCCTCAAGTCGAATCCTCCGTCCAGATAGTGAAAGATGGTGAGATAATGATCCTAACGCTCTGTCATTACAGTCTCATATATTGGATCGTAATTGCACGGTCTGATCACCATAACTTTCCCTGAGTCCGCCTAATGCTGCCGACAATGAGGCAAGACACATATGCCTGCCTGCCTTCTATTTGGAGAAATAACCTATGAACCCTTCTAAATACTGAGCAAAGAGAAAGAAGACGAAAACGTGACGGCGACCTTCATTCGCATGCTCCTCGATCGAATCGCATAAACAGATGTAGAACATCTGAGCGAAAAGTATCGACTTCTATTTAATAATGCGTTTATTCATAAGTAGCTCATTTGAAGAAATGTAATGCGAGCGTAAACTATAACGATCAAAATCCTCTATTTCCTCGGAAAGGTTCTGAGCCGCAGTATTACTATTTGATGACAGATATTCTACCTATCACTTCCCAGTTGGGTTCATTAGAGCAGGGCCCCTCAAACGCCCCCGCGGGTGCCATGGCGCCCGCTACTAGGGCTATGGCAACTAGCCGAAGAAGTACAATTCAATTTTCTCATTAAAAATTTCAAGATTCTCCTTCATTATTATTAATAAATTTTGTATTCAAATCAAAATATTTATCTATTTGATAATAAACAAAGAATCTAACTAGCTTTATTTTTCTGTGTACCCCAATTGGCGCCCGCAATCCTCTGAATTCGCAAATGCGCCCTCAAGGCTGAAAAGGTTGCAGGCCCCCGCATTAAAGGACCTCGGTTAAAGGCAGTATGCAATCGTAGATATGAGGTGGTGCGTATATCTCATCAGCATCCAGTTCCAATACCTTTTTGCATAATACACCCATTTCGGTAATATTTCCTAAATTTACCACCAAAAAATTCTATTTAAATAGATAACTTAAATGGATAGACGTGAAATGCGTATTCTTTTAGGCCTATTGAAAAAAGTCGATAATTAAAAAATGAAATCCTTCCATTGGCTAAGGTTGCGCGTCGATTATAACCGTTCCTTCGTCGGAAAAAATCAATTGGAACTATTTCCATCTCTCATTCCAACGCAGTGGACTTGAAATTGCAACGTTCTCCTCTATTCCACCCCGCACTCTTGACACATTCCAGTCACACCATCTTTAACACTCTCATTTCTCACACTCTTCGCATTCCGTCCTCTTCGCCGATAAAAAAAGAATCTTTTGAACGGCGGGGAGGGAATTTTTCTTAGTTCGTCTGCCCGACGCGAGGGACGCCAGCGCTTGTGCGCGTGTGTGCGCGTTTGTGTAAGCGGTTTTTTCAAGTCCGTCTCGCTCGAGCGGACTGACCGTTGGGTCGGCCGTAACCCTGGGGCATGGCGTCTTCTTCGGACGGAGATCATCTCCAATTAAAATGGACGGGATGTGAGAGAGGGTGTTTTCTGCGCCACTATCCGCCTCCCCCTCCCTCCGCCTCCCTCCCCTACCTCATTTCCCCTCCGCCTCACTCCCACCTCCGCCTCCCCCTCTCTCCGCCTCCCCCTCTCTCCACCTCACTCCCACCTCCGCTTCATTCCCCCTTCGCCTCACTCCTACTCCGCCTCACTCCTACTCCGCCTCACTCCTACTCCGCCTCACTCCCACTCCGCCTCTCCCCCCTCCGCCTCACTCCCGCTAGCCATTCCGTTCCTTATCGCTCTCCGATCTCATTCCACCCGCACTTCCGTCTCGTGCAATGTTGGTACGTGGTGAGGAGGAATTTATGGATTTCTAATGAAAAGCTCTATTGTTTTATTGTTTCTTATCCTGGATATACCTATCCCTTGTCGCATTATCACACGAACTGCATTTCGTGCATTCGTATTTATTTGCAAAATGATGTACATCTAGTTAATATTTTCTGACTCTTGACAGGCTTTAGAAAATGGTTATGAGTGTATTTTACTGAGAAACGTATTCAATACGCACAATATCGTAGATTTAACGTTTTAACCATTGTAATTTTCAAAATTTTTGCACAATGTAATTACTTAATATTTTACTTATGATGCTGCACAAGTTTACAGTCATTAGAAATGAATAAATAACTGTCCATATCTCCACAATCTTACACAACGCTGGTTCGTTGCCCCAGGTCAGTGCGTTTATATAACACCAAATTGGTAATCTATCTGGTAATAAATTGCGTCACATTTATAGCCTCCAGATCCGAAGCAAATGATTAAAAGATTATGTTTTAAGCACTATAAACCAGGCCCTACTCTCTTCACTAAGAATATTCAACTTAATTTAAGAGTTAAGAATTTCGAACCTATGCTTAAATCGTCATTCGAAGGTGAACGGATTGAAAAAGATTTCTCGCCATTCCCAAACCATAAAATCAAACTCCACCCACTGTACCCACCGTAGGTGTTAACGGCATATCCCAGTCTAATCTTTTTTGCGGAGACGTATGCAGACGCGCATACGATACGTTTTCCACCCACAATTTATCTTCCGCTTAGATTTGCAATTTTCCGAAACCCCTGCACGGTTCGTTGGTCTCACACATGAATACAATCTGATTGGTCAATACCAATGTTCATTTTTTGTTCCACAATACCAATCCACTTTCGTATCGTTCTAAACTCTATCCCGTGATTTATTTAGAATCATCTCGACATGCGTTGTTTTTTCTTCAATTTGCTTCTGGCGCTATTTTTTAACTTAAGAGAATTATGCTCTATTTGTCTCTCCCTTGCACTCTTTCTTGCTGTAGAAGAGAACCATAATTAGTATCCGAGATATTTGGCGATTCCTTATTGTTTGGTGACGTAATCCAATTAAATGTTTGGATGCTGAAAGAGGCGTTAGTCGATCTGATTGGTTAATTGATGTGTCAGGATTTAATAATCAACGTTTCCTCCCCTTTCCATGTTATGCTGTTGACCAAGAAAACACGTATCAAAATTTAATTTGTCGTTTAAGAGTGGCTAATAGTTTATAAACTACCCCTCGAATTATTTGAAAATTATATACACAAGCATTGTCAGTTTTTGCAGTTAAGTCAGAATCCTTCAACATTTTATATATATTTATATAATCCATAGTATACACAATTAGTGGATATAGAGAATTTTAGCAAATGATTATTTAATACTGCGTATATTTTCTGAAGAGTCATTAACAAAGGTCATAGTCTCGCAGTACATTTTGTTGGCCAGATAATCATTCTGATGTAAGAGAAGTTATTAATTCGATTATAGAAACTTTTATTCTCTCCATTTAGTTTTTTCAGTGAAGAAATTAGGTTTTTCATTTCAAAATTTAAAGTTCTATATTCGCAATAAGACCTTTTTACTCGAACGTATACTGTATCAAATGATTTTCATTTGCTTATATCATTAAAATATTTTGAGTTAATTCCAAATTACCTAAAAATATATTGTGAAATATGCAAAAACCTTTTTTCAAAACTTTAAAAAAGAGAAATCATGGGTACACTACGAAATGTCATCAATTACCAGCCGGAAATATCCATTTCTTTTAAAACAGAGACAAATTTTATCATTAATTTTATTTTTTAATTTTATGATTAGCACTTCTGATTCGTTTTTATCAAACGCAAGTTTTTGGTTTATTTACATGCGCGAATATTGTGAATGTAATTTAGTCACGAGAATTTCGACCTCTTGGGTTTATTCGTAATTAGCGTGTACTACTATATTGTGAAATATAAGAAAGTTTCCCTTGAACAAAGTCAAACAAATAATACTGCGATTTTTATTGAAAATATACAGAGAAATATTCCAGGATTTGGCGCGCAAACAGTGGGCGGAGTCCCACAAAGATCACGAGGAGCGAGCGGCTCGGCGATACCACCTATGGCACGGAGTTGGCACGCCAATTGCGTAGGAGCGGAACCCGCAGCTGCTGACATATTATGTGTTTATTTCAATTTTTATAGGGAAGTTCATGAAGCTACAATTTATTTTATTGAGTGGTTGCATTTCTTTCTAGTACAATTTTTCCAAAGCTTATGTTTACCTTATATATTTAAAACATCGCAGTAACGGAGATTTACAGCTATGAACAATTTATGAAAATGATTTTCTGGAAAATCTTAATATTTTATTCATCGACGCCTACTACTCAATCCTCTATTCTATTCGTTATAAATTCCGATATGAAGTTCTTTTTTTTACGACCTGCTGATTCCCTCTGGCCTACGCGCAGTGGGTATCTTAGAGGTAGGGCAATGAATAGCTGATCAGTTAAAAATTTTACGAAGAAAGGTGACTTCCCAGTAACTATTATAAATTGTGAGAGCATTATCACCAATAACCCCATTATTAATAATGACTTTGCATCACGCGCCGTATGCCATTCGAGTTTTTCATCGTGGAATTAAGGCGCATTTTGTCGGCAGTGAAAACATTGCGCTAGTGAGATGCCACCTGGCGAATGAAACTGAAATATAGTGGTGTCATGGTGGGATGAGAAATAACTGGAAAGTTCTTTTGGTCTGTGGCGCCATGACAAGACATGATTATCAGGCATCTGTGGTGATCGATTGGTCGATTTCAAACTTTGAGGAGAGCCTAAATTTCGATGCAGTAATTATTAAGTTTGTGCCAAATCTCTTTGAGATGTACCCATTTTCGAGCTAAAACGAGAAACTCAAATAAAATTGAGTGAATAAAAACTTAGCTGCCTCAGCCATTTATTTTAAATTAAATTTGCTTTTTTGAAATTATGACGAAAACTTTTCTACATATGAGAATAAAAGGAAAGTATAGGACGATATAATTACTGATTTAGCTGAAAATATTCCCATTAATATTGATTATTATTATGCATCTGACTTATGAAAACAAAAATCTAATTGAAGAACGAAGTTAGCATTAACCAAATATCAGATCAAATTATAGGAATACAAATTGATACCAATCTTTGCATCGTCTTATTAAAAAATATTTGTATCTCTTATTCAGAATCTAAAGATTAAAGCTTTATCCACCGGGCTTATATATATCGAACGTTTACAGAAGTATCCACATTTTTCGATTCCACATAACACTCTGGATCACTTTTATTCCGGTCGCTGTTACGGAATTCTCGCATCGCCGAAGTTTCCTATGTAATTACGACAATTTTATCCTCGATACACAAACTCTCACTTCCCAAAGCATCAGCCAAGCCTCCGATCTTAAAACTACTCTCTCACGCACCGACTTCCTATTATGCCAGCATGCTATTCCAAACACGTCGGATTCAGATGCAGTCGGACCTTCAGGGCCACATTTACTAGAGCGCGTGAGATAGATAAGGTAGGGAATAAATAGCTAGTTTGAGATAGATAGGAAGTGTATATTCAGCCTACGAAACGCTCGATTCCTTTCATTTCTTAACCAACGATACGCCATAATACTTCCAATCATTTCCCTCTTCATGAAGAATCACAGACCCACCATTGACTTTCTTACTCTTCTGGGTTTTCAACGCATATGCCTATTCAACGCATAGGAACGACTGAGGAGACTTCAACGCCTGCGTCCATCTGCGTTTTTCGGCTAATGGAATTTAAGCGCTATGCCATCGCAACGTACTATTTCCTCGGCGTAGAGTCTCTTGCAAAACTGAATACAATTTATTGAAACGACCCAGCGTCTCTGAGAACTTTATAAACCTGAATAGGGTTGTGACTATATTCTTTTGAGCGGAATCTGAAGAGATTTATCTCGCCGAGTTTTTTCATCGACGATGATGTCCTCGTCAAACGAGTCTAGTTATGCGGTCAAGTCGTGACGAAAACTCCCGTAATGTATTAATTTATTCTCCTGCGAATCCAACCAGTCTGCAAGTACGACCTTATCGCCATCGAGAATCTAACGAGTTTTCCGATAGTCTTTGTGTGTGAACAGTGGGTCGATAGAGCGCGTGATTTTCAAAAGGTGGGTTTTTATAAGAATGCTTTGCAAGAATACACGGAAGTACTTAGGCGATTAAGAAATGAAGTCGGTTATGTATGTGAAGGATAGAATGCCAGAAAACATTTTTCGTGAGTTATTTAAGTTAACGGGCTTCTGTTAGTCTGGTAGTTAGTCTTTCCTATGTTGTTATCGGTTTCTTATTTTTATAGTAAAATTGAGCAATTTTTTCTGTTATTCTGCGCACGAGTTAAACATTAATAAAATTGAAAAAGCACATGGATAATCATTTTTATCGCTCGTGATGTGATTATACTCATAAAAGTGATCAAAGAAGTCATTAGGCAGTAATCCTGACCCGGAATATTATAATATTGCTATTAGGGAACTAAAGAAAACGGCACGGAGATTTTATCATAGGAGGCATAGAGGAACACCACTTTTGGAAAAATATAAGCCTATCTGTAGAGACCTACTAAAAGAAAAGAAAGAAGCGAAAGATAAGTTTTTAGAAAACTATAAAAAATAATGGTTGGGTAAATCTTCACAAATATATACGAAGAAGACGTCAAGGCCGGGATGAGTTAGATAATGTAAATTTGGATTTAAATGGTATAGTACTCAAAGACGATATAGCAAAAGCGGAAGCCTTTAACGTTTGGTTTACGAATCAGTTTATTAATGACGAGAGTGATAGAAACGAGCTTTTGATAGCAAACAATGAGTTTGAATATATAAAAATAAGAGACAGCGATATCTTAAAGAGCATACTTAGCATTAGAAAGCATAAATCTTGTGGTCCAGACGGAATTGTGGGAGAAGTGCTGAAGTTGGGAGGAGAAGCTATCTCACCGTATTTGCGAATATTATTCACAGTATCATTGAATAATGGGAAAATACCGAAAGAGTGGAAGAGCGCAATTGTAGTCCCTATATATAAAGGAGGTTCTCGTTCAAATTTGAATAATTATCGCCCGATAAGTTTAACAAGTGTAGTTTGTAAGCAAATGGAGCATTTACTGGTTCATAATATTAGAGAATTTTGGAAGACGAAGAACTGGCTAAATAAAGTACAGCACGGTTTTCGCAGAGAATATTCGTATGACAGCCAGATGACCGCGCTAGCACAGGATATCGCGGAGACGTTAGATAAGGGGAAACAGATAGATGCTATCTTCATAAATGTTTCCAATGCCTTTGACAGAGTAAGCCATAGGTTACTAATGCATAAAATATCTAGACTTGGAATGGACAAAGAGTGGTTAGATGGATTGGAGAATTTTTATCGAAACGTAAGCAAAAGGTCAGAGTATGCGGTGAACTCTCGGATGAAGCGGATATCGTTTCGGGCGTCCGTCAGGGAAGTGTCCTCGAAGTGTTGTTGTTTCTGATATTCATAAACGACTTAACTGAGTCTTTGAGGTGTAACGTTAGGTTATTTGCAGATGAATGTTTAATCTATAGAATAATCGAGAGTATTGAATACTGCGAGACACTATAAACTGGTTTAGACGAACTTTTACGTTGGGCAGAAGAAAATAAAATAATAATAAATGCAGAGAAAACAAAATTAATACGCTTCTGCAGAGGAAGAAGTGCATTGAATTGGGACTACGTGTTAGAGGGCAGCGTCCTAGTGGAAGATGATGAGTGTAAGTATCTCGGGGTAACCTTCACGAGGGACCTTCAGTGGGGACCGCAAATAGACAGAGACGTAGCCAAAGCATACGGAACACTGCATTTTATAATTAGGGTCTTAGGTAAGAGTAGTACTGCCACAAAGGAAATGGCTTATAAATAGTTAGTTAGGCCTATTCTGGAATATGCTGCAATGGTGTGGGATCCTCACTCAGTGGGTCAGATAAAACAGCTTGAGATGGTGCAGAGAATTGCAGCCCGCTATGTCTTAGGGGATTTCAGAAGAACCGAAAGTGTAACAGGAATGTTAAAAAAACTAGGGTGGGATTTGTTGGAACATAAAAGAAACATACCTAGGCTAGGGGGACTTTTTCATGCATACACGGAAAAGCCGGCGTGGACAGATATTTGTAATAGGATTAAGAAACCTTCATACTATGGACACGAGATTGGGCCCCATCACAAAAACAAATTGTGGCAAATTTTCGTTTCTTAATAGAGGGATTGAACATTTGAATGCCTTACCTGCAGAGGTCTTCAAGCCATTTCCTTCCCGCGTAGGTCTCTTTAAGGCGAAGTTAAATAGCATAAATGGGCTAGTTGTTCAAAATGTACCATAATTATGGGTATCTTTAATGACCAGCTATTGAGTGATATGTGACGTTTCCATTTAGTGTACCATTTGCATGAAAAATCCCCTTGGTTTTTCAGTTTTTATTAGTTCTCTTTTTATACATCTTAACTGTCTGTCCATTTATCATATATATCATGACTCAGTATTATATATATCACAAATATTAAATGACTGCAGTAGTTATGAATGATAATGCAGCTGCCGTTGTTTTATTATATTTAAATCTGTTGCAGAAGAATATTGCATGCAACAAATGTTTGAATTCATAGCTAAGCTGTTGTGACGAGAGTTCTCTGATTTGACGTTTGTATGGAATTGTATGTAATTCATGGAAATAGTATCAAATGACCAAGTTATATTTTTAAGATAAATTATGTATTTTAAGGGTTGACTCAAGAACGTGCCTAGTGATAGCCTGTTTAAAATCCAAAGAAATTTTGCAAGTGATGTTTGATCTTGGTAGTATACTACATACCTACCTTAGTAATAATCTCTAACCTAACTTAACTGTATATGTAAATAGGATTCATTTGTGAATATGTATGTATATATTTATGTACATCTAAAATAGGATTTATATATGACATGTAGAGCCGCTGCCACCAGGATTGTTCCTAATTGAAGTGTATACGTAATAATAATAATAAATAATACACGGAAGATCTTAAAGCAAAAGAACATTTCGGTTTTACGGCATTTGTTTTGAAATACAAATCAGTTTCATACCGAATAAAGATCGTCTTTGGACAGTTTTTTGTGCTCTCATGATCAAGGATTTCAATATTCTTCTAATTACTTCGTGGAAAATAATGCCGTCCATTTTGCATGCCCTTCATATATGATGCAATTGTTTCATCTTTAAAATTAACGAGCGAAAAAAATATATGATTGCCTTTTGCCGTTCTTTCGGATTAAACCATCAAACCGTGATTTTCTGCCAAAAAAAGTCGAAAATTTTATGTGGTTTCTGGGCTCTTATTTCCAAAATCTAAAACGACCAATATGTGTTAGTTGGTTTGAAGGAAAAAGATATTGAAGATTGTCCCTAGCCTGCGTGTTGCTGACGAATGCTGCGGAAAAGGTATTATAAAAACTAATTGTCGCATCTCTCAGCCTAAAGTGTTTTCCCACAGACCTATTTTAGTATGCGTTTTTACCGGAGGAATGAAGATTATTTGCATATATTTTGCTTATGAATTGTTTGACAGTAATAAAATTCTCTAATTACTTTGTAGGATGAGTGTATATGTCGTATTGTATCATAGATAATATTTAATATTATAGGAAATTTAAATTAGTTAGTTAGAATGCTTTTGTACAAAGTGATTACTTTATCTTTTCCGTGGAAAATAAAACGAAAGAAATGGTTTTAAAATACTTCTTTACTAATGTAATTTGTTTACACCAAATTAAAATGTTTGCTGCATGAATAAGCCACTAAATTATAACATTTACCAAAAGATAAGCTGTCAACTTACAAGACAGTCAAATTTTATCATTGTTTGGGTATTGCAATATTTTTAGATTGAGATAACTAACTGAACATTCTTACTCTATGATTTTAAGAGATCTATAGAGGATAAAGGCAAAGATCATGAAATAAAATTATATATATATATATATTATAAACTGAAAATAAATATAAATCAAGACTGGCTACTTTGATACGAATGAAAGGCGAAAGAATAGTTACTGCATAAGTGTTCGTGGGATTCCCTAGCCTCTTACGTCACTACACGGATGAATACAGCAGAAAATAGCCAATATCCCGCCATTTTATGTGGATTTCACCCAGATATCTGTTCTCACACTAATTCCTATTTGTTACTAGGTCGGCCATTTCCCCACTTCACCTCTCTTGCAGAAAGAAAAAAACACTTTAAGGAAATCGACACGGCTGGAATGTAAGGCAAGACCCTCACGAGATCACGCATATTTTTTTATGCTTTCAAAGGCATGACTTTGACCTCCTCCGATACGGGATCCATAGAACACACGCGAGGAACCAAGCGTCCCATGGTACCATCTGGAGAGACCAAGTATAGAAAGAGAGGAAGAAAGAGATGGAGTGAGAAGAAATGGCAAGAGGGCGCACGTGATCGGGAGGAGCGTGCGTGAGGTTCCCGGAAGACGCTCCTATGCCTAGAGGCGTAGGAGAGCGAGAGAGAGAGAGGCGGTCAGTAGGGAGACGTCTCTGCATGGAGAGAAGTCGTCATGGGCGTGGAAATACGGGATATTTTTTGGGGGAAATGGGTTTTCGGGCAAAAACGAAAGGGAGTTGCGACGGGGGAGAAGAAAAATTTCCGGTTGTTTCGTCCTCAGTCTTGTCCCTCTTCCACCGTGCGTCAAAACCCGTACATGGAGAAGAACTGAAGGAACAGGTAAACGGTGGCACGAGATTCATTATTTTGTTTTCGAGTCAGGTAGCGCACGCGTTGCTGGGCGTCACGAGCCCTTCTTTTCTACACACTATCCAAGGTGTGCGTGCGTTTGTAAGGGAGGGAGATGTGGAGAGAGAGAGAGAGAGAGAGAGAGAGAGAAATGGAGGGAAGAAATCGACACCTCTGGGATAAAAAGAAAAATGTCCCATTTTGCAGCGTGTAAGGAAAGGAGATAAAATGGCTTAAATAATTAGACAGGCCACGTAAAGAGAGAGAGATTTCATTTAATAAGAAAAATATTTCCTCTCCAAGGTATGGAATCGTGGCGGCGCCGTTATAGGAAACCGCAGGTTAAGCTCACCCACTGCACCCGCCGGGGTAAAAAGAGCAAAGTCACGCAAGGATGACCGCACCCCGACCGAGCCTAGTCCAATCTAACAGGTTGAGAGCAAAAAAATCTCCCTTCCGCGGAAAAAGTTAATAAAATCTGAGTTTTTTCTCCAAATATTTAAGGATTTCCTAAATCACTCGCTCCTGGTTCAGGTAGGATATCGGAATGTCCTAAAGGGTCAAGGAAACAAAAAGGGAAACGAAGAAAGAATGACCTTCGTTTCTCAAGACCTCGGTGGTGGACTTCCGACTCTTTCGAATGGAATGATGGATTCGGGCAAATGAGCGGTTGTCAGACGGGCAGATAATTCACGGGATGGGGACGTTCGCACCGTGCCAGAATTCGTGAAATCGTAGAACTTATTTTAGGAGGCCGAGGGATTCGTTTAGGCAAGGAGGTGCCCATGGGTCGACTCGGTCTTATTGTCCCGGGTTGTGCAAACACTTCCACTGCAAAAACTTCGATGGGCGAGGGAACAAAGAGGAAGGAGTTTGGGAGTTGATTTACGTCTTCCAAAATGGCCCATTACCCTTCTCTAGTACTTAATTTTTCTTTGCTTTGCCAATGGCGTGATCGACCGTTTTTCTCTCCCTCCATCTTGACTTTTGTTTCCGCTCGAGTGGTATTTAAAAAGGTATTCAATTAAGGTTAACGGTTTCAACGGTTTCTCGTTCCCTTCTTCCCTTTGCAGAGGTGCTTTCAAAGCGCTCAAGCTGATTAATGTCTTTGCAAGAGTCAACAAGGTAAATAATGTTTTTTTGTAGGCCGAAATATCTCCTTGTCTCTGATTGAATTGCCTTTAGGCACGTTTTATCGATTATTATGCCTCGAAGAATATTGCTTGTTTATCGTAGCCATTTTCTCACATTCATTCGACCGAGTCATAATTTCCTTCATTTATAGCTATTTCTATAATTTGCTGATGAGGTAATTACATTGTATTACTCTATTATGGGGAGTACTTATGCATTAAAAAAATAAAATATACTCAGTAATTAGTCACCATGTGTTTTCCCCATAAAAATACAACAAGTACAGAGGGATCAATTATCGTGTATGATTTATTTTATAAAAACTTGCGCGTATTCCTATCCTAACACTCTTACTATTAAGAACCTTGGAAAACGGAAAAGGTATGAAGGAAGACTTCGGGTGAAGCATAGCGGAGTCCACGGATGCTGACAGGTTCAACTGCGTCGTGGTGGCTCTTGCAACAAATCCCGCTAAATTGAAATAAGCACTCTTGCAACACGGAGTCGAGTTACAGTCGTGAATATGAAATCTAAGCAATTCCCTCCATATTTGGAGGCCGGGTTACTCACCGACTATAAAATACGCAACCTTTAAGTTTAGAGAGCGAAGAATATATTTTTAATTGCAGTTGACACCGAAAGATTATTTTACAGGTTTAATTGAGAGTGAAGATAGATTAAATTAATCTGTTGTTGTTAGCCTGTATCAGGAAAATGTGATGGCGAAGATATGCAGTATTTGTGACTTTTTCGGAACAAATTAAAAAAAATCGGTTGGAATGGTTACGGCACGGAATAATAATGGAGATATGGTCGATTGGTATATTTTGCTGACTTCAGTCGACTGTCGAGGACTACTTTATGTAAAAAAACAAGCGCAACCGGAAATAAAATCGCAGATATATGCGAAATTAAAAACACTACGACGACAAAAATATATATTGTTGAATACTGCGCTGTGCTCGGTAACTTTAATAAAGGAAGCAACTACATGAGATGAAACCAATTTTTAAGGTAACAGAAAACTATTTTTAGGAAAATAATAAAAAATATGATTATTTAAAATTAATTGTGCGTGCTATTCTGGAATTTAGGCCATGAGCATGCGTTATAGTGAAGGAGTTTTGTGATGAAACATTTATGAAATTGGAAGAAATATTTATATATATCGCAGTTATAAACAGTCTGCTGTGATATATTTTATTCCTTAAAATATGTAACTCGCCAGCATTAAATTTTTGGTTGTTCTTTATTACATTTCCTTTTGAAAATCGGCAGTTATTTCTCTTAAATAACGTTTTTATCGCTAATTAAATTTTTTAAGACTTTATATCGTATCATGTGATATTAAATCTTAACATTGAGAATGTGAAAAATATTATTATGTACTGTACACTCTTTAATTAAAAAATTCCGTTATTTTAATTCAATTAAATGTTCCATATATTTTTCAAATCCATTTAAATACCGATATATGGTAGAATTTTAATCAATCCTCCCAAATTGTAAATGAATAATAGACTTAATAACGGCAGAAATAACGTGTAATTAATCAGCCGAAAGGTAAAAATCGGTAATCATAAATAATGCTTATAACCTTAATTCCGATTTATTTGAAAAGGATATAATAGAATGTTAAGAAATTCTCCTTAGTATAAATAGGAAATATATATATATATATATATATATATATATATATATATATATATATATATATATATATATATATATATATATATAGGATCGTTCTGCTGAGGGGAAAATACGCCACTGCGGCATAGACAGCTTACTAAGGAGATGAAGTAGCTCTATATATTTTCTTTCTGCAGTAACTGTCTGATACTTTCCTAATCGGGAAAATTTGATCTCCAAAGAACGAATTTATGCGAGTCACATTTATTGCATTCAGGAATACCAAGTAGCTTCGTTGCGGTTCTTAAAAATTGTTTACCTTCATCGCGAAATTTATTTTGTCTCGATTCTCATATCCCAGGAGAAATATGTCCTTCAAAACTACTATCTTCCCTATTATTTAAAACCAGCTACCGGATATTCTGCGAACCCCACGTTTATCTTCGAGACCAAAATTCAGATTGCAGCGCTTAACTTCTAACCTTCCGGCGTCATATTTTATACGATAACCTTCGACGTCCAGAGAGCAATCGAAAGTAGATTTTTCGCCCGATCGAAAAACGTAATGCCCTTCCGATAGCGTATGTCCTCCCGCAGACCGTTAACCACGTTCCCACCGCCTCGGAAGCTCGCAGGCACGACTTTTCCCCGCTCTACCGATCCCAACGGTGGCGCGTACTGTTTACTCACCTATTTCATTTGGCTCGAGTCGTCAGAGAAGGAAACGAAGAGAGAGGGAGAGAGCTAGTGAGATAGAGCGAAAGAGGTGGAGGAGACTTCCCTTTGCGGTCCGAACGGGTGCAGGTTGTATGATGCGGTTAAGAGGACAGGTTGAAGATGAGGGATGGAAAGAAGGAACGGGAAGATGGAAAGCGTGGAGAGAGAGCGGCAGATGCAGGAAAAAAGAGCGAGGTGTGTAAAGAAAGAGCGAGTGGAGGTGGAAATTAAAGTGTGAAGCCGAGAGGAGAGAAAGAGAATAAGACGGCCGAGAGGGATGAGGGAGAGTTACGACAATGAAAATTGATGCTTAATGAAAAAGAGAAGTAGAGATCAGTTGGTATCGTGTGTATAGGATGGGAGATGATCGGAGAAATGCAAATGGGTAACCAGAACCGGAAAGCGATACATAGAAGAGGACGATCAGAGTGTAGACGCGAGGCAGGGATGAAAAAAATAGAACGTTTTATCCTTTATAAGTAAGGAGTAATGCCATTGCCATTTGAAAGAGGAAACATTTATCAGGCAGAGTCTCTGGAGGATATGGAAATTTTCCGCCCCTAGGCCAAATTATTTTTCCGCCCCCTTTTTGTCGTTTTTTATTCTAAAGTAATTTCCCTTAGGCCATTGCCTACTTTGACCTTGTTTCAAATCCGCTACTAGGCAGGGATAGCCCTATTGTTATACCAAAGCACCACCATTTAACTCCCCCATTCGAAGAAAAGGTGCGTGTGTGTTGGATGGCGAATTAGGTCTGTATGCCACACAACACAAATGATTCAGACGAGACAAGATAAAATGAATCTAGTCAGGTGTCTCATCTGGTGAAATAAATAATAAATAAATAATTTAAAAACAGATTGAGAGAGACTGTAAAACGGCCTCCGACGGCCTGTGAAATAAAAGGTCGGTGGGACTGTATAAGGGTCTCCCGACTGTAATAAAATAAGTAAAATTACCACAAGGCTGTAAAAGGGCTTATTATGGTCGCTAAAATATTATAATATATAAAAACTGAATAGGAGAGTTATACACAGGCCAAATCCTATCGCATATTAAAATCGTTTAAAAAATTATTTATATTAACCTAAATAAAAGATAAAATTATGGACTTTCAGAAATGAGATGGTTCTATTTGCTTAATGAGGATCATCTCCCAGAGTAACAGGAAGGTTCGTAGATGCGCCCTCTCTCTCTCATTTCTGAATTGGGAAGTCCAATAAAATAAGTGGCATTGTCCGAAGAAAAGTTATAGTAACATCAGCGTTTGTAAATGACATTATATGTTCTCAATATTTTATTATTGTCGAAAGATGCTCGAGTCACGCTCCTTCTCTCTCTCTCTCTCTCTCTCTCTCTCTCTCTCTCTCAATGCCTATAAAAAATTGCTGTAGCCAAAATTGGGGAATGAGTTCAAAGGAGAAATGAAAAAGGGGGAATAAAAAGAAACTCGATATTGACGGCTGTCTATTCGAGAAAGAGAAAAATTAAAGAAGTATGGGAAGAGCGCGTAAATAAAGACAACATGTTGGATGCAGGGGCTAAAAGGAAGGGTGGATGACCCGTTAATTACGGAAAAGGAGGAAGTGGGCTGTTTATTGTCCTCCTGTTTCCTTCCCCCACCTCCCTTCTCTTCTTTTTATTTTCATGCTGAGTTTGGTCCGCCTTCATAAAGATATCCGAGAGCTTTGAAAGCAGTTTGGGAAGTTTTGCGGCTCCGGTGGGCATCACGCTATCCGAAGTGACTCACGCAGCACGAAGTCTCGTTTGCCCCTTCGTGGCTTTCTCGATCCCCAAGGCCTATTCAATTCTGACACATGATGATGCTTTCCGCGGGCGAAAAAAAAATCCGGCCTTATTTCACGCATTCCGAACCAGGTTACAGGCGGTAACAGTTGTATTTGTTTTGTGTCATGGAATCAATGCACAAATTATAGGCTTCAAACTAAAATTTTGAAATAACATAATTACAAAATGATTATGCTTCTTCGTGCCATAATTTCTAGTGCTGAAAGGCAAAATGATCGGTGTCATTGATACAGAGTGTTTTCTTTACAAGCTATCTTCCACGCAACTACAACTTTTTAACGCATTCCAATTAAAACACGGAGTCAGGTGTTAAATTCATTCATTTTGGCCAAACCGCTTGTTCATAATTATATATCATTAAGTCATTTTTTTCAAACTAGCAACTGTAATTCGTATTATTAGTATGCCTACAATACTTATGGGAAATAAATCAACATAACCACATTCAAGTTTGGCCAGTGTTAATAACTAATAGGAATGGTACTACTAAGTCAGAGCATGAATCAAATATTTGGAATTAAAGGAAAAAATGTATCTCCTAATTTATGAATACCCAACTTACACGTTGAAGATGGTCTCGTGACTTATGGCGCATCTTCTTATTTATTGTATATATTTATAGTTTCTTTATAGCGAGCCTTTATTTATGGCATCTTAATCCTGTTTTTAGAAATCTCGATTAGCCCGTACTGAGATTCTCTTAGGTATAGGATAAATGTATATAGTTCGTTTGAACCGTTACTTAACCTAGCTCCCATTAAAAACGCTCAAATGTTTAAGCGTAAGAGGAAATTTTTTCACATACGCGGTGTAGCCTAGTTATTCACCTGTGAAAAGTTAAATCTTATAATGTGTGACCATAATAAAATATCGCTTTCAACCTCGCCAGTTCAATAACTCGTCGGTTAAAAATAATAGAGCCATTTAAATTTGATTATGGTTGATTGATTTTGATGATGATAACCTTTTCATTAGTTCTCTTTCAGTGCGTCTATCATTACAACAAACACTTTTGAGTGGGAAGCAACAACAGCACACAGTTCTAAATGAGAAGAGCAAGAAAAAAGTAAAGACGACTTAAAAGTGGGGCCGTAAAACTTGTAACCCTGCATATAGGCCTAATAAACACCGCATGAGCATAAAAATCTCGGGAGTGAGGACACTACGATATCTTTTCGCGGGATACCGTAAAGCTGCAGTCCAAGGTTACAATTTCTCATTGGGCGAGAGAGCGAGGGAAAAAAACAACAAACTATCGGGTGAGAAACCGCACTTACGAGCGAAGGTTATGCATAACCTAGACCTTAAGCAGCGGACCAGCGGATTCCTTCCTCGGGTGAGGTTGGAAGACGTGGCGGGGGAGAGGAGGGGGAGAAGGATAAAATAAACTACCGAGCCTAAACGGCGTTTAATGTTCCAAGGAGGAAAGAAAGCCTAGTCTTAAAAGTTCATCGGTCCAGCGAAAGAGACTTTTTCCTGAATTATCTGCGCGACCGAACTTCTAATGAGTGCTTTCTCCTAAGCGAATTAAAAGGCATAAGTAACTATCCAGTCTGTGCGTAAAATAAACTCGGTCTAATTACGCGTTTTTACTTATTTTTCTTTCCCTCTTCCTCTTTGGGAAGGTTGTTTTTCAAGCTGTGATTTTTAAAAAATTAGATCATCGCAGGAATTTTAATTTATGCGCGCGATGACGACGACAACTCATTTCGTACGAGTTATGAAAATTATACGAGCCCACGCCCTTTGAAAACGTTGGTTGGGGAACGATTCGATGTAACGGTTAAGAGCTGGTGCATTTAGTCAGAAATTTCCAGCATTAAAGCCGACCGGAGAGTGAAAAAAAGGAGCAAGCACATTCTTCGTGAAAAACATAGCCGAAACGAACTAGGAGAAATGGCTGTCGTCGAGTCTTATTTTAGATTTCACATTTAACGAGAGGGAAAAGAGTGGATTTCCACGTCCCACGACGTTGCGTCACGTTCCTAAGAAGGAGAAAAGACGACGAGAGGGAATGGAGCGAAAAAGTGAGGAAAACATACGTCTCGCTCTAAAGAGATGAGAAAACATTGAGTAAGTGGTTTGAGTTTGAAGCACTGTTTGTGCATGTGGGTGCGTAAGGAGAATAGATGGTCATGGGGACGTGAATAAGCAATGGAATGGGCGAAAAAGTTACACAAGATATTTGGACAATGCAAATTCAGAAAGAAGGAAAAATTACGGTAAATTTCTTCAACGTTTCGAAAATTATCTCGTAAAAAAGACAGCATAGTTTACTGCGAAAAGGCTTCAAGATTTTGTGCTTTGTTTTTAGCAATATTTTGAAGTTTCCTAGAACATAAAAATATTATATTTTCATTATCTTCAAGTGAATATGTAGATTTGCAAGTCACCGTCTTCAAACTAACAAAATATCTCATTGTAGTAGATGGTTCTTCATAACTGTTCTATTTCATCTAAATATTATTTGTCCTTCAAATAAATAAAACATTTCTTCATCTCGTGCACTAATTCAGCTAAATCTCATCTATTTCACGCTCACCTTTTTAATGTGACCACCGAAGAAAATATTTTAAAACGGAGACTCAACGAAGATGAAGAGATACACGTATTAAAACCCACAATAAAATCCGACAGCGACTTAAAAAGCCGTTTCCATAAAATAAGTAGATTTAGAAGGTCATCAAAAGTAATAGGGGTTTCACACGAATTTGGAAAGTTGTGAGATGAGTGAAATTTCTTCTTTCCTTCAAACGCCTATCTCTGTGTCCACGAAAGAATGTTTATGCGGCGTAAAACTTCGAATTTCGGCGTAAAAGCTGCTTCCTTAAATCGAGCACCGTCGACGCGATAGTGACAGGACAAAAAGTAAAAAAAAACCGTTGCCTGATTCTTAAGTCATTCACGCGACCGCAGCGCGAGAATCCAAACCCGAATTCGCTCTCCTACACATAGTTACATGTTCGTGTAGGAAGAAGTGTTGGGCGGGAAAGGAAAAAGGGAACACGGCAAGGGAAGAGGATGCAGGAGTGGAGCATTTAAGAATGAACGGATCGGAGCTTAGAACAAGTTTATGCGCATGCGTGTGTGCGCGCGCTGCGATTTCAAGCGTGTGGACACGACGCGGTGGAAATAGCGGTCCCCTGAGATTACCTGTTTCCTTCTCGACCCCCGACTAAATTTCGCACCACTCTTTTTCCACCTTTCTCTTTCTATAAAAAAGGAGTCTCATCCTATCCCTTCCCATTCCGCATCCATTGCCTTTTACCCTCCCCCCAACCATCCATCTCCAATCTCCACCCTTCCACTAACAACTATGCGCCGATACCTCTCTACTTCGCGGCTTCTTCAGCTCCAACACCCTCTCTTACTCTCCCACTCCCTTTCTGTCTCTCCATTCCCACCCTTTTTACACTCCCTCTTTCTCTGAATCCCACTCCACCAATCCCCCTCCCTCTCTCCCTCTCTCTCCCTCCCTCCCTCTCTCCCTCCATCCCTCTCTCCCTCCCTCTCTCCCTCCCTCCCTCTCTTTGAAGATTACCGTGGCATGAAATCAATTCACGGACGTGGGACGCAAGGTGGAAAATGCAATTTTCCAATGAATGAATCGCATCTAGGGGCATCATTCCCGCGGGATCGAAAGGTACACACACATGCGCGCGACAAACACACGCACCCACATCCCCATGCACACACACACGCACCGTGGAGTATAATGGAGAGACAACGGGAAGGAAGCGATTAAAACCTCCCACGGGTGTATGACCGCAAGCATTTTGTCCCCTTTCCTCGCGGAAGCGTGGCATTTCCATTTTTCTCTGTGTGGCGAGTTTGACTTTTGCGAGAATTTGTGATGATCCAAGATACTAATTGCGCTTTTTGCGGCGTAGTTCATTCGTGTTTGACTTACAATAGTGCAAGCCAATATCAGAGGAAGAAGTAATGAAAGAAACTCAATCTTCCAAGAAGAATATGAGTTATCAGGCGCTCATCTCGAAAGATTCATTTTTGAATGCTGCGGAACAATGAGAGTGAAGTATATGATTTCCAGCCTAAACAATCGACCATTACATGTTTTATGCGAAAATAATTTATGCTCGAATAGCTCATGGCGTTACAACTGTTAACGTACCATCTGGTTGCTTGAGTTTCAGCACAAGTCAATCAATTTGTTCCCATTTCTATCAAATACGTTTCCGCTCATCGGAAATCAAAAGTAAGCAACATATGTTGTATTGAATAAAATCTTTCGTTTTTTATGCTCACCGGAAGCCATTACTATTTCTAACCTTTCGACGTCTCTATCACAACATCACGACCAATTAAACTGAGCTATTAATTCCAACAACTATGCACTCAAGCGTCGAAGCCTAAGACACGAATCGAACCTGCGATATTAATAAAGGAGATATTTAACGCATTTTTAAAAGTGCAAATATTATAAATGCCGTTATTTTTCACCGATTACAATATTCCGTTGAGCTGATTATAAAAATATTTCGGTGATGAAAAATATTGAACGAATGTGAATTGATAGAGAATGTATAAATATTAGCTGTGAGTTTACAGATCCCAAAAACTATAATGAGGAATTATTACTAAAATATTTTCGCCGTCTTTTTAAATGGCATTAAAAATAACAAAAATGCGTCTGAACGTAGTTTTTTAAAGAATTCTTAATTGCCCGTGGTGAAAAGTTCCCTAAGATGTTTTTTACGATAAACTGATAGGTGCTGAGGCATTATGCCCTTCCTCCATTACCCATCCCTCTCGCTTTTTGTATCCCTCTCTCTCTGCCACGTAATTGCAAAAAGAAATATAGCCCTCCTCCCAACGTATAGGTTCTAGGAAATACCGCTGCCGAGGTGGCGCTATGGCATTGGTTACGCTACGGTAGATAAAAGGAGCGGAGACTTGCAAAAAGTCGGACTCTTCCTTCCCCTGACATCCCGCCCCCTCCCCAAATCCTCCCCATCAATCTCACACCCTTTTTCTCCATATCTCCTCCCGGCGCAGATTCTCATGGCGTCCACCATATGCCACGAGGAGCTCTCACCCTCCCTCATTCTTGCACTTCAACCACACACCTCACACACGTCCTTTGCGCGCTGCGTGACTATCTGGATGAAGCCAAGTAACTGCAGCTACCTAAGGAATAAGAATGGACTCGCGTAGAAAATGTTGAGTGTTGTTGAGGTTCAAGGGAAAGCTTCAATGCCAAGGGCTTTGGTATGACTTAACGAGAGAAAGTTGCGAAACCGAGCTGCTCATAGCGTGGAGTCTTAACCAATGGCGCGCGGTCAACTAGCAGCGCTGTACCTGTGTATTACTCAATGATTACTACTGGTTACACTCCCATTAAACAGACCTATAGGATTAAAAATGTATAAAGACTTTTAAACTTCATATTAACTTTTTAAAGCAGGTTCTCGTTTAGTATTAAGTATTCTCGATTGATTTAATTTTCAACAGAAATAAAAATAGGTATATATAAACCAAAAGCTTTCTTATGTTTGAACAGAGTTGTATGCGCTTTGTCTTTACACTGTTTTGTTTTTATGGTTAAAATTGATAAAACTACCAAACATTCTTATATTTGAAATATTATTTAAATAATAATCTGCTGTCGAGTATTTAATTTCTGGAAAACCATGAACCATTCACTAATTTATCGAATTGATAGTCATGTGATCTCAAAATAAAAATAATTTTCCATGAATTCCTTCGACTTAATTTTGACAAGCTTAACAAAAAATCCTTCGACTTGGTTTTGCTCTGAGACCAATAAAAAAAGGCCGAGCGAATCAAACGTTCACGAAAATTAAGGTTGTGAAAGAGCAAAGTGGTTGCCGAAGAATAAAAAAACTATGGCTCTTTAATAAAAATTACAGCGTGCAGACGAGAAGAAACAGCGACCTGAATCGTTGACTCCATTGTGTGTCTACACGTGCGTGCGGGTGTGTGAGCAAATATTTCGAAGGAATCAAGTCAAAAAAAGCAGAACTTCCTTTGACCCAAATGCGTATCGCTCCGTGTCAGCAAGTAAGACGTTTCAGAAATTCGGAAGGCCTCGGCGCGGAAGAGGACAGGGCGAAAGGGGAATTTCGTTTAAAGAGGTTAAATAATCGGAGTAACGTCTCCGATGTGCACTAAATTAACCCGTCCAACTTCCTGTTGAACAACTCCACTTAAATGCCACTTGGGCGAAAGATCCCGCTGAGAGAACATCTTATTTTTAACAAAAAATACATAAATCCCTTCACCGCTGCACATTTACGATTAACGAGCCCAATGTCTTGCAACACCTCTCCGAGAAATGGCCTCAAAATGACCTACTAAGAGCTTTAAATATCCATCCCGCGCGACATTAAAAATAAAAGATAACCATAAAAAGGGGGATAGATCGAGAGGGATTAAAATCATGGCGCTCGTAGGAAAATAAAACTTAAGAATTTCCGTTAAATCTCTCGAGTTGCTTTTACCTGAAGTGTAAAAGAAAAAGATGATTTTGTTCCGTTAAGGCCCGCGTGCGTTGCCGTTTTCGTCCCACGTCGAGAGTAACGAAGCAGACCTTCAACCGGTTAACGCCCAGCTACTCAATCACCAACCACTTTACTGCGACCATATATGTCATCACTTTGGCAAAGATATCCGACTCCATGTACACTTTTAATCGTTCCTTTCGTACAAGAAGCACGGGCAATCGCCTCGCTGGCCGCGTCCCTTTATTTTTTTCCGCTGCCTCCTCCACCCTCGGACAACAAAACGCATTTACATACCCATTCCACAAAGAGGGAACGTCTCACATCTCGGGAGAGGATAAACAAATTAGGATTTTTTTTCCTCCCCCGTCCCGAGGGACATAGCAGATGGCGCCCGCGTCTGCGGAGAAAGAGAGAACTAGAGAGATGAGTCGCTCATCGCAGCCAAAGGGTCGCTTCACCACCCTCTTCATTACAGAAGTTCTGAGATAGAGGGAGAGGTAGAAGGAGAGAGGAGGGAGGGAGAGGGAGAAAGAAGGAGGGAGAGACCGGAAGCGCCAAGCGATCGAAGCTCCATCTAATCTCTTCGAAGTGTAGAGAAGGATGAGGGTGGCGGGGAAGCGGAGGAATGGGCTGACGCGCCGCTGAGGTACGAGTTAAGAAAGGATGCGCATAGAAACGAAAGAAGAGTTGTTTTAGGAGTGACGAAGACCTGGATGGACGAGGAGGAAGGAGGCACGAAGGCGGGAGTCGAGTGCTTGCCTCGGAAAGTTACGCTCGGCGTTTTATAAGGATGTGCGACACGCTTCTGGCTCGGCTCCGGAATCTTACTTATTTTTTATGAAAGGAGATCAGCGTTGAATAAAGGAGAAGAGACGTTGGAGAGGGTTGGGGTTGGAGAGGAGTAGAGAGGATGAGGAAAAGAGGGAGAGAGAGAAATGCGAGTAAGAGAGCAAGAGAACCGAAGTTTTTCCTTGAGGGCGTCTGTGGCGGCGTTTATGAGATAACATGGCGCTCTTACGTAGTGAATCGTGCCGGCCGGGATAAAAGGATCAGATAATAACTTTTCCCGGCGTCTTCTTCATTTCTTTTCTTCTTTTTGGCTGGGACCGGGGAAAAATTTTGGACGAGACTCGAGCGTGATGATTAGCGACGAGAATTTTGTTAATGGAGATCCTTATCTCTTGCGCCGAGAGGAAGATCCGAGCATTGTTCGAAAAAGTTTGGTCTATTGCTTGAGACTTATCCTCATAGCGTGCAAGTCTGCGATTTGTTATGCTTGCATGACAAGGAACTGGAGATTTTTTCATCGGAAAATCTTTAATGGAAAAGCGATTAGGGGAAAGTTCTACGGACTCTAAAGAAATGGTTTGTTTTATCATTTGAATTCTATTTCATTGTGTTTTTTAAATAAGTAGTAGTTATAGAAATTGTTTTGACTGTTCCTTATGTGTGCATTTAACTAAATTATAGTTGAATTTATGCTCACAAAATTTAATTTTACAAGACACGCAGAGGTAATGAAGAGACTTTATACATAATTTTTTATATAAAAGGGCTGCCTCTTCAATAGACATAAAAAGTTAGGATAATGGTAGAGATATCATTTATAAATTTGATTTTAGTCGTAAGGTAAGCTCGATAATTCTATTCTGGATGAAAAAGGATTGTTTGCCAATTTTTATCGATAATTTTTCAATCAGCTTTTCCTTCAGATAATCTTCAAAGTTTTTCATGAATGGAATTTCCCTCGATTACGTATAAGAAAGAGTTTCTTCCATGTGAGCGCATCGATAAAAGAATCGAAATATTTAAATGCGTTCAAAGCGTGAAGATCGTCAATTGATTATGTTCCTTTTTTTCATTTTAGTAGTTTAGTAATTAAATTGATGAAAATTATATTGCTCGCGTTTCTTGAAAAATTCAATTCCTGGAAGAAAATTAAGGCATCATTAATAAAGTAGTCCTTTATGATAAAATGTGGACGTCATGTTTTCTTTCAAAAAATAAAACTTGCTTTTAATTAATAACCATCAGGTAGAAGCTGGGGTGCTCGTTATTTTGTAAAACCGTAAACATTTATGGAGTTTTTATTTATTTTTTCTAAATTTTGAGCTATAAATCGTACCGTGTAGGTCAATTTTGATAGCGAGAGATAGCGTTTATTTTTCATTCAAAACAGGTTTCTAAGAAAGCGGACTAAGGGAAAATATTTTTTCAGGCAATTAGCGCCGAAATAAATACAAATTAAATGTTATCGTAAAATAAATCGTATCAATAAATGGGGAATTTACGAATTTTTTATCTACTAGTTATTTTAAAAATCATCTCTTCTCCATTTTGCTCTCTGACTTGAATGCCACATAAAACGCGTTTTTATTATAGGCACCAGTTATTCCGCTGTGACCTTTTTTTTAATGAATTGCATTCCGCCGGAAATTCTTCATTATTTGCTAGATAGCACAGATATCTACTTATGCATCAACTTGTACTATTTCCTACTTGAAAGTATATTGATACGGCAGAAAGGGGCAGTATGTTTGGGAGATAATTATGGATGTATAAATTACCTCAGGAAAGGAAGCTCCTACTTTCCAACAAAAAAGTTATTCATGCTGTGTGCCATAATTTTAACCAGGTGAATTAATTTTGTTCGTAACTAAATACTCTCTCAGAATTCGGTTCATGTTAACGGTTTGTAAGCTTCCTGCACATGTTGTACAACGTTTATTAAAGGAAGAAAACGATTAACTCATACCTGTGCTGTTGCAAACTATTTATACCATTCAACTTCAAATTTATCCCCTTATAGAAGTTTGTATTTTTCACTTTTCCATTTTACAAAATAAGAAGATTGAATATAAATTTATAGCTTTACTCTATAGATTCAAAGATGAATATGAATTTTACTTTTATCAAATCCAATATATTATTCTGAACCAAAATGCCCCATTAAATTCTATAATAATTTTACTGGCGTTTTAATATATTTGCCGTAGCAAAACATTTAAGGTGTTAAATAAGTATCTTCAAATAACTATGATAATTAGATATTTGAGGCAGCGAAAACATGTCTTACGTTGGATAGGGCAATTCTAAAAGAAATAAAATAGTTATATCAAAAAAGTTGTATCATGAGTTGTTGGCGTAAATTTATCTTTGCGAGGCAAAACTAAACATAGATGTTTCAAGCTGTCGAGAATAAAAGTTAATGCATCCCCACACCAAAATCCTACTAGTTCCGCATTCAGAGCTTTAAAACGTGCGAGAATCTTTTATAGACACTAAAACAGCCTTAGTCATCAGATGTGCGATATAAGATTTAAAAGTCTATGATTTTAGAAACAGTAAGCGTCTGAAAAAAAGGAACCACGAATCATTTTGCCTTCCGAAGAAACAATTCATTCCTCTCAGTCACTTTTTATGACACGACTGCGATGCATAAAAATGCTCGGAGCGGCCGCATTATGGGATATATAGCCGATGTAGAAAAAGACGAAAGAGAATGCGCCGACTAGATGATTTCCTGGTCCGACAAGGGTAGCGAGGGACGCCGCGAATGGAGTTCTAGTGCGGGACGTCTAATTAAGGAGTTGGGATAAAGCATCGAGAATTGAAAAGAGCCATTCGTCTCTTCGGAGAAAGGTAACCAATCTAGGAAGAGAACGAATCAGCGCGAGGACACCCTCGTGGAAGGCCTGGTAAACGGACGCTCTTATCGACTAATTTCCTCGGTGATTGTCATCTGTTTCCGCCTCTCGCGCGCGCACACACGCACACGCACGCATCCTCGCTCTGTGTATACCCGCGATATTGATAACGGGATAGGAAGAGGGGTTGGAGACAAAAGGCCCCTTATTATGGAAGGGTCTACCTCTCCCGCGAATGAACGTGCAGAACTCGAAAATAAGTAAGGTATTCGCTTCCGCATCCCGTTGCGTTGATTGAAATTGCCTTTCGGTCCGTAGTATGCTATTGCGGAACGGAGGAAAAAGTTTCTGGAGTAACGTTGTAAAGACAGGGAGACACGTCGAAGTTTTAAAGTTTTTTTTAACTTCGACCACAAAAGGCGCGATCCGAGTTATAGTCACTGTAGTTAGTGCAGAGACCTGCAAAAAGGACAACATACAACTAGCGAACGTGTGCTGTAAGATTATTGTAAATGTTAATTTAAAAAAGTGAGGACATATTTAATTATATGAGCTATAGGTCTGTGCATAAATCATTCATGACTAATTATCGATATGAAATGTTTCTTTTCTTAAACTATTTAAGTATTAATGAAAATGTATAAATTAAATAAATAATTTTCCAGAAATTTTCAAAAATTGATTAAATACAAAATATGTATTTTACCGATTTTTGAGAAAAGAATAAATTGTTAAACACAATAAATTTCAATAGCGGTGGAAGTGCTAAAACAAAAAACCAGAGAACTGAGAAACGTTAACTCTTGAAATTACTATGTTGAACTACTACTGACATTCTATTTGTTTTTAACATTAAAGTTAAAATATTACGAGTTATTAAATATCCTGTGACAAACCACTGATTTAATTAAATGCAAGTGAAATAGGTATTATAACTTTTTAATAACGTATAAATATAGAAATTTCTGCCAAATTATTAATGTATTCATAAGAATTTGACTGTGAGAAATCGTATTTTATTTATTCATATCTATAAGGAAAATGGAAAGCATTAATTTTTCTAGCAGGGATAAAAAATCACTTTCGTCGGAGTATAAGGACAAAAGAAATAGAATTTTCTTAAGGCGCTATCCTTTCTCTGATCATTTTAAGGGTACGTCATTTAAATTGTGAATTGAGAATGTGCGTGATTGAGAAAGTAGAGTGAAAATAGGCCATCGAATTTACAGAGCGAGAAACAGGTACGATTTTAATTATAGTAGACAAAAATTAACGAGCGGCGTTTATTTTCACGGCCATGCTACTACCTGTCTAATTTCCGGTTGTCAAGGTTACAACAAAGAAAAACATTAGAAAAACAGGATAAGACGCAAAACTGCTAAAAATTAATTTTTCCCCGGCTCAGCTTCACATATATGTGCGTAGTATAGAGCATTACTTCGGGAGTTTAAGTCTCTGTAAGTGGTTAAATTTGGGCGATTTCTTCAAAATTCCATGTTATATAAAAGACGATTTTCATTTATTTGTTTTCATAAAAACACCCCAATTCACAAATCGCAACCACGCTTTTCATCCCCTTAAGAGGAAATTTCGTTGATTTTTAGCATCGCCTTGTTTCACAATCTTTTTCCTGTCCTTCATTTACTTCTTTGGTATGTAACTCATACTTCTTCTCAACTAATTACTTCTCCTTAATCTTTTTTCTCTCGCCACTCGCGTATAAATGGGTAGCAAGCGCTGTTTCCGGGACACTTTTTCGCGCTACCCCCGTTCTGCGTCCCGTTTTTTCCCGCACCGCCGCCGACCTTTCGCCCACCGCATTCAAACCCCTCGGAAAGAGGCTGGGCCTAAAAGTCGATTCCGTCCGCCTCCGTGAGGAAAGTGACCTCTCCAATCCCTCCCAAAGGTCAAGTGCGTCCGGTGGCATGTAATGGTTCCTTTAAGCGAATAAATATCTCCGAGAACTCGATTCTCTCTTCCTCGCTCCCTGTGAAATTTACTCCTCTCTTACTGCCCTGAAATACCTACTGTTCGTGTATAACCGGTTGGAATATGAGGTTTTCGAAACGGCCGAGTTGAAAAAACGCGGAGTGACATAAGAAAAGGAACAAGGGGGTCCAGATTTTTATCTCCATATATCTGTCTGGTTTATTCTTTGCGGGAAAGGAAGTGGCGAAAAGAGATTTTGTTAGAGATAATTTGAAAAACGTTTTAATTTTTTCTAACCGGATGAGGAAATTTTGCTTATGTTATGATAAAATGAGTATTGGGATTGGCCGTTGCGATATCAGATATGCAGGATTCCTTTAAACAAAAGATTTTTAGTTTTGAAATCACCGATAGGTGAATTGTTACTTGGAGCATCTGGTGTGCTGCTAAAATGGGTATCTGGTTTACTCAACCGTTTATGGCTTAAGGAGTACGTAGATCTTTATTGGGTTTGAAGCCATAAGATGTGGTTGATAATTAGTTTTAATTATTTCATTAATGAATGAAGAGCTTCATGTTTTTCTAACAATAAAGAGATCTGGTTCTAGGAGAGATAATATGAGTATGAGAGGTAAAATTTAAGATATTTATTAAATATAGTGTATATTTTATATCTATATGCAATATATAATTTAAAAATTTGATAATACTACACATACTCTTTTGAATATCTCAAGCGTTAATAGTTGTAAAATAATGGCGAAGAATTAAAATACATTCAGGTTTGTTTCAGATGTTTAAAAGTTGAAATATAGAATAATGGCATCAAGAAAATTTGCGAGACAGATTTGAAGAATATCTGTTCCTAAAATTTTAACTTTACTTTTTAATTAGATAAATAATGCATGTGCATGCATTTATAAGCATTTTACTTTGATAGAAATACCTAAGTTTTCGTTGGAAAGTTTTAAATTTCTCCTGCTTAAGTTATTCGTCCAAACGCTCAGTGCTTTCTAACTACACGCCGCGGATTATTTTTATGTTTCGTAGGTATCGCACGTAGAATATTTTGTTTAAAAAGTCTGGTTCTTAATATTTTTTCCAAAACTGGTTCTTTCATAAGAGGACATTTTTTCTGACCCGTACTATTTATATTCCCGTAATATTTCAGACGATGTGTGCTCCAGCACTACTACATTCTTTTTGTTTGGTTGTCGTTTATCCTGTTTGTCTTCTACAGGCCAACGAGCATCCTTGAGGTAGGCCAAACGTCGCCCCACTCTCTAAGATGTTTATGCCACTTCTCCCGGTCCCGGTTTCTTTTAATATTCTTTCAACTCCATGTCTTGGTTTTATGTTCTTCATGAACGAGGCAAAGACTACGACCATCGTTCAAAACTTTTTCTTCTTTATTTCATTTCATCTCCTTTTTTTTAATTTGTACACTTCATAGGTAGTCATAAAACATTTTTTCATTTATCTTGAACCGATGAGTCACTAAAAATTTTCTTGGGAAGCTGGATAAAATATTTCTACTGGATACAACGAGCCTTGCAAAACATTTTCCCCGTTTTCCAAGAAGTACCGGATACACACGTCTATACTTCATATAACAATTGAACTATCATAAACGTGTATATATAAATATATACATATACATATTAACGCACCCACTTGTCCGTCGGACCTACATTCATCCAACTAAAGTCGTGTTATTTATGAAAAACTTCCAGCCCAACTTATTATGCTGCATCGCAGCGATATTGAACCGTGGACAAAGTTTGTGAGAAAGAAACATGTGGTCATAACTCCTTGGGTATTCCAATAGACGCCTCAGGTGATTCATATTGATGGTTATGCCGACCTAAATAAATTTTGATGCTTAACTCAACAATTACTTCAATTTTGCTCTGAATTCTTATTAAAGAATTAGTCTTAGCCATATAAATAAGTTTCAAAAATGATTAGGATATTATTATTTTATATCTAGCGCTTTTTAATTTAATGACCGCTAATCCTTCCTAATGCCGAAATGAAAGAATAAGGGATATACATTACGACGATGAAGTAATAATTTAACAATATAAAATCTTGTTTTATCGTAATGCATTATTTATAATAATCTTCCAAATTAGAAAGTTTGTTTTTTAAATCTTAACTCGGTAATGCAGACGTTTTATTAGTTTGTTTTTGAGCAATGTATTATGCATTTCATAATGACTATTATAAAAAAATCGCATCAACTATGCTCAAATAAATTAGAAACGTTCTCTAAAAGTGAATTATATGTTTTTATTAAAAGCCACGTTTACTATTTTCCGAATAAAATTAACGACCGGTGAGTTTTCACTCACAAGGAAGACTCAATAAATAAAATGCGTTTTCAAAAACAGGTTTTGGAAGTTACTGCTACTTATAAAATATTCTAATTTAACCTTACCAAAGCGTTTTAATGCACAAAAAGACTAAATAATTTTTTTTAACCAAAAATATTGTTGAACAGCGTTTAAATGCATAAACTAAACGGCAGTTATTCAATGGATTTAGCCAAAATTGCTGATTCTGTCATAAAAATATCGGTGTGAATAAAAGAATCTTCCAAGCTTACCCGTGGAGTTAAACTTTATTTCATCGACTTCACATATAATTTAAGGAGAAGCGTTAGGCGCAATTAGAAACCGCCCCACACCTTTTAAAAGCGATATACACGCACGCTGCTTGATTATACCCTGAGTCGTGTTCACTGGACCGTGATCTACTTCTCCATCAAGAGCGAAAAAAATCATTCTCCGGAGGATGGTCCTTGCGTATTATCCCCCACACCGCGATGCGCAACACGTGCCACTTTCTAATGACTGTACCGCAGGAGCGAACAATCGACGCTCGGGGAGCGCATTATGGCCAATTTTCCGCAACCGTCCAGCAGGCGTCGGCCTCCCTCCGGCGTAGATCCCCGTGTCGTCGGAACGAAATGTTTCGCGTCCACCCTATAACACGCCGAAACCGGACGGCGTTCTAAAAAAAAAACATCGGCAATTTTTGGGTCGTCCTCGTCGTATTTAGCAACGGTAAAAATAATGGCTGACGCATCCGCAGGATAATTTTTTGTCCGCCTCCTCCCTAGATTCCATCCCTTCGCGACCACCCGCGGTCGTTCAATTAAGGAAGGGACCGCGAATCTTCGACAACCATTCCTCGCTCCCTCCCCCTATTTCTCCCGCCGCGAAAAACGTGTGCGTATACGAATGCCGGCTGTTTTGCCGCCGTCGAGATCTCCGGAAACTTCTGTTCCGCCGAATGGGAATCACAGAAGAGTGACGGTGCTGAATGCTCCAAGGGGAAAAATGCGAGGTATTCGATGCAAGCCATTCCGTCGAGGGAATTAGCAGGTCACGACAATGAGATAGGGGGAGAAGTATTCGTACATTACTCATGTTCCCTCCCTCCCTTCCTTCCGCCAACCTTTTTGAATGCGGGCAAAACTGAGATCGCTCGTCCCACGCCTCTTTAATTAAAAAGAAAACGGAGCCATAACAAGTAGCGTTTTCCTCTAATTTTTCAAGAATAAAATTCTCCCACTTGTTTTTTCTTTTCGAAATTTTTTTTTTGCTTTTTGTATCGGGTTCGAAGCACCACTGCAACTTTTTAACTACGGCTTGTTTCCGGGTTTATTAATCAGTCAACATGTTTCGCTAATAGTTTTTATTTCACCAATCCAGGCACGTTAGTATACCGCTGTAATAACAAGAAAGCGAGATATACATTTGCGTTAATTATTTAAGGTAATTTTCTTAAGTCTTTCGTTTTACTTCGCGTCAATAAACTCATTTGTTCTCAATTGTTATTTTGTTCCCGAGACGTTAGTGGAAAAGTAAAGAAAAACGACCGAGTGACAATAAAATTTCGTGAAAACTGCACTCTGGGGAAAAAGCAAATACACCAACAATATCTTTATGGTCCCGAGAATTCGCTTAAGAAAAGCGAATTCATTCTAAAGAACATTGCAACTCGAAGGAAGTTAATGAGCGTAAATCGAAAATTGAAATCTTCCATCGTGATGCCAAATTCCAAGATTTAATCAAAGCGTCGTTCGCTACACATTAAAAAAAATAATCTAAAAATCTCTCAACCATTAACGAACTTCATTCCCTTACGGAAAATCTAATCTGCAATATTTCCGAGGTTAGAAAAAAATAACCGCGTAGCACGAGCGAATGCCAGTCATTTTCTGTTTAATTGCTTTCGGGTGATTGACATTTTGAAGGTGAGTTATCCACTTACCTTTTTCTTTCTCTTTTTATCTCTATCTCGAAAATCACCAATCGACGAATCCCTTTCTTGGTCTCGGCTGAATGTGTGCCAGACGAAAGAGCACGTACCCGCTGCCTCGTCGGATCTTCTCTTTTCTGGAAATCTTTTTAAAGCAGTCCACGCTTTCTTTGAATATATATCTTCTCTCTCGCGTCACCCGAAAAGTTTTTTTACAAAAGCTCTCCTTATTTGTTTTTCTCGGCGACGAAAGACAACAACCCAGTCCTCCACTGACACCCCTTTCTCGGTTCACGTAATAATGTCCCCCTCGGCGCTCACTGTGTCAACAGACCGAAGACGGCTCTCCCCGACAGACCTTCCGGTATTCACACTCCCTCTGCTTACGAACTCGAAGATTCAACCCGTTGGCCACCACTGGGGAGTAGACGAGGAGAAGTCTTTCTTACAGGGCAGGGGACGGTAGTGGAGAGAGAGAGAGAGAAACGCTTTGGAGGACTGTTAGGTGAAGACTGGATGAGTCCGGCGCCCATCAGGCCGCTCTTAAAGACGATGGCACAACTCGGTTCCCGTCTCAAGAGGAGGGGGGAGGGGCAGAGAGGAGTGGGGGGATGGAGGGAGAGGAAGGGGTTGGCTGGAATGGGTTGGGGAGGAGGTGGAGCGGGAAGTAGGGAAGGGGGGTGGAGCGTGGCGGAAAAGGAGTCTGAAGAGGCTAGCGGTGAGAGAGAGAGAGAGAGAGAGGAGGTGGTGGGAGGAAGAGAGGGGGTGGGGGAAGAACGTATCGGGGAAGCTTGGGGGGGGGGGCATGGGAAAAAAAGAGGGGAAGTGCGGGAACGGTGGGGTGGAGCGACGGGAGTGTGTTGGGGGTGGAGTGCTGGAAAGGTATTCATTGCAGTGCGACGGGATCCATGCAGGAAGACGTGAGCGGAAGATGGGCTAGCCCTCTGCCAAAGAAGATCTGTTAGGAAGCTGACTTTTTGTTGTATTTTTATTGGCAGCTAAGGTCTGGTTAATGGCGTCTTTGGATCGCTGACTGTCGATAAGTTGCATCGAGGGAGCTGCTCGCGGAATAATGTCATCGGTAGCGTTTGATGGTGTTAAATCAGTGTTTCATTTATGTTAAAACCAAACATTTGAAGGGTGTAGACACAATAGAGTGGTTTCTTGAGACTTTTATGGGCTCAGCTGTGAGGTCTGAATTCCTGAGATTTGTTTGTCATAATCTTCGATATTTATACCATTCTACAAACAATAATATTCTATTTATTTTTCATCGAATTCTTAGTTTACTGATTTTTTGCGTTTCTCGGAGCCGAACTTTTTGTTTTCAAGCATCTTTGACTAAATAAGGAGCTCTACCAACTATACTTAACCTTTTTTGTTTTTCAGATTTTTATAACTATTCGAGTAGTAGAAAAAAACATTTTTTGCAGTTCATTGTCGTTCTTTTCTTATATTGTACTCATAAAACTTGCAGGTCATCACTCGTATATCACGGCAGTGGGTATAGATGTCCGATTGTTGCATTCTGATAAATTGTACACCAATAGCCAATTATCGAGAAACGCATCAAAAAATTTATAACCATTGTAAACCGGTGCCATCCATATATGGTTCGAGAGTGACTCGAAAGCCCCACCGCTTCCATGCACGACCATCGCGACGATGTGTAGATTCTGTTGACGATACAGAGAGAGAAATCTGATTTATCGACTAATGTTTATGCACATCGCATTGTTTAGTCATCAATGGCCATCAATTTCGTTTCTCTCTTAAGAAGCAAACTCACGAATGTATGCTAGGTTTGCAGTAGGAAACTATAGTTAATTTTAAGTTGCCTATGTATCTTGAAATAGTTTCGATACCTTCTATTTTGCATATCAGGCGTAGGGGAGCGTCTCGCCGGTATGAAACGGCAAAAAAGAAGATTTAGTTGAACGTCAAACGGAGAGAGAGAGAGAGAGAGAGAGTGAGAGAGAGAGAGAGCCCGGGAAGAGCTTCGTGACGATTTGACCTTGATAGAGGTCGATCGAGATTCCATTAAGGGTACGTGACAGGATGATGATGTTAAAGCGAAGAGGGCCGAAGAGGCTTTGGGATAATATTCAAAGATTTGCAAACAAGGAAAAGAGCCCGGAGAAGATGCGGTCTATGCCACAAGCGAGTGGGTGGGTGGTTTCGAGTTGAAGATCTTCCGAAGAAACGGCGGAGAGACAGAGAGAGGGCGAGGGTCTCCAGGTAAAAGCGGAAGTGGTAATCCGAGAAATACAAGAGGGAGTCGATTGCTTTACGGATTCACGGAACGATGCTAATGCGGGGAAAAAGGAATGAGTTGTAATTGGAATGGGTTTTTCATGAGTGGCCGGTTAGGTTCCTTCATAATTAAATCAAGGAAAATGTCCACCGGAGACGATGGGGTTATTCCACTTGAGTGTTTGCCTGTTCAAGAGTTCCTCCTTGATTGCTCATTAGTAATTTAAGTAAACGCTTTCGCTAAGACACTGCGCAGTACATGCGGTATTATGCATGTGTTCTTTCCCTTTGTTTCGATCAAATTTACACGGACAGAAATTGTTCTTATTTTTTCTTGGCAAAATTCCGTATCGCTCTCGGTTCAAGCTCAAGGTCAGAAATCGTTTATTATCAACCGATTCTGTGTCACGTAGCTAAGCGAAATTTATTCGATTCCGTAAATGCTATGCTGCAATTTGCGGTTGTAAACTATATAATTCATCACTTATTTCTTTTACCCAAAGTTGAGGAATTAATGCCGTTTCATGCGAACAAATTATAAATTAAAATCTCGCAGACTCGAGCAGGTATCATCATCTGTTATATGCGTTAATTATTCTTTAAATTGCCCTACTTTTTTCCAATTACATATTTATCTCGAACCACTAGTTATTACATTTACTTATGGTAGAGGAAAAAGTCAGACGAATTTTACATCAATGAGTCATTAATAAGATAGCAATAACTTCTACGGGAAAAAAATAATTATTTGAGCATAACTTCTGTTGCCTCGGATTGGAGTAAAGAAAAGTACGAATTTCCGCAATTTTATACATCCTTAAAGGCTTAAGAAATATTCAAAAGCACGTAAAATGCCCAAATTATATTTCATACCTAACAATCAAATCCTAACAAATAGATGTTGAGTGCAGTTTTTGGTCATTCAGTTAACTTAAGTAGAGCCACATACAGGCATACATTGTCGCTCTCTTTTTCGTTTTTTATAGTAACCAGTTATTTCCACACAAGTTTTAAAGCATTTTCCTCTGTCGTCTTAACTCTTCCAAGATTCTTTATAGTTCTCACTTTGTTTTAAATCTTCTGGCAATGTTTTTAGAAACTGATAATTGAAACCCCTAAGCGACTGTAAAATGTTTAAATAACCTGAGATCAATTATAATTTCTTTATAGCGTCGTTCTTTTCATTCACGACATAAATGAACACGGAACGATATATTTGAGATTCGTTTTCATTTAAACCATTCGATGATTTTATTTATAAATATACATAAAATAGTTATGCTTATAAATAATGGTCGCTTCCAGTTCGAATTCTTTCATTGCACCGTATGTAAAACTGCCATCTCTGCCATTATTCTGTCGTTCTTTGTTTTCTCGTCTTATCGCGCAAACTTTTTTGTTTTAGGCTTCGTTGTCACTTATTATTCATTAAGAGTTAAATAGATTTGTATCGCTCTTTGAAATTGTTAATTTTTTACATCTGTATTTAATTCTTTTTTATATCCGGATGTCATTTCTTCTATTATTTCCTTTCATGATACTATTTTTGCAATTCAATTTTTAATAATTTTAGACGACTTTTTTAGTCCAAATTGTAAAGGACGACGAATGCGTTTAACTCTTTAAATTTGTTGGTCTTCTGTCGTAACAACCATCCATACTTATATTTTTTAAATCACTTAGCATTCATTGGTGTAAATCCTTGCGTGTGATTGCATAGATTTCGTATATAAATCGGACAAAAGATTTATGACTCTGAAAATTTATTCTCAGCCGTTAAATAAAAGAACTTCATATAATCTTCGTCTCAGGGTTTTTTCTCATCAGAGAAACATTTGTTTGCACCGAAAGAGAAACAGCAGCTGATTTTTATCAAAGATAAATTGTGATTCACGAGTCGTTTGCCGTTTTCCCACGAGCGATACGTCCAACAAGCACCGCTGATTATAGAAGACGCAATTCCAGCCGCGATACATCGAAATTAGCAAAGCAAGCCACTTCTACGATCGCCAATTTTTTTGCGGTTCCTCCCGCAGCTAATAACTTTTATTCGTGCATTCTCAGCTTTCGAAACGTCGTAATCATCGTTTCTTTTAGATAGCGAGACGCAATAACTCTCGTGGGAGGCCATCGGTCCCGATTCTGGTGAATGTACCATCGACGACAAAAAAGGAACATGCGCACCTAACTAGAATGGAAAAAGAAAAAATGTAGAGGGAGAGAATAGCCGTCGCGTCCTAAGGTGGCAGAAAAGATGGCGGTGGAAGGAAGGAGTGCGCCAATGGATGTGCATAGGAGGGAAATAAAAGGAAATAGAACGAAAGAGAGAGAAAGAGATTAATGAGGGGGAGAAACAGATATCAAAAGTTGGCGCCTGAACGACTTTTCTACTAGGAGAGAAAGAAATGGAGGGAGGAATTTGTAGGAGAGGGTAGGGTATAGGAAGGAAGGAGAGAGAGAGAGAGGAATGGGAGAAGGTTGCGATCATGAGTGAAAGGGTGGGAGGATGCCGCGGAAAAGAAATCCGGTGTTTCGTTTCTATGATGGGAGAAAGAGTCTGTGGGGGAGGAAGGGCAAGGACGTACGATCGCTCGGAGCGCCGCCCGCCAAGATAGCGGCACCACGCGGAATTACGACGGCCCGTGCGGAAGGGGAGGGGGAGGAGAAGGAGAGGAAAAAGAGAGGAGAAAAGGAGAATTCGGGTAGAGGAGAGAGGTGAAATAGTGGTCAGAGGGAGATCGTGATGATGAGAAAATGGAGAGTTGTGAAGAGGGTGGGGTGGGAGTGGGGGGTGGGAGTCGGGGGTGGGGCTGGATTTCGCGAGAAGTTTGGTTCGTTATTAAGGAGGATACTCCGCAAAGCGTGCAATGAAGCGTCGGTTAGATTCAAATGCAGTGAAGCAGATACGCTTCTGCTCCCGTAGTCTGTCATATTTACACGAGGATCGTTACGTTCTAAAATAGCTTTCTTTTTCGAAAGTATCGTTCGAAAGAAATTATTCGGACGAGTTATTTTTTTCAACGCTCCGATTATTATCATCTGGTTTAAGGGCTTTTTATTAGAAATCGGGGATTTTCGTAAGCATTGCGCGCATGACACAAAAAATCAGATGGGTTATCTTAGGTCAAAATAAAATTGTACTTCTATATATAATATTAAGAAATAGTGTTGCATAGAAATAAATGGAAAATATTTAAACGATTTAGATGCCTAACCTAGCTTCTTATTCTCATTGTTAGTTTATATTTAAATATAATAAAAATATCTCAAATATATGAGTTTTTCGTGTCCGCTTTTAGATACATGGCTATTTTATATTTTTATCATTGATAAAGGACGCAGTACCTAGAGAAACTTTCAATGCAAGGTAAAGAGAGTGACACACAAAAGCGCGCAAAAGAATTAAGCGCTATTTTAATAAGTACTCGTATATTGGATTAAATCGAATAGCCATCGCAAAACAAAGCTTGCCGACAAATGAAAAAAAAACGCACGCACAATAGTCAATGATTGATGAATTCGAAACTTGACGTGTTGATTAATTCAAAGCTAAGAAATGCGTTCCCTTACTTTATTCGGCCGATGGAAGAGATGGCAATTGCGGAGCGAATACCTGAGGCTCCTTTGCCAGCTCGAGGTTGCCATGACGGCAATTTATCCGCGCCCTCGGCTATATCTCACCGGTAGCTCAATTAAAGCGTAACAATGGGAGATACGATATTTCGATGGTACGACAGTTTTGCATCTTAATCCGGGATGGACAGGCGTAGCGTTGTCCACGCGGTCGGCAGGCAATTGTTTCTCTTTTGCGGTTGCAATGTATTCAAGTTCACTCGTTCCCTCGAGAAGGAAAAAATAGAGCGTGGAGGTCATATTGAAGGAGGAAGGACGGGTGAGATGTAGGACGGCGATTTGAGGTTCCAGGATTTCGTTGGGGTTTGATTGGGGAGAGCGGAGGAGGAGAAGGATTGGGAGAGACGAAAAGGTGTATCATCAAAGCGAAATCGACAGGAAAACCTGGAATTTTTTTGTAGAAGATTGAGGAACTGATGTTAATGGTGAACCATTGGAGACATGGATGATGAGTTCTTTCGAAAGGAATGGATGAGATTTCGAATTCTAAGAGATCTATTTTGGACCGCGCTCTCATTTCCGGAGCGAAATCAGGGTGGAGATGCGACAGAATAACTACAGGTTTACATATTTGCACAATTGAAGTTTTAATCCTTTGAGATTTTTAACGGAATAAAATCAGGAATAATCCAAAAAAGATGGAAGAGTTTCATGGTGCGATGCAGTTGAAAAGCATTTTTATATGTGTTTATTAAAAAGAAGGCAAACCAACAATAAAATCAAAGGAAAACAAGATATATTATGACCGCTTTGTTAATTGCCTCAAGAAAATTGAGGTATACATAGAGATGAGCTATTTTGAAATGGATTTTGCTGATTGTACACCACGACAAAATTGAGGACATAAATTATAGAGGCGCAATATTTCGATTTCTACTGCAGAACTTAAAAATTCCACCAATTTTTTTATTGTTTGAGGACAACGAAAAGAGGAAGTTGCGAGCTTTTAGCGGCTTTTGCATTTACTTAATGACGCAACTTTGGTTGTTCTAAAATCTTTAGAAATCTTGTTCATTTAAAATTACGCTAAATATGTAAATCTGGATCATTTTAGATGGCAGCATCTTCAGATAAAATAACTTAATAATCTATTGCTGTGAGCTGTAACCAATCCTCCTTCACCTTGCTCTATCACCGAGGTCGGAAATCTTTTTACATGGCGGGCCGAATTTTTGATTGCTATTGATTTGGCGGACCTCATTGGAAGTCGCTAGAGCTTCAGCGGGCCGGAAGTGTGAGAATTGGAAGAGATTCAGAAGCATCGTAGGAGTAAAACTAAATTCTAAAGATTTATTAGTCAAAGATTCTTCAAAATAGGTTTGATGACCGTGATTTTAAATTACAAACGTGACACTCGGCTTGCGAAATTTCTCGAACCAGTTTCTCATCACAGCTTCGTGGGCCGCATAAAATGCACTCGCTGTCCGCATTTGGCCCGCATACTGTAATTAACTATGCTTTCCCTTATTTTTCTACTACCAAGACGCACCCTTCCTCGCATTTTTAGTTATTCATACGCACTTATGAGCGTGTAAATTTTTACTAAATTTTTAATTGCGAGTAGTGCATTATGTTGACATTTAATTTAATTAGTTAATAGATTTTGAGCAAAGATAGCATCAATCACGATAAAATTCAGTTTTGAGGAAATTCCTCTCGAAACGCATATCGAGATACGTGCAAACTACTGGGAAAGTAACTCGATTTCGATTGATACCAGTGATAATCAGACGATAAAATTATAAATGCGTTTTTTACAACTCAAAAATAAAATAATCGACGCATAGTATTTGGGTTTGAAAGCCAGACCTACTAATTTTCAGATCTGCAATGCACCCAATTATTAGTAAGATAAGTGTGATAACTGGGATTTAATCGGGGCGACATCAACTTGGGCGTACAATCCATAAACAAATACATAAATAAAAATTTATTACAGTTCGAATGTTATTTTCGCGCTTTTCGCTGGAATTTTCAGAAGGGAGATAAAACGTTAGGGCGCAAAAGCTTCCCAAGGGACCATCTGTAACGAGGAGCGCAATAAACTGAAGATCGTAATTCCCGCAGATTGCCTCCAACGGATTCTAAATTGAAAACATTTCCACCATTTGACAAAAAAACCAAGTCGATACACCAAATGGTAAAATATCTTTGCTTTGCCAATCGCGACGATGGAAAATCGCTTCGTTCCCTGTCTTTATGCTCGGAATGGATTCCAACCGTTATTGTTTTTTTGAACCTTCTTCCCATATCTGGCTCTCGTCCACGGAATCGCATTTCGCATCCCGTTTGGACGTAAGAACCAATTATCATCGGGCGTTATTCTTCCAATCGGTTGCATAGCAAAAATTAGTGCAAGGGTGGAAATATTGCCAGCGAAGGAACGCGGATGAGTTAGAAAGGAGGACGAATTAAATCCGAGACTATTCAGATCGGTCAGCCAACATCACGTCTCTATAGCTATGTACTGGCTTCCATTTGGCCTTCTTCCACTCGCTGGAAGTGTCCACCCCTGGACGTTTTTCATGCAGGCGTAATGGCGCCCAACCCCTCACCCAACACCCTCTTCGCCCATTCTTTTTCTCCTCCCTCCCCATTCCATCCGTCTCGCTCCGCCAATCAGAGGCATCAAAAGTAGATGAGGTCCCTTCCCTGTGCTTCGTCCGCACTGGCCTTACACTCGGGCGTCCAAGCCTCCTCCTTTTATATTATAATAAATCTATTACCCGTTCCGCGATTCGTTCCATTCTATTTTTTTCGGTTATCACCGAAATTTCTCCGACGAAAGTTATTTTTGAGCGTCGATGATGGGTGCCAATCTCCGGAACGCGACGTAACCTATTTCTCTTGGACAAATGTAACGGAATATCTTTTGTGGAGAATAAGTCTCCCGGAATAGTGTTGTGGGGCTTGTGGGGGACAAAAAACGAACAGCAAGGCCGTTAGCAAAGGTATCTATTGTTGACAAGCTTCTTCTATGCCAAGGTCGCTTGGCGAATCCGCAGCTGAAGAGTCCTAGATAATATACCACAAACGTAGCAAAGAGTAAAACTCATGTGGAACTCGACCTAAAAATTATTTAGTAAAATTTTTAACACATAAATGTAAGGTTGCTGATATGTGTGTCATTTCTTACTACTTGCCAATCATTTTATGATTTAGCTTTTTATAGTTTCAAGGAAAATAAAATGTTTGAAAACGATGCCTGGTTAATTAATTTTATTGACGTAAAAATTCCAACCGGTCTTCGGCAGTAACCCCACAATGCAGTGAGACCCTAAATATCGTGGGATAGAGTGATATAGAGGCGATATTTTCTGGGTCAATCAGGGGTTGCAATGTGAAGTTCAAGCTCACAAGAAAGAATCGTTAGAAAATGCGTTTCAATCCCTTCCATTCTACCAAATGGACGAAAAGTTTCTGCCTCCAAACTTTCTGGTGATTATCATCGCTACACGTGGATTTAGATAGGAATAATTTGAAATCAGGACTTAAGGCAACGTGCGGCTAGATAAATAACAAAGAACAATAAATTATACTGTTTCCTCCGTTAAAACATGAAAAAACTTCCAGCAGCAATCAAATTCTTAATATGTATGGAAGCTTTCATTAAAATTATTATTTTTCTTTTCTTAATGGCATGTTAAAACAGTAATTACATGATAGAGTTGGGGGCACAATTAATATTGTTATTATTAGTAGCAACATGCGTTTATTAGTAATTATATATTTGTATATAAAGAAGTCGTTAAAACTAAATAATGAGCCGAGATGAGTCTCTTCATTGCACGGATGAAGGCTTTTTTTAGGAATTCCATCAGTTACACCGACTTAAATGGAACATCACTGAAAGGTGCCAATTAGGAAACGCTCGCATAATTACGAATACGCACGATTCCCATCGAAAAAATACACGTTAAAACAATTAAATTTTCAAAATGTATTGGTAAAAATGTCGAATTACACTTTCTTGATGATTGCCACAGGCTAATGATTATTTTATTCCTACCATGGACTACTAATCTAGCAGATGAATTTGAAAATCGCTGAAAACTAATAATCAATCTTATAAAAATGTCAATAAATTTTAAAAGCTATACTACAGTTTTATTTTTATAATATTTGTTATTGCTGATACCGTTTGTTCTATTTTGTACAATGGGATTTTAGGTCAAATCTGAGCGTTCTCTATTAATTCAATTGGCGATGAATCAATCTCAGCACACACAATAGTGCCCCTGCTAATCATTTCAAAGAAATGTTAAAAATTTTCTTCGGAATCAAACTGGATATGGTTGAAATCTAATCTTTTCAGGAATTAAAGACGTTAATACGTTTATGTATTTATATTAATGGTTGTATGGAGTCACATACGGAATGACAGGTTAAAAAATAGCAGTTGTTCTGTCCTGAAAAAGGGGTATTTAAAAATTCCTCTTGCGGCAATCACATGGTAATTGCTTCGTGAAATAACTATTTCTAAGTACAAAAACGTATTTTTGAAGAACATTTGTAGACTACAAACCCATAAACGTAGGTGTTTTTACACACTTTTATTGAAGTTGGCCTGAGCGTCGTTCAACATGGTTGACGCGTTATATCTCTGGATCCCCAAACGCTACAGAGCTGAAATTTTGCACATAATCCACATTCGAGGTACATTTTAATCTATCAAGTTTTGGTACGCGTTTTAACAATTTCATTTGAGAATACATATAAATAAATATGGACTATGTAAATAAAGAATTAACTTTGAAAATTTTAAAAAGCTTGAAGACTCAAAAGTAGACAATAAAATAAATAAAAAACGGGTTTTTCAATAGCACACACTTTTATGATACAATCAAAAGTAGAAAATATTTTTTTGCCTAAGAAATTTCATCGAAATTATCATTTTGTAAATTTGGTTTGAAGAATAAAAGTGGGTGGCCTTTATATATATGTAGTACATGATTTTCTTCTTGGCCACCCACTTTTATTCTTCACACCAAATTTACAAAATGAAAATTTCGATGAAAATTTTTAGGCAAAAAAAAATTATTTTTTACTTTTGAGTGCATCAAAAAAGTGTGTGCTATTGAAAAATCTGTTTTTTATTTATTTTATTACATATGACCACCACGCCGCGCCGTGAGCACTGGATGGCTTTCAAACGCAAACTTAGCCACGCACTTTGGTCCCCTCTCGCATAAAATGGATACGGCCAAATGAGCCACTCGTAATTTAAATCAGCACAAACCGTTTTGCGAAAATGCGGGACCGAGGAAAATCCTGAGAGGAATGGCGTATCTTCAGATTCCTCACAAACGCGTGAAATAATTTACTTTTTTCACGGTCACCTGTTGTGCCGCGGCGCTTTCGGTTGATTTCTAAACTCTCCACGGTCCGCAGAGAAAAAAAACGATCACGTGAGTTGGCATAACAACACCGATCTACTCTCACCCTCTCACGCGCAAAAGCATCAAAATTTCTGGGTCGCGTTCTGTTTTTCCAGCATCGTACTTAAAGCAGATGGTTTTTGGCATTCGCATGACTCATGGGAGAGGAACACTTCGCCGCCTCAGGAGGACGAGGAAGAGAACGAGAGAGCGCCTTGAAAGTTAACCGAGATCTCACGCGGCGGAACTACCAACAAATAGAGAGAGAGAGGGATGACTGCTTCGGTGGAGAGAGAGAGAGAGAAAATCTTCCAACTTGGAAACCTTAATTTTCCAAAATTTCTGCAGGTTAGGCAACGAAGGTCTTCGAGCATCCGGTAAAACTCCAGGTGATAATGCGAGAGCAAAAAGGGTGTTTGGGGGACGGAATCGTGAGGCGTATTAAAGAAGGTTGGAGAGGTCGGAAGGGAGGATTCGAAGGACGAGGGTGAAAATGGGATGTAATTTGAGGGAATGACGAATTTAGAGGGTATTACTCCACCCGCTTTAAAAGCGCTTTGCCAGTTGGGAGGAGGAAAGGAGGGGAGGGGGAGAGTAAAAAATTCGCTCCTCCTCCAGCCGTGAACCCATCTAAGTGTAAAATGAAAAGAGCCAAAATAATGCTTCTTCAATCGATTTGAACGGGGGAATGACCGTGTCCTCAGAGAACCTCACCTCTACTCCGTCTCACCTCCCTCCCTCCACTCCATACCATCATCCCTCCACTCCATCCTCTCCCTCCCTCCTCTCTCCCCTTCTCCCTCCCTGGATCATTAAATCTCCACCTCCTCTCCTCTCTCTCTCTCTTCTCTTCGCCGCTCGCCCAATGGCGAGTCCCATCCATTCTCCGCGTCCTTCAACCTCGCCTTGCCAGCGACCTTGCGAGATATCCCTCGAGGCGACGGAGAGGTAAAGAAAGAGTATGCAGTGAAAGGAGAAAGCGAGCGTCGGGATGTGAACACTTCGAATAACGAGGAGGAAAGGAACGCCGCGTATAATTAATAAAGAATAAATAAAGATGGGAAGGATTTAGGAGGAGAAAAAGTGCGAGTGAGAAGGGAGAGAGAGAGAGAAGAACAGGTGAAGCGCAAAGGAATTGAAGCGTGGGCAGGTCTTGAATTTATGAGAGCACGAGATGGGGACAGGAAGGGGAGGGAGGGGGGAAACGCATCAGATAATAACGATATTAAGAAAGCTACTGAGGGAGCAATGGGAAGATGGGCGAACCCGAGAGTTTTATTTCTTGCGAAGGAGAAATGCGATAAGGAGAAAGAACAACGTATATCGAGCGTGGAACTTACTTATACCGGAAAAATGGATTCAGAATGGGAGATATACATATTTTTTAATTTTTGTTCAAATGTTTGTTTAACCTAGACCGAAGGAACAATTTCGAGCTAACGCTAGAGGAAATGAGAATTCGGTGATGTAAAGAAGATGAGAAATGAGAGAAGTAAAGATTACTAGACTAGACGAAGAATGAGGCGAGGTAATGGAGAAAATGTCTTTGTATAATTGGACAGGAAATGAAGGAATCTCCAAACGGGGACTGGAAATATTAAAGAGAAATAGTCATAGAATGAGATGGACCTCCGCTATAAAAAAACGGTCGTAGAAGGTAGTTCCAGTACAGAAGTTGTTGGCAAAGGAAAATATTAAAATATCAGGGAAGAAAGGAGCCAAAATAGTGCCAAGGAGAGTTGGGCGTAAACAGAAGAAGTACGTGAACAAGTCACGTCACAGGGAGGAGAGAGAGCAGAAAGCAGAGAAGATGGTAAAAGAGATAGTGGGGGAAAATGGATGAAGAGAGTACAGGACAAATGAAAGGGAAATGGAACTAAAGGTTAAAGAAATGGAGAGAGGTGAAAAAACCAGAACACAGGATATATATATATATATATATATATATATATATATATATATATATATATATAGACTTAAGGAAATGAAAAGGTAGTGTTGAGGGTGGCAACAAGGTGTTGAAGGAAGCCCAGCGGACGCTTACCAAGTCGGAGACCAAGTTATATATATATATAATAGCAATACGAGAGAAAGAGAGAAATAATGGAAGAAAATGAGAAATGAGAAAGAGGAATGAGATAGAGAAAGTGTAATGCGGTATTCTCAGGAAAGTATGAAAGATGAGATGTGTGAGAATATAAAGACAAAAGAAAAGGAAAGAGGGAAGAGTAGCATTCGTGCATGAGGCCGAAGATTTTAGGTATGAAACGGTTTAACGCCGAAAAAGGAACGGAATGAGAGGAAAGAAAGGTAAGAGAAGAGGTCTGGAATCCCGTCTAGAGTGGAGCAGACGAAGACGTGATGATGCTCGCTTTTTTCACTCTCTCGCTCTCTTTATTGCCACTTATGATGTTTTGAATCGAGCAACTAGTCCGTGAATTATTCAAAAGAGCTTTGATTGCGACTCGGTACACACAAAAAATCCTCGCGAGAAATAGTGCAAGTGGAACTCATTATTTTTTTCCTCGTCCGAGCGCGAAAGATAGAGAGAAGTAAACGACGAATTTGCATCCTTTCGGTCTGCGGGGTTTAAATGAGATTTTAAGATAAAATTACCTCCACGAAAAACCATTAGATATAAATTTGAGCCCGCACGCAGAAAGGATATTTAATAAATAAAGTAAGTTTTTGCTCTCTAAATTACAATTAGGTGGATATGATTTCTTTTTTACTTTTGCGTAACGCGGGAACATAAAGGATTTTTTCTTTTCTTTTTAAGTCGAAGTGGTAGAGTTTTTTCTTGCTAAAATGTCGTACTCCATAATTTTCTTCTTGGATGTGTACGTTCATGCGTGCTTTTTATCTCGGTGGTTTACCAAATACGCAATTATATATGAAAATAAGTAGTTTCATAAATTTTTGATTGCACAAAATTGCAGCCACATTCGTGGAAATTCATCTCCTTTAAAAAGCAAGTACATATTCGTATTTTTAAAAACACTTTGAAAAGCGTTTTTATAATATTTTAAGATAAATTACCCATCAGGCATGTTTTTGACGCATACGCCGTCAGTTTTTGTGAATGAAATATATGCCTTAAGTGTTACGATTTTCTAAATTCATTTGTTAAGTTTAAATATTTTGCATATGTGAATGCCTACATTAGCAAAAAACTACTTACTTGTTGATTTTATGACCGCATTCCTTTTATATTATTAGGTAGATTAGTGGTATTCAGTGCGTTTGGTTGAATATTACTCGGTTACTTATCAAATTCATAGAAAAATTTGATCCGTCATCCGTCAAGCTACAATTAAATATAGTATTTTTCTCTCCGTAGCTCCTATATGATCTATAAGGTATCGAATAAAACATATATTCGTATAGAGGACAACATTTGCCACAAAAACATTCGCGAGACTACGTAATTACGACTTACAGTTTCGGAGATAAAAATTTGAGAAAATCTCAAGCATAACATCACATATTTTGTTTACATCGATCGCTACGACGATTATATCGGCAAAGAACAATTTAAAATCCATATTTTTTCTCTCCCATGCTTTTTATGATCTGTGAGCTATAGATAAAAAACATTATTCGGATAGAGGATGACATTTACCACAAAAAAGTCCTCGTGTCACATATTTTAAAGATTAAAATGGAGAAACCTTTTTATAACCATAAAAATAATAATTAAAAAAGAAGTACACATATAGACATCGGTTTAGGGGAAATTACTCCACGCCAGGGACCGAACACACACAATCTTACACACTCCGGAGTGTGAGAGATTGTGTTAGTGTTCAGTTCCTGGCGTGAAGCAATTTCCCCTAAACCGGTGTATATTTGTGTACTTCTTTTTTAATTATTATTTTTATGGTTATAAGTAGGTTTCTCCATTTTCATTTGTATTGTAATTAACCGTAGGACTCCAAAATTTAAATTTTTGTAACATATTTTGTTTACATCGGTCGATACGACGATTTTATCGGCAAACAACAATTAATATACTATATTTTTCTCTCCCAAACTGATCTGTGAGGCATAGATTAAAAAATGTATTCGAATAAAGGACAGACAACATTTACCTCAAAAAGTTCGCGAGATCATATTATTACGACTTATAGTTTCGGAGTCTCTGTGTATTCCGTTTAGGGAGTACATTTTTCCTTCCTGTTTTCTATTGGATTAAGTAACTATGCTATGCGAGTTAATGGCATCTTTGTTTAAAAGTTATAAATTTCAAAGCGTAAATATTGTCTTATTTACAGAATTCATGGTATGGTTTCAGATATGAAATTACCCACGAAATAAAATTATTTTAATAAATACAGTAATCCCTCCGTATTCACGGTGGTTACGTTGTTGGAAAACACCTTGAATACTGAATTCGCGTATACTGAACTTAGCAACTTATGGGAATGATAGGGTTTGGTTCCTGGGCACCAGGATTGTCACTTTTCTCCTAATATTTTGAGTTAAAATTATAAATGTTTTTGACATTATTTTGATATTTATATGGAGTATGGTTTTTTAATGCAAATTAATAAATTAGCGTGAAAACATGTATAATTAAAGTTTGAGTAGCCGAAGTACAGACCACAACTAACAGAATAATAGTGGAATATAATAAAACAATTGATTACATTTTGATTAACATTCATTACATTGCACTTAAACAATACAATAAAACAATTTATTACATTTCATTTCTCTCCTTCAACACTCTCTTCCTCTATCTCCATCTGCGGGTCGTCTAAAATGCTTTCTTCTTCGTCATTTTCCATTTCCTTCTCAGGTTTCTTCCTTTTTTCTTTAATTCTGCGTGAGCTTGTAGAGGGTTCATCAACTATGCCTGAACTTATAGAGGGTTGAGGATCAGTATTACCAACAGATTTGAAGAACTTAGTCAGCGTTGCCTGTTTAGCCTGCCTTCTAATGTCTTTCAAATGTTCAACATAAGGGAGGGTTGCAACCTTAACGGCTCTCTTAATTTTCAAGCTTCGTTCTAAAATAGGATGACATTCAAGATGCTCGTTGCATATGCTATCAAGTGTACTTAATAATGGCGGAAGCTTAGCAGAATTAAATGTCTTCAGTTGAGGTGGAACATCGTCATTATCGTCGCGTTAAACGCAAGGTCTCACAGCGTTGCCAAACTGGTCACTATACGTACATACAGTCGAGTCGGTTACAAATGATATAGCGCGTCTCGGTCGTAACCGTGAATAAGTAAGTTTAGACTCGCGAATACTGAATAAATTGTTACTGATATTTTAGCGCGAATTCGCATATACTGAGTACGTGAATACGGGGGGTTTACTGTAATATGAATAAAAATTATAAAGTTTTCGAGCTCATATTGTGGCTCAAAACAAAATATAAACAGCGCTTAAGTATCAAAAATAGAGTAATAAGTACTCATTTTAAGTATCTCATCAAAAGGTAATGAAAAACCAAATGCGCGTTTCGGCTACAATGCATCCCTCTTTAGTGGCGATTGCCGAAAGTAGATTCTAAAGTTCTTTTGTGGAATGGAACATAAACACTTCAACTGTGATGTTATTCAAACTAAGTGGTATAATATTAGCAAGTGAGAGTAAACACCGCGAGAAGTTCAACACAATTTAAGTGAATTGTTTTCATTAAATCCAGCAACGGAAATTTCCAACTCCTTTTCCAATAAGTTGGCAGTCTTGACGGAGTGACTTGATTCAAATACGACATCATCTCACTTTATTTTAAAAATTACCTATTCAACAAATGTAAAGGTGTCCCATCAAAGAATTAAGGTGTTGAAGAGATTTTATTTCCGGTAATGTGGCAACAATGCTTGATCTAGATGACCCAAGTATGTCTCTTTTATCTTTTACTTTGATATATACCTTGTAGCACGTCCAGCAGCATATATAAACGTGCAAGTGGAAATGCGGGCAAACTAAATACAATATGCACACAAAAAATCGCTATAAGCTGTAAAAATGCAAGCATAAATCGGTTAATGCATTAATAAATATCTTGAAAACTTCATTACGGTTTTGTAGTAATTATAACGGTTACATTCTTTGCGCCATGAGCTTATTCTCATGAGTAAAAATATTCGCTGCATGTCTTAATTACTTTAAAATTACCTTTTAAGGTCCAAAAATAACCGGTTCCAGATTTTTGCTTGTTATTTATAGATGGGTTTTTATGATATGGTAGATGAAATAAATGTCGGAATTTTAAATGAATTTCCGTAATATTTTCTCGTATTCTCATAGAATATATACCCTTTATTTATAATAAAAGAAGTGAGTTTCCATATTTTTACCTCGTGTATGGTTCTCCGACAGTGAAACCAATGCCCGATTTGTTCTCATTCATATAAGAATAATATTACAATTTTTTCTGTAACAAAAGTTGGTGCGATAACGAGAATTATAAGATCTTATGAACTTATTATACCTTTATTGCATTCTCAGAATCTTTAGTAACCTTAAGTTAGAAATAACACCGTGATAGATTTAAGAACAATTTTAAAATGTTATTCACCCTGTTGCAATACATTTATAAACTGTAACTGCGTTGATAAAAATTACTAAAGGTGTTTTACAAATAGCATTCTTGTTGTATAAGGTGAATAAACAGTAATGTCTCCTGATGTATACTAAAATGGCAACCTTTAATAGCGTGCTCTGTATAATATGCGATCGATTTCAGTTGATAAAGGCATTCTAAAGAAACTGAAACTGCCAAATCATGGTGCTTGTCATACCAAAGCTACTTTACAGTAGCTGCATCTCTCTCATTCGGAGCAAGAAAATTGATCAAAATTAATGATTCGTGAAGATTTATTATAGCCCGCTTCTTTGCAGAACGTGAGCCGGCAAATTTCGTGCCGTAAAAAGTCGCTTCATCAGCTATAGATTATGAATTTGTTCAGCCTGTAAAGACTCGCCATCACCTTTGATTGGAAAACTCTTTTTATGTGATTCCATAAAGTACTCACTTCGCACAATAGTTTATTGTCGGGCGTTGAAGTCTCCAGTAAAATTAAAAGAGATTACTCCCTCTGATGACCACCTTTCGTGAACGTGAGTTTATCCTATGGCAATAGTTTAAAAGGAAAATGGATAAGATAACCTCTTCTTAATAGAACTAATTTATGTCTTCTTTCTAGATATATTCCCTCCAAGGAACGCGTATCTATCTTCAACGGACTGCGGTCCATTACTTTTCCTCGCTTGGTGAGTAGAGGATGGGAATGTACAAGGGTGATGGGTGGTGTGAGAAAACGAAAGAGGAATGAGGTTGAGGAAGATGTAGTGCACGGTGGAGATGGGGTCGGGTGGAGAATGCGTGGGAAGGGGCTGCAAGGGTGCCAGTGATAAGGATCTCTCGTTGGAGACTCTTGGCTTTTCCTGTCCCGCTGAAGATTTGATGGCATCTTGGAAGTGGATTACGTTTTAAAGAAGCCAATGGAGGTTAGAGAAACTTTTATGCCGAGGGTGTGTGCAAGTGTGTCTGGGAAAACATTGTGAGGAGGTGAATTTCGATGGAAACCGTTATGGCTCCGATGACGATAAAGGTGTTGTGAGAGGGCACCGTGCGAGCTTATGTTGGTGGGCGTAACGAAATGGAAGAGGTGAAGGAGAAGTGGTGGGCGTTGCGTGGGAGTCTGCCCGTGTTTAGTGGCAAGAAGACGTTATAAGTCGTCGCCCTCGATTCCCTATCCAATGGATCGCATTTATTATCGGCTTTAGGATCGGCAAAACGCTCGTTTGTTCGATGCCTCATCCCTTCCTTTAATTATTACTCCAGATTTCAAATCTAATGTTTTGATGGAGTGTTCCTCATCCTTGTATTTTCAAGAATGTTAAGCAGTGCGCAGTAATTATTCTGAATGGCGTGATCTAGATATAAATTTGAAGAACAGGTTTTGAAAAAGAAATATATTTATCGAGAGACAGCTGCGCAAAATATTCGTCAAACAATTCTTGGTCTAAAGTTCACGAGTTTTTAAGCCAAGGAAGGTATATTCTAAACTTTTTCTTTATTTTTGGCCGATATATTGTTTTAAATAAAGCTGTTACGTGACGATATATCAATTCGATCAATTGCGAGCATACTCACAACACGATTCGAACCCACATCACAATCATTGGAAGATAGATAATCTAACCACCCCTCCAATTAACATGGATATAAAATAAAAATCAAGTTTTTTCATGAAAACAGTCATTATACGAATCACAAGGAAATATGACGTACGTCTTCTGTTACTCATTTATCTAAAAAAATATATTCGATATAAAATATCAATCGAATATTATTGTAAATGGTGGATGAAAAAATAGATAAATCTATCAGAAGTCAATAAAATAAAGATTAAATTAAAGTTGAAGAAATTAAACTATTTTTATTGATTGATTTTAAAATATATAGCTGATAAATCTGTAACTATCGCATATATTTATATTTTATATGATTACAGTTTATTCTTGAAAAATATTCTCAACAACGGCTAATAAAGGTAGCACAATTAAAAATACAAGGTCAAGTTGAAAATGATGGAGGAAGTAAATGCGCTATCGAAAGGTTTTCAGGCTTTCTTTCTCAGAAACAATCATCATCTTAAATTGAAATTAGTTTGATGGAACATATCGATAAGGTGAGATTTTCTACAAAGACGAAGCTAAAGTTAACTGTAATAGCAAAAAAATACATATTAACCAATGTGTGGATATTGTAGTTATCTTTATCGCCAATTGGATGCCATCCATAAGTTGAGCAAAATACTTCTTTTTAGGAACAAGTTGAAACGCACCAAACTGAAAAAATCGTAATTGTGCTGTAGCGGGAGATTTCCACCAAATTTCATGAAAATTGGTCTATTCGTGCAAAAATTAATAGTGGGGGGCGGACAGACAGACACAACGACAAAACTATAAGCCTATTTCTATTCTGAAAAGTAGGCTAAAAATGATTAAAAAGGAGAAATTGAGTTCGGTTTATTCACACAAACAGAGCAACTGTCGGGACTAGCGGTGGGTTTCATTTCTAATTATCAAACATTCATATTCATATATATAATTGTGTAATTTTAATTACAAATTTAGTGGTGATATAACATATATGGAAGTGTGAAAAATAAATCTGAGAAAAAGAACAGGAACGGACGAGAAAGCAGGGAAAACTTGAGTACTTTAGAAGCACGAAACAATGAGAAAGCCAACAATTGAACAATATAACTAGAGGGGTGCGACCATGTACGCAGTGATTACAAGAAAGCTCGTGACTGAAGTGTTTGGTGAGATGCGAAAATTAACCCTTAACAGAAATAATAGAGAGGATGATTTATCCAAAAGAAAACCAAAGGAAATATTATTCGCACGACTCGTAATTAATGTAATAATTTACACGCGCGGCCATTTCTCTTTTTCATCTAACTTCTCAATGGGGATAGACCAGCGCAATAACGTGCAATATGATAGTGAAGGTCAAGGCTAGAGGGGGGATTTAAAAGACCCTTTTGCGGTTTGGTGCGAAAGGAACATGTTGGGCTAGAGGGCACGCGAGGCCCTGGGGTCAACAGTAACTGTTGAGGTCGCGATTGGTTTCGCCCCTCTTCTTCCTGTCGGTCCCACTTCCCACCTCCTTCCCCTCTCTCCTCTTCTCTCCTCCTCCTCTCTCCTCCTCCTCTCTCCTCCTCCTCTCTCCTCCCCCCTCTCTCCTCCCCCCTCTCCTCCTCCTCCCCCCCTCTCCCCCCTCTCTCCTCCCCCTCTATTCTCTCCCTCTCTCCTCCCCCTCTCTCCTTCCCCTCTCTCCTCCCCCCTCTCCTCCTCCTCCTCCCCCCCTCTCCCCCTCTCTCCTCCCCCTCTATTCTCTCCCTCTTTCCTCCTCCTCTCTCCTCCCCTTCTCCTCCCCCTCTCTCCTTCCCCTCTCTCCTCCCCCTCTCTCCTTCCCCTTTCCCCGTACCCTTTCAAACACCCTCAGCCACGTATAAAGTGAGACCGCCGACTGAAATCGCATGCATTAGCGCCTCGCCGTCGGAGCGTTATTAGTGCTTCTCCGAAACTGTTATTTTGGGGAAAATCCGTCATATTAACTGCTGGTGTTAATTTTAAAGTTTTTACGATGCAGAGATTTTGAAAAAATAGTTTTAAAATTTCGTGAGAGGTAACCTCTAGCCTTTCGATGCTACTTAGTGGGGAGGCATTCCTCTTCTGCGTTAGTCTTGGATGCACTACGTTTTATCATAGAAAGAATGTGAAAATTGAAATCCAGCGACCATTGTGGCATATCGTCGAATTCATTCATATTATGCTATCCACTATAGTAAAGTAAACATTATTTTAGGAGTTACAATTAACTGTGATGAACTAGAGAAAAATATTTTTTTAACTTTTTTGGGATGCATGTATAACCACATACTTGCCAAGTTACTTTTTTGCAAGAATCTAAAAGTGATTATCCGTTTTTATCCCATGAACAAAATACTTTATCCACTAGAAATTCCTTTTTAAAATGCTAGAAGAGATTCTTCTCCGCAGTTGTTTCATAGAAACGTCTGTAAAATCATGGAAATAAGTCCATCATATTGAATTTTCCATTATGAAGAATCACTATACTTTTTTTCGGTAGTTTCATTGGCAATCTTGCATAAAGCTTCTTCGAATTGAAGGAAATGAGTCATCCTCTGCCACCTCGGTAGCCATGGCATTCTTGCTCTTTTCCTTATTCCTTCGAAACATTCTCGTGAGTTGCTCCTGTTCCGTGCATTAGTTCTTTGCAACCGTCCATAACAAAATGCAATATATCGGAGGAAACGAATGCCCTTTTTTCAAATCCATAACGGTGATCTTTGTACCGTTTTCCGAGAGGCTGGTGAAGAAGTGAATTAATCAACGACCGAGGCATATTTTTTTACACTGGCAACGCCAAAAACAGAAGCCAGCATCCTCTAAGATTTCCGTCCCGCCTAATTTCCGACCAAAAAACGCCGCGTAAGCGCAAAACAAAAAAAAAGTCCACACGACGATTCCTAACATTGGTTCGAGGCAGAAAAAGAAACATTCTCCGCCCTACACACGCCCCTTGATCTGTCCAGAAAAATAAATAGGAGGGTCGGTTGACGACTTAATTAACTATACATAAATAGGATCCGCATCAACCAATCCAAATGGAGCCTCCTAAGTATGTGTGTTTACACAAGCGCCAAATGTGATTTTTCCTCGCGTGAGCCAAGGACGAAAGGATGCGGAATTTTGGAGAGGATTTTCGAAAGACCAAAAATCTGCATTGAGAAACAGCAAAGTGACAAAAAATATGCACAGCGAGAGTTAAATCTCTCTTTTGAGAGTTTATAGCGCGCTCCCAAGCGAAAAGAAAACGAGGAGAAAGACTGGAAAGAAACAATTTCGAAGTGCGCGGACCTCGTCGGGCAGTCTCCATTTCGGAAAATGCCGTCATTTCCACGTAATTTTTTCCGTCCTTTCCTCATGAGGAAAAAGGGGCGGAATGCGTCGAACGGCGCCGTTCGAACAGTCGCAGAAGGAGGAGAAATATGCCGGAGAGGAAACCGAAGGTAATTTTTTCCTCCTGTGGGGCATCCAGAGCGAGTCGGATGATTTCGTCTTATCGTATGTTTGAAATCTCCCACGGTCGGTGGGAAAGTTTACGGCCGTCAGCGAGTGTTCCTTGGTCAGAAAATGATAGTGGTGGCACTCAAAACGCTATATAAAACGCACTAATTATTAGTGCAGTTCTTATATTTCTCTTTATCGCTTCAAAGTTTTGTTTAAATGTGTTTGCTGTTTCTTCGATATGACTTGCCCTAATGTCCCTCTCAAACACCAAGGATACGACTGAAGTTTGTGCATCTCAGCTTTTGAGTCCATCTTCTCAATCTAAAGTCCTTTCCACTTTCTTCTAGTATCAATTCCCTTTTTTCATAGGACTTAATGTACATATTTTCTTCCTAAAATGTTTTTTACCTTTTGTCGAAAATAGGCAGTGGGATTTTTTTGTGTAGTATTTTCGTTCGATAATTTTAACCGATACTTTTTAACCGTATAACCAATTTTAATGTGACCGTATATGTTATATATTTTTACTAAAATACCCACGCCTTTCTTTTACCTGAATTATATTTTCTGACAACTTACTGCTACAATAAGACTAGGAGAGAAGTGAATCCACCTTAAAGAAACCTGTTTACTTTAAGGTGTTTTTAATATAGCTGGAGGATAATGATTGTTAATTTTTGGAAAAAGTTCTAATTTGAATCATAGTGATGCCAAAAGAGTTATTATCTTTTATATTTAGCGTGGAGAAGATGGACAATAATTTCAGAGTGAATAATGAGTCTATTAGTGAAACTATCGGCGATTTTTCTTCATTTTTACCTAAGACATTAATTAAAAATATCTGACGCTACGAGTGATAAATAGACGATACGTGTGCTGCCACGTAAAGGGGCAAAGTACACGTTCGATGAAAAATTGCCACCTTAAGAATCACGTTTGCGTTTAGGACGTGCCGCCCGATTTAAATTTCGCAGAATGCGGATTTTCCTCACTCGCTCCTCGCCCTTGGAATTCGACGAAAGACGATAAAAACCGGTCCTGAAAAATAAGCAAACCCGTGATCAACTTTTTCCTTTATGCAAACAATCCCACGTCAATCATTCCTACAGAAAATATAAAAATTTGAGCGAAAGTTAAAGGTCTTATTCTTACAGTATTTCACGCCCTCTTAATTTTCGCAGCGGATATCTCGGCAACTATCGCAATTAAAGAAGAAGCTTTATGGCGAGATAAAATATTTGTCCGATTAAAATGTTGACATGCGTTCAAAATGCACTAGGTTTCCGTAATTAATTTCAAAGATTCTGGCAGTCAATGTATGCTACGTACAATGGTGAAAACTGCGTCCAATTGAGGAAATAAAAAACGAAACGCGTTCTCGTAACTCTTCAGCTTTAATGTGGAACAAAATCCGATCGTAAAGGTCGAGTTGAAAAGATTTAAGATTTCTTCGTTTTACAATTTTACCATTTTATTTGTAAAGTATTTGATTATTTTATCTAGTGAAACATTGCATACTTACGCAGTGTGATTGTTGAAGTAATTGTAAATTAACTAATTTTCCATTCATTCTACCAATGAGTCAAATTTAATCATTTATAAAAACTTCTTTTTTTCTCTATTAAAAAAGCTTTCGACATACAAGTCAGAAAAGCTTCAGCGATCGTTACCATTGTATCATCATTCCTCGTTCATCATTAATGAATAATCAGATGAGATATTTCATTTCGAATAATAAGATAACGCAACACGTTAGTGGTTACGTAGCAAGTTCTTCCTTTCTCAAAAACATTTTAATATCAATTCCAGCAACCAATGATGCGTATATCCTCCGTCTTTCTGGAAGCCACTCCCTTGAAGTTCCAGAAGTTTCCGGAAAAAAACCCCGTCCATCTCATATTTCCAATAAATCCCCTCGATCGGGCTTAATAATTTCCGAGGCGAAGAGATTTTCACCGAATTATCTCAACGCAACACCTCCTAGAGACGTAATTGACCTCTTAGATCGACCCCTGAGATCGTTACGTGGAGGGAATCAATACACACAACGCCCTCCCGGGCGCAGAGAGGAATGATTCAAGGTAGTAAACGGAGAGAGAAAGAGAGAGAGGAGGATAGATTCGAGTAGAAGATAAAGGGGATCTCACTCGGTAGTCTTACCTCTTGTAAAAGAGCTAACCGTGATGGAGCTCGCGTTCGCGAGGATTTGCCCGCTGTGTAACCGCTTTTCAGGGCGAAAAGCCGTCAAGGACTTTTCCCTTTCCCAAAGTCCTGCTCTTATCCACTTTTTCCCTCCGTACGTCCTTGAAGATGAGGGCAGTACACTCTCTTACTCGTGGGGTTGATGGATGGACGTCTCTTCCTCCCTCTCATCCTCTCTCTCTCTTCCTCTCTCTCTCTCTCTCTCTCTCTCTCTCTCTCTCTCTCTCTCTCTCTCTCTCTCTCTCTCTCTTCCTCTCTCTCTCTTTCTCTACCCCAACCTCCATCATAGGGCACGACCTCTATGCTTTTCATGGTGTAAAGAATCTTGGTGCTTAATCTCATTTTTCGTGACCTCGCGATGGTGTAAGGAAACCGAGTTCCAGCATGCCCTGAAACTGTGTGTGTGTGTGTGTACAGTTTTCGTGCGACTATGATGGCCTATGTAATTTATCCGATCTAGGTGGATGAGGAGTGGGTGATAAAGTGTTCATCGCGACGTCGGCGATTTTCATCTAGTTCGCATCTGTTATGTGTTATGGCGCGCATATAAGACAGCGCCCGGATGAATGACTAAATATGAGAAAATGCTGATGCTGAGTTTAAACTTATGATTAAGGGAAAACTGTTTTTCGGCGTGTTTAAATAAGGCCGCTGGTAAAATAAATATGGATGTAAAATTTATTTATTCGTCAGTTTTCTTAGGTTAAACACTGACGGAAGATTGTAATGATAAAGTTTTGCTAAATACATCAGTAGCAACTGTTCCCCATACTTGGTTAATTGCGTAATATTTTCTTTAAGACGCAGACGTTTGTTCACTAATTTCTTTATTAACATTTCTGCTAACTTGGTATTTTTGTTAAAACAATTAGTACAAGGACTTGTGTATACGGATTTTTCCATATTACATAAATTTAAATTCATCTCCATTAGTATAATTTATTCTTAAGCTAATCTTGGTTTTTAATTGATTTTCTTGAAGAGCCTTGTCCAGATTTTTTCCACATTAAAGAAATTTAAATTCAGCTCCATTAGTATAATCCATTCTTAAGCTAATCTTGATTTTTCAATTGATTTTCTTAATGAGCCCTGTCTGTTTTTCAGTGGAAACACTTATAACACTTATTGCACATCATCACTGGTAGCAACTTTTCAAGTATTAGAGTTAAGATGCGATGTTGCCACTAACATGTATTTACGTCGTAAAGACATTCAATTTTCAGAAATGAGCACATTTATTCGCTTAGAACACAAGTCGACCACCTTTTCTGCATTGCGGACCACGTTCGCAGTCGTGAATGGAAATCGCAAGATCCTCAGCGGGATCGATAAGTGTTTACATCAGAAGTTACCTAGATTTTCCGGTCTCGAAATAATGAAAACGAAGTCAAAAACAATTTACTAACATTAAGACTCCGAAAAAGGTTTTGAGACCATAATTATGCCAAAAAAGTATGAAATTTTCTATGCTATATTTTACCGATCACTTATTCATCATGAGTTTGTGGGTCGCATGTGGCGCTCTCGGGGGCTGCAGGTTTAGAACAGGGGTGGGCGAACTTCTTACGAGGCGGTCCGCATTAACAGTTGCAGGTGCTTAGGCGGGCATCAGGGTTCACATCGTAAACTACTTGGGAGCATGCGAAGGATCCTATTAGTGAAAATCGACGATTAATAATATTTTAGTGTAATGGCATCGCGGGGTGCATAAAATGCTCTCGCGGGCCGTAATTTGCATACTCCTGGTTTAGGATATAGGTTTCCACGCAGTATCATGCTATAGTTCTCTGTTAAGTGTTCAAAAGAACTTATTTTCTCAGTTATTCACAAAGAATTGAAATTATTCTTCATAAATTCCATAAAAGTTGCATCTAATTTCCAGATCGTGATGATCAATTATAAATTAAAAATGTTTTTTAGTACGCTGTTATATTTCATTTTTGTTAACACTGAAGATAAAGTCGCTCTCTAAGGAATAAATCTATATTAAATATCCTCGGAATTACCCATTGAAATTTAATCCTCTATCCACGAAGAAACAATTGTCAGTCATACATTTCTTTAAAATACGAGTAATTTAATGCATAGTTGGAGAAACAGCTTGAATTTACTGTGTGAACTCATCAGTTTTAAATGGTCATAACAGAGGCTTTTTAGCTTTGTTGTTTTAAGTATCATACTATTTATAAATTAAATAAACGGCGCAATATACATTGCACAAACTTTCTCATATACGTGTATACGTTTGGTCCACTGTGTACGCTTATAAAAGAAAAACGCTTAAAATTCAAAGTTAACCGTAGTTTAGCGTATATTTGAATGCCACTGGTCGATATTTAGTAATTTTTTGGGATATATGACTTAGTTAGTACTATTTGTGACATCAGGTTTTACGATTGGATGGATTTTAATCAAAATCATTATAGCCATTATTGAGTAAATCGAATTTTTTTTTCAAAATGTACAAGAATAAAGTACCCTTAATTGTTGCGCAATATCGTCCATCTCTTCAGAATGTCTTTCATGAATGATATAATCCACAAATATAAGATATCATTCGATTTAGTTTAACCGTAAGGTTTTAAGTGGATCACGGCGGAGGCGTAACGTCATAGGGCTTAGGTAAGGTAACTTAGCGTAAATTGTAATGTCACCGGACGCCATATAGTGATTTTTTGAGAAATATGGCTCACGCAGCATTATTTGTAACATCAGGCTCTATAATTGGATTGATTTTAATCAAATTCTATGTTGTCATTTTTGAGTAAATAAAATTTTGCTAAAAATCGCCAATAATAAACTATCCATTATTTTTGTGCAATATTATTTTTATGAAAAAGTGTCTGGAAAACATGATATATTGCATAAATACGAGATATCACACGATTTAATGTACGCGTTTGGGCCCTAGGACGACGAACAGATAGACAGACGGCATGGCGAAAACCACTTCTATGGACTCAGGGACACCTAAAACGTGTATTTCCATCAAAATCTCTAAGTCGAATTTTTTCACGATTACAATAATTTTTCTATATATATTACGTATATGAGAGTAACAATCATCACAATCAAAAGTCTCATTATATTTTTCCATATAATGACTATAAACGAAATGTTGAATTTTCACTGATATGTACAGGATTAATTCGATTTTTTAATTCAAGAGCCAAGCTTGATGAAGTTAGACTTATTGTTAGTGATACAATGTTGTCATGGAATAAGAACAGATGGAGGGCTATAAGAACTACAAAAAGCTATTATTTGTGGTTGTTAGTAGCGGGCAAATAAGCTTTTCAAATTGCGAATTTTACTCTCAATTACGAAAAAGGTAAAGAAAATACATATGGGATTTATAAAGTTGGATTGATTTAAAATTCAACGACAGAGTAAGAAAGCTAGTCAACCATGTGGAATATTGCTTATGATAATTATATGTAGGTTGAAAGCTATTTTATAATAATGGTAATTTAGGGCGAAAATCATGAGAAGTGAAAAATGTACGTGAAAATGTGAAAAATTACTTATTAATTTTTATCCTTATGTTTTTATTTAACGAAATAAATCGTTCTTTTGAGGAACTTATAACACGAATCAAAGATATTGGCTAATGGCCTCATTTTTTTCCTTGCTTAAACACCTAATTTCGACCCCATCTTCGCATGCAGATGTCTTTCCTTGTCTCAATATTTCATTAGACGCCTCATTCACTCGGTCCAGCCAAGTCGTCCTTGGCCGGCATCTTTCTCTGCTTTCCATCAATCCCCTCGTGTACGTAAACATTCACTCTGACATTACCTCATCGCTCATTCTCTCCGCACGTCCAAACATTCTCGAAATTCCGACTCGTCGATGCGATTGGAATAATTCTCCACCATCACGTCCAACCTCTAATTGAATAAAACCCGCAGGGGACCTGACATCCAACGCGTTTATTTGCGCCCACAATTCAGTCCCCTCCGCGTGACTTTTATGTTGATCTTAACGGAGCACTGCGCGATTTTCTTTCCAATATCCGCTTTTGGAGGCATAAACTTAAAAAAGCACTTCACAGCACAATCCTTCCATATTAAGAAGCTAGGCCCCATTTTTATTAATATAAGATCTTTTTCATATCGTGAAACGGTACAGATATTTTTTCACTCAAACTTTTTATCAGCCATAAAATTAATCCAGTATTTTACTCGTTTATCAATATATTTGATAATTTTTCGTCGGCATATATTTTCGCTTATTTTATCGTTTGTTTGCTTGTTCTAATTTTTCAACACATATCTAACGTCTTTAACTCTATCTACCGTCTGAATTTTAATTCTTAACATTTCATATCTAGCTTAATATTTTTTTACGGAGAAAATAATTGATGAGGATGCAGGAAACCAACTATACAACGAGCGGATACAGTTTAGTGGGATGAAGATTGGCATAAGAAAAGAAGGAAGGAGAGGAAGGGGATTCGATGATAGCGTGAAGATTTCGTGGAGATGAACTCCGGACTACAGGATGATTAACACTTCCTCTTCCACGGGGTGGCGCTTAATTCCCTTAAGGAAAGTCAGTCGTCAGGGGCTGTGCTTTGACGGATTCCTTTCGACTTCCTGATCTCTCCTTTCTCTCTCTTTCTTCTATCTCGTTTCCCTCCCTCCCTCTCTCTCCCTTTCTGTACGCTCTCCTTGTGCCCAGTGGGTTAGGATCGGGATGGAGATAAGGGTTTAGACCGGAAGCCGCTCGCTTGAGATCTTTAATGCAGCGCAGGCGGACGGGAGTGAGAACACGATTCTCGAGTTCAAAAGCCAAAGAGGTCAGCGACGGTTTGCTAAGAATAGAGGCAAAAAAAGGAAGCGAGGAATGCTCTCTCAACTTTTGTGGGCAATACCTACTGAATGGAAAGTGAACACAACTGAATCACGCAAATGCCCTGCTTACTGATAGGACCCCGCGAACGTGAACGTATCGATCAAACGCGAAGTGACATTCATTAAGCACGAATGCGCTCCAAGGTTATCGTGTGTAGAACTCGCAATGAACTTGCCGGATATTTTATTATCCTTCCTCTCCCACGATGCTCAAGTGGCAACGCAATCCTAAGGAAATGAACGATTTAATGTGATTTTTTACGATTGGCATCTATATAAGTATGTATGTGATGAATGAGACTAATTGTAAGTTATTCATGTTTTATTAATACCTTTAGAAAAAGTTAATTGAGAGATAATTCACAAATGTAATGTTTTATTGTAACATAGATGTCTTTTGTTCTTCGTGTTGTTCATAGTACCTACATTAAAAATGTCAATTATAAAATTCTTATATTTGATATCTCTCACTATTAAAACGGGATTTGCTACAATAGAACCAAGAATTGTAATTTATAATAACGATAGAAATTTACGAATATAATATAATAATATATATCCAGAATTTATTTTCGCTCATATTTCAAACTTTGCATAGCTTAGATTTAATTATAGGCTACATTTTATCTTGAAACATTTTAGCCTAATTTATTGTTCTTTTATAGCTAACGAGCTGTCATAAACAGCGTCAGGTCCAATTTACTCTCTGTTGATTCTAATCGATTCTCTCATCCTGATTCTTTATCGTTTATTTTTCCCAAATAATTTCTTTCTAAATTCGAGAAGAACAATTATAATTACCCCTCATTTCTTTTTACCTCATAAATTGGATCCAACACGAAAATAGCGACATTACCTCGCTTCGAGCGCACAAGTTTATCTGCTGCTTGCTGTCAATCAAGCTCCAAATTCCTTCAACAAAGTCCGCCCCTTTCCTTTGTTATTAAAATCAACCCCAAATAAATCTGCCTTAGATTCTATCCCTCTTCCTTTAATCTTCTTAGACTTCATAAAACCCTCCATACCCCATCTTAATCCCGCCACTCTTTTTTTATCTAATCCCCATCCGTCCATTAGAGACGCTTCATGCCTCCATAAAAGCTCAAAAAAAGCCATTATCATCATCTTCCCTAACTCCCTTCTCCCTACCCATGCCGCCCCCGCCATCCTACGCCTTCGCAGTAAGTCCCATGGCCATTCATGCGTTGAAATTTTCTTTTTTTTTCCTCCAAAGCATCTTAATCGCTTTAATATATATATATATATATATATATATATATATATATATATATATATTTCGCTCTCGGATCAAAGCTTAACCCGTTTGACAAATCGAGTCTTTGAAATATTGAGCGATGGCTTTGCCCTTTCTTCTTCCTTTTTGTTCGTATTTATGATCCGAGAACTCTCTCTCTCTCTCTTGTCATTGCGCACGCGCTAATTTTCGTCCATTGTTCCCTTTTCGCATGGTCTAAATTTACATAACGCTTCAATTTGCTGCCTTGGTTTTCTCCACTCCGCCACTTTTTTCGCCGCCATCATTTTCGTCGACTCGAAATTTCGCCGTTTAGCAAGCGTAAACAAGCGGTTGTTAAGGTCAACATGCGATGAGGGCGGGACGTGTGCTTGCGTGCGCGTGTTATTAGGCAGTTTGCGTAAAATGCCCGAGGATGTCGGTGCATGGATGCGGTGTTCGCTCAGAGAGGTTGCCGACCATGAGAGAAAGCGAAAATTCACGTTTGTTCTCCTCGTTAGCCATGAAAGGGAAAAATTGCGACTAAAACAAATTTATGTTGAATGGAATCGAGTCAGTTCTCCAACGAATTCTGGATGGTGGAAAGTGGCTCGGGAAAAGGAACCGGGAATTGCGTGTATATACATTTAAAGCATTATAAAACAAAGATACCCGTAAGGCGTCCAAAAAATAAGAATTTAGGAGAATATGACGATTTTATATTAACATTCCAAAGATAGGCCAGGTTAATGTTTGAATTGATGGCGTTAATATTTTCTTATGTTTGGTGTGAATCCAATGGAAATGAGAATTATTCATCAGTTATGTTGGCTCACTAAACGAATTAGCTAAAAATACGGCAATGTTATTTTTTATTCTTTCTAAATATAATAATTTTCTCCATCCGATATATTTTGTTTGTTCATAATGGTCATGCAGTACGTATGCAATTCAAAGTAAATATCAACTTTTACATTATTTTGTCTTGATATTTATTCAGATGTTACAGAATTAATTGCCGCTTTTAGGCACAATTATTTGTAATTTCCTCTATAATTTTTATTTTGAATTTCTTAAGCATCTTGCTCAAACTACAGACGATTATGTCGCTTAGGTACACAGTTAAGTATGCATTATAAGCTCTACCTACAAAATTAAGAAGTATGTATCTGGTGAAGTAAATCTCGGTCAACTAATGCTACATTTGTGAAGTGTTATTTAATGTTACGATGATCTAAAATTCTACAATTTTAAACTCATCAGAAAAATAACCAAAAATCATAGAATATATGAAAATGGTCCTGTGAAGACTTAAAATATTAAAAAATCCCATATGATTCAACATAAAAATCGTATTTAACATATATATTCAACAATTTTTGTCCGAATGAATACCTATAGACATTTTCAAAAGAACTCATTAAGCCTGTTGTGCTTTGTTTTTCCTAATTATATTTATTTCTGTTTCCTTCGCAATTTGAACACGATCTCACCTGCTTAGATGGTGGATTCTCATCCGTTCCACCAAAATCAGCGACCTATTCAAAAGATATCACTAATGAATTTCTTGACCAGTCTATCGTGACACTTCAACGGAAGGTTAATGATCGCATTTACATGAGTGTTGCATCACCCGAATCCATGAATGGCAAATCTCACAAGAGATACTTTAGCATAAGTTTCTTCGCTTATACGAAACAGGATCTGGGAAAAAAATGTTCCTTCTGAATTTGTGGGAATCAAAATGCTTTATCAAAGCATTTCGGAAAACAGCCTTTTTCGTGGTTTTCAGTAACAATAGGGCTGTTGTATCCAGCTAACTATATAGGGACATAATTACTGAATTCTCACTGAATTTTACGTATATTATTTTGGTGCTATGTATTTTCTGTAACCTGCAGGAAGCAAAAACATGCTCTTCTTCATTTTATTGTTCATTTAATTAAAATTAAAATAATTAATTCAAAAGAAAATTATGTGTGTCACCTGATGGGTAGAATCAAATTGAAAACCACGTTTTTTCAATAGTCACAAAAAAGATGGGACAACCAAATGCGCATTTTGTATGTAAATCAGCGTTGATTCACCGATTGTTGATTCTAATTCATCTAAGAATCTACTATCACTGAAACTTTTTATGGATATTGGAGAGATAAAATTTGTCAAATATAATCATTGTTCATTTTTTACTTTCTCATATACGTAGTATATAGATAAATTACTGTAAACGCGGTAAAAATCGACTTCGAGGTTCTGACGGAAATAGACATTTGAGTCCAAAAAATTTGTTTTCGACATATCGTCTGTGCGCGACTCTAGTGCCTAAACGTTTGAACAAAATCAAATGATATTTCGTATTTAAGCATTCTCTTATCCAGAATATAAACTACAAAAAGATTAAGGATGTAACGTAACAATGTAGAGTAGTTTATTATTGCTGAATCTCTATGTTAATTATTTTCAGCCACTTCTCAAAACCTCCGCATATCTCCAAAGAAGTTACCAAGCTCGTCTTATGGCTACGATCAAGCTGATATTAAATCAGAATTCTCCAAGAGCTATAGAAAGGTTGTTAAAAACAAATACGCACTTCGACTGAAATGCAGCCGTCATCAGTGGAAATTCACTGACAGTAGATCCTTATACACCCATAAAACTTCTCCTTTTCGCGTGCTGTCCAGACGGATGGTGAAGGAGTCATCTCCCGTTTCTGAGATTTCACGAGACACGGCTCACAGGATCTCCTTATCTCTTTTCAGAAATCTCATGAATATAACGGTCATGCGAGGCAGTCGTTGGAATAGAAAGACATGGTAAGAGCGCGTTTACTGAAAAAATATATCAAAGCGACCTCTGTTTTGACCAGAGGCCATTGTTTTTTCAACCCTTTCGTGGTCATTGAGTGATACGCTTCCCACTAAATCATTCGCGTCATAGTATTGCCAGGTGATGACAATTCCCACGTTTTGTATGCTTGAGACATTTAGGAATTTGATAAAAAGAACAATAAAATATCACTCATCTTTTAACTCATGTTGAACGGTTATTACGGTGAAGACGTTGAAATTTTGACACTTTCTGGACTCTTCTATAACTTTATCGTAAATTAATTACATACAAATCTTTTATTAAATTGTCTTCTTTCTATTCCCTTTTATCGTTTTTCCAATGCTCTCTGTAAATTATCCAAATATCAGTGTTTAAAAATATTTTTTAATTATTAGCTTATTGGTATGTATCAGAGGTGGCCTAACCTACTTGCCCTCGGAGCCACATGCGATGATTTTCAGAGATTTGAGAGCCGCATGACATTCTGCGCTCATAAATTTAAGAAAAGTAAAACATAACCAGTAAGCAATTAGGATATAATGCATGTCCATTAGACATCCCAAACACGTCTCGAGTCACACTATGTCATTGTGTCCTGTAGAGAAAAACGTTGACACGCCTCTACATGGAAATTTAAAAGAGCCGCATACTAGGATACTGGTAGTGCTGGTATGTATTTTTAGCATAGAAAAAGTAGCAAAATGTGATGGGAACTAAATATGGTATTGAAATAGTAACAAAAACCTTTAGTAAAACAATATTTTTATTGTATAAACAAGGAAAAACCCTTTGTAAGTATTCTTGTTTAAACTGTGGAACCATTTTTATTTTTGTATTTTTGCCATAGCAACGGAAAAGAAGCCATCAGTTGGCAACATTCAATGTGTTGAACATAATGAAGACGAACATTCGACAAATTGTGTCAGATAAAACTATATTTTTACGAATTTGATAATAACAAAAATTTACACAAATGAATATTCGACAAAAACAGAAAAATGAACAAGAATAAACACCCATTTCCGATTGAGAAATTTTAACCAAAATGTAATCAGAACTTGACTTTATAATAAAACCATAAATATAAAATTTTGTACTGATATGATTAGTAGTTTTTGAGTTGCAGCGTTCACAAAATCATTATAACGAACAAAAACCGACATCGAGAAAATAGTGAAAACGTATTCAAGTGACATTAAAATGTGTATTTCCTTTGAAATACAAGTTCATTTTTTTCATCAAAACAACACTTTCTCTATACTGTGTATGGATAAAGTAAAACGTAAAATTCATAAAGACTGATAATTACTGTTATATTTTAGTTATAGAAATGACATGTTTTCATGAATTTACCAAAAATTAATAATTTGTTTGGGAATTTGAATTCGTTGAACAAAATCTTTAACTAATTACAACACGGCTTATGTCAATATAATGTACTGTATTTGTATGAATCTCGACGTTCGGTTGTTTTACCAAACCCTCCGCATCAGTGAAACTCTCTCCCCTCTCTCTCCTTTTCCCTCCTGCAAGCCATATTTTATACGAAGTTCGTTAGGCTTAAGCTTTTGATGGCTAACAGTAAAAAAATGTGGCTAGGAATCATTTCACCCCGTTAGTGTAAATGCGAATTCCAGATCACGCGCAGGAAAAGAAGCAGAAAGATGTTCGGTTTCCGATCGGGTCAGCGCACTCAAGAGTAAACTCCATTAATCTCAATTTAGTCCCATCATAAAACTGTTATCTTAAACGACTTCGCCCTGCGTGTAACCTTTCATGGCTTGACATTCCAATTTATCTATCCTCCCTCAACTTACCTGTTTCAATTGAAATAAAATATGGTAATAGAAAATAATTACTGTAATTACACAGGTAGTTTCATAGACCTATAAAGAGATGGATGAATTGCTAATGTCACAGTGCGGTTAAATTAATAAATTTTTTAAATGTTAAGAACTTGAGCATCTTAAAATGAAAATTTTACGTCCAAAATGAAAGTGAGTTCTTAATATTGTAGAATGTAGTGTGATATATGGATTATAAAATTATACAATTTATGTTGACTTGCGTAGTTTCGAATAATATTAAGAAGCAGAAGTATTTTACGTATATTTTCGCAAACCCATTAATTCAAGTAGAAATTATTATGCTTTATCGCAATATGCAATTCATTTTTTTACCCTTGAGCAATCATAAATACTGCTTTTCTGTGCACTTTGCCACAAATTAGTATTTCGAAAAAGACTTCAGCCTGAATTCTCGCCTTTGGGTTTAAAAAACCGTAATTAATTTTTCGTGAACTTCGAACACAGAAAAATAAATATTCATGCAATTACTTTTCAACGTATTAGTTCTGTGAATATTTTTCTCTAGACATTCTCGAACTGTTTTTAAATTGCAAGACAAATGACATAAGATCTCTCAAAAATGAGAGTCCCATCCCTTCGGGTATCTGAACTCAAAAGACTCCCTCCTGCTCTCGACACGAGGTACGAAGCATTGGTCCATTCACCCGTCTCAGTCTTTTCCTTGTAGTTCCTCCGCGCAAATTTTCTTTGGCAGCCGTTTTTCTTTCTTCCCTCTTGTACTGATTAACCTCCGTGGTTCCATATATTCATGCCACTAGACATTTAACAACTCTTCCCTTCCCTTCGCATTCCGGTCAATAGTGAGAGAAAGAGAGACACGTTCTCCACCCGCCGCCTTTCTCACTCCCTCGTTCACGAGCATTATCCCTCTTATTCCCTTTCTCCTTATGTCACTCTCCCTTTTTCTCTAAGAATTCTTTTCGTCGCCTCGTGTTTAACTCGTATATCCGCTTATTTTCTAACCATTTATTTTCCTTCCGACATCATCAGTTTATTTCGTGATAAAAATCTGAGGAAATGTTATTCGCGAAAAACGGAAATGGCTAAATAGGTTCGTGATGGGAATTGCGGCGTGTATATTTTCCTCGGTGTTGCAGCTTGAGCAAATTTAAACTGAAAAATTATTCATCACCCCGAAAATGAATGTGTATTTTTGGCTAATCAATCTCTTGGATTATTATAAACCCGAAAATGAATCTAACTTAAATTACGACATTTCTCGTTCATAAGCGATAATGCATTTTTTGTCCTTATGGGAAGAGAGATCTGAGTACAATGGTGTAACTAGAATCAGTTATTGTTGAATTAAATAGGTATTCACATATTTTTACTCTTTATCTTTCTTCTCTCCAGGCTTATTCCAATATCACCTCCTATCTCCATGTTTCCTTCTCATTTCTTCTTTACTGCCCTCTCTCTCTTTCTTTCTCTCGCTTTTAGTTTCACTAATTAAATTTTATTCTATTATTTTCACGCTCGTTAACTCTTCTCCCGTTACTTTTCTCCATCTTTCCACAAAGATGGCTATAATATTTCTATTTGACTGCGCAATGTCTTATTTTCCCATCTAAGGAAAGATAACGCTGTAAACTTGTCACTGTTCCTCATTTAATCAAGTCCTTTATGATCCGAGGAAAGACTTCGTAAAAAATAAAAGTATTCGAGAGTATCTCCCAGATCTCAACCATCACGTAACTTCAGGATTTCCCACAATGACGTGGCTTTAATTTTGAACGAAAATTTATAGTGTTATTGGATGTTGTCAGTTAGTAACGAAGAGTGCGAATGTTTTTTAATTACTCGATTCATAATAATATGAGTTCTGTTATAGTTGGCCGTTTCAGATTGTACTGAAGTTTTCATAACAACTCTGAAGTCACATTGGAAGCAAATATTGATATTTTACTTTGGCTTACTGAATTCTTTCGGTCAGATGGATTCGGTCTGCAAGGTTCATTATAGCAGCATAACTTTAGAGCAAAGCGTCAACGATAATTTTGTCACAGATGGTTGAATTGTGTCATTGACCGTTGCATGTTTTATTCTCCTAAGAATATTTTTTCGTCTAAGAACTCTTTCTTTTCTATTTTATGAACTTAAACTTTTAAAAAATATTTCAACTTATTGCACGTCATTAACTACCGACTGTTAAACAAGGCCACCATTAGATATCTGACACCATTCTTCCTAATCCCATTTAATTTTACCGCAATAATTGCAATCGCTATTTAAAACGACTAACGGAGAACGACTCGGATGCATTTTTTCCGCAAAAAATCCAGTGGGATTTAATGGCTGTGCAAGGACTGACCATAACAATGGAATTTGCTGGAACCGAGCTTCCTTTTTTCCGGGGTTTCGCGAGAAAGCTTTTTTCCTACAACGTCCTCCCTTTCCTCTCCCTTCCCTTGTCAAATTCCCTCACCTCCAACTTATTGTCTCTCTCTATCTCTCTCTCTCTGACTACCCCATTCATCATCCACCCACAGCCCGTAACCTATGCGCCGTTGTCATAACAACCTAAAAGACCCCCTAGGTTTTTTTTTCCGATCGCTCTTCCCCATTCTGGAATCATATACTGCCGCTGCTGCTCTTTAGCGCTTCCTGATCTATAAAGACTTCCCACGCCTTCCAACTCTCGACAATGGCGATCCGATCTCTGTATCTTATACCGCTCTCCCCTGGAGATCGGCCAAAGGAATTAAGATGTCAGCTCTTTCCCGGCAATGGCGATCTTATTTTTAACCTGGATTTACGGCCTAGAATCTGCTTCGAGGAAATGTTTTTTGTTCCATTCGTGCTGCACGCCTTTCTGTTTATTGGCGGTAATAATTACCGAAGTGATTTATTTGAAAGGAATTAATTAATTCTGTAGTATTAAAAGTTATCGTCAATTCATTGGTCACGATAGCTTTGTTTTTTAACTAGTCGCTACCTTAAATTTGAATGCTTTATGGCAGCCATGTCAAACTCGAAGAAGCATCAGGACCGCATTGAATCGATTTGATGTTATAGAAAGGTCGCATTAGGATTACAGTTGTTTAATGAGGGCCAGAGGTTAAAATAAACTTCATGCAAAAGATTTGGCATCTGTTTTACAATTAGAAATAGTTATTTAGAAAATGCATTGTTATTGTAACTCATTATCTACGAAAAAATCTTGTATCCTTTTCATAAAAATAAAGTACATATTTAGTGTATAATATCTCGAACAGTTTAATTAATACAGAAATCAACATTCGGGCCGCAGCAAAGCACAAATAGAGTTGCATGCGACCCGCGAACAACTAGTTTGAAATGGCTGGTTTATGGAATTACGGGGTAGAAAAAAATTGCAAAATCTCAATTAAAGCGGATATATCTACATTTAATAATCTTCTAACTATATAATAATATAAAAGTCCGTCTTTGTACAATAATGACTTCTACATCACATATCGTTTTTAACAAACTTTCCGAATAAGTAGAATAATGAAATTTGGCAGGAATACTTGATTCAGATACTAAAAAGGAATGGCAAAATAAAATTCGGGAAAAATGACCCGGGTTCGACTCCAGGAGATAATTTCTATTGCCCGTATGATAACACGTAAAAATAGATTTGTTGACGTGCAGGTTTTTATTAATTTGAAATTTAACATTTAAAAAAATGGCCTTCAATCTTCGGACCTGGACTGTTTTAAAGGAAAATAAATTTAGTTTCTTATTCTTCTCCTCTATTTTCGTCTTCAATTTGAAATATCTCATATTTAGCGTTGAAATCGCATATTTTGAAGAAACCTTACAATTTTCACGATATGTTGTCTTGCTGACCATGTCACTGCCAAATCTCAAACTTCTATTGCGTTAATAAATAAACTTTCATTTTCGCTTTATTGGTACTTTCGTGAGAAATTACGACTACACAATAGATACTGTCTTTTTTATTGTTTATTTTTGAATATTTTAATAGATTTTATCGTTTTATGTGCAGAAGATCCAAGAAATTCATTACAAAGTACTATGTAGTTTTAAAATCCAACAAGTTCATTTCATCATATATTAATGTACTTTAAATAAATCTAAAAATATACTATTATAAATTAAGATTCATTATTCCTCATCATTATTTATTTTTTGATATTACCAAATAAGAAAATGGTTGATGGCCGCCAAAAACGAAAAGCATATATGAAAGCCTATCGGAAAAAAATAGGAAAAACTTCGCCACTAGAATATAATTCGTTATCTAAAAAACCAGCGAACTGTTCTTCAACTAAGACAAGAATATTATTCTGCCAATATTGAGCAGATTATTTTAAATCTCAAAATCAAGACCACATTAATCAACAAATCGAAACATAATGTGTTACTTTCGTTATTTCATTCAATTATGCATGCTTATGTTTATTAATCTTTGTGATTAATTGTAATATCTTTTTAAGATTTCATTTTGATATATATATATATATATATATATATATATTCAAAGGATGGTATACTATAAAATAAATTTATTTTTAAAATTTAAAAGCAAATGAAGAACAATAATATTTTAAATATAAATGACCAAATGAAAACTTTTATACAATGCGAAGCATATCACAAGCCCCGTAGTACCTAATGTATAAATGTTCTTGCAGCTCGTGAGCTATAAGCGAGAAACAATTCTAATGAAATGCCATTCCAATTGGTTGCAATTCACGACGTGAACATTCCCCGTTTTTCCCAAAAAAAACTTTTCTCGTTTAATATGTTTCCTGTCTGAATTTTTAGTGAGACGCGAAATAATGAAATTACTTTCATAGATATGAAAAATAAATCCATGGTCTATTGAATATAATAAAGACATTTTAAAGCTGTTTTGGACGAAAAACTCACGAGGAATCTCCTTTCCCATAAAACTTTGCGAATTCCTTAACGCACGGTCGTTATTCTTTTTGTTCACTCCGGGCGTGATAAATGTTTTTCTTGCAATCATATCTGTTGAACGCGTATCGAACCGTTTTTGTTATTCCAATCCAAAGCGACGGTTTCCCCTCGGGTGGGAACCGTTAGGATGAAGAGGGATACCGCGGCTTTTTTTACAAGCTAATCTCTTGAAAAGGCCTATCTTCCCGACTGTGATGAGTGAATTATTACGCGGGCGGACGGCCGGAAATGGCTCACTTAAGGAGACTGCTACCGCCGCCGACCGAAAAGTCGAGGGTATTTTTAATAACACGCCCAATCGGTCCCATAACTGTATCACTTCTTAGCGATTGTGTAGCTCTGCAGTTTTCCGTGCAGAATTTTCGGGTTTTGACACATCCATCGCATGTTATAATTCAAATATTTTATGGAAAGCTTTCATGTTAACAAATAGGAAATTATGTGTGTCGGTAACGTAGCGGAAAACTTGGCACGCGACCATAACGATCCAATTGTTCCGAGGGTTATGTATGTCGTGGTTGCATAAGTTTAAGGATACAAAGTTGTCAGTCGTGCATTTTTAAAATTCTTTTTATTATCATTAAGAAATTAGCCGAGTTAATTTCAAGATAATTTTAAAATATACTTTTTTAGATCCTTTCCGTTGCGAATGTGATCATAAACGTCGGCCGTTTCTTTTGTTGGCCGGGATAACTATCCCCTAACAATGTTTGTTCTCCAAAGCTCTCATTTTTAATGCGTTCACGGAAGCTAAGCTTATTATCCGAAATTAGTTTTCAGCCCTGTATAATTCTGAATAGTTTCTGGTTACCAACTCATTTTCAAACAGATACTAAATCATTCCGAGAATTGTTGAATTTCTCAGAGACTGTTTCCCATTCTTTTGCTAGAAAATTTTAGAAGACAAACACACCTTCTGAAAAAACCTTGTCCTTATTTAGAAAACATAATAAGGGACCTTTTCTAAATTGAAGATCCTGAGATATTCTAACAATGTATTTCATATCGGCACCGCGGGAAAACAGTTATTTTCTCCTCGTTCCAGTTACTTTCGGTCATTTCCAGCCACATTCATGACGATCCAATTACAAGCCGAAAGCTAATCTGGACTTCGAATACCTTAATAAAATTGCTGTCTCCCCCTCCCCCTCCGACACTGGGATTGAAAATTAATGTCAGAGAAAAGGTAACAGTGAAACTGCTTCTATATTTGTTCGGTTTTACACGCAATAACAGAAACCGAGATTTATTTGTACATTGAGGAAACGGTGTTTATGGAGAAAGATCGGAAGGGATCCTGTTCCACTTAACCTAGCAGTATTTGATTGTTCCACTTACAAAGGATGAGGAATGTTTTTTCTGTACCGTTTTCCTTTATTCGATGGACGATGATAGCATAAAGACCTCTCACGTATGTGTAATTGCACGGCAACAAGGAGTAGAAAGGGAAAGGAGCGGCTCAATGGACACCTAATCAAGGATGTTGTCTTACACGGCAAAAAGGAAACACAGGAGGCGGGAAAGTTTCTTTTTCCTTTTCCGCTAGCACGACAATCACCGGCTCTATCTTCTCTCCGGAGAAATGCGGGTGTCCGAAATCTTATTCCCTCCATTCTTCCGTTAATTTTGCTCCCGACACAATGGACTAAGTTTCTATCGGATCATCCTATTTCCATCCCCTCGTTCTTCTGCGATCGTCGTTAAACTTTTCTCTTCCTCGATTTTTTTTTCAATGCCCTCGACAGGACTTCTTTTTCCCAGGCTAGGTACACTTGACCTCGAACCAGCAAAAAAAACTTCAAAGGCATAGCATGAGACCAATAACTTCCATTTCAAGGTTCTTGGAGACTTCTCATCATTGTAAAAACGCATATCTTATTTGTAGCACGCTTCGAGCCGTGGAAAATCCATCCAGAACACGGAACCCTTTAAGAAAATCGTGACCTGCAAGTCAGAGATCAGTCACGCCAACAGCTCGTGCCTGGGAGTGGGGGGGAATCGGTAGCCCCCTGTCGGCGGGTGAAGTGATTTAGGGGGTGGGTGGAGTTAGGAACGTTTTGCAGAGAGAGAGAGAAGGAAGAGAGTGAAAGAGAGAGGAATGACTCCTCCTCGGACATGAAATCCAGCGAGTTCGATCTCCGTCGAAGGCACGGTCTCCCGACTTTTTTTCCCGCGACGACGTACAATACCGTCCGGGAATGTTTCGCTACCTCGTGCTCCTCCTCCCCCCGTCTCCCCCCTCCTCTGACAGCCCAACTTCTCGTGATCCACCCCTGTGCATTGTGGGACTGACGGATGGAGCGTAATACCGGACGGCGATGGAGGGCGCGCTTCCGGTTCTGCCCGCTTCCGTATCAGGTGTCTCGCGTAATAGAATCACGCTCCGGAGAGGACGGCGTTTTTATGTGAATAAATGTCGTCGTTAAAAAAAAAGGTTTCTGGTTTTGCTCCGGTAAATTGGGGGTTTAGTTATTTTTTTAGTTTTGCTTCCAGACTAAATCTAACTATGGGACTGGAGTGTAGATAAGGCGAAACCTTATCGTATGCAACAAGACTTTTCTTCTAAGGTTTTCTTTTCCCACGCGATAAAAATGCACCAAGTTTGAAGAATGTCCTTTTATAGAACTGATGAGCGAGTTAAAAAATTGCTATTAATTTATAAGAAAACTTTGAATGGTGTTCTAAAGTAGAGGTTGACAACAACATGCCAACGGTCGCCAAGGTGCCCGCGGTATGGCTTTCTGATGTCCGGGGGAAATAAAGTTGCGTTATCCAAAATGCGTATGGTATCTTCTATTTCTCAGGAGGTCCAATTTTAGGATTTTTCCAAATGTATATGCGTTGCTAAATAATAGTCATTACTATATCTCTCCAGGTCGCGACAATTGGGTATACTAAATACCATGTCAATGTCAAATTATATATGGATACATGTAACACTTAATAAAAGCGTTTTTTTGGGCGACCGCTGACCTTTAATTATTATCAAAAGTAGCCCGCCAGCGTCGTAAGGTCGGCAACCCCATTTTTAAAGCTTAAAAAAACGTATGCCTCATGAAAATTTCAACCTCGATACCTAGAATATTGACATCGTATGCATCCGAATTAACCAAACTTTATTCATCTAAAATTTTGGAAAATAAAAAATCGTCGAAATGTGGGGTGAGACGTTCTACCACATCTCACTGAATTCAAGGTTAATGCAATTTTATAATTTTCCTAAATATACTATCAATTAAACGTATTCCAATGAGTTTATTATAATTTATTTGATCAAATTTAACTCCAAACGGCTCGGTCAATCCTATCGTCCGTCCGCCAATGTACATGTATATCCACTTGAGATTCGGAGACGAAATGCGGTGGTAGAGAGCTCAACTCTTGCAGCGCTTCTGAGGCATTATTCGAAATATAATTCAAAAAGCTCTCAAAGATTTGGCGGGTGGCACCTGCGATACACGTAAGAGCGTTTATTTCTTCGTAGCTGAAACTGAACCTTAAGTATTTAAGGAACATCTGAAAAAATTATTTTTTTCGATGACTTTAAATTTTGACGTTCCTTGTAAGATTTTTTTCTTGTCCAAATGAAGCACAGGAGAGTCGATCAAACGGTATGGCTCTGAGTCAGAAATAGTTTTAATTTATTTTAATTTTGCAGAAGTTGTGCCCCTTCGGTCGTGTAGATTCAGGAAATATAGTTTTAACAGCAAGTAGAAACAGAAGGTCCCACCGAGATTTGAACTCAGATAGCTGTATTCAGAGTTCAGTGTGCTTACCGTTATACCATGGGGCCGTAACGTTGGGTGCGTAACTTTTCCATTAAACAACTATAAGGAAAATCTGGCCAAAGACATTCTCGTCTTCGATTCTCTCCCATCGATGAAAATCTTTTTCATTCCTCTGTCCACCTCTCTCTTTTGCACGTTTTTCTCCGCTCACTGTCCTTTCATTTCTTCGATGTCCGCCAATCTTCCAGTTGCTTCATTATTCGTTTGTTCCGTCCAATTACTATTTATTTTTTCTTTCCAATCATTTGTACTTCACCCGTCGTTTTAATCACTAACGTGTCAATCTTATGGACGGTGGAGCAAATCGCCCCTAGTTAAGAAGATTAAATCCAACTTACTTCTGGTTGATTTAGGAAATTTTCTGGGGAGAAACTGCAATTTGAAGTAAGAAATAAGTGGAGCTTAATTTTGTCCGATTCGTTTGATACAATGGAGATCTACAAAATCATTGTATAGAGGGCTGTAGGAAGCATCCAACCCATGATACGGTTTCCTGGGCTCCTTCATCTAAGATCAAAGGAAATAAGTAAAAAAATTCACAGTTAAGTAATTTAAAGAGAAAATATTTTCGATCAATTGGCCAAGATTCGTTCCTTGTGAAATCGATCCATTTCAGCCTTAAGCCTCAGCCTAAAAAAATCACGAAGATATTTGATTGCATGGAACAGGAAAGGAAGAAGGCTAATTCGTAAGCGTCGGGACAATTAACGGACTCCTTCCGGCAAGATAGTAATAGAGAGTTTCCTCTGTTGCGGAAATTATTAGCAACTAGCTGAAACGCCCGGCTTCGCTCGGGAAAGTTTTCTTTTAAGTAACAAACGATTTTTATTATTTATTATTAATATATCAATTTGGATGCCATATTACATCAAAAATAATACAATAAATTTACTTTCTTTTGCTGGTGTACCCCAAGTTTTGAATTGCTGGTTCGGAGGTTTGGGGGCGGTGCCCCCACAAAAAAATATCCATACTTTACCAAACGTTCCCCATTCCTTAATTACGCAAGCCATGTTTACATTAACATTTACTATTTCATATATTGTATTGTAAAGTTTAACCATTAATATTACGCATTAACGTCTTACTTAATATTCGCATGGGTAGATGCACCTAAGCCTTAAAAGCAGCAATAAAATTATGTGGATTATGTCAATATTATTAGCCAAAATCCAAACAATAAACACCATCTTGGTTACCGAACAAATGTAAGTAGATGTACCGATTAATGTTGCGATAAATCTTTAAATGTTAATGGTAAAAGATAAAAATGTTCTAATATTCCTTATAGATCATTTCACTCACTTTAAAAGTAATTATCTTATAAATATTTTAGTGTGTGTATGTATGTATGTATGTTCTTTATACGCTTTTACACCGTTGAAGCTATCGAATTCAAAAGTTTCATGGTCCATCCTATGGACCCATGAAAGAACTTGGTCTAGGTTTTCAGACCGTGGGGTCTCTTATCCCATGGGGTCAAAAAATATTATTTCCATAATAATTCATGGGAAATGGTGTGGATAAATCCCAAAATGCCATGCAGCCCTTCAATTATGTTGATATAAATATAACTAAATATTTACTTACGGTCACGAAAAATGGCTTATTTTACGCATGAAAGACAATGTTTGAATTCTGTTTATGTTTTGTCATATTACATGATAAATCGCTCGAAATTTTCTTTTAAGCGAAAAATTTATCGGTTTTCCAGCCGGCAACAAAGCTAAATATCTTAATTGTTGTCCTATTCAAAGGGAGATAGCCACGTAAAGATTAATGCAAGGAAAATCCACGCCGTGGCGCGCCGTAGAGCAAGAATAGCCAAATCCAAGATAGAGGGTACAAATGGATTCTTCCTGTGGTCCATAAGATAGCCCATGAGACTTGAATTCGATAGCTTCAACGGTGTAAAAGCGTATAAACAATATACACATATACACACACTCTAAAATATTTATAAGATGTTCTCACCTTATATTTTAAATTTTTATTATATGCTAAATATATTGGAACAATTTTTGAAACGAGAAACAGCTTATGCCTGTCTGCATAGGATCTTCGGATCATATCATTCCATCAATTTCATGCTAAATATATTAATAAAGTTAAATTTTAATATTTAAATCTAATTTTCATTCAAACGATAAGTATATTTTTGTTGCTCCCATACGAAATGTGGTCCGTATTCCATCATATCGACCGTTTTTATTAGCTTGAAAACTCTGCTTGAAATAATTAGTAACTGGAAAATTTTAGAAATAAGAAATACTTGTCATGAAATGAGGTATTCAGTAATTTAGGTGAAGTTGCATACATCATCGAATAATGATGAACTTCATACGACTAGTTCCTTATCATTTCCGCCAGTAAATGTATTTTTTTTATTTATATACTTGGCACATAATGCCACGATATCATTCCGATAAAAGTATAAGTTGCCATGTTTTTGAAATTTCAATCTATGCAAATATATCAATCGGAAAAATTATTCTTTCGTTTTGCTTAAATTATTTTGAAATCTTGTCTTAGTTATATGAATTACACGATTAATTGATTTTTACGTGATATATTGTTAATAAATAAATATTAATTGCGTACAAACTATGAGATAACTTTTCGCCATTAAAATAGCGGTACAACAGCGAAATTATATATTTTTCTTTATTTTCTTGGAAACTTGTAGGCACAAAAATTCATGCATATTTAATATCTCCTAAGAATCTAAGGTTGGCTACAAGTACAAGTACATTGTGAGCAATTTCCGAAAATCTGAATAATAAAAGCGTTGTTTTCCTTCTGACGCCGTAATCACGTAGCCATGAAAACAGGCCAAAATATAAATAAATAAATTTATAAATAGTACGTATTTATTATTTGTCTTGCAATCTTTGTATATTTATTTAAGAATCTTATCAATTTCTTTTTTAATTTTTAATGTCATTATTTTTGTCTGTTTATAAAATATCCTTTTCAATTATGATTCTTTTAGTCAGATATAATATGAATGAACGTGAGAAAATAACCTTTTACATGAGAGCTTATTGTACCCATAACCTTGAAGAAATTAATGCTCAAAATCTACAAAGACATAGAACACAATGGTCACCGTGAAGTTTCTCTAAATCGTTCAAGGAAAAATTATAGGAAAAATCCTGAACATTCTTAATTGCACAAAATATCGAAAAATTGTTAACGTGGTCCTCTATTAGACTATAACAACTGGTAGCATGTCAGTTAGAACATAATGAGATAAAACGGGATGATTGCATTTATATGATGAATTTTCATACATTTATTTATGGTTGAAATGTAAAATAAGACTCGAGACAAAATACACCAATTTACGAAACGAGTAAAATTGGCGAGCAACGTACAAAAATTACCAGTGGAAGTCAAATTCTCGCAAAATATCTCGCCAACAGCTCGTCGGTGTAAATGGCAAAGAGACAGTAAAGTAATCGGTGTTAAGCACTCAGATAACCTCCAAAAGATTCGCCAAATTTGGCAGAAAATAGCGAGAAAACGTGCGTTATTAGGTGAATACACGTATAGGCTTTAAAAAAAAACACCGCTAAAACGGCAGTGTATCCGATTATTTAGCAAAAAAGATATCGAAGAATTGCGCGAAAATTGGCGAGTTATATTTTTAGTGCACATTTACGATTAGCCTCGTAGAATTTACGGGCTTGTTTGAGGGGGAAAAAGATGAAAGTAACAACAGATGAACATCGGCGGTTCCCAACGTACACATTGGCCGACCCGAGATTTTAAGAGAGATAATTCGGACCTAACGGACTCTTCGGACGCACTCTTGGCTCGCGTGAAATGGCGCGCCTCGTCCCCCATTTCTGCCGCCCCTCTTTATTTTTTCCCCTCGTTTCCTCCGTTTTTCTCTCTTCAGAGCTTGGCTGGGAAATTTCTCCCATCCCGTATAAGAAGGGAGTCTCGTCCTTTCTCGTCCCCTTCCTTTACTCTCCCACACGGTGCTGTCGCGTTAGCGCTGTCCCACCCTATCATCCTCCCACTCAGGTCGTTGCAACGGGCTCGACGAATCAACTAACTACACTTCCTAGTACCTCTCACTTAATTTCTCACCGCCGAACGCCTTAGACAAAGGACACTTCCAGACATCCCCAACTACTTTCGGAAGAAAAGAATCGGCGAGAGAGGGAGAAGGGAGTGAGAAAAACATAAAATTGAGAGGTAGAGATACAGAGAGATGATATAAAGTAGGGTTGGATGTTGGTATCCACCAACTTGGGCTTCCTTCCCGCTTCTTTTTCCATTGTCTCACCACGCTAACGGGACTCCCTCTGGCGGCGGCTGTTAAAAGTAATGGCAGAAGGAGATGCGCGGTTCGCGTGTATTTCGAAAAAGATGGATGGAGAGTGGGTGTGTGATAAGCTAGTGTCCCAAGATTGAACCTCGTCTCTCTCGGGGATATGTTCAAACATTTGTTCCTCCTCTTCTTGGGGATGTATCCATGTGTAATTCGACTGTTGTCATAGGAGCGAGAAGAGACGGTATTAATTGGTGGCGTGGGATCAGATTTATGCTTTAACGTTGTTGGATGTATTTGTCGGGAAATTCAATGCAAGAGCAAGGCGATAAACACGCAAACAAGCCGGATGGATTGAATGGCAAATGAGGTAACGCACGACGTGGGAGTGGACGATGTTAACTGCGAGGTTTTGCAGGAAGGAGTGACAGTCTCGTTAAATTCGTTTCATTAGAGTCGAAATGAAACGAAGATGAAGAATACAAGATATGGTCATTTGGGAGAAAATATCAATCACTAATTCTGAGGTATATGATGAGACATTTTTTCGCAATACTCTTATCTGCTACTAATATAATAACTAATTGTAAAGGGAACAATTTAAAGATAACAAAAACTGCAAGGGCAATGTTTATCATGATTTGTTTTATCGATGCTGACTCACATGATGAAACCAATTTAGTTTTTTAATAAGAAATAATATCCTATATTTTATTTTTTAAATGCTTGATCTCAATAAAATGGAGCCAATTAGCTTGTGACTCCCATATCAGTTTATATCATCTTTGCTTAACTGTTACCCTTCCATTTCATCCAGTACCACCATTTCTTCCACTCTTCCGGCGCATACATGTGGTAATATTATAATTACTTTCTTCCCGCCCTTGTAACTTGATCATGAATTCATGTAACAATGACGGTAGTATAAACCCATAAAAACCATAACAGTCGGTATCATAGGCAACGAGAATATTTATTTTGTCATAAATACTAAAGAATTTGTTTATTTTTTACTCATTACTGTTGCTTTTTTGGTTCAAGCAATAAATTAGTCTCAAAGACGCACTTAAATCTGAAACGATATTTCTGTAAATATTTTTCTCAAGCATACAAATGGCTCTGACATCTAGAATTGACAGCTATAAATTAGGTATAAGTGTGGTAATGTGGCGGTTCAGAGGTTATACCATCGTGCTTATTTAATAGTACAAATTAAAATAGTGGTACAAATTTTGCACCATCATGCTTCAGGACCCTCAAAACTTGTGGTAAAAATTATGTAACACCGTGCTTGAAAGACTTATAAATTATTTACGAGTTTAATTACCTGATAGTTATTATTGAGGAAGCTGGTGTAGAGAGCAAAGTGTTAGTAATATTGCAATCATACTATGTCTGGAGAAAGTTATGTGCTGGACACAAGATTTTTTTATTTAATGATTAAATGTAAGCTGTTTATCATTTCATTAATATGTTGTATTCTTGCCCGATAGATTTCGCTTCCAATGGCCGAATGCCATTACAAACTACTGATCAGCAATTAGTGCTCTAAAAACGTATTTATTTATTTGGAAAAATAATTTCGAATCAAATAGTATAAGCTTTCTAAAATGTAATTTTTCCGTCTTTCCTTTTACCTTTTGCTTTTTCGTTTTATTCATGTGAGAGAAACTCGTGTTTGAAGATCGGAAATACGTATATAAATAACTATGCAGTACCAACATCTTTTGGAAATTGGCAACAATTATGGAAGTCACCTCTCTTCCTAAACTTTTGAAACTGACCAAATATTCATTGCACTACCTCTTAGATACACATTGCGCGTAGGCAAGAGGGAATCAACAGGTCGTTTAAAAAAATTGAAACTAATAAAACCATTTTTAATTTTTTAATGAAATTTATTCATTTACATTCATAAAAAATTGCAAGAGAAACTCTTGTTTGAAGATCGGAAATACGTATATAAATAACCATGCGATACAAACCTTTTTAGAACTAATAAAATTATTTTTAATTTTTTAAATGAAATTTATTCGTTTACATTTCATGCTCAAATTAAGCAGATTTTCTGCAAAGAAATGCGACATTTCGTGTGGTTTTAGTTACCTCCTTGATGCGCATTTTATCATTACTGTGGCGCGTTGATCTAATTAAGGAGTAATTAAACCTATTTCCGCAAAATATATCTTGTTAAGATAATCATTTTAATTCTTGTAAATCTATTTTTATAGAGCTTTATATAAACCTTACAATCCTTCTAAGATGTCCAGTAATCGAATGTCAAGAGAAATATTTTACGAAGTAATTTCTTCAAATCGATCTCATAAAAGTGATTAAAGCAGTTTGCCACCAGCAATATAAAGCGGTTCTCAAGAAAAAAAACTGCTCAGCCTTAGGGTCCAAACCCTCAGGAAAGTCAAGTTGTTCGGCAATTGGAAGACAAAAAGAAGTCCAGCCGAGGTAAAATTACACGCCTTTATAGAGCACGTAGGTTTACGCTCCAGGGTACGAGGCAAAAATTGAATCTGGCGCTCAAAAGCAATTGTGATGGAGAGTCCGATTTAATGTCTCGCATTACGCCTCATAAGAATGAGGGCCTAAATTTAATGGAACTCATTTCTGGAAACCGATGAGGTCATGAGCGTAATATCGAGTTATAAACTCTCAAGTGTCCTATTTTGGTAAATTGCGATTACGCAAAATGACTCACGAGGCAATGAAATAATACCTCGACCACAAAGAAATCCCATTTCCGTTACAAGAACGCCACCGACCACAATGATAACTGCGCATCTTTAATTTTTTGTGAATGTATTTGCGAATCTTTTGTTTCAACTTCGCGCGATGTCCATACTGGATTATGTCATTGCGTTAATTTTAAATGCATAGTTTATTCAAGTCATAACGGATGTTGCTAGTGATGTAACTAAGGAGACATCCATTTCTCAACAAGAATTTGCTTCATGGAGGATATACAAAAATTGCAGTCGTAGATTAATATAAAAAAATCTGATGTGGCCACTACATGACTTTCTCCATACCTGTAATATTTCTAAAAATTCCAAATAAGTAGGTTAAATTAAAATAATTTTTTAAAGGAACTGCGAGAAAAATTTAAAGACTACAAAGCGCAGAAATAAACTCAAACTGTAGCCTTCTGATATTGGATATAGCCCCCAAGCTCCAACATTTTAAAAAATAAAAAGGAGCGTAAAGTGTTTACAATGGTCGCCGGTAGGCGGTGTGGTTGTGGCAGCAAAAATATTTAGTTTTTACAATATCTCTTCAACAATGCATTATATGGGAAAATGTTTCAAACAAAGGTTGTAGAAAATTAAATTTCCTACAACTTTTATTCCAGTACTTTTTTACATTTATCAAATATTAAAGTAAATATAAAAAAACGGATGCGACAAGAGTAAACACCCACTTCCCGTAGACCGATTTTTACCAAAAACTAATCAGCGCGTTCAAACAGGGTATCAATCCGCTCGTGGAGTTAATTCTTCTGATGGTCGACCAAGTATCGAAGAATAAGTTTTGATGAGGATTATCTTATTCTACGTCTTCATTGGCACTAGTACTTGATGGATTCCCCTAGATATTTTGTGGCCAGAATAATCAAAGATTGCGATTAATAGGTATTTTTAAAGAATTTATTAAATTTTATCTGATGTCATATTATATAATAAAATATTATGGGGGTCGTCCTACATCTGTTATAACTGTTCTATATTCATGTTACATATCTTGATTTCATTGTTAATATACGAAAAATAATTTGTTTTTTAGTACTGTTCGCAAAAATGGATAGTAGAATAAAATATCGGCCAAATTTAGAAATATAACTAAAATAAAATGTTTCTATTGTAAGACTACAGTGCAACCATATAGTGGTTGCATCAATTAGATTGAAAATTTAGGAAAATTTTAATTTCAATCCAAACTTAGACTTACTAATAAATTTATAAATTAATCACTAACCATTATTTCTATTTTGAAAATACTTACTCCAGATTAGATGCGAATTTTCCCAAGATAGCACATTAATGAGTTCGGTTGGGATAATTCACACGTTCGGTTCCTCACGAGGTGTTTTATTTCAGATTATCATGGGAACTTCCCCTTGCGTAATTAGTAGAATTCGATTTAATCGCAGCAGACAAGTTTTGTATTTAAAAAGAAATTTCACAGGTTTCTGAAGAGAAATGAGCGCTGAATTCATGAAGAGGCTGATTCTAGTTTAATAACTTTTAGACAAAAAGAATTATCAAGAAAATATTTTGATTAATTTTGGCAATTAATTGTTGACAGTGATACTCATAATCTCGGCAAGTTTCGTTTCTCTAATGGAATTTGATGCATTCTATCAAGACTTTTTCGAAAAAGTATTTTCATCTTTATATAAACATAATTTCTACAACGAATAAATTGTAACTTTTTACATGGCAGGCCCGTATCGGTGGTTGCGAATCCTTCGGCGGGACATATAGGAAGTTGTTAATTCTTCGGCGGGCCGTATTAGAGATTTAAATTGGAAGTTACCTATATGTTCCTAAGATGACATATAAGTGAAGATCAATTCTAAATAAGGTTTTCATGGTTAACATTTCAGTATTAAAAGTTTTACCATCAAAATTTTCATTAAAATGTATGAATTTTTGTGTTGAATATTTCGGATTACATTTTTATCATAGTTTCGCGTACCTCTGGCTGCAGGTTGGGCGCCACTAGAGAATTATCGAGCTTGTCTTATAGCTGGAAACATAATCAAGATATCCTTGTCATGGTTATTGAAGATAACAAAGATATTTATTTTTTCCATTTATTATACTTAAGTGCTTATTATTGAATTAAAATGACTGATTTTGCATTACCTTAATATTGTAACAACATTAAATTTCTTTTAACTGCCAAGAATTTCTTCCTTCGACTTGAAAAATACAGTCAATTAGGTAGTTATTTTTCTTGCCCTTCCTTATCGTTATTGCCATTTTCTGGAGTATCCGTAATTTCTGCGATATCTGGTTTAAGTATCTCTTTCTTTTTCTTTCTTTTTTCTTTTGAATGTGAATTGTTTGAACGCTTTATAGGCAGCTTTTTAACGAGGACCGTCACACCGCCTTATCATCTAAAAATTTTACTTCCTCAGATATCCATCAAAAGGAACTCATCGGCCAGAAAAAAATCGACTTTGTTTCATCCATTTCGAAAAGTTTTTCTGCTCCGTCTCTCACTCGATTAGAAAAATGAAACCTAATACAGGTATTGACTACTAGATGCATTTTATTTAACGACGTAATCATCCCTACATACTCTCGATAGTAGATCCTGGCCTAAGTAAACCTCAATAAATGTATAAAGTATATATAACTCAAAAGAAAACCAAGAATGTTGAAGAGTACAATACCAAAATTTAGGGCATTCAAATTAAGGTAATAATACGTTAGGCCTACTCAACCGGGATTTTATCAACAATTGATGTCTAATATTCGTTTTAACGTTCGGGCGGCAATAAAATTAGCTTCTCATAAATAGACAGGGTATGCAAAAAATAATGAGGAAAAATTTCCCCAGAATGAGCTGAATGAATTTGGTGGACAACTATTAATAAATAAATAAAGACCAAAATCTCAGGCGCAAATAAAAATTTCTGTAGAAAACCCAAGTTAAGGAACTCACATAATATATAATCGAAACTAAAAGTATGACAGAAAACTTAAGAGTAATTAAAAAATCTAACTTGAATAAACTTATTCTTTTTCTGTTCATAAAATTAGAGTATTAGAGGATCACCTCCATATATAAATACAGATGTCCTTCGTCAACTGCGAGGGTTCCTGACTCAACCTGCGGTTGGCGAGGTCAAGGACTTAGGGGAAATTGGGGGTTGGGGGAAGTTATGTACATTTCAATATTAAAAATATTAATGCTATACTTAAAAAACGTTTATTATATAAAAAATAAAATCCTGATACAATTTTCAACTGCAGTCATTCGAAACCGGTGGTTGGAGAGTGACTACTGAAGAAAGTTTGGGATACTTAGCCGAAGATCTTCACGAATATTTTATATCTTATTTTATTGTTATTTAATTTATTTTTGACAGTTGGATAAATTCACGTTTCTAATAGGTTTTCATTTTTTGTTTATCTAAATGACTTTTATGATGACAGACCATAAAGCTAGACTCAGAACCAGAATTATTTTTTATTCTAAATATATTTCTTTACATTTCCATTTACATAACTAGCGGAGAATAAATCTTTTACTTAAAACTGCATGAAATATGAACTTTCTAAAATGAGCAAAAATAGGTCCCACCGAGATTTGAACTCGGATCGCTGGATTCAAAGTCCAGAGTGCTAACCATTACACCATGGGACCGTGTTAAGGCATAGTATTCATTTTCCTTTAAATTTGGAAATATGTATTGCGGACAGTATATCCTGGCATAATAGCCCACGTAACCCATTACAGCTTTATAATGAAATCTTTTCTTCTGGTTCTCTCTCCATGATTTTTCATCTCCATTCGCCTTCTTTTATTTATTTACTACCTTCCAGACCTGAGTTTGTTTCATTATTCATTCTCCCAGCCAATTATTATCTATTTGACTGTTTCTCTTTCAATTAATTTTACTTTATTCGTTGTTAAAATTTTAAATTCGCCCATAATTTACTCCCCCAATTTGTACGTAAAAATTTTAAGTGTGAATCCAAAACCTGAATATCTTTAGAATTTAAATATACGAAAACGTCATTGGGTATATAATTATCAATGACCTTAAATCAAGATATAGAGCAGTTCGGCGCGACCGATTCGGCGACGGGACAATTCGGCGACGGGACAATTCGGCATCAGCAAGACGTCTTTAACCACCAATCTCTCAACCCAACCCGAGTTGAGGAAATAGAACGAATCCAACCCCCAACTAATGAACTTAACTAAAAGCTGTTGCTTTTCACTCTGGGCGCCGAATCGTCCCGGCTCCGAATTGTCCCGTCGCCAAATCGGTCGCGCCGAACTGTTCCATTCCGCTAAAATCATATTACTATTTTAAAGGATAACCTAAAATATTCAAAAATGTTACCAAATACTACGTCAAAAGCATTCTCTGCCTCGTCACTTTCTTGATAGGTCAGAATAAATAACATTTATGCGTGCTAAGGGAATAAATGAAAGAGTTTTTAATAATTTTCCGCCCACGCAAAAGCGTTTTACGCATAATTCTCTCACTTCTGATCTTAGCCTCATGTCATACAGTGTTGTGATAATTTTTACTCTACATTTCTCATCAACTTTTCAGTGTTATTTCCGAAATAAGATTATCATAATTAACTTGGCTATCTACTGACATGTTCCTCCGAAAAAGTTAACATTTATAAGTTTACAAAATATATTTTTCTTCCTCTATAGAAATCCATAGCATCCGGTAAAGTAGAATTGAAAGTTCTCTGGGTTTAATTTTTAAGGTAACGAAATTAAGTTTTCGAAAGAAAGTGTATCTATGCTTGATATGCCTCTATTAGTTATCATTGTTTGAGCTGCTTCAGTGATACGATTTATTTCATCAAGTCAATCACAGAATGCCATTGGTTTACTGCAATCTATAGGAATTTCCTATTGTGCGCGATAAAGATAATATTAAGGAAGAATTATTCAAACGCTCTTCTAATAAAAACTTGACTATACGATAACTTTCCTGAATAAATGTGAGATTCAGAGAGGGGATAACTTCGATCATTTTGAATTGCATTCATTTCAAGCCTCAAAACCTTACGCTTGGTCGTGTGTGAGTTAAATAAATTTTGAAGGATATAAGACGTACAGTTTAATAGAGAAATACTGACTAGAAAATATTGTAGCCACCTAAGATTCGAATAAAAAGTATTAGAAATACAAAGATACTAGTATGTGTTTAAAATCCTTTTATTACCCTCCAAACTATGAGTTAAATGTTGCATAACTTCATCTTGGCTTCGAGGTTCAACTTTCTTATGAGACGCAAATGTGCGTCCTAGGTTATAGCGGCAGGTCCTCTTCCGGGCGCATCCGTAGGGGGACGCCCTCCTTGTCCTTACAGCGGTTAGCTCCAGTCACCGTGACCATTTCTCCCACCTCTCACCACCCTTTCTCTTCCCCACCCCTTCCTAAAACTCCTGTTAAAAGAAGATCATCTCCACTTCACCCTTTTCTCCCAACTTCAGTCAGCGCAGACCGCCGAGGACATGTGTATCTTGTGACCCACATATTAGACAAACTGGCGCGCGAGACACGGTTGGATGAGGAATGGCTCCCTCAAAGGGTCATTACCACGTCCTGACACGAAGCGGCAAGAAGACATCTTACAGGACCACAGGAGCTTTGTCCTCTTAACAGCTCCCGTATTCTTATTCCCATTCTCCATTCGCTTCGTCGTTTTTGTCTTATCCGCTTTTCCTCTCTCTCTCTCTTTCTCTCTATTCTTTTTGTCGAGCACTTCCTCTTCTTTTTCCGTCATTCCGTCTCTCTGCTTGGGTATCCCACTGTTTTCTCTTCCTCCGATTCTCCTTTATATCTTTTCTGTAATTTTTTCTCTAACTTCTCTTTTCCTTTTTGTATTCCCTCTCATCGCACGTATTCTTTTATTACTCCGACTCAGTTGTCTCTGTTGAAGTATTCTATGTGAATAAAAAACTTTCGCGTTTCCGGTCAAGGTTTCATTATAGCAATACAATTTTAACAGGCTCCTCTCTTAAAATTATTTTTATTCTAGATGATCACTTTATGTCTCGAGCAAAAAGTAATTGTTTAAGCGTTGAAATGATGTTGTAATTTTAATGTAAAGATTTTTATTGTGGCGTTGAGTTACACATTTGTACGTTATTTTAATTTTCACTGTATCTGAAACACACCGAACATTCATAGATTACCTGTAGGGAAATGCTGGAGAATTTCCATTAAAATCAAACCAAAAGACGAAAACGAATACCTCCACACCTGATAACTTGAACAAAAATTATCCAATTATGAATATTAAATGCATATACCTGAAATGTTTTATTCAAGTCTTCGAAGAACTAATAATCTTTTTCTAGCTTTGAGCAAATAAAATAAGCTGGATGCTGCATTCCAAAACATCTCCGGCACGCAAGAGAATCACTATTTTAATATTTTGAGGGATTAGCTCAAATTGGTGCTTTTCACAGCACAATCCTCGTTAGATTTTAGAAGTAATATTTTTCGCATAAATTTTGTCTGGATTTTATATCAACTCCAGACCCAAAGAAATGGCTTGCCTCAGCAGTCGAATCACGAAGATGCGTAATACATACACACTTATTCAGTCAACAAAAAATGGACGAACATTCTCTCTCACGGGTGTTAGCGCGCTGGTCGAGCTATTCATTCAGGGTCTCTCAGGCATCTGTTAGATAAACTCCATTTTATGACAACGGATCTCGTTGAAAGAGGTGAACTATGGTCTTCTCCTGACCAAAATAAATAAAGGCGTTCTTTCCTTCTTTCCTTCTTTCCGTCCGTTCCGCCTTAGCCCTACATCCTTCTCTTTCTCTTCCCGTAATAACCATAATTCTCCCGCTTAAACTACCTTACTCTTCCTACTTCTCTCTCTCTCTCTTCCACACCTCCGACTATAATTCACCCTACCACCCGGTAACACTTCCTGTATGTCCACTGCACTTTTCCACACCCCTTCCTCCCCTTCTCTCTCTCTATCTATGTCTCTCTCCCGCTCGGTTCCCCGTCCATTCACATCTCATTTTTTTCGTATTTACACTCTTATTTTCTCATTCCTTCCATTCTCTTTTTCTTTAAAAAAGTACATATTTTTCTCCTCTTACGCGACCTTTTCCTCCTCCTCGTCGCAGCCTGTCATCTTCCGGGTTTTATTATTTTTTCCCAACAACTCTCCTCCGTTTACATCCTAGTACTGTAATACCCCGTTTAATGCTGCCCCGTACAACGCCGATTCGTTATTACGTGCTTTGTTCTTGAACCAATTTTTAATTTCTCCATACGTATTTGCGGGCGCTCTAACTCAAGAACTAACAACCGGATCATCACCAAAATTCATATTTAACATTTTTAAGTTCTTAAGTGTTACGCTATGGAAAAAATAATAAAAAAATACAAAACATGTGAATTGATTTTATTGCACATTTTCGGTATGTAGCAGGAAGTTTTCAGACAAAATAACTGCCAAAATCATCAAACGAACAACAGCAGAAACACTATGTTCTCACTCAGTCTGCAGAGCAACGTATGGTTTTGTTTACTTATATATATATATATATATATATATATATATATATATATATATATATATATGTATATATAATATATATACACATAATTGGACACTTATTGCTGGTATTGGGCGCTGATTATAAGTGGAGGGTGTGCAGAATATATATGTGAGAAAATGACAAAAAAGCTGCGAAGGTTATTATATTGCAGGATTTGTGGTATGCAACAGATCTGCTACATTCCGCGAATTAATTATTTACAGTACAGTTCTCGAGTATCGGAGAGAAGAGCGGCTATACTAATATTTTGAAAATAGGTAATAAATTACGATTTTAGAAACGCATCTCCATATGTACTACAATAAAATGACCCCGCATAACGCTGATTCAGTTAGCGCTCTCGTTTTCAGGAACTCATCCCCAGCGTTAAACGGGGTATGACTGTACTTGCCTCTTTCCCTCGCATCGGCCAAGGTGGGCACCCATCGACCTCATTGGTCGTGGTGGAGCAAACGGGGGGGGGGGAGGGAAGGGGGCTGGGAAGAGGAGGCAGAAATAAATGAAAGAAGAAAGGTAGATTTAGATACTCTTTGTCACGAAGTCACGGGTTCGAACTCCAAAGAAGAAAGGGATGTTTGCTATGTTGGCGGTGGTTCTTTTTGCTCGGGTCGAGGATCCGTAATCCATTGAGCGGAATTATAGGCAGAATGTGTGGGGTGACGGCGGCGCCGAAAAAAAATAAACGAAAGAGGATAGGGAGAGGGCGCCGAGGGGGATTCTTTATATAAAATGGCTGCAATGAACGGCAAAAATAGACGGTGGTAACCGATGCGAGGAACATAAAACTTCTTGATGTACCTCTTGCGATAAATTACTTTTTCGTATTCCTCGAACGGCTGGTATGAAAGTGGGAACCACGAAGGCGTCTCGCAGGATTTTTCAAATATCCGTTTTTTACTCAAATTCAGCGGAAGGAATTGGACTGAGTTTCCGTTACGTGGAAGATTGTTAGCGCGCCAAGTTTATTGCGCCGGCGGCTGGGAAATGCCCAATCTAGAGCGGCAGTTTTATTCAAACTACGGCGGTGGATTGTTCCATTTTATGATTCTAGGGTAAATGTTTTGCGTGCCCGAGCATAAAAATTCCTCCATTGTTTCGAAAGATCAAATATAAGGCCATTACGATACGTCTGGAAAGGCCTCTCAGAAGTAAGACGAAGAAGCTACGACCAGAGGATTCTTGGCAGTTGATAAAAACTATTCAACTCTATAATAGTTCCGCGCCCTCCATAATTGAGTTAGAGCTCCGTTGTCACAATTACCTGATATTCCTTAATTACTCTTCTACATAAAGCCTTTGTTTTAGTATATGTAGTCGGAAGATAAATCTTAAATAAATTAAAGGAAAGGGTCTGAAGAGCTGATGCTATTTCTCTCTTGTTTTGCGAAAGTCAACTGATATTGAAATGCGTGTCTATCAATAAAAAAATCTCTGCCAGCAGAAATTTCGAAGTCAACGAATTTAAATTTTTGCTAATTTATGATGACAATAGGCTCAAAATATGACAATCTTCTCACAATGTCCGTTTTAATTTGAAAAATCCTAAGGAAAACAATTTTTAATAGATCAAAAGTTGTAGTGATGTTGACCTTCAGTGATGCGTTCAGTTTTGAGGTAATATGAAGAGGTTGAGAAATTTGCAGTCATATTAACACATTCTTTCTACGAGAAAGGAAATCCCATCCGAATTACTGCAAGAATGGAGTGTCTGCGGATGGCCTTTCGCTTAATCGGATCATCAATGGAGGTCGTTAAAGCTAATTTCCGAAGCATTTCATTTCGGCAATAGTTAAAATCAGTTTTGAAGGTTTTCTTCTCCTGACGAGCACATTTTTTTGCTGATGATCAAGTACAAAATATGCACTGCTATAAAAGCCGAATTGTATTTATTTATACTTTCAAAACGTCCATAAAAAGCCAATATACAACCTAGGAAGGTTATTTTATGACTACATGTAAGAAATTTCTTTCTTAAATTAAATAATTAAGTTAAAAAATAAAATAAATAATTGCAGCGAAAATTCAAGCAAATTTAACGTGACGATGGTTATAATTTTATATTTTTGATGATTTTTTGCTCCTAACTGCTTTATCAAGGCTTTTAATAAGAGAGGGCTATAAAAAGTTTCGATTATATGTCAGATTTTTTCCTCACAAAATCCAATCGGCTAATTAAGTTCATCTACCAAAAAATCCGTCCAATAGAGAATCATCGAGATCGCCTTATGATTGAAAACTGATTTCCAAAATAAGCCTTCGAAATACAAAATAAGCGCTTATTCAGGTATTCCCAACAGTCTTAAAGTGATTATGAATTGTTATATGCGCATTTCGGCTACTACTACTATTGTGAACACTACCGCCGAAATGCTGTTGTTGTTGTCCTTTGTATTTCAGACTAATCAACCTCTTAGATTATTATAGCATTAACTCCTTCCACACCGAACACACAAAGGAGGAGGAAACCCCGGTAACGGCATATCCCGCTCTTAACGAAGCGCACCAACTTCTTAACGTCCCTTCCGAATGACGGAGCGCTGACTTGCGCAGTCTCCTCAAAATATACAAAAAAAGGGGACGGGATGATAATCCGACCTCCGCCTGATTCGAACCTGGGGCCGCTGCGTAAAGACCAACTCACTAACCACTCTCGATGAGCAAATTCCACAGGGTTGAACCTGACCTCATTCTTAATATCTCTAACCACTGTCTAGCCGCCATCCAACCACCGAAATGCGCATATGATTTTCTAATACATTTTTCTGATTATCTGAGATACCTGAGTAATAACACATGTTTCAATTTTAACTGCTTATTTTGTGAACCAAATATACGTGATTAACGTTCTTTCATTTTAAAACGTATCCAATCCGCCATTGCCTTACCATCGTTTTCACAATCATGGACGCACACAATCGCCAAAAATCATATCTTAATCCTAAAGATGGAAAAAAGGAAAAAATCGGATTTACGGAAAATTATTCCATGCCAAGGACCCGGATATCACCCCGTTTTTAGTAAGTTTGTGAGCCTGATATCCTCGACAGAGACCTATTTAACAACCACAGACACTCGCACAAATACGCAACTAAGCAAATTAGAAAAGAAAATTAATACTTAGGTCTACGGGGAATTATTCCACGCCAGGGTCCAAGTATCACGCAATTTTCTAAAAGAATTTAATCTTCCGATATCAGGGCCCTATTAGACAAACCACTCACGCCCGTGCTCGGTGTCACACACAGAATTTCTCTAAATCAAGCTATGTAACAAATTCGTACTTATAGAGCCAAACTCAGATCTCAGAAGTTGATATCTAATTACATATTAGCTACCGTAAACCTGTAGGTGATAAATTTTAGATAATTTTTTAATTTCATTTACATCTTGCTCCACCTTGTATTTTTGTCTTTTTCTTTTCTTATTGTCTCTCTAAATATTGAATCATACAGTTTAGGAGTACAGTCAAACCCCGACTTAGCGCCCTCCTATATAGTGCCATCCTCGCAAACCGCCCATTAATCGTTATGAAGAGAGCTTCCATCTTATGAGTACATAGAGCAGGCTTAAACCTCGATTTACAGCCAATGTCAGTGATTGAGTAGCGGTGGCGCTAAATCGGGGTTTGAATGTAATCTTATGAAACATTATTTTCCTCCCCATTCTCTCTTTTATTATTTGCTAAAAATAAATTTGGCATAAAATATGTATTATTAGATCGAAATGTGCCATAAAATTTAACAGCTCATCTCCGGAAGAAAATGAACTCATATGTCCTCGTATTCTTCTATTTTGTAGACACCCGTCTCTTTATAGACTCTTCTATCCGTCCGCCCTTAACTCAGTCCCTTCGAGAACGAAACGTTATGCCGTGAAGGGTTGAACGACTGCTCTCGGAACATGGAATCGCGAGTTCGACTTCCGCAGAGGGCAGCTAGTGTCTCTTTTTTGCGGCTCGTCCGCGTGCACTATTGTTCATGAACACCCTGTACCGTAAAAGCTCTAAAGCGCCACCGTGGTGGTCTGGCTCATTCTTCCCCCTACCTCCCCCTCCCTCTCCCTCCCTCTCCCTCCCTCTCCCTCCCCCTCCCTCCCCCTCCCTCCCCCTCCCTCCCCCTCCCTCCCCCTCCCTTTACCTCTCTCTCCCTCCCTCTACCACCCCTCCCTCCCCCTCCCTCTCCCTCCCCCTACCTCCCCCTCCCTCTACCTCCCCCTTCCTCTCCTTCCCCATACCTCCCCCTCCCTCTCCCTCCCTCTACCTCCCCCTTCCTCTCCTTCCCCATACCTCCCCCTCCCTCTCCCTCCCTCTACCAACCCCCCCCCCCATAAGCACTTCTCCTCCAACTCTCACCCCCGCAGACTCGGCCGTCATTTTAACCGCACCAGGAAGTTCTCGAGCCACTTCCTCGACAACAATACTTTCTCCTTTAAATCTTCATCGACCCTTTCGATGAGTTCATATTTCTGAGAGGGAACAAAAATTCATTGGGAATCGTCCATTATTCTCCCGAGAAGCGGAGATTGATACGATAGTAACGAGTCTTGTTTACTCATCCATATGTATAACTCCCGTTTTACTCTGGCTGTTGGAGATGTCTTTATCATCTTTCTTATTCCAGCATTTAAGCTGATCTCTTGAGCTTTATAATTCATTCTTGTTAATACGCGCTCAAGTTAAGTCTCTTATACACCTATAAGTTTTATTTAAACCGAGTCATTGAGACTCGTCATGGCAATTCCTTGCGCAATGCAGGTGTTACGTCCTCGGTAAGGGCCATATTGGAAAAAATCTCGTTGCGCAAATAATGGAAAAAAATCATGTGTGCGTAAGGACAACGGGATATTTTATGTCAAGCACTTTAGTAGAATTCGATTTGTGCAATTCACGACCACGTATCTACATACATCGGATATTTGAATGTACTATTAATCTATCCGTATAGAATTATTAATTAATATTAATTATATATTTAACAACGCGTAATAAAATCCTCGTAGGGAAAACCACCTTGGATACGGGTGTGCTGTATTTTATGATATCATATTATTCGTTGTATGGAACATAATAAAGTAAATAATATTTTTTTTAATTTCGCCATCACTCGTTTTGACATCAACGATCTACGACAAAGATGGGAGCATCTTAAATCGTCCGTCCATGTTATCATCCCTTTAGTTGACAAAATTGCATTTGTACGTATAACGGAGGCGAAATAAAAATCCGAGAGCACTTTAACACGATTTCCTGCTCATGAACCGCACATTACACACGCCCCATTCTGCCCACTAGTGCGTGCCGACCCGCATACCGAACCGTTAAGAGTCGGGAACATTATAAACATCTTACGCGCGATTAATGTCCATGTCCTTTACTTTGAGAAATAATGGACATAATTAAAACGTTATGGTTCAGTATGAAGGGGCATGAAAAATTATTCTGGAGCCGCAGAAAAAAATAATCCCATCCGTCTCGTTGCGCGCGCGCGCACACACACACACACACACACAACAAACCGACTCTATATTTTCTTTCCTCGCCATTGCACAGGCAAGGGTCAGACGCTGCTCCGACGAATTCTGCAACCGCATAAAGATGGCTTCTTTTCGAGAAGAATTGATGGCGAGCGGATTAAACGCGTGTCGGAGATGTCCGCATCCATTAAGGGTGGTCCGCGACGAGAAAAAGCGATTGCACAAAGAGAAAGAGAGGCTTGCTCCATCGAAATGAACCGAGCGATCGTGATGAGAGGAGATTAATGATTTGGCAATGATTCCCGTCTCGCGATGCGGCTCGGGTCCATTCCGGATCTCTTCGGCGAGGCGAAGCTTGGGACGCATCCAACCTCACGGACCTTACACTTGTGCATGGTGTTCAAAAAGTCACCGTGCACCACGATATAAAATCGTTTATTATAACTTTGTCAACAATCACTGGAACAAAAAATTAATTAGAAACATATTGACCATACCATCTTGACGATTGAAGTGGGAAACGACAAATAATGTTGCCAACAGTCACTGAAACATAAATGATAGATAACATTTTTGGTCCCAAGCGCACGGAAACTTTTCCGAACACCTTGTATATTTCCGACTATATTACACGATAACGTCACTCCGTATTCATATGTCCACGTGCTAGATTTTCTTGTAGATCTTCGTAACTAAGTATATAGAATGGATAAGAACTTCTGAGCTCCGAGGAGAATGCAGCAACTCGAGACTCGCAAAATTGCTTGAGTCGTCACCACGCTTAGTCACTTAGACGCGACTATTATCCTGGTAATGAGCGTCTCGAGAGACTTTAACGCTGGAGTGATGCGGAGAACAGGCTTTTAACGAAGAAATATCGGCGATGGGGATGAATAGAAAAAACGCCTCTTTCGGTTACGTTTCCAAAGAGAAGAGGAGATATTTATTCGCCCGAGTCGCGGGGTGGCGCAAAGGGCGTCCCCCGCGACGTTGATCGATTTTCTCTTCCGACGCGTTAAGCTGATATATAGGAGGGCGTAAATAACGAACGCTAGTCACGCTGGAAATTCCGAAGCGACTTCCTCTCGGCCAGATTTTTTGTAGTCATTTTAAAAAGGACGGGTAAAAGTTTTTGTGGACATTTATCAATTATGCAAGCGGCACTTAATCATCGTGACGAAAGGAGATTCCGGAACACTTCATGAAGCGGAGGGTACGTGCTTCCACGTTTTGAAATCACAGATGGAAAGCTCAAGGTCACGTGGCAAACATCCACGGAGAGAAGATTACAGTACTGGGTGAACAAAAATTACCATTCCTCTGTTGAATTTTAATGAAGGAATTACCAATGGATGGAGCTTGCATCGTATTGTAGCCCAACACAAAAAACTTTCATTGGATCATCTTCATCATTACACCTTCATTGTTGCAAGTCAAATTTATGCCGCGTTTGCTTATAGAGTTCATAATTACGATACGTTTACTATTTTATGCATATATATTTTTTGTTTATACAATTCAGACAAGGTAATATCTTAATCGTAATTTTTGGAATAATTATTTAATCCATAAATTTCTAAAGTATTTTCGAAGTTAATATTTTACATGTCTAAAGCAGAATCCAGCGACCTATGACCCGGGAGGACTATCACCCTGCTTTATTTTATATTATCTTATTAAAGTCATGCTGTCTGAATAAGTGTTGATGCTGAAATATTGTTTATACTTGATTTTTACTGTAAAAAAATACTTGTTATCATGAGTAACTTCCAATGTAAGCTTTTATCCGTCACGCCGAGGCACTAGCTACTAAATAAGCCCCCCGCCACCCAAAAGGATTGCTTAGCCCTGGTTTAAACAAAAAGCCAAATTAGAATATACTTGGGCACAAAAACACGCATGTTCTCCAATCCGAGGTTTATCTGGAATTAATATTGGCAGCTCCTTTAGCCCTCATTTTTCCCACGTCCGCTCTCTCCATTATTTCTCTCTTTCCCGCCAAAATGCTAATTTTAATCAACTTTCTTTTTTTACCATTTCTTGTCTCAGTAAACATGAAACATTCAAATATTTTATTATGGACTATATTAGCAAGAAAAAGGAACTTTTAAAAAATACTTTCCCATTGTTCTGCATCTCATCAACGGTCGACCTCATTCGATCTTTTTTAAATATCATAGCACAGTGAGTACATAATATCTACGTAAAAATTATCGTTTTGATTCAAATTAAAATTAATCGACGTCTCAGTATGATAGAATGAATTAATGAAACACACCCGTAGTAAAACCAATACAATTTCTATGGATGGTGATCTACGTAGAAAATTTGGGTGTACTTAAATAAATCGATTAACATTATATCGAGATCGCAATGGCGATTCCTCTCGGTACAGAACATACAGCGTGACGCAGTAAAACTTAACAAATTATATATATATATATATATATATATATATATATATATATATATATATATATATATATATATACATATATATATAAAGTTAGTTGGGCAATTATTTTATCTCAAATTTCCTTCTTAGTAAACAACCAACGGAAAAAAACAACCGAACCATCAAGACGGACAATCTCCATAGTCATCCTTTTTTTCCCTTTGACCGGATTGGGCAACACAATTTCTTCCACACCACCAGGCCCACGAGTACATTTTCCGGCATTTTTCTCAATCAGCACGCATCCGAAACGTCAGAAAAAATGACGGATTGTGGCTGTTGTGACATCCCGTCGACTGGTCTTTTCTCGGAGGGCACTTCTCCGTTTTATTTGGTGATTGTTGCACGGGGAGCTCCTTGTTCCCTGCCTCTCCTCCTATCGTACTTGTAGTAAATGCCGGAAATAACGTCGTTAGGCTTCGTCTTACGTAAAGGGTTCTGAGGGTTGCCTCTCGATTCCAGCAATTCCTTTGCGATATTTCGTTCGGAATGGCGTAGGAATGTATCCGAGCGCCATTTTCTTGGTTCGCACGCAATCACACGCATGGAACCAATTCGGTCCGCCACAGTAATGACGACTTAAACGCAGTGGCGTAATATAATGAGGACGAACTTTCGTACAGTGTTTATCCGCGCCCCTACAAAAGGCTCAATTTGACGAATAAATCCAGTGGCGAATACGCATGCGGAAATTCATTAGCCGTCATGGCGGTCCACGGTTTGATGGAATTAAAAGCTGAAAGGCGAAAACTGTCAGAATGATTTTTTTTCAAGTGACGTTGCTTTGCTTGCCTTTGTGAAGGAAGAAAAGAATAATTGCCATTACGCTACGGGAGAAGGCTGCAATCCGCAAACAAATTATATGCATGCCGTCAATTGGAAGGTAGGATTCTTTTTAAATGTACCTTTAGCTATGTCAAATAACGGTTACTTCAAGTAACCCGATGCATGACGAACATAAACACCTCAACTCGGTTCCCCGCTAGTAATTATTTTTATATGTACCGAAAACATCGTTTCGTTTTTATTTTTTAATGAATTCGTTCGGGCTTGTCGAGTTACGGCAATGTAAAGCGTATTCAATAAAGTTCATAAAATATTCATGCTTTCTATCCGTCTTATCCAATCAGAATTGTTTTAAAATTACAAACTATGTAATAATTCTACTATGCCTATTAATTAAATTATTAAAGAAAGTGGAATTTTTACATAGTTTGTGTTTTATTTGTTCCGAAGTATGAAATTCCACATAATTAAGGATTCCGTAGTGAATTATATTTTAAAAATTATATGTGCTCTCAGAAATTCAAGTTCATCTGTTGTTTCACTCGTAAAGATTTTGCACCAGAAGCATCCCATGAAAGGTGACCAACTTTCCCGACGGCCTTCAGACTGCGACGAAACGTCCGGCGGCGAATATTCGCAGCCCAGAAAAATTGACATGAAATGTGCAACGATTACGCGAGGTAACACGGTTACTTCTCATGTTGAAGCCGCAGACCATTGATTATTAGTCAATCGCAATGCTGCAACCAAAAGCTGAACGACTGCGGTCAGTAAGAGAAAAATAACTTCCTCGCAAAAAGATCAACGATGAGAATGCACGTTTCGCAATGCTGCGGGCAGCCTATAAAGCGGGTGATCTTCACCTTTCTCGGAGATCGATTTATAACGGGCTTCGGTTTTAAGCCGTTTTTCTTCTATCTTAATTAATTTTAAGCTCATCGAATTACTTTATTATGCTCAACGCTAATTGTTCGATACAGATACGTATTTGTAATTTTTGCTTGATTTTGTCAATTATTTTAAAGGCGATCCGCTAATATTCAGCAAATTCTCTCGATAAATGTTTATTTCCTCATATTTTCTGTGTGCCATTTTGATATAATCTCTATTCTAACATTTTAGTTGAAATTTTTCGAAAAATCATTTGTTGCCAATAGTTCTTTGGAAAATATCACTTCTTCTACGCAAAAACTTTCTTTTTGATTTATCTTTCGCCGCTGGAGGGTCTGAATGTAAAACACAATATTTTTAAAAGTTGGTTCGACAAAATGGCGGGATGAGATGTGAAATTCCTAAAAATTCATTTTTTTATATTTTTTGACGGTTTGTGAAAGATTTTCGGCCATATTCTGTTTCAGGATGATTTCACTCGCTAAATTTCACTCATTGTCAGTACCATGCTTCCATACGCATAGAGCCTTTACGATAAAGTCTTCAAGACACCGTGGGGGAATTTTTAAGTAAATACGTCGTAAACCTCCAAAAAATTAAGATTAAAAAAAAACGTAGCGGTCCGGTTTTTTTTGCTCCGACTGAAACCATTAGATGGCGTCGGTGAGGCCCTTCACGCTGCGCTACTGTTTGCAGTCGCTTTCGGTTTTTTTAGAGCCCTTTGTCGACGAGCGTACCAAGTGGCAGGGGGTCCCGAATCCGCGCCAGCCGCCGCCTCGCGTAACACACAAATGGGTTTCCCCGTATCATCATCGCCACCGTCCGGAGAGGAAGGAGGCGGTCAGGTCCTCCTCCCGCGTCCCTGAGGCTACGTGGGGTTAAAGGAGAGGGCGTTTCGGAGAGGAAAGGGTGGATTCCCTCCCCCAACACCCACCCACGCTCGATAGAGGAGGAGGGATGATGATGAGCGAGTGAGAGCGTGGTGAATGAGCAAAGGGAGCCAGTGAGATGTCGTGACAAAAGCGTAAAGAGGGAGCGGGTGGGGGACGGAGGGGCGAGGAGGTTTGGGTTAGAGAGGTGGTGCTGAGGGAGGAATGGATGCGCGGAAGGGTGAAAAAGGAACGGCCGCTGGATTGAGTCGGTGGCGGATTAGCCATCCAGTCGAGACGGATTCGCATTGAATTCTCCCGAGAGAGAGGGAGAGAGAGATAAACTAGAGAGAGGATAGGCTTTCATCTTCGGCGTTTATTAAGTATCTCCTCTCTATGCTCTTTCTTTCCCCTAGCACCCACTCCTTTCTCCCTCCTCCCATACAAACTCTCGTATCATTCTCCTTGGCCTAGAACGTCCTCCCTATCGCTTCATATAGCCTCTCCATTATATATTTTTTGTGCCGCATAGAAGAACGCTAGCGGCGGCAAGTTGATCGATGGGCCGAGGCACGAATTGACGTCGTATTTGAAGAGCGATGCCCTTTCACCGCGACCTTTCCTTTCCATTTAATCGCGGGTTGTGACGGCGTGATGCGTTGAACGTTTCAATTTGTGCTGTCTAGAACGCCACCGAGTCGAATAGTGAAGACAAATAAACGATGGGAAAATACGCGAGCCAATGTAGAATATCTGAGAATTTGGAATATTCCAGGGTGAAGCACCGCAATATCCACGTAATACTTCTAATGTTTAAAAAATTCAAGTACTTCTGTAGCGGGAATCCTATTTTTCTTTAATGTTAATAAGGAATCGCGAAGAGCATTTCTCACTTAAAATTTTTTTTATTATTTGATTTAATAAGACGATGAAGATTATCAGTGATGTGGCCACAGTTACTAGGGCTTCAGTGTAATACCAATAAAGGCCTCATCTTGTACAGTAAATTCAAATTTTATGATTAGCTAGGCAATTAATTAACATAACAAAACACATGGTTTTCTTAATTATTATTTTTTTATAACGACTCAATGCAAAATATTGTTTTATTTACGTTTATATAAAGAAAAATAAAAATTAATAGCTTTATCGTTCGTTCTCCTATATTGAGCCTTAGCTTAAGCTTAGTTACGCAGTTAACCCATGATTTGGCTAATTGCAGTGAAATGTGTATTGCGAAGATTTAATGCAAATTAAGTTACATAGAATGGATTTACACCGTGTATTACCGTGTAATATCGATTATAAAACTATAAATTTTCTTCTTTGAAAAAAATATAAAAAGAATTGTTTTGCTCAAATTTTCCGAAGCAATTTTATTTGATAGACATTGATACATAAACTTAATAAATTATGACCAGAGAGAAAACTGTCCACTGCTTTTTAAAAAAATACTCTAGATAGGGTCTTCCAATGTAGAATCCCGGGTGTTTCTATTGATCTCTTTTCCCGATAGACTTACATTTCCACGTACATTCTGTTGAAATGTAGAGCAGTTAATTTAAAAGTTTCTCGCGCAAAATTGGATACCAGTCCAGATGATGGCGCTTTTTCAGTCCGCATGGGAGGTATAATTTTCCGCATTTTCTCGTCCTTCTTTCCGAGAAATTAGCAGCGTCGGCGATCTTTGATCGCAATAATTTAAAATGTGAGATCACTTACAGAATTTCCAGATTATGACGGCTGGCGTTCACGGGCATATGTGTTACCTGACTATTATACGAAAGCCTAGCGTTCATTTTCTGGTGCAAGTCATCGCGGATGAGGTTTTTCTTCGGTTTTCCTCGCTCATTCGTTGTGAAGGTTGCCATGCTTCATATAACGCAAGCCTTGGGCGCGTATGTCGCAACATACGTGTCATTACACATGTCATTTGCTATCATTGGCATCCCAATACTCAGACGAAATGGACGTGAATGAGGAGAGTCACCTCCGGCTAAAGCTGTAATCAACGTTTCATCTCTCTCGCTACCATAACCTCCGTAGGAAATAACTGAAAACGGCGTTATACTTTATAAATAGATAATGTTAAGAATTTATATATTTTGAAAAGATAACAGCTTCAAGTAATAAAATGTACGCCTTACATTGGACCTCGGTAGGAGTGACCAGAATTTACAAGTCGAAAAAAGACGCAGAATTTTTTTTACGTGTTTATTCAGCTAATTACTCCTCAGAGGTACTGCTTATCACATCGCATAGAAATCAGATCTTTAAAACGTATTATTATCGTAAAATATTACTTTGATAAATATTGGTCTATATTACGAAAAAGCGTGCTAAGATTTCCTAGGGAAGGAAGACCTGAGGTTTTTAATATTGGCAATATGTATGTTTCTGAAACTAAAGCTGAAACCCCGAAATTACGGTTGCTAGTAGGTCACCGAAACACGAATCGTAGTCAGGTTAAATTTTTATTCCCGAAAAAGGAGCTCGCACATTCATTGGGATTGGCGTTGAAAAGTTTATGCGTATATTACACATGTGTATGCACAACAGTTTATTCAACGTGCTTTAACAATAAAATAATTGTTACTATAAATTGTACGTTTAATGATTAACAACTTTTTAAAATTCTTAAGCGAGTATTATGTGTCTTATCATTTTTGTCTAAATAATTAGCATTAATTATAGATCGCTTTGGAAATCGAACTGATGCCCATAAGCTTAATATTTTTATATACCTATTATGCGGAAACAATAAATTATAACTAGACATTCACAACAGGACATGACAAGCAAATGACGCTTGGATGTGAAGAAAATCGACATTTTAAAATCAATCTTTTTCAAGCAGTATTGAAAATGTTGACTCAGCGAAGGTGAAACTATGGTTAACGGTGAGTGTAATTAGAACGAAATTAGCGGAGGGATGGTAAGTGGGTCAGAATAAAAGGAGTGGAAACGTTTTGAAGAATGAGAGATTTATGAAAATTTCAGTTTTAATTTTATAATTTATATCATAAAAATTTCTTGATTTCCTTTTCGAAACATTACTCAAGCAAGAAGCAGTTGCCAGATTCATGTTTGATTATGTTGTTGCTGCAGGTCTATGCGTCCTATTTTAAGACAAAAGGTTTAACAGAGCGAAATTCTTGAGCCTAGCAATGAAATATCTATATAAATGAAGGCAGAACTGCAGAGAAAATCAAACAAGACGTTTATTTTTACCGACTGCTCAATCGGAGTAAATAATCGGAGATGCGATGCATTGGTGGTTGCCTATATTTGTAAAGCATGTACTACATTTTAGCTATTTTTTCCGATTGCAGCTGATCCTGCGCTTAATTTCAGCAGCAGTATGATAATAATAGTATAATTTAAATATATATACAGGGTGTCCGGCGACTTTATGTCATAACTTCGGGATCTTATTCCTTTAAGTGATTTTGAGTAAAAAATGTCATATGAACATGGGTCCGATTCTCATTTGTTACAGAGCTACGGGAAATTGAAATTATCTCGTACTTTGATTTGTGCAACTTAATGGCTGAAAAAATGCAGTTTAAATAATTATTCGTATACATTGTTAATTGTTGAAAAATGTATTATTTAAATAATCATTCGTTTATATTGATACTTAATCCATTGTTACAACAAAATTTGTCTCTTTTGATGTTTGTAGTCTTTTTACTTCTGTTCCCGTGAATGAAGCCGCATATTTGATTGTAGATATGCTTCCCAAAGCAGGTGTCAATCAAATTTTGATAACTGATTTTTTAAACTTACTTGAAGCGTATTCTGAGCAAAACTATTTTCATTTTGACAATAATTTTTATAAACAAAAGGATGGTCTCGCGATGGGGTCCCCTCTTTCCCCTCTCCTTGCAGACATCTTTCTCAACAATTTAGAAGTTAACCTTTTTAATTCTGGCCATCCTTTATTAATTTATTTCGAATTTTGGGGTAGGTATGTGGATGACATTTTGTGTGTCTGGAGTGGTACAAATGACCAACTTTCTGAATTTTTTAACCCTTTTAAATTTCCTCCACCCTTCCATTTCTTTTACGGTCGAATCTGAAACCAATGGTTTGCTTAACATTTTAGATCTCAATTTATCTATGCTGAACAACACACCTACCTTTGCTATTTTCCGTAAACCCACTTACACAGATCAGGTCATTCCCAATCACTCTTCCCATCATTTTTCTCACAAACACGCTTCTTTTCATTCTATGCTTCACCGCCTTCTTAGTATACCCAATTTCCTTATAGAACTTAACACCATTAAACAGATCGCTATCAATAATGGCTACAAAACTGGTTTAATCGATAAAATTATCTCTGAAAAACGTTTACTTATTGCCTCCCAAAAAATCGTTTCTTTTCCGCCTAATCTCACCTCCAAACCTCTTAGTTGGCGCATACTCCCATTTTTAGGAAACATTTCTTATAAATTGTCCAACCTTTTTCCTAAACTTACTTGCTTTATACTCCCCAGTTACTTTTTCCAAATTATTCCTTAATGCCAAAGACCCGATACAGTAGTCATTAAGAAGTGGTGTATATAAACTTGCTTGTGATGATTGCGGAGTGGTCTACATCGGCCAAACGGGGAGGAGTTTTGACAAGAGGATTAAGGAGCATAAGCGATACTTCCGTTTAAATAATTTGAATTCTCAATTTGCGAAACATCTTTTAAACCTCATTCATCATAGTTCCTTCAACCCTAAATTCGTCCACTTTGAAATTAAAGGTCGCAAATTGGATGCTCTTGAACAGCTAGAGATAATTATTTGTGAAGACTCGCTTCTCTTAAATGAATACCTTTTCCACAATCATTCTCCTCTATTTAGCTTACCGAATATTTTGTAAATACTTTGTACCAACATTGTTGTCTTTGGCCCTTTTACCAAGTTTTTGTAACTTTTTGTAACATTTTGCTACTATGTTGTTTTCGCCTTCTTTTCCAACCCCTTCCTTTTCCTAACCGTTTATTTGATTACCTTTCGTTCGTTTTCTTTGTAACCCCTCCTGTCTCCCTCTCCACCCCTTATTTTACCCTATATATATGGAACGATTTTTGTATTTTATCACCTGATGATACTACGATCGCAGTGAAACCGGTCGTCTAAAATTAAATTTGTGGAAGTAACTAAGTTCTTTTTTTCATGATGAGTAAATTCCACAGGGTTGAGCCTGACCTCATTACTGATATTTTTCTTAAAGATTTGCCACAGCTGTACTGGCTCTATCTCGGTTGCATAACCTTGCGGTATAAGACTACATCGGCATATGTTAATTGCATTGCAGCTCATTTATTACATATATTTAAGTCTGCTAACACTGATTTTATTGATTTATTTTTCTGCCTTATATTTCGCCATTTGATGGCAGACGTTTATGACGTATTCTACTTGTAGACATAGATAATAAGCTCACTAGAGCGGAGTAATTTTCTTGCATAATTTCTTCAAAATGCCGACAAAAACCGCTCATAATTTGCCAACACTCGCCAAGTACAGTCCTCTCTTTACCGTTATGCCAGGAGAATAAGACCTGAATAAAACTTCAGTTATGTGCGTTAGGAATGGGTCCATAAAATGACCATCCGAGCACGTGCGTTAGGTCAACGATAATGCATTCCACTTCAATACCTCGAGACGAATTCGCGTATCCCACAAGCTACATGTGCTGCTTCTCATTTCAGAGCCTCTCTCTCTCTCTCTGCTTCATGAGAGAGAGAGGGAGAAAGGCATTATTAGCGAGGCAGCTAAAACCCGTAGGCCAGGCACAAGGAAATGGAGGTCGGATCATGCTAAAGCCGTATATGGAGGCGAAGTGGAAGCGCTGTTTCGGGGACGCAGAGGTGCTTGGGCGGGGGCGTGGAGGGAGGGTGCGTGTGTAGGGGTAGAAAACAGCTAGGGAGGCGGGGGCGGAGGTGAAAGTGGGTGGCAGTGGACGAGAAAGGGTGGACGCCTGATGAACGGAAGATTATGGAGAGACGCGCGAGGGGAATCTCAAGGGCTATTCAAAATGGAAATTCACATATATGTTCAAGTCCCGAATGGAAATGAAATCGTTTACAAGCGATCCACGCATTGGATTACTTGATGCAAAAACCATTTACGGCAAAATCGCAAGCAGATTTTTACTAATTACATTTCACACTAGGTACTAATTCAATTAGCTATCTGAAAAACTCTAGAGAAACCATCTCGCCCACCGATCATTTAAACTCATGTTGCTCGAGTACCATATGGACAACTTTGAAATATATAGCGAGCTCCATGACACATTTTGAAATGTATAGCGGGCCAGATCTTAATAATGAGATGAAATATTTTGTTGAAGTATAAACGCAAGGAACTCAAAATGGTATAAATTTTGATAGCAAAAATGTCAACCAATTCCTAATTATTAAACATTTTATGCTCTTTCGCAACTTGTCTCTACCCCAAGTTCTCCTCGTCCAAGTTTCCTCTTCCTCCTAACTAATTTAATTTAAATATTTTGAACATTTAGTAAATTTTCTTTGTTAATTTTTGCGATTAATATTTCATGCGAACTAACACCGAACTAATTTTTAGGAATATAAACAGTTTTTGAAGCTTCTTGGGCAGAAATTTTGTGCTCACGACCATTACTTTCCTCCAGAGGACTATCCCTCTCTGTTGTAATGAACGACCGTCCTTCTCTACAATTCCTATTCTTCACCATTCGGATGGAGGCAAGCCTAAACACACGTAGAGCCTTCGCCATCTATGGATAGCGGAGGCATGCGAGGGAGATTTATGTTGCGAGTCGCTGAAGGGAGAGAGAGATGGAGAAAGAGAAGGGTTTAAGGGAGCGAAGATTAGAACTAGAGGAAGCGTGGGGAGGGAGATAGAGTTTATGGAACGCGTAAAAGGAAAGGTAGGGAATGGTTTAAAGCGGCCAGCGAGTTTCAGCAAGATGAGGGATGGGTTGAGAGATAGTGGTTGCGAGGAGACGGAAGGTGGGGAAAGAGGCCATAGGAGGGTGCCATGTCAAAGGGGCAGCGATTTGAAAGCAACAGGTCGCACCCAGGGGGCTAGAGAGATTGATGCTCACGAATCTGTATTTAATAAAAACGCCCCGTCCTAACGGAGGGAGAGGAAGAATGAAACCATCCTTTGATAATCCCACTTCTCTCATTCTCCTTTCTCATTCTCTCTCTCTCCTCTTCTTCCTCCTCCTCTCTTCCTCATGTCACTCTACTTTTTCGGGAACTTCCCTCATCTCCCCACATATATACGTATAAAATCTCTCTCCTTCTCGCTATTCGCTCCCATTAACCTCATATTTCTCACAGTATGCTGCATACGTCTGGCTCTCTCATGCCACTTGGTGGGTGGTTCCAGGCTGATAAATCACTGACTTTAAGAGCCCATTTTACGAGTTGTATCTTACGTTTGAAGAAACTGCGATTTGCATCAAATGGAGGATTTGAAAACGGTGGAAGGAGGTCGTTAACAATTCGGGGCGAGCGAGTGAAAAGTTACGACAGAGGGTTGCATCGAGAGCAACGTGCAATTCGCCACCGCGCAGTCGTGATAGAGGAAATCGTTCTCTTTTATCGACTCTAATTTCCGAGCGCTTCCTCATCTTGTCGGAGGCAAACGGATTCAGAGGGAGCTCATAAAACGAAATATCTGGAGCGAGTCACGTGATTACGTTTCATCTGTAAATTTTGCACCCTTCAATTAAAACGTAAATGCAAGTTCCGACTGTGGTCATTCTGTATTTATAGTGGCGTATCTTCTGTTTTAACCACAGCGAAAGTAGCGATTCGTGGTTAGATAATAATATGATTATTGATTATGATTAGGAGATATAACGGTCAAATTAGGGGAATGTATTCACTGAATAACGTGATGTTGTTCATTCGAGTTAATTAGACCGAAGCGTTGATACAACTGTGTTTAGGAGGGACCAATGCCAAAGGCCGGGTTTCTGGGTGGAAGATTTCACCACCCTCGAAAGCAATGCATTGAGCACCTTGTGCTTCGGCGACCACATTCTTAAACGCGACCGCGGGCGAATCACGAAGTTCATTAATTCGCGAAATAACCTCATGCAGGAGAACGGTGAGAGAAAAATGCGAAGAAAGATTACTCGTTTCCTGCCGTAACTCGCGAACTCCGCCGTTGCGAATAACTTTAGCTTTAACCTCTGTAGATGTTTTAACATGTTTATGGCCTCTCGGTTGTCGGCGATAAAAACCAAATGAACGCCGAGCGGGTTTCATAAGTTTAAGGATAGAAATTGAATTGTCAATCGAGCCTTTCTCTACTTTGTTCTAACGTCCAATGCAATTAAGAATTCATTAAGTTCAACGTATTCGTAAATATAATTGCTGTTTACGCGATATTGGTTCACCATTCAAAATATTTCTTTGCGAGATGTAAAAGATTAGCTACATCGCAGTTAGATTAAATCTTTAATTTATGGAAGCTAAAATCTATAAATGTTTCCTGCGGTGGGAGAGATTGCTTTTGGCATTCAAATTCAGGGTTATGTTTCACGAAAGGGTTATTTCTTGTAAAGATCTAATTTTAATTTATTTCGATTTATAGAGTACAATTAATACTTCCAAGAAGACTACATTGTTGGTTGATTGATTATGATACACTTGCTCGAATAACATGATTCTTCCCATACCCAATCACGACTATATTTTCTGTTTATAAGATAGAGACCGAAGCCCAAAAGCATGGTGTGTAAAATTTAGAATAATATTAAGTCTTTATTGAACTTAAGATAGGGATTGCTGACGGAAGTATATTTACTTTCTAAAGTTATTGTTTAAGGCCATCCATAATCGGCCGTTCGTCGCTTTGAACCTCATTTGCTCACCACTCTCCGTGTCAAACATATAATATTCCCAATTTTCCGCACCAAGAGAATTATTTTATTTTCGTTGAATAAAACGGAAGCTCTTTTAAAATGAAAAAAATTCGGCCCAACGCAGCTGGTGCGTCCCTAGGTGATCCGCAGTTCTCCCGCATGTATTCTGCCGTGGTTCCAAGGCGCATAAGTGTGTTTGCTCGCTCTATGGGGTCCTCTTTTCCACCGCCTTCCAACGGATGATCTCCACCTGCCGCAGCAATGGGATTACTATCTCGCAGAAACGACAAACGAACGAGTGGAGGTCGCCTCCCCCTGACGGCGGCAATGCGAGACAGGGATGTGATAGAGAGAGAGAGAGAGAAAGAAGACGGGAGGAATATTTATCGTAAAAAATTGTTGCCGATCCACGGAAAAAACTATTAGCATTGACAAGGAAATCTATATAAAACCCTCCTCTATTTCCTCTACCTCATTACGAAGCCGAAAATTACTAAAGGTGATTATGTTTAAATATATATGTACCCGTTATGCACAGATATTTACGTCGACTCCATTCGTATTTATCATGGCTTTTCTTTCGATTTCTCACTGTTTCTTTCTCTCTATTTCTGCGCAATAATTGATTGAAAGAAGAGTTATGCCATGCAAGAGTCGATGACCCCGTAGACATTCGAACCAATGACCTCACGTTCGGAAAAACGTTCGGTCACGCCTCTTATTCTGCCAGGCAGAGAGATATATACTGAGATAGATGGGAAGGGAAAAGGGAAACAAGAGAGTCAGATCCTGGCAAAATCCCTTATTAATGTCCTTTCTCGACACCGGTGCGACCCGCGGGGCAATTTATAGTGAAAACGACGGATGACACGCCCATCCAAAATGTATACCCTCTATCGACGATGTTTTTGTTTAGGTTTAAAATGTATACAAACACAAAAAGTCGCGCTCCGATATCTAGAAAATCGTCGGAACGCAAAAAGGTTTTGAGCTATGCAATTAATGTGCGTACGTGAGTTTATGCGCGCGCGTGCGTGTTCGCGTGTTTACGTATGCCCTTATATTCCTAAGCAAATCATAAAAGAGGTGTGACCAGAGTTTTCTTAAAAAAAAACCGGGATACTTTCTATTCTCGCGCAGTAGTCTCTTGACCGTTCCTTGACCATCGGCTACTTGGAATGTTCCCAGAAGGATGCGCGGCGCATGCACCACTGTAGGCCTCGCATATCTCATCTATCATCACCTTCGCGGAGGGACAGCGGAAAAAACATATCGTTCGATCGGCCGACCCATTACCATCAGAAAGAGACTCTTAAGTGACGCTAATCCCTTCGGCAGAGCGACGAGAGATCCGAGCGACTCTTATGGGACCGATCCGTGACTTATCCTTTTTCGCTTTCTCCATCCATGGAATCCCATCTGCCAGCCAGAGATGCCGCCGCCTTTGTTATAGTCATACTCACGGAACTTGGACTCTTCCCATAACCTTCCTCCTCCTCCTTGTCTCTCTTTACTTCTCCTCCCTCCCTCTACTCCCTCCCCACATCTCTCGCTCTCTCTCTATCTCCCTATCTCCCTCTCCATTCTACTATGGAACCGTTCCCACCCTTTTCAATGCGACTCCAATCCGACGTATTTCATGTTCTCGGGACCCCTTATGATCATTCCATACATCATCTAATAAAAGTCACCTTCACTTCCATTCATGCCACTCCGTTCGTTTGCACCATATAGATCCTTCGTTATCATCCCTCCAGTTCTTCTGAACGCCCTTCTTGGTCCAATCTTTATTTTTTACCTACTCAAAGTCTTTAATGTATTCTAGATCTCATGAATTCACTACAGTTTCATCTAAATAGTAATATTCCTCGCTCCTCTTTCTCGTCAATATTTTTATACTTTAATGATTATGATAGTTTTCTATATAATATATTATTCTGCTTTCAACTCATTACGGCACATGTTACAATTTCAAGCATTTCTCATTTTCTCCGTTTAGAGTTTTTAAATAATTTCAATCGCTTTTAAAAATTTCCCAAAATTTCGTTTGTTTATCGGCAGAGATCTAGTATTCGTCAAATACATCTGGGAATAAAGAAACTTTATATCATTACCTTTGAAAAGGGTTTGTGACCTCCGGGACAATCACACCTGAAAAGGAGAAGAGGCGTTTTTGTGTTTCGCCTTACCTCCAAGAGCAAAAAATAGAAGCAGTTCGATGGTGCGATTATCCATGCTGTATTGTGCGTTGTGAGAGACATGCATAGCAAAGGAGCTTTACCACCTAAATAAAAGTCTCAAAGAATTTAAACGGCCGATGATTTATTTCTCCTAGCGATAAACTAAAACCGAACGTAAAATATACGCGAGTAAATGTCTTAAATGACAGGGAGCGTGCCCGGACTACGTTTTCTTTCCAGATACATTTCCTTCTCCTCGAACGTCGCCCTGACCTGATCTTATTAATAAATGACCGGGCGTAGCCCCATTTCGAAATTTATTTTAGCCCCTTTCGATCGCATAAAACATTTTACAGCCCATTTCGAAAACCTCATCGGAACGCTTTTTATCCTCCCCTCACATCCTTACGGTCGCCACAATGAGTGTGCGTGCGTGTGTGCGTGTCTTATTATTCTCTTTTTCCTCCCTTCTCCTCCTCCTCCTCTCGCTTGACCCCTCCCCTCTCGCTTGAAAAAAGAAATACTCTCAGTCATCTCTCGCCCTCTTCCTTTCGACCCTTTTCCAAGCCTCATCCCGACTCCATCAGACTTAACTCCTCCTCCACCCCCGCACCAAGTGACTCCGCGGGAGATCTTGTCTCTCGCGAGTCCCGTGTTCGGAAAAGAGGAGAGGGGTGGGGGAGGACGAAGGTGGGAAGGTAAGGAGGGAAGGGAAGAGGGGATAGAAGGAGAAAAATGCCAGTGCGCGGCATGACCATCAGATAAGTAAGGGGACTTGCGACGGACACAAGAACAAAGCTCTTGGATTGGGAACGAGGAAGAGGGCGAGTAAGAGAGAAAGAGAGAGAGAGAGAGAAAGAGAGAGTTAAAAGAATTGCGCGCGAGACACAAAGTGTGGAAGAGGTTAAAAAGGGGTCGACTCGCAGAAAAACAAAAGAAAATAAAGCGGAACAAAGCGAGACCTGTGTGTGCGTGTATCTTGTCGAAGTCGAGAGATACCTAATGAAGAAAAAAGAGATCCGACTGCGTTAATGAAAGTGGGAGAGTATATAATTAGCGGCGAGAATGCCTCGGCCGGCGAAGGGGGAGAGGCTTAGATTCGTATCCTGTATCCGGATTAATTTCCTTCGCCGAAAGATGTGTAGATGTATCGCTGTGATCGATAAGAGAGAGTATAACCGAGCTCGAGAGGAGATCAAAGCGGTATTTTTTATGGAAGGATCTAATCTTCGGTCGGAAGTTTTAATTGTTAATCAATCGATCCGAATGACGTGGGATTCCCATGGAAGATATCGTCGGCAAGGATTTGGGTTCGAACAAAACCTCTTAATAATGGCGAGATCGATTATCAGGTTTTAATCTTATTTGAAAAGTCACGGTGTGTAATGCGATTTTAAAAGTTTGTGTCCGTCGTTTGAGATTATCAGACCAAAAAACGTTAAGCAAATTACTGTAGGCTATTATATGTAAATATTTTCCATTTAGCAAATTGTTATATAATAAAATGCTTTCGTAGATTTCAAATACCAAATCAACGCAATTGTTGCATTTAAAATAAACTTCACTGTATTGATCGTTTTAATAAAAAACCATGGGAATTTTTTTAGAATTGTAATTTTCCAATTGATTTATATTTTTAAAACTTAGATTAACCACGATACTTTTGCCCATCACACATCAGAAAGAGCATGATGATGAGAGAAAATTTTACCTTAACGTTATTAGCCGAATTATAGGATGTTTGAGGATCTAAATTCCATTAGCGCAACACAAACATTTCTCCCTGATATTTACGTCATTTTAAGATGATTGCACAGGAAACTCTTTCCTCTGTACATGAGACAGTAATTTGATAGGGTAGCAAAAAACTTCCTTAAAATACTGCATAAATTAACCTGGCGGGTTTTGGCACTCCCCTCACTTATTCACACTTGAAAACTGCCAACCCCAACATTTACAGTGATCTAATTAACCCTCGGGTAAATCCAAGATAAATATGGAGAACGCGTGTTGCTCTCAGAGTTTTACATCGGTTTTGACATTTATAAACACATAAATCTTCAGTTTTTTTTAACCAGGCTATAATTTGATGCGATGGCCTGAGAAGTAAATGTCGGAAAAAAAACGGGTTCAAAAAGTTTCCACGCTTTTCATTTGTCATAAGAGCTTCGCCTTGCCCTTCTTGACTAATAACACGACTTTGTGTAATACGCCGTCTACCGTATACCTTTCCTCAGGAAAATGGATCTCCGAGCCGAGTCCCTAGCATCCTTTTTAATCCTTTCCCTTCCTTCTCTGCTCCAACGTAATCCTTCCTACCTCAGTCCTTAGGTCAAATTTGTCCTATCAAACAGTTAAACGATTTTTCCCACGGATAACTCCTAGCGCGGGGAAACATAATGGCTGTAAAATTATGCTAAAAAAATGACAAATCCCTTCTCCACGGGCAAGGATCGTACGAGATAGGGCGAGGTGATCGGGTTAACAGCGTTAGAGAGAGAGGGGGGTGTGAGACGGGGGCGGAAGCGGTAATAGGAGCGGGGAGAGACGAGGAGAGGACCCACGGTAAAATAACGGAACGGATTGTCGGGATGGGGCCTCTCCTCTCCTTTTCGGGAAGAATATCGCAGAGGGGTCTCTCTCTCTCTCTCTCTCCCATATCGACACGCGGCGTCCGCGGTGTATTTAGCCCTGGTCTCTTCCTAACGGGTCCCTCGACGTCGATTGCACGATGCACGCCCGAGATACAAGTACAGACCGATCGCCCTCGACGCTCTCCATCCGCCCACCCACTCACTTTTCTCCTCTGCCCCTCTCCCTGTACGCCCTTCTCACGTCTTTAAGAGAGAAAGAGAGAAAGGAGGGTGTTGGGAAAGGAGGTGGAAGATAGACCGCCGACCGCTGTTTAGGTGGAGGAGGAATAGGAAGGAGAGAGAGAGAGAGCTAGAGTGCGGGAGAGGTCAGAGAAGGTGGTCCAAGGAAAGATCCCAGGACCGCCTTATTATGCGCGCGTGCTGGAACCAACCCCACTCTCTCTCTCTCTCTCTCTCTCTCTTCCACCTCTCCCCTCCCGTTCCACCTCGTGATCCTCCCTCTCCTCTTCCAATCCCCTCCGCGGCCGCGCCTTCATTTGTTTTTTCACCGCGGCGTTCGGCGCCTTGAAGGAATAAACACAAAAAAAATTACCACGCCCCTCTTTGGGTTGAGCCGAAAACCTTAGATCTAGGTGTTGGGGATATATATCGGGGCTGATAGGAGGAGAAAATAAGCGGAGTATGTGAGCTTTGCGAGCGCTAGCCTGCATGCGTGTGTGTGTGTATATCCAAAGGCATGAGGAGGTGAAGGGGAAATGGGGGTGGGGGATGAGTGGGAAGGAGCGATACGGAGCACGGCTGAGTTCGGATAGGCGGCTTTGGAGGGGACATCAGAGGATTCGTTCATGCGGAAAGCTTCCTGCAGCTATATTTTACGCCAAGTCCCTCCGACTCCGTTTTAAAACTCACACCCCATTCTCCACCCAACCCCTCCTTTCGATACCCTTGCTCACTGGCTCCATCTTTCATCCCCCTCCTCCCCTCTCCTCCCCCCTCTTCCCCCTCCTCCCCCTCTTCCCCCTCCTCCCCCTCTTCCCCCTCCTCCCTCCTCCCCCCTCCTCCCCCTCCCATCTCCCCTCTCCTCCACGTCCCCCCCTCCTTCCTCTTCTCCGCTCTCATCTCCTCCCCCTTCTCCCCTCTCCTCTCATTCCCCCCTTCCCCTTCCACTTCTCCTTTCCTCCGTACCCTCGGGGAGATGCGCTTTTCTTTCGCCTGTTGTTCGCCATATATTAGAGCAATAAGGACCTCTCTTCCTCTCTCTCTCTCTCTCCCTACACCCTATCTCTCTCTCTCTGTCTGTCTCTCTCTCGCCCTCTTCGCCCAAACATTACCGATTTTCACTCCGATGGTGTTCCTTCTCCACCTTTCCATTCTTTCATGCCTCTCAGCCCTCCAAACAGGATGTAAAACCATCCTCATTGTGCCCCGTTAATCAGAGGGAGAACGATCTCCCATCGCCCGGAGTCGAACCGAGGATGTCTCGAGCGTGATCTCTTCCCCTCCCCCGGCCCTTTCGAATTTTCATCTCCTTAATTGGTAGCTATTTTTACCCCCTCGCTCGACATCTCAAGACACCTACGCCTTACCTTCGTTACATGCGCGGATCTCTCTAAGACTGTATTTGAACGTGTCACTGTACCGTAAAACGTGCCGACTACTGCTCTTTCCCTTTGCTCCTCTTTTGATGCGCCATATATCTCCCACTTCCGCGTCTTTTCCGCATGTAGGGTGTCCGCGGAGGGGATAGTGTAACACATCTATCTCTCTCTCGCTCTTCCGGTGAACCTTTTCCTCTTCATTCTTTGATCGCGCTCCGCGTTTCATTTTTTTTTGTATCGGAGAGCGTCGAGGAAGTTGTACATTCTTCTAATTCCGACTCGCAAAGATCTCTCTCCCTCTCTCTGTATCTGGTGGAGGATCTCCCGGTAATTTAATTTTCCCCTCGATTCAGGAATTTCTCGTCTGCCTTTTCAAAGAGACAACATCTACCATCCTAGCGAAACGCCGTAAAACCCTCTAGTTACCACGATCGGTGCGCGGCGCCGTTTTTTGAGCCGGTATTGCTATCTCCGCTCTCCCTTTCCGTAGCCGTTCAATCCGCCACCCATTAGCGCAATCTAATATATATACAAACATCCAGCGTTCCTCCCTCTTTTCTCCCTATGTGTTGCATCCAGAATCTCAATCCATTCCTCCCGCCGACTTTGCCACAATTACTACCTCTGGAAGCACCTATTATATCTCCAGTTCTTCCCGCCCACCTCACACCATCTTTTCTCCTCTCTCTCTTTCTATATTCACTCCATCTCGCCACCCCCTCACAGTACCTTCCAAGTAACGCTCCCACCTATCTCTCCCTCTTTTTCTCTCCCCCTATAAGTCCATTCCTAGGACACTGCCCTTTCCCTCTCCCCTTAACCTTCCTTCCGTGGACTTCCAAGTCCGTTCCCACGGAAAGAGATAAAAGAAAAGAAGTGCGCCTAGCGAGAGTCACCTTTACGTGTTGCAGATGGATCATTGATTCCGGGAGCTCGCGGTTCGCACTATCTATTGCCTCGCGTCTTTCTTTTGTATGTCGTTCCGTTTTTTTTGTTCGGGTTTTAATCCGAAAGGGGGCGGCGCTCTCTTTATATTGCCGCGATGGTGATGGAAATGTATATTAATTGGGGGACTTTCTCGCCCGTAAAGTAGGGTTAATGGTTGTTAAGGAGTAATTGGTATCGTGCGATTGAGATCTCAATGGTACCAGAAGTAATGAAAGTGCCCGGAGGTTACTGATTTGATGCGGTTGCATCGGCCGAAGAACGCGAAGCGGCGATGGAATTCGATCTCTCATCGAATGTCCTTTTTACAACGTCATAGATTGTCGCGTCTGAAATGAGATTCGATAAATTTTTGTCTTCATGCTGTTTCATACTTCCTGTACGCCATATTTCCGTTCATTATTAGCGGCGCTAAGCAAGGATGCCAGTAATCATCTCTCCGATAGGACTTGTTTCCAATGCTTCAGCATGATTAAATATTTTAATGGATGACAGCTTTCCTCAGCTGCGATATCATTGCTCGATAATTGTTTCTCAGGCACATAAACATTTTTGGAGAACCTACCATTGAAATTGATCGTTCTGTATTTGTTTTCGGTACGAATTCATTAATGTTCTAAAATATCAATTAGGATTAAATCCCATTGTCTAATAGTGTCAAGCATCGATCTCACGCTTTAAAATTATTTTATTAAAAAATTCTTCAAGCTCACCTGTAATATTATCTTTCTCAAAAATGGTAAAATAAATATTTCACTTAAAATTAAATGACTTCCAATCGGATTCCATCCGAAATACCTCGTCTTGATCATTTAATTAAAAAATGAAATTTCTCAGTTTCTTGCTCGAACAAAATTGGTGATTTGTGCAATTTTAGCAGCCGTAAAACTAAGCCATGTATTCATTTCTCTTCGGAGCAGACGATCTCGATAGTACATAATTTATCGAGCATTGTCTCTAATAAGATCGATTGAGGACTGGTACTTTGCAGTTGAAGTGCTAATATTCTTCACTCAACTCTGTAATTTAATCGACCACTAATCAATTCTCAGTATTATATTTAAAGCGTTGCTGCAATAATTTTAGTGACAATAATTTAAGAAATGGACTTCATTGACGGGTGGTGGAACTTTTTTGTCGTTATGCTCGGCTTGATATTTAATATCTTTCCAATGTCCAATGCAAAAATTATCCGATAAAATGTAGAATAGTAATGAATTAAGGGCTATATTTTCGTCCTGAATCCTTTGCTTAAATCACTAGCACCATTCATCTCCTTTAACTTCCTCATCCTCCTGCTTCTTCCCTCTCCTTACTTGTCTCACTTTTCCGTCATCGTCATTTATCTCCTTTTCTTTATCCCGTACTCATACTTCTCGTCTCTTTCTCTTTTTCGCACCCCAACTGCCACGCCCCCTTCCATTCTAAATCCTTTCGATTCACTCAAACGGCCCATCAATCCATCTTCATCACACACACAACTTCGTAACCTTTTCCCAAAATTTCTCCTCTTTTTCTCTCAGGATTCTCGTTCCTTTCGCAGCCCATTGAAGATGACCCGGATTACAACCTTTCTACTCTAGTCATCTCAAGCATTTTTGCTTAGATTGTTTTTATTTTGGAAGAGGCGAAAGATTTTATGATCGCGATTGGATTGCCAAGAGATTTCATGGAGAGCTTTAATGAATCTAAAGTAATTAACATCTACAGCATTACAGTTATCTGACGCTACGATGCATTAAAAACATTATTTGAAGATATTCAATTGATTATCCTTGTATTATTTGATAAAAGTGATAACAATCATGACATCACGAAAAAGAATTTTGAGAAAACTCTACATGTACATAAACATGTTTTGTTAAAATTAAACTTCATATACACATCGACGTGAGTTTAATAAAAGTATTTAAAATTAATAAATGAGTTATTGAAATACTTTACTGTTATACTCTGTCGAAAAAATTGGCATATTTCTATTGAAACCATTTCAGAACTCCATTCATCTGCATTTAATTATGTTAGGCTAAATACTAATGCGGTTATTTTAATTAATAACTTGTGAATAAAATAAACATTTTTTATTATTAGATAAAAAGTTTCTGATTTGTTTAGAAACAAATAAAGTTTTTTCCTTCATTTTAAAGTGAAGATTTTTAAAACCTTAAACTTAGCCGCCAGATGATAGAATCACCGAATTGGTTACTTCTGATAAGGGACGGTCAATCAGTGTTTGTCATAGGATCAATTACCTACTTTGTGCGCAGATGTATAGATTGCGCTACAGATCAAACTTTCAAGATCTCAGTGAAAACAAAATAACTTATCCGAGTTTTAATATCATATAAACGATTATCAGCAACTGTTTTCTCGTTTAAGCAAGAAATAGCCATGGTATTTACGCACTTTTCTTGAAAATAAAGGTCCATCTATCACTCCTTCCTTCTCCGCCTAATGACTTGTTTATATCGACTCTTGATCTAATGCCGTGTTATTATACGCCGTATCAAGCCTTGAAAGCCGTCAAATAATGCATTATAAAATTAAGTTAAGAAACAAAAGATGCCTTCCTATACTATTAAAGTTTTCATATATCCGTGTTTGTGCGATCCTTAGGCGTGATGTGCAAAGCGTTCTTTTTTGCGCACCGCTGCACGCTTGGGTGGGATCGAGGAAGTGGATGGAGAGGAGAAAAAATGATTATAAAGTGATGGTTTACGAAGATATTTCGCCTTAAGCTGCAAAGAGAGGACGTTAGGAAAGTGCTACTTTATATTACAGCTTAAAATATATATGTATAGATTGTGTGTTACGTTTTGCGTTCTTGAGGTGTGACGTCCTCTCCGAGTCCAACACCACAAATGAGTATCCGAAACATTACAGCTGAAACCGATGTCAACTTTATGCGCCATTTAAGCTCTTTTTCTCAACGTAAATCGAGTATTGGAAAGGCGTAAGCTGGAGTTGTTTTTCCTTCGCGATGCAGATGACATTTCCAATCCCAAAGCGAAGCGATTACGCTTTTTTATCTGAATTAGTTACCATTTCATCCGCTGCAATAGGGCTTAATGTTTGCATGGGCAATGAAAAAACGTTTAATCAGAAAATACTTCAACTTTGGGTTTGGTATGCATTCCAATGCTTAAATGTCTAACATGTTGCCTTCAGATTCTCGGTGACATCACGTCACTAAAAATATCTCTCGATGGGTGGAAATAAAGTTTTCTAGAGATATATAAATAAAATATATTTTTTAAATAGTGTCAGAATAAGTCCATATGTTTTTGTTTAGCTCAAGTCATTTACCCATAAATTCCGGTTATGAGACTGAGCTACGTAAAGTTTTGGAGTTAAAACGTGTCGTTTTTTGATTCCAGAAAAATTAGCAATACATGGATAATTAGATGAAGGATTTTGAAATGAATAGGATCAGTTCCTATTAGACTTCTTCTTCTAGGAAATAATTCTCTGCTGTTGCATCGTCAGATGGATGTAAGCCTTCAAATTTAAAACGCAAATTAGTATTTGGATAGCCAACGTTTCCTAAAATTGGTGAATATAATTTTGGTATCAGAGGACATAATACTAGAGCAGGCATCTACTAAACGGAGTGCATTAACATTGAATAAGATAGGAAAGAAAAAATATCCCCAAAGGTTTTTAAAGTTTTGGAACATTTCCCTTACATCACTTTTAGCCAATAAACATTACATTCTTCCAGGTATCGATCAAATTCCAAGATTAGAATTTAGTTAAATAAATTATTTTTTCAACAAACGAACCTCCAAAATCGTCTAACAAGTAAAGGAATACGATTATTCATCCTAATCAAGCATTTAACGTTATGGCATAACTCGCAGTAATATATTTAGAGACTAGTGAAGTTGTTTTTCAAACCCTAGGATTCCGGAGAACCTTACTAGGGTTCCGTGAGTGACTGAGACTGATTATCATTTGCTCCGTGGGTTAAATAAGTTTGAAAACACCTGGATTAGGCTTCTGAGTCAACGAATTAGGAAATCATGTTTCATTTGTATTTTATTGGCGTCTCTAATGAACATAAATTACTGTATTGAAAGTGAGTTCACTCTCAGGAAATTGCTCTTCTTGATCGGGGAAATGCCGACAAACGACATAGAAAAAACTCCAAAATTCCTGTCTTGCAACCACAAAAAAATGAATTAATCGTTTTTATAGGAGCGGTAGATCAAAACTCAAATTATAGCATTACCTGATGTCATTTTGCAGGACCTTTCAAAGAGAAAACTCATCGCAGTAAATGTTGGGATATTGCATCCTGTCGCGTTCCAAGAAATTTTCTTAATCTAATTTATCAAAAAAACTGCTTCATGCACGATTCAACTCAAGATTCAACAGAATAAAGCGTGATCACGAAAAGTTCGAATGTTGTCGAGTCACTACTTATTACGTAAGGCATGAAAATCATAAAATTTATCGGAAGGAAAAGAGAAATAACCTTTTTTCAGTCTCTTTGAATCTGTATGTTCTGTCGTCGATGATATATAATATGAAAAATCATCGAGAATTCATCTTAAACATAATCAGAGGCGTAGCGGACACCCCCGCAACCCTCTCGTGGCGGGGGGGGGGCATATTTTTTTCGTGAGCCCCTTAAATTTTTTTCTGAGACTTCGATTTTGTTTTGGTGGAGGGACCAACACATTTTCCGGTATGCGACTGAACGTAATGTTCAATATTTTATTTTAACAACAGAATATTTAAGATGTAATTGATTACGCCCTAAATGCGTAATATTAAGAATTATTTTACAAGTGTATGCTCGTAAAAGTAAAAAAAGTTACTTGAAATTCCTTTTTCTGGAAACAGCAAAATGGGATAGATATCATTAATTCCTCAGTCTTCTGATGCTCACTGGGGGTCATTCCCTCAGTAGTTCTCAACTGGGGTGGCATCACTCCCCAGGGTGACGCGAGAGTTATTGAGGGGCGACGCAAATATTTGATAAGTGCAGTGTGTCATATTCTGGCTTATAAAAATTAATAAAACCTGAATAATACCTGCCTCTTCTTCTTTAAATGCATACATTTTGATCTTTATATGGTAGATAAAGATCTTTAAAGGTGGCTTGAGGGAAATGGAAAGGTAAACGTGGTGACGCAGAACTGAAATGGGGTGACGCAAACAAAAAAGCTTGGGAAACACTGCCTTAACTAGTGCAGCTACTCAGTACAGGATCTTCAAGCGTAGAAACAATCCTACTAAATATCTGTTATATGATATTATTACAATAATACATTTTGTATGTGGTTCTGTCACACTTAAATATTTTTTGACGTTAAGGTAAACCATATTTTTGCTATGTTCGTCTATAATTTTAAAATTTATTATAGTATAGACATAAATTTGATGAATAAATAATGCGACTCATTCCATAAATTCCCACGTATAACACGTAATTAACTATGTTAGTATTCCATATTGATTGTCTGTTGTTCTATCAGACTAAAATACAGAGAATACCTATAAAGGAAACAACGAAATTCAATTAACGTAATTTTCTCGCTGCACTCAAGTGAAATGCGACAACGTTCATTATATAAGCCTGAGTCATAATACGAAAAAGATAATCTATGACTGAAATAAAAAATAAGTAACTAGACAAATGTCGAAAATGATCAAGCAACAACCAGATGGCGCTCACGAGAAATAATTTGTTTTTTAGTAGCCTGACTCTTTGGAAGGATAACGTAATTAGCTTCTGGCGATTCGTCAATCATTAAAGTTTAGTTTTTTGTTAAGCATATATTATTTTTTTCTAAAAATAGGTAAGATACTATGGTGAAAGCTTTCAAGCGGAAAAATTCATTTGGAAGAGAGCTGATATTACGTGATGAATAACGGCTTTAGGATGCATAAAAGGGAAACCATGCTATGAGTCTCATTGGGTGGTCCAGTCTTTGGGAAGTCATTTAGTTTACACAGAATTTCAATTTCCGAGGTTCAGTTTCGAGCGCAGAAAGTAAATTGATTCCAGCAGAAATTAACGAGGATGATATAATTCTTAAGAACGCACAATTTCCGATCGGAAGCACGACCAATTTTTTTGTTTCCGTCTTACTAAGAAAATTAAATGTTGAATGTATTTTCATTAAATGCTCATCTTTGAAAATTTCAATTATTGTTTAGGAATGCAGTGTTCCATAAATATCTATTTATAGACAATGCACGTGCATATTCGAATTCTAAACGCAGACATTTCTCGAGAGGTGCCGACACTGTTCTCTTGAGAATCTTCGCTGCGTCGTTGTATCAATAGGTGTGGTACAACAAAGCTCCAGCACACACCTATGTGAGTATATATTGCTACATTTATTATGTGACAAAAAATGTAATTCCTCACTTCGCTAATAATTAGTATAAACCTTATTGGTCTTACTATGAGGCTTTTTTTCTCTAGAATGTTTTAAAAGTGTATTTTTATATATGAATGTATATAAAAGTTGCCATAATTTCAATTAACTGAAAACTCAATCAACTGCGCCTGATTATGTTTCATTTATATTCACACGCTAGCGTGTATATTAAAATTATCCTATTTAAATTATTGCATTGATGTTATTGATTATGGAACTTTGTCCGAAATAGAAGTGATCGCTTAGCTCTAATATTTGAAATTTGATCACAACCATAGATTACCAAAATGAGTTTAAAACTGGATGAGTAATTCAAAATGCATCCATTTTAAAAAATAAATTGGAAACTACCGCTGCGTAGCTCTTATTGACCTAATAACCAGTGCATGGTAGTTGAAACATGCCGGGAGTATTGTGAAGAAGAATTAAAAGCATTTTATGTCGTACATAGTTAAAAGTCAAACATTTACAACACCCATTGAAGAGCTTGGAGCTTTATAAGAGAGACTGATAAATAAAAACTTTTTGAAGACGGGAGACAGCGGCCTTGAGTCGAGTTCCGAATTTTCTTCTTTAAATTTTTTTAGATTAAGATGAAAATTTCGGAATTTTTTCGAAATATCTTCCTCCGCGGAAGTAGGTTTCGGTTTAAGACCGTAACGCCGAAGGAAAAGTTGAGAGGAACAGTAATATGTACGCCAGTGCCCAAAGGGCTAAAGTCTCGATTAGTGGACGCGCTGATTATGGCCATCATTGATAGACGATCAAACTTTAATCGCAGTTTGAAGCGATCAAAAATATCCCCGAGATAGACCATTTGTCTGGAAGGCGGGTGGAGTAGAAGAGAGGCAGGAGAGGTCGAAATCGGAGAAGAGGTATGGGGGGAGAGAGCGTGCAAGGACCTCGAACTGGTACTGCTCGCTGACCTGACACACATCGGAGGTTATCTAGCAGCTTGTGGCACACTTATTTCGGAGGGATCCCAGGGTGCAATGAGCGGCAAAGTGGGGTGTGAAGTGGAGGTTCAAGAAGGGGCAAAGGGGGGTTTGAGGGGGGGGGAGACAGGGAAACGGAGGGGTGGTGGAACGAAGCGAAATGACGATTTACCCGCGGCATCATTAGAGTGAAGAGATCGATTCGATCTGCTCGGTCGAGACTGTTTAATAGGTGGAAATTTTGGAAGTAGGGTGAGAAATGCATTATGGAAACATTTTCCGTCGAGCGAGCGTTTATATATATATAGAGAGAGAGAGTCTGAAGGAAGGAATCGAAGGGTCCGTTCTCGAAACTTGCGCGCGGTTGGAACGATTATGTTTCGAATGGAAAACGGAGGGATGCATTTTAAAGTGAAGGAAAATACAACCTTAAATGACGCACCATAGTTAACATGTCGTGAGAATGGGAACATCGTCCATGTTGCGACTCGATGTTTTTTTGGTCCCTTTCGGAACGCAGATTAGCCGTTCCCGTTGTTCGGAACGGCTTTCGCCCTTTTCGTGTTTTCGACTTTTTTATCTCGGATCTTCTAGCGGACAGTGTGAAAATAAGAAGTTTTTTGTTAGTTTTTGGTCGGGCTTCCGTTCCCCTTGTTTTTTTGTTTTTTTTTTGTGTGGATAAATCGAGTTGATTAGGACCGTTGTTTTTAGGAATAATGCCGTGCCCCTTTTTATGTCGAGTTTGACGATATTCTTAATTTTGTTTATTTTTTCATGGGCGTTATAAGAAAAATGATATACGCTCGGCCGACTATTAGGATATTTTTTTCTTTCAAACATAACTGTTAATATTTCTCTTCTTTCACGCGAGATATCCTCGAGCAGTTTTTCTGTGACGAGTTCAACAGCGATGTGAGCTTTGATGACTTCATTCGCAGTCCTACAACTTTTTGCTTATCATGTCAGTGCGATCAATCAGGATCTTCCTTTGATTACTCTTTTTGCATCGCCAAATGTAAGTTTAATCGCGGTATGATACAAATTCTTGAGAGGATAAACTCATTTTACGAGTTAACAAATGAATGAAAACGTTTAAAATTAAGTTTGTTAGAATTTACAATTGTTTTCTAAAACATTGTAGACTCCAGTTACATAGGTAAGTATTTTTCCAACTATAGGAATTCCAAAAATAATTGTCGGGTTCTCGTTATGTATAAAATCAAATTCGAAAAACGATTTACATTCTTTTTTAGAATCTACTATGACTGCTGATGACGGCTACTTTGCAGACAGAATTCCTATCTTGTTTTCTCATCAATTTTTATGGTTATTAGAGAAACCCATTAAAAATAAGGAGGTCATATTTATTCCTTTGCTTAACACAGTGGTCAGCAACCTTTTTGATGGCGGGTCAATTAAAGGTTTTGGGGAAATGCGATGGGTCAATTAAAAAATTTGAACGAAAAGAAAAATCAAACCTGGATGTTTATATAAGCTATATTTAGCTATTGAATTACTCTTTTATTTTCAAAACGTAAACCTTTCTGAACATGTTTACCTTTGTGGGTTACCCAAAACGTGATGGCGGGTCACTCATTGACCCGCGGGTCCTAGGTTGCCAACCACTGGCTCAACATATTGCTGAATCATTAATCGTAAACGCATTTTGTTCGAGTTTTAATGCGAGAATAATCTTCTGAACATGAGCAATACACTTTTCATAGCCTACACAAATCGTATTACGTATAATATAAATAAAAACAAATATTGTAAATTTCCACTAGACACGAATTAATTCGACCGGTTTCGCCTGTTACAGCATCATCAGGTAACCTTATGATGCTGTATTTGTATATTTATATTATGGATTCTTTCCACAAAGTCGAGACTTACCAAGTGGAATTTGTTATTACATATATATATATATATATGTGGAATTTCATCACGACTACGTTCACCTTTGTTCTCCAAACGGCACGTTTGCTACTTCCAGTTGCTGATTGCTGAGATTAGATTTTAGTATGAGAATAGTGATTTTCCTGCTCTGTGCTTCCTAGTTAGTGGAGAGCATATATTAGTAGGGACAAATCGTTGTTCATCAAATTCAACTCATCGCTTCTTCCGTTTATTTCCTCAGTCTGCGGAGATGCATTAGGTCTTTTTTTGCTGGAGTCTTTGGCGGAAGCCACGCTCGTCAAAAACTACATACGACGATTTCTGTCAGCAAGGTGCACGTCAATACGGTTACAGCTATTATACAGAAAACTAGGCATATGACAAGCAGGAACCTCGCTCTCGTTTCGAATGCTTCCGTTCGGAGAGCTTGTTTCGCTGCTCGCGAACACGGCGCTCGTCACGGGTTTGCATTCTCATTCTCCCCGGAGTAAGCATTAAAAACCGCTGTGATTGTTCCAGGAGAAAAGTAAAGTCACTATCTTCGTTTAAAAAGCTCATAAATCTCGTCGGTATCAAACAAACTAATGCAGAAACGCCCTATAATATGTGTAATTGATCACATCTAAGAACAAGCATGTGTTACGCGCCAGAGGGATTACGGCTTGTTACTAAACTGAAGGCATTTGCCGTCAACCGCAAAGATAATCGCAATCTACCGCTAAAATCTGTTCCATTTTCTGGGAGAACAAATATGGTATTCTATGATCATTATGTTTCACAAAGAGGCAGGTAAAATACAAGCATAAATGATGTTACGCCACGATGAGAGTTTGAGTAGAGCCCCCTTCGGTTAATGAAAATCAATGTCGATTTCTTGATATCTCTAGACCCACGAACGTGTGGGATTATAAAATAAATACGATCAAATGGGAGAATAATTTTATAACATCTCTCACTTTTAATGCCCATCCTTCCGAAAATATATTCGTCATGAATGTAGCTCAGCATGATAGAATTTGGACCCTACAAAAAATTTTGTTACGCTTCTCTTTGTTACTCTTGACAATCCCATCACAGGATGCTATTTTTATGCGTAAAATTATATAAATATCCAAATTTAGACTCAAGTTTAGTCTTCAACAACTTAATATTCGAAATAAAAAATTGTACCATATGACTAGAAAATTAATATTAATTTTATTATTAATTTTATTTTATTACTAATTTTAGTTCTTTGTCAGATAACCGTGTGCGATACTAGGTTCCTGGCGCGGTATAATTCCCCGTTAACCTTAGTATTATCCCCCTTTCCTTTTTTTCCTTTATACCCTTACCTCTTGGTGTGTGCTTGTTTGTGTGTTTGTGGTTGCCTAGTAGGTCCTTGTCCTCCTTACATCTTCCAATTCTCTCTCTTCTTTCTATTCTCTCTCCTTTCCTTTTATTCTCTCCCTTCCCCCTATTATCTCCCCGTTCCTTCCTCTCATTCTCTCTCGCTTCCTTTGATTCTCTCCCTTCCTCCTATTCTCTCTCCCTTCCATCCTCTCTTTCTCTCCCTTTCTTCCATTCTCTCTCCCTCTCTCTTCCTTCCTCCCATTCTCTCTCCCCCTCTCTCTCGCTTCCTTCCTCCCATTCTACATCCCTCTTTCTCCCTTCTCCTTGCTAATCTTTTAATACCTATAGTGGAACTGCCCATCGAAATGACGGGTAAGCATGACAAAAGAAATTAAAACACATTGACTGTTTTCTTAGAATTCAGATACAATGCACATATTTTTGCTAAAACCTATATGTTAACTGATCGTGTCTTCAAACCAAAGCTTCCGTTGCTATGTAAATAAATCGAAAAAGAAACGAAATTACAAATGCTCCCCAAGTCCTTCATTCTTCTACCTAACTCCCGTAACCTATCGCCCAGTCCTTCACTCTATGCATTTTTATATGTTCGGTTTGGCAAACGTGTGACAGTCAATAGATGCGTTGCACTGAGGCGGTCGACCGGCCAACTCGGCGATGGCAGCGCTGGTCGCGTGACCTAATCGGGCGGGCATAAGCGCCTCCTGGACATGGTTTTCGGCCATTATCAGACCTTGTGTATATTTTTTCACAAATTTTACTGAATTTTGCAACCCGCGCCGTGAATTGGCGTCGAATGACCCCTGAACCGACCCGATCCGTTGAGAACCCTAGGAGGAGTTCTGTAAGACAACGCTCGCATTCCGGCGTTTAAATGTATAGATGTCGGCACGAATTACGACGAAAGTAACAAAACTTTTGATATTTGACCATAAATTATATCTTTTATAATAAGAAAAATTCTTGAGTCCTATTTTTCTGTTTGATAGAATAGCAGTCAAGTGATCAAACCGATAGCGAAAACGTCAATGAAGACAATAAACAGTGTAGGATATCTGTATAAACAGGTAGTGAAAATTAAACATTTATTAGTCTGGCTATAAGCATCGCTATGCCCTACCACAATTGCAACTTATGTATTTACAAAATTTACATTACAGAGAGATATATCCGATGAGTTAACGCGAGCTTTAAAAGGACGGAAAAAGTTTCGATTACAATACAAGTATCCCTCGTTATACGCGATCTCATTTTACGCGTTTTAGCCATAACGCGATTTTAAAAAAATCTATATAAAAATTGCATACAATGTAATTGCACGACCTGTGGAATAGGAGCAATTAGTAAAGTAATTTTATGTGTACATTATATAAGGCGGTCGATTGTGGGGAACGCATCCCTATTTTACTAATTATAATTATCAATTCACTTTACGCGATTTCACTTTACTCAGAACCAATTAATCGCGTAATACGAGGGATACCTGTATGTGAAAAAAACGGAATGGGAATTTAGCGTCAGCGGATATAGTAATACATTTCTAAGTATTCAGATATACATCGATATAAATTACCCTATTTATAATACCATTTACCTTTATGTTAGTGACGCGCTCGCACAATCGTAGAGTGACATCGCAATTGGTCACCTTAATAAAAAACTACAAATATAGAGAATTCATTATTATTGAGCTACTATCAATTATAGAGAATTAATGTTCAACAAATAATTAAAGTCAAATTTATAATATTTTTTTTTCTAGAACGAGTTTACAATAGTACATTTTAATTATATATTCAGTATCGGCTACTGTGCTCGAAGGTCGCGAAACTAAATAACTTAGGATATAATTTTTTCTTTACTTTATCTGCCCCTACCTTACATTTCAAACACTAAGTGTCGGTTAGTAAAAATGTATAAGGAATTTGAAAACATTAATCTCTCTCGATTTATTAGTTATGCTTGGTTAATAACTTCAAAATGAATGAAACGCGTCGTCGTTTCGGCATTTAGGCAAGATTCCATTTCAGCACCAGGGAAGGATAAATCCTCATCGATATAATCGAAGGAACAAACTATGTCAAAAATGTTGTCCCGCATGCTTCTAAAATCCCTAGTGTTTGCGTTTATTCAAAGGGAAATCCATTTTTGTTTCACAAAGGTTCCGTTTTTTATTTAAACGTATAATTTTAAGAAATACGCATCTAAAAACGAAGAAGCCGCACGCGGGAAATCTGACGCCAACCGGATGTCAATCTGTGTTTTATACGAGTCACGACTCAAATGTTTATTTCGGAGTGGATCTTTACAAAAAAAAAGAAACTCTTCTCTCACTATTCCGAAATCTCTAGCGATGGAATGACCTCTATCGGACGATGGGAGGAAAAAAACTACGCGAAAAGGATGTGTCTTCTAGATCGCTCGACCTCATAGCCCGTGATTGGAAGTTCATGACGAAAATGACCCAAATCGAACTTTGTTGTCGTTAAAGTTAAACTGACCGTAATAAATGTTTTTTTACTAATTCTTTCTATAGAATTGCACATTCCGTATTTATTTGAATGGGATGATTTAATTGGACAAAAATTGCTTCCATGCTATAAATTGAATTGAAAAAAGTGCAACTTTCATCATAAAAACAAACAAATGAAGCCCTTTTGATTAATTAACTAATCAAGTCATTTTCCGAGAGAGATGGTATCGAGTTTAGTTTAACTATGTATATTTTTATTCATTGCAAAGAATGGCATAACTATTGCTTATTAATTCACAGTTATTATACTTTTTGGTAGGTTTTTGGCTCACCCAGCCCAATAACTACACCAGTGTGCTTTGAATTTTTTATTGTCATGCGCGTGGTTCAGCCCATATTTCAGTTTATGCATGTATGTACACGACAGAACGACAAACATACCCACATTCTGATGAAAACACGTCAATATTAATAAATGGCTTTAACATCTCGACGTACTCTTAAAGTTTCAGCTTTTTATAATTTATGGTTTGGACTTCAATTCTTATTTCAAAAAATCAACTACTTACAGTCAATGAGTAGCCAAAAATGATCTTTGATCGTGTTAAAAATGTTAGAGTGTATTGATAAATCCTAGTTTTTGAAACATACTAAGTTTCTCTGCCTTGGCTAGTCTTAGTTGTTTCAATATGTTTCATAATTGCGCATTCTATTATAGTATTCTTGGTTCCTTGTCTTTAAATTTTGGCTCCCATTACTAGAAAAATAAATGTCTAAATTCAACGGTATTTTAGTTTTTTTTTTAAGTAGAGCTTTAAGCATTAACCTGCATATTAAAATGTATTAATTTAATATATTTTTGTGTTAGAGATCATGAAATCTTATTTTTTAATTTTTGCTGTACTTTCAAATTCTTCCATAAATTTTCCTGGATCAAAGAAAGAATACTTATATCCTTCCTTCATATAAATAAATATCCAAATAATATTAAAGAAAATAATAATTTACTCTCTCTTATCTTGGTAAATATCCGTTAAACTGTCCATTAAACATTACTACAACGGTAGTTGCATTTATCTTGGTCAGTTAAAAAAACTTCAAATTTTTCCACGGAATCTTTGCAAGCAGTGAAACTGTGTATCACAATCATCGCATCAACGAAAGGAGTCCAACATCATCTCTTCCTCGAATAAAAAACAAAAAGACGGATATAACTCAAGAGGCAGTCCTTTTTTTCCCTCTCTCCATGTTGCAATAAACATCGTGCATCTCTCTCTCTCCTCCCATCTTCCTTCGCCCTTACCTTTTGGTATTACATGTAGTTGCAGGGAATGGTAGCCGTCTTCTTTACCCCAGCGCCTTTCAATTACGCTAAAACGGTACAGGGGGAGTTGGCGGTGGCGGCGGTCGGCGATGGCGTCGGGGAGCAGAAGAAGAGGGAAAGAAAAAGTCGAGGATTGTTTTTTCCGCAAAAAGACGCGATGCGGGATATGAATGCGAGCGAGGCGAAATCGAGGGCGGCGATTTAATGGAAGGCTCGGGTTTCTTGGCGATGTTTGCGCGGTTGTCGAAGGAGAGGCGGATATTGTGGATTCCCCTCCACTCCCTCGGAGCGTTTTTTTGTGAAGGGAGACCTTTTCCATCGCTTTTATTCCTTCCGTGGGTGGCGCCCAGAGCCATTATGGCGCGAAAGAGGGCGCTACGGGAAGGATAGACGGTGTGAGGATGGGGAGTAAGACGAGAGGGAGTTTCCCAAAGCCGTGGATTTTTCAACCTTGGGTCACGGATGTACTCGAACGGTTTACCAACGATATTACAAAAAAGCACATTTTATGAGTGACATACTATTAACAAATTCTTTGTCAACAAACTTCGAAGATTGAAGTGTGGCATCAGAAAATTCAGGACGAATTTTAAATAAATTCAGTTTCAACCGATGATCTATATTTATATGCTTACTCTTCTGAATTATTACCTGTGTTTAAAAAATTCTTGAAATTCTTTGGGGCGATAAATTACACCGAAATTAATAAAAAATATCGTAACAAACTTAAAGGAACCTTTCAATTGTGTAAAAGATGAGGTAGAATTGGACCAATTATTTCATAAAGACTGTATTTTTGTTAAAAGTGTATCACCCACATAATATTTCAGCCTTTAATTTAAATAACACTAAATTTTTAAAATGGATATTTTAGAATCAAACATATCGTAAGTTTCCTTTATAAGAAGTTTTCAACGAATGTCGTATTAGTTCGTCTGTCAAATAAAAATGCTATTAGTTCTATTGGGTTTTAGTAACTACAGATAATATCTAGAAAGATCACGGGGAAGGATAAATTTAAAAACTTCCCTGATTCTGATATGGAAGTTTTAATTGGAGGACAGAAAATAAGTGAGAAGAATCGGAAATTTTTTACGATAACCTACGCTGAATTTTTAATGATAACGGATGAGTAGTCGAGCATATTCGTCGATCAATTTATATAGCGAATATGTTTCATTTTCTATCTAGCCTTTCTTCAATACCAGAAAAAACTAAGTTTGTTAAATTCCCAAAGATAACAAATTAAGTGGTTAAGTAAAAAAATCACCAAGTGTCCATCGTATATTTGTACGATTAAAATGATAAAAGTAAATATGAGGATTCTAATTTTTCGATATTCAAAGGGTATCTGATGAAATTTTCTTTTTCTACCCAAAGCCGTTAAGCTCTTGGAAGTCGTTAAATGGAGTACGAATATGAAATGAATACACACAATTTAATACATATTTAGAGATATATAGTCTAGAGGTGTAATCTAAATTAAGTTATCCAACCTCAAGTATTAATCCATAGCAAATGCCAAAAAATGTTGTTTCTATAAACAATATTTTAACCAAACAAGTCTGCAGTTCAGCACACAGACTTCTTCTCTATGTAATTACCGTTTTTCTCACCATATTTTTATCACGGTGACTTATCAGCGTGGCACAGAAAATTCGACCTCAATCTTTGCTGCGAAACTTTTCGTAACTTCTAGTATTTTTCCTCTAGTTTAGTCTAATGCCATCAAGGCTTCTAAGCGGAAGAGAATGGGAGGAAGGAATGGGAAGAGAATGCGAAGAAGGGAGGGAGAGAGAATGGGATAGTTAGGTGTCTTTATTCGGGCAAAATTTGTACCATAACAGAGAGGGAGAGAGAACGGGAGGAAGAATGAGAGATAGGGAGAGAGAATAGGAGGAAGGGAGAGAGAAATAATTGGAGGAAGGAAGAGAGAGAATGGAAGGGAGATAGAGGGAGGAAGACTGGGAGAAGGAAGAGAAAGAATGGGAGGAAAGGAGCGAGAGAATTGGAGAAAGGAAGAGAGAGAATGGGAGAAAGGAAGAGAGAGGGAGAGAGGATCGGAGGAAGGGAGAGAGAATGGGAGGAAGAAAGAGAGAGAGGGAGAGAGAATGGGAGGAAGAAAGAGAGAGAGGGAGAGAGAATGGGAGGAAGAAAGAGAGAGAGGGAGAGAGAATGGGAGGAAGAAAGAGAGAGAGGGATAGAGAATGGGAGGAAGGGAGAGAGAAAGAGAGGGAGGGAGAAAACAAGGAGAGGGGGAAAATGTATTTATTTTTTGTAAGGCATTGTGACTAAATGATTTGTCACACTATCGACGTTTGACAATTCTTCTTCTCTTTACTCTTCGTTTTTGTTGCTTTTATCATTTTTGCTCGGATTCATGGTTTTATCCTTGTACTTATTGGGTTTTTCCTCATTTTCCCACTCTCTCTCTATGTTTGATTCTTCTTTTCTGTTCGTTCTTCGTATATTATAATATTTTTTGACGTTTTTCAAAATGTCCCGCAGTAGTACTGCGGGCTCTCTACTAGTTACTTTTAAATCTCTTGCAATCCATAAAGAGAGTAAAGTCACTAAAATGGCAGCGGGTGGGTCATCTTGTAAGAAGAAATGACCAGAGTTGGGCCACTAATATCATCGGATGGATCCAAAGAAACATCAAGCGACTGAAAAGAAAACCGAAAGACAGATGGGGCAGCGAGATTCTGAAACTCTTAGGGCCAACTTGGAGGAGGGAGGCAGGTGATAGGGAAGACTGGAGAAGTCTGAGGGAGGTCTTCATCTATCAATAGATTGGAAAGCTCTGATGATGATTATATACATAGTTCTTTTTCATAGCTTGCACACATTTCATTTTTAATTTTCACTGATCGTTAATATCGGTACTTTCTCATAATGGTTAAATGTTGATAGGCTATCTCCCTCAGCTATAAAATATTTAGACTTTTCCAACATTTTGTGGTTATTGGAGGGACATAATCCATTATTTAATACCAGCCATGTGTCAATCACGATAATTTTCTTTTCGATGATTAAATATTCTCACCCCATTAAGTTACACCTACAAAAGTGGGTAGTCGATGTTTTCAAGATCCTTTAATCCGACGAACGTGACTTTTGTTTTCTATTGATGGGCAGAACCTTGGCTCGAAATAAGAGTTCTTTTTTCTTACACGGAAGCCATGGCAGCAATCTTATCTTGATCCAGAGCCCATTTTTCACCGTGAAATAAAAGCCAACTTCTGCCATCACTCAGAAAGTCATGCTCCTAAGAAGGCAGGGACTCCGAGAAAAAAAGACACCCACCGACACTGACCGTGACAGTAATTTATTGCATCCGAGTTATAAATAGAGCCCTCCGGGAAGATTTTCCTTTTTCTACTAAATAAACATTTAAAAATAACATCTCATTCGCTATAAAAAAGAACTACAGTTCGTTCAGTTTACATGACAAAATATTACGGCTATAGACTTTCAAGTAGACCTATGTAATTATTTTTTTATGTTTCTTGCATACAAACGTTAGAATACAAACATACGCGCGCGCGCATACACGTGTCTCTAGATAACCATATATGTACACACACACAGGCACATCATAGGAAGATATAAATAAATATGTTTGAAATTATGTATACAAAATTCATCTGATCACCTCTTGGTAATCATTTTACGAGGAACATTTTCTTCGGTACGTTTTCTTCCTTATTGCAATCTCTTCCGAGTTTTCAACACTATGGAGCTCCGCACTCAAATTTTCCCTACGCTTCCATCGCTCTCTCACACTCTTCTTCCTATGCCCACAATTCCTAAAGGCCTCTGCATGTTTATCATTCGGACCTTATCAGATTGTGCTGAGAAACAAGCCGTGAAAGATTTATGCCACTCCGCGAAGGGAACCACGTCCGTCTGCATTACTTCCTCACCGCACCGTATGCCGGGTCAGTGCATAAGAATAAAAGGGGACATGAAAAGGATACCGCTGGACTTAAGACCTTCCATTCTCTGCAATTCTCCCATCCACCCCAGAGATAAGGCTGCCGGCTAGTATTTTTTTATTTAGGAAGGGACGGGGTAGGTGGTTAATTAGAGGTGTTGTGCGGAAATTGAAGGTCACCCACTGGAACAAAGTGTCATCGCTCCTCCCCTTTAAGAGCGAAAGGTTCTTCCACTTTCCGCCAGAGGTACGAAAGGGTCGCGTTTTTCAGGGCGACGGCGATCCGGAGGAGTGAGGGAGGGGGCGTTTTCATTCTGACGGAGAAGTGGGAAAAATTTCTCGTGGATGATGAAGCAAGTTCGTCAGAGGTCCGTCACTTGGGAGGGGCTGGGCGTTTCCGGGCGGAGGCGTTCTCTCAGGAGGGGGTTTGTGGGGGAGGGAGTATGGAGCCTTTTTGGACGCGCCGTTCTCGAAAAGTGTTTTCTTTTTTCCGTCTCCACTCCTCCGCCTTCCGTTATAAATCCCTTTTGCTCGTGTCTCTTTTCAGGTGTTGCCAAAAAACGAGGAGAACTGGAGAGCGCGGAGGGAGGCTAGTTTGGTGGGGGGATAAGGGGGAGGGAGAGGGGAGTGGTAGAGATAGTAGGTATAGTGCGAAACAGAAAGAGAATGGGGTATTTTTTAAGGGAATAAACCGTTTCGTATGATTGTCTCGCACAGCGTGCGTCCCAGATGAAGGACTGCCTGTCTCGTTTCTTCCTTCGACGTGAATTTTTTTGGAGATTTAGGTCGGTTTCCCTAAGAAAATGACACGGTTCCTTCGCAGCATGCCTTCTGGCAAACTTCCCACGTAGTATATATACTTTAACGTTTCGTTTCTTGAAGTATTTTATGTCGATCCACTGTTCTGACGTAAACGAATATTTCCAACGTTATTTTATTTCGTCGAAATTACTGCTCTGGCATCTCTTGCACGTCTTTCCCTGTTTTTATGATAAACAAACGTTTTTAACACTAATGACACAACGGAGCTGCAGAGTGATTCATTGGGATGAAGGAGATTTTAAGCAGTGTAGCAGGATTGATAGAGTAAATTAGTTTATTAGGAGATTATCCAATTAACATGCGCTGGACTAAAATCGCTGTCCCTGTTGCCAAACGAGTGGTTCCACGAATATGGTAACCCGAATGACGAGAGACAGACGTACCACAACTTAGGTTAGCGCCAAGCGCATCGCAATAAAACATTCGAAGAAATGGTGAAACCGTTACTTCTGGGATGCCAAAATTCCTTGAGCTATCCGTCATGACACTAAGACAATATTATTCTTAGAGCAAAAGGTAATATAATAGCTCAAACCATCGGCATTGGCATTTTTATACATTTACATTCTTCTATGGACTTATTCTTTTAGTAGGAAAAAATACCTGTTCGTTATCAATATTTGAACCTGTAATCATGAAATTGTTTTTTTTCCTGGCAGAAATGTGATTTAATATAATAGCATTTTCTCTCTCCTCATATATCGTTTTTACCGTTGAAATATTGGCTTCTATCCACGATGTACGATTATATTAGCGTGAGGATCCGTTTAAATGGAAAACAATGAACTGAGAAGAAATACTGCATGATTCTTTTTGTCTCTGGAATACAAACAAGACTTTTCCATTTTACGGAAGGTTTCCGTAGACAGTTATTAGAGGATCTTCAATCCGAGATCATTCCTCGAGGTCGTGTCGATGGCCGGTCTTCGTCTGTACTCTCTAATTCGGGTGTGGCTTCCAAGATGCCATCCATTCATTAAAAGCTAACCTCTGAATCCAAAGTGCATCCATAAAACTTCAAAGAAGGGAATGAAAGTGCGAATATCTTGTTAGCTTAATTGGCTGACGCAATGATCCGTAAAACGGGAGATGTTTATTTGAGTCCCGCTAATGACAGAAATACCTCCGTTTTCCCGGAAAGCGTAGGGTTCCTTTTCGTTGTGTAACTCGAATAAGCCTTTTAAAATGCTTCATCTTTTCCAATATATAATCATGATTGATGTTTATTGCGCTATTATTATTATGCAACCAAAGTTAACTATTGCCTTTTGAATCTCTATTTGGCACAAAAATTTGAGTGTAGTAGCACTTTTAGGAGCAATAACGCTTTTAATTAATGAGTTTTTGTTTACAAATGTAATGGATAAGACTATTAAACATTTCGGTATAAATGATGTCGTTTCATGGTGTTGCATTATAGCGACCCAATTTTTTCTTCAACTTACCGCAGATAGTTTCCTTTCATATGCCAAAATTTATTATTGATCTCGAGTAAATATCCTTTTTTAAATTTTAATTTATATTTCTGTGTCTAACTTACTTATAACATGTGTATTAATTTTAAACTGCATTATTTATCTTTAAAAAACTGTTTCTTTGATGTTCGTCAGGAACGCATTACGCAATTATGGCATTACGGCTCAGGGAAAATAAGTCTCGACTTCCAGGACTGATTTCAATAACGAATTACCCGCGTGAATCAAAACCATGGTGTATTATGCATTTTTCGAAATGTTTATATTTGTGCTCGATTTTTTACAACAAGAAGTCATAAAATGTTTTCAATACAATCCCCCCTCAGCAACTCTTAAAAGGTTGGTATTCCTGGGCGTCAAGATTACATGTGAGCGTAAATATCTTATTATTTATCGCAAAATGACGCTTAAAAGACGTTTTTGGGTCGAATCTTCGAGTTTCTAACGGCTAATCTTAGTTAATGACGGCCGTGAGGTCCGTACCGCGGTCACATTCGGACGTGGTCCCAGCAAGCTGATTTGAGCCTAATTTTTGTATGCTTAACTATCTAGTGATGAATTTTTAGTTTTACCATTGATGCCTAATAGCCGAATTCAACTTTGACCATCAAGATGTGTTTAAAACATCGTGATTGAACAGTTTGCATCGAAGTTAGATTGTTGCAATTTTATGAAACCAAAAACCCGTCAAGCATTTAGAAGCACCACTTAGACCAATAGTCGGTGAAATGCTATCCTAGATGCCTATGGGAGCGAAACGGAGTTTGCTTGTGTTCGAAGGGAAACGTTCCGTCCTTGCTCCGCTACAGAGCATTAAACTACCAATTAAACGCTGAAATTGACGATGTCTTGTTTTCAGCTAATATTATCTTCGGGAATTTTAAATCAGTGCTCCCATTTTTTCAGAGATAAGCAAAAAGAACCGATCGTACAAATAGAACATGTAATACTTATCGCAAGTTTAAAAAAATATGTATATAATATTTTCAATCAAATCTTTGTCTTGCTCTAGTATTTGATATTTAAACTAAGAATTACGCAAAAATGAGTAAATTACATTGAAGGTAAATCAAATGGATACTTTATGGAGAAGGTTCCTGATATCTCAAGATGGCTGTGAATACGAATTCAAAGTCGTTGGTTTATTCTAAGTTAAAATGGGTTTCTGCTCCACATGGATAAATGCTCAGCGATTAAATTCCCATTTGAAGGAATATCAAATAAGAAATCACGCTTCTTAAGCTACAAAAATATTTCTGGAAAGAAATAATACACTGAAGTTGTATGCTAATACTTAATTGCGAAATTTTTAAGATGATCCGTTTTACGTAAAATTTCGATGTCACCGTTCCTTAGATACTATACCGATGGTCAAAGGGCCCTTGAATCATCGCATCCGGCGCCCTAAGGTAATTTTAACGGATGAATTCCTCTGGTTAGACCGACACATAACTTATAAATCACTAAATCAGAGGACGATTCAAAGAAATGGATACTATAGCCTACTATCCTCGTTACGAAAATATCATCTTCCGCGATTTTTTTCTTCGCTCTCGATGACAAAACAGCCATTAAATTCTTCAACAAAGCGTCCCTTTCCACGCCACTCCCGCCGCCGCCTTTTGTTTTTACCCTCCGTTTTTAGCCTACTTAATCCCCACTTTTCCTTCTCGTGAAAAGTAAATTAGCGTGAAGCCTTTTTTTTTCTCTTTCCACTCTGACCTGACCAGCCAAATTCGACCATCTCACTCGAAAATTTTTATGGGGCGTTTTCCCCCTCCGAATCGGCGACTTTCTCCCGCGCACTCTTTTTTTCTATATCCCGGTAGGGACTTCCGTCTAATTGCCCCAATCATCATCCCTTCCGGCTACCATTAAGAATTATTAAATCTCCCTCTCTCGACCCACTCTTACTGCTGTAATTTTTTTAATTTTCCTCTCATCACTCGCTTTTGCCAACCGCTCGATCCAAAAACGCACCGCTGAACCTTCCCAAACACACGCCAGCTGATCTCGCAAAACAGTAAGAGAAAAAAAAACGCGAAAAAAAACACAAACGAGCTCTACTTTGCGGTAATCATTCATCGCGGAATTAAAAATTCAGGAAAAAGGGAAGTCGTAATTTTTGCGTTCTTGTTTTGTTCATACTTGCGTCCCGTTCCCGAAAAAAAACTTGTGTCCGCTAATCACAAGAGAGAGAGGGAGAAAAAAATTACTGTATCTCGCGATCAAGATGTGTGTTGACCCTTCTCACAGTTGAAAACATCTGACGCTCGAAAGAAGGTGTGACGTTTTCAGACGAAATTTATATCCCGAACTGAAAACGATCGAATCTTGAAATTTTTCATTTTTAACTGTCAGATAAACGCAACAAGTAGGTCCCACAGAAACCAATCCAAGATGGGATAAAACCCAGAGTCAGTTTCACAGACAGGCAGACAAATTCCTGTATTTGGGCGAGGTTCAGGCTTGTTAACCCAGTCTTACACCTAAACCTAATCGTTAAATATTTTACAATTTATCAGATAAAATGTTGATTCATATTTGCTGATGACGGCGAAACAATAGAAAAAAGTAGAATAAGCAAAATGAAAAGCTAAACAAATGAGTATACATATAAAATTCAGAGAGAGAAATAGATTCAGTAAATTTAAGTGGGAAAAGCTGAAGATGAAGAGAGCATATCATATTCAGCAATACCCCACTTCCAGGAAAACCAACGGGAAAAGGGCTTGAGGCATGGAAAAAGTGCGACTGCACCAGGCCCTCGCTCTCTTACGTAACACTTTTAACTAAAAATGTATTGCCATTTTATTTTACTGGTCCTTGTGAAATATTTTTTAAAAATATTTCCGCCAGATATACCGTGGCAGGGATGCACCTCCCTTTCCCTCCTCCGCAACGGATTCTTCCGGCCACATTCCATAAAACAATCGATTTGATTCATGCCATAAGCCGACCTCGCTAATTCGGCTTCGTATCGATGGACACAGATTCAATTTCAGCCCTCGGGTCAGGGTCGATGCCAAATCGTCCATAGAGATGGAACCCGTCTCACTATGTGTGTCTGTTAACAAATTACACGACGAGAGGCGGCTGACACCGCATCGAAATCACCCGCAATGAGTGGCGAATGATGCAAGGACGGGCGCTCATTATCTCTTTCGAGTGGAAGAGCGTGTTGTGATGCGAGGACTGCTCTCCGTCTGCGGCGTATGAGCGACCACGGTTTTGTTCCGCGGATTCCCGCACAGCGGCGTGCCTCTTTTTTACCCGACGCTAGAGCAAAATAAAAACCGAATCTAATTTGCGTCGAGGCCGGAGCGAGATTGAAAATTTCACGCGTTTCGCCATTCTTTTCGACGACCTTGGTGATTATGTCGCGGTGGGAGAAGTTGTGAGATGTGTCTTCGGCCGATTGTTTCCCATTAGTATACGTGCGAAGGCGTTTGAAAAATAGTTGAGGAGAGGAGGAGAAGTTTTGCAACGTGCGTCATTAAGAACAAATCTTTCCGCGAATCTTTTTTTTTCTCCCTCGCGCGATTTCGCTCGAAAAGAGACTATATACTACTCTCTCTCTCTCTCTCTCTCTCTCTCTCTCTCTCTAGCGATGTCTTCTTGATATACTGTGTTCGACTAACAACTTAATATGAAACCCAGCCGTGTAATAAGCTGCCATGTTCGAGTCTCCTCTAATTATATTTTACAGCCGCGGTGCGGCTATTCCAGCCTCGTTAACTTGAGATAGGAATTGCTAAGCATCGTGCGTGATAAGCGTATGTCTTCATTTATCCTCCGCAAAAACTCCTGAAAACGAGAGTGACAGCTTCCACTTCTTAATGAAAGGTTTGATAATGATTTTAGAATGATTTGTATTGGTTGGGTTTTTCGACGTCTAAATTTTGCGAACATTTTTCAAAGTAATATTTTTAATTATATGCAAATACTTTGGTAATAATTTATTCGTCGTATTGATATTTAAAAATTTAGCGAGATCATTGAGGGTTATTTTCAATTAAAGGGTTTTTCATCATCGCATCTTTTTTGCGCGATTTTTCACAGCATCATGGATGAATGGAAAATAAAGTGCTCAAAGGGCTTCGTTTTCTATTCAAGCGACGGGACAAGCATGCGCAGGTTAATTTTCTAGGCATTTCGTTTCGCGGCGTCAGTTTTTTATTCGCTGGTGTTTTTTGTAAAGGGAATTGTCTCGACGATATAATAATGTTGTGATTTATGTATTTGTAAGTGCGCAATATTTTGAAATTTATTACGAGACGTTCGTCTTTTTTTTTTAACCGTTTGGCGGTATGATTTTGCCTGTCCCATTCCCGTCATTGTTTCCGTCACTCGATTCAACTGCTAGGTGGCGACCTTCACCGTGGGGACGCGACCGAATCTAATGCGTTCGCCTCTGAATTAGGCGCGGTTTTAAGCGGCATCCGCGGTCAGCTGATCTCAAGGTAGCTGAAAACTTCGTATTCCTATTTAGTCGCTACTCTTTCATCTCCGCGGCGAAATTCTTTAAAGCGAAAATTCATCTCAGGGGAGGCCAAACAAAACAATATCCAAAGCTGATTTTAATATATTTTTCAGTGTGAAATGAAATTATCTTCTGGTTGCATTCTAGTTAATGAATGCTTAATGTTCGGATTTTGAGAGAAATGTAAAACAGCATCGTAGAATTTTACAATAACATAGTTACAACTATTAGCTATTTCTTTCGATGTACTCATCAAATAATTTTAGCAAAATAGAGACAATTTTCTTACATTTCCAGATATCTACTTCTGTCTATTGAATCTAATTTAATTATTATATATTCCGCTGCTAAATTTACACGCCATTATTTTACTTCCGTCGATTTTTACTTATTAAAATTGAAATTTGAATCAGCCCTTTTTACAGCAATGTAAATCTGGCCCACTTGAAATGTTACGTTTTTAGGATTTTAGGTATCTTGTGGGGAAATTTCCCCTAACTATTCTATAATGATTGAGCAGACAAGGCATTTTTGATGTTATCTCGTCAATTTTTATGAATAAACTGTGAAATATTATTAAGGCCAAAACATCACCAACGACAAAATTATTTCTTATTAACAATTTTTTGTGGATCATTTCGTGGAACGGCTTTATTTATTTATTTTACTGGCTCATAAACTGGGGTTGGAGGCATTATTACAATGACCTTAATAACGATAACAAAAGTGTGAACACACAAAACCATGTACTGGGCAGAATACGAACTAGGGAGCCAGATATAAAGAAGGTCGACCCTGCCAGGATTCGAACCTGGAATCTTCTGATCCGTAGTCAGACGCGTTATCCGTTGCGCCACAGGCCCTTATACAATTCGTTTCGAAATCATCATCGCATCTTCACTGTTACTGTTACTTGAATTAATAGAAAATTTACATTAACATTTGTGTTTTCGCTTGAGTTCTTTTTTTCGCCTCATATGCAATTTCAAAAACAATGTTCCTTCCTTTTTAAAATTAACTTGGAGCAATAAAGTATAATTTCCAATAAAGATTATGCTGTTTCTCATTGGAACGAATTTTGTATAATCATATGATCTCAGACTTGTGAAACTTTTTGCAAGATAAGAAGTTTTCCTTATCGTATGTATAATTTAAAGATATATTTTCACTTTATGTTTTCTAAGCGATTTTAAATTACCTATAAAAATGTAAACTTGCTCTTATTATATAATTAGTGTCATTAATTTCTCCCTTTTATTGCCGTCTTCGCATTGAAAGCAAAAAAACCTTTCCGCTCCGTTTCTAAAATTATGGGATTATTTACTCGCCCTGTTACTAATTAATTTTAATCGCGCCTTCCATTTCCCTTAACCCCTTAATTCCTGAATTTTGTATATAATAAAATAATTTTTTCAATCCGTATTTCATTCTTTTATATAAATTATAATATTAACAGTGCAAAATAATTTTTTGGTATTATGCATTTTCGCGATAACATTCTTTAATATTCTTTATAGATTAACGTGTAGAACCGATCCAAATGTTATCGCTGAAGACTTGACTGCCACTATTTCATATTCTATCTTTATTAATCATCGTATCTCTAAAAACCGAAGTTTATTTCGTATTTTTAATTCGTCACCGTTATCTTCGTAATTTTTTATATTTTTAATTAATCAAGAAATCTTCAATATGAGATAAATTGAAACTTATCGATTGTTCTTAAGCTCTTACGTGATCCTCACCATCACCTCCATCCCAAACTTGGCACTGTATGTACGATACTTGCGTTCCTGGCAAGTACTATGTAAAGCGATACCGCGTAAAGAGGGGTATGTTTTCTCATATGGATATATTTGAGCGGCGTCATGAGCTCAGTATACAACAATGTAGTGGCAATATATTCAAAATAACTTCCTTAGTCCTTTGTAGTAACCTCCTAGTCAAACATTTTTATCCGTTTTATTGTTCGGAAATCGTTTCAAAACCGCGCTGAACCAAAATTGATGGCCGTGTAATTCGAGGTAATAGTTTTCCAAAAAGAAAACTGTACTAAACCGAAAACTTGGAAAGAGAAACCGTGCAATTCGAGGCATGAGACTATAGGTTTCTTCCTTAAATTTCATAATGTAGCTAAGTTCAAGAGACTAGTTCACGAAATAAAAAAAACTAGTCAGAATGGGATAAAACTACTTGAAATTGCAACTATAATATGAATATTAATGGTTTCTATAAACACCTCGGGGTATTAACTTGCACATGTATGGCTACCGTTCCCATATAGAGAGAAGGTAAATTTAATATGTATTCAGTATCATACAATATTTTCCAAATTTTCTTCAAAATATTTTTAAGGCATCGACCATGAACTTAGTGAGCATCAGAAAATTTTCACGTTGATATATTGGTATTTTAATTTGTAGATCGTATACATTACAGGGATGGGGAATGCGCTGCCCCCGAGAACATTTCATAAGACCCGAGAAGCTATGATGAAAAACCTATCCGTAAAATTCGATGCTATAAGTTCGTATTTTTTTATAATATTACGATGGTGCTTCATATAATTTTGAAATTTTAATCCTATACTCCTTATTTAAACTTGAATCATAAACTCTGGATAACTTCCGATATGAGATCTAATCCGGACCGCCGAAGTATTTGCTACCACCGATGCGGCCAACCATGTAGAAAAGGTTGCCCACCCCTGGTCCTCAGGTTCGTATTGCCTACAATTATTATTACCCATATTACCTATTTTCGAGGGAAGGAGCAATCGAACCTATTCTCAAATCTGAGTCTCAAAGACTCTGAGAGGAATCAGCTGCACGCTTGCTCGTTCAATGGTCAAATCTCAAGGGACAAAAAAAAATAAAAGCGGCGTATCGTTGTCGACGAAACGCGCGTAGACTTCACGCCATTCATTACCTGCCCCTAAGAACGCAATTGCGAATCTCCTCACACTATATCGATCTCATGGGAACAAGGAACCAAAAACCCGCCGCAACAGAGGTTCAAACCCGGAACTTAATCTACTACGCCGTAAGCCATCAGCTCTCAATCTTTCAATTAACTATGCGAAAAAAACGCATATCAGCCGCGGCCTTTTGGGCGCCGCAGATTTTTTCAGGAAACGCAATTAAGTCATAAATTTGATTCACTTAATCACGCGCGCCTCGAAAATTGAAGGGGAGGATACGGCCGTATAATTTATAGTGGCCAGTGACGCGTCACTCGCTAGGAAGAGGGAGAGAGATAGAGAGAAAGAGAAGAGGGTCAAAGAACTTGCGGAAAGGGAGGAGAACTTGATGGATTTACCACCGCCACCCCCTCCTCCTCCTCCCAAACCCCACCCTGAGCTCACTCCATCTTCGACCTCCTCCTCCTCTCTCTCCGCAGAGAGTCCACTCTGACAATCCACGGGATGAAAGAATCGAGCCTCCACGGCCATCCCACCCACCCATCCACCCAACGCTCATCTGCTTTCTCACCCCGTTCCGGAACCATTTGAAAAACCACTCGCACCCACTCCTTCACCACCTGCCGATCTTCTCCTAATTTCCAGCCCATTTCTTTCTCTCTTTCTCCTTCCATTCTCTCTATCTCTCTCCTCCCCAATCCATTCTAAACCATTCCATCTTCCCGTCCTCCTCCTTTTCCATTCCCACATCTCTTCTGTTCCAAGATTCGGACTGCCACGGCGCTCTGTCATGGGAATGACCATGGGACGCGCCGGCCTTTGTTCGTGTCACTCCTTCCCTTTGTTGCACACCGACGGCTATCTCTTTCGGTGGTCATCCGCCCCCTCCTCCTCTCCCTCCTCCTACTCCTCTTCTGCCCCTCCTCCTCTTCTCCCCCTCCACCTATTCTCTTCCCCTCCTCCTCCTCTCCCCCCTCCTCCTACACTCTCCCCTCGACCTCCTCTCCTCCCTCCCCCTTAAAGGTGGAATTCATCCAATCGGAATCTTGATTCACTTTGCTCTTTCCTTCGCCACACTCCCGGCGACCATCCACACTCATTCTCCCCTTCTCACCCGTAAACATCCTCCTTCCACCCGCACCTTCCTAATCCGCGACTTCACAAAGGCGCACACACTAAGGACGCATACCACTTCCCACGCGTAATTCCCATTTGAACGCATGTAATTCGGAAGCGCAGCGATATGCTTTTCGTATTAATGATTTTCCAAGGTGCGTTATATCTGGGAGCCAAAGTCACGGGTGTTGGGGAGCGACTTCTTATGGTTTCCTAAATGTTTCTTCCATCGCCCTTTCTTATGGCAGCTACTTCCTCCGCGTTGATCTCAAATGATATATTGGCCAATTAAATTGGCCTCACTAATTACAACCCTGGGTCGTAGCTCCTTCAACTTAATGATGTTTTGTGTACACCGGCCAAAAAGAAATTAGGCGTTTCAACGGTCGAATTAATATCGCACGCTTTTTTGTTCGTTGGACGAATATGTCTAATTAAATCAATTGATGGGATGTATTTTCCTGCTCAGATAAAAAAATTTCCGCTTCGTGATATTTCCTTATTTCTTCGCTATCTGGTATCTTATGGCGAAGTATAGAGGGAAGGAGAGAGTATTTATCACAAAACGACAATCGCAAAATTGGTTTCTTCAACTTCATGTAAAGTTATTGCTTTCATTTCCACGTTTTCTTCGATTCGAATAATTGTTTTCAAATAAAGAGAGAAAACTGTTGATCGGAAGGCAGTCTACGCGTCAAATGCTCATTAGGTGATGATGCGCAAGTTAAGCATAAGACAAAATACTGCAGAAATTATATTCGAAGTTATAATCGAGCATTTTATCACTTGTTATCTTTTCTATCGTATTTTAACTTTGCAAGGAATGTTTTTTATTTAACTGTATATTGGACCATTGTAATGGTTATATAAGGGCTCTCAAACTCGCATCGTTGCGCGGGCCGCATTAACCCTCTCCACCAAACCCGCGCGCCCCATTATGGCACCGTACCAAATCCGCGAGCCGCATTAAGGCACCCCATCAAATCCGCGGCTCGGATGCTTTCCCATTCCTCACACCGTTTCATATTCTTTGGACATTTACGTAAGGGGAAATCGCCCCAAACTTATGATCTAGAATCCATTCATTACAAAAATACTAGATTTGGCGTCGAGGGTTAGGTTCTTTGGACACTCAAGAAACACGCTGGCATTGGGAAGAACATATTTAGTACCACACCTGCGCAGGATTTTTATAAATCGGAATAAGCAATAAACTGTGGAAATTTAAAATGTACTCATTGAATATAATTATTAAGTTTCTTAGATTTACAAAGATTTACGGGAAATATTTTATAAGAAAAACATTTGAGTTTTGGCCGTCTAGTATAAACTAGCTTACTTCGCGGGCTGCAGAAATGTATCACGTGGGTCCCGAGTTTGAGATCTCTGGGTTAGATCAACTTAAGATTTACATTATTCTTATTTAACTTTGCACCATAAAATCTTATTTTAATGGATTTAGATTAAAGGATTCACATAATGCGTCGGCTCTGAGCCAAAGACCACATCTAACTTCAAAGTTCCATTTCTGTGTTCATTCACCTAAATTTGAGCATAAATTACATTATTCAGTCCGACGTCTCTCCTCGAACATAGAATAATTCTTTGGGAGTTATGAAAAATATTCGAGCCGGAATGCGCTTCTTAGCATCCTGAGTTCCCTTCCGATGCGAAACCGACTGCTTCTAGTGGCCTTATTCCATCAAGAACTCATTCCTGAGCGGATACTTCCAGCACTTATATCACGTAAATACATTACCGAAGACGCATACCAAACAAACGGAAAGATGCACCGACCGAAGCAGGTGCCCGTCACGCGTACCGAGGCTTGTGTTAGAGGATAAAAAGGCGAGGGTGGGAAAGGGGAGGAGCGGTACTATACACTCTGGGGAGGATGAGAGTCCTATTGAGGCCGCCGGAGTCATGAGAGCCTCTCTCTCCCTCTCTAATGGATGTACGCATTCAAGTCTCTCAGGAGCTTCGGCTTATCTTTCACGAAGAGAGACGGTTTGATACACACACACACACACGAGAGTGGATAGAGGTTAGAGGAAAAGGATAGTACGCCCTTCGTTACCGTTAAAGGAAGGTAGTTCCCCCCCCCCCCCTCCCGCCCTCCAAATCCCTCCTTTTTGAATCTCCGCGATCTCTTCCGAGGTTTTAGTAGGGAGTAGCGTCGTGACGACCAATTGATGGTTGCTAGGGTATGCGTGTGTATGTGGCGCACAGCAACGGTGCGGGGGAGTAGGGAACAAATATTGAGAAAGGAATAGGCGAGATGTTGGAGAGGAGGAGAATAAAGAAAAGATGTCTGCTTCCAAAGCAGACCAACACAACTGAGTCTTCCCGTAAAAGGATATAGGAAGAGAGGGAGGTATATATATATATATATATATATATATATATATATATATATATATATATATATATATATATATAAAGTGGAATAGGAAGGTATCGGAAGAAAATGTACGAGAGAAGGGGAGAGAGGCGAAAAGAGGACGGAAGAATCGATCTGATGGGATCGGAAAGATGGTAGAGAAGGAGATCGAAGGGGTTGGATCCGAAGCAATCCGAGTCAGCATCGGAGGAGAGAGAGAGAGCCGTGTCATTATCTCGTGTGCCTCACACCACCTCACGCTCCGCGATTTGATGATTCCTGGTGATATGAGGCGCGTGATAGGTAAATTGGCAACGTGCTGTTTGTTTTGAGATCGTTCGGAGGTTATTTTTTTGAGCGCCTTTGTTGGTTTTCTTTGTTTATTCGTTTTTGTTAAGGATGAAGTTGTATTTTTTTGCTTGCTAAGCGTTGCGGTGGCGGTAAATTGCGGATGGGCGATTTCGGTTGTGAAAACTTAGTTGACCGAAAATAAAGGTATAGAGATTAGTAGGTTTCTCTCTGCACATTAAATAAGCCAATAGAGGTGGCGTGCACGTGTATTTACTCTAAAGAGCGTTTAGCTCCAACGATTCAGACTTGCACACATGCATGCGAATGATATTTTTACCATTTTATTCCATATAAAACCTGTCAATACCGCTATATTTCCAACAAGTAGGGATGTACACGGGTTTCCCGTGGTACAGAAGTGCTTTTCGTCAAATTTGCCGTAGTATAATCGTATACTAATTTAATTGCTTTGAAATCAGAAAATAACTTTTCCTAATAATGTGGTAGCCCTGTCAGGGACGTAGCCAAGGGCTACTTTGAATGCAATCAATGGATTGCACGATTAGTTACAAAAGACACGGAGATCTTAAGGACGGTTTTCCGACTTCCCTTTGGTATTTTTATTTATTACTGAAAACCCTTTACTAATCGTTAGGCAAGCAAGGACTCGACCTGGTATTTCGATACTTTTGGTGAACATATGCGGAAATGGATGAGGGTCAACGGGAAAACCAAAACGTCCTCCGTACGCATGCCATGACGTTTCTCTCTTTGTCTCCAATCAGTTCTTGAAAATGGTCGCGATGGGCTAACAGGGGCCCACCATTTAGGAAAGAGTATGCACCATATTAATCCTTGGTCACTTTTAACGGAGGTCTTGAGGGTTAGTTGGACCAAGAAATCTCTAAATGATTCTCTCCAACTAAAAAAACGGCCCTTTCAGTGAGGGTGGTCTCCTGAATCCCAATAATTGTCACCGCTTTAGTTCAGCAAAGGCTAACTACTAAACTACAAAATTAAATGGAATTAAAGTATATCTACCAACTTACAATTAGACTACAATGTTTTAGTAAGTGCAAAACGTAAGCAAAGCGTAGAATCATCAAATTATAATCTATTTCAGATTTACTAAAGTTGTGTACTAACTTAAAATGGACTAAACTCAAGATTAAATATTCGACATACGATCATCAAATGAAACTCCAATATATTTATCATCTGCATAATTTCAGTTAATATTGTATCGCAAGACTTTCGTTTAAACAGTAGCTGCAGTTAATACCTGTATCGTGCCGTATATATTAAAGCTTACTGTACCGTTCGATTTCTTATTTTTTTTATTTTTAACAATTACTTAGTGAAACTTCAACATGAATATGAAAGTTTGTTTACTAACTATATAATGTTGTTAGTAACCATCTCAATTATGTGAACAAAGTGTCACCGCATCTTGTGTAATAAGGGATGAAGTACCTCACTGTATATAAGTTCACTGTTTCAATCACCTACTGAACCTTGTAATCGTCCATATTTGCAATCAGGTAAAACATGTAGACTCCTTTTTCTCTACATTGGAAGAATTGTATATATTTTTTCTGGGTCAGCTATTCATTCCCAGTTTATAAAACTACAGAAAGATATGTACCCGAATAGCAAATTACGAGAACTAAAACGAATTTGTTATACCCGGTGGACAGCCCAGGTATCTGCATGTTCAGCTTTGAAAAATACTTTCGAGGCCGTATTAGTTTTATTAAATATTATTGCAAATGAAGCAGGTGAACGGAGAATAGAAGCCAGCCGTTTGCTTAATGGAATTGATTTTCAATTTGTATTTAATTTGTGCATGTTTACTGAAATATTAACAAAATTCAAATCTGCCAGAGACTTCTTGCAAAGCGTCAGTTCAGACCTGTCAAATTTATTAACATTAATACATTCTTTACAGACATTTTTTTGTATGTGCCATCAGATGAAAACTTTACAATTTCAAATTTTAATTTTGGTAAAATTTACTAATAATCAATGAAAATTGCAACAAATAATAACATTAATATTCCAAATAATGAAAATTCAAACAGGATTTATAAATTTCCAACTAAATATGCAAAACTTTCTAAATTTCGACCAAATAAAACCTTTTGCTTTAAATTATGGAATTGATATTGAGAATTTGAAGGACGAATTACATATTTTGCCACAAACCATTAAAAGGTATGAGTCTGAAAATAAAACTAAAATTACACACGTTTCAATTATTAGGAATGATAAGCAAGTTCAAAGTAGCTTTTTACGAATTTCATAAATTATGTACAATAGCTGTAACGTTGCCAGTATCAACTGCAGCGTGCGAGAGATCGTTCTCAAGTTTGAGGAGAATTAAAACTTTTATTAGAAATAAATTGCCAACGAACGTCTATCGCATTTAGCTGTACTGCACATTGAAAAGGAAATTACTAAATCGATTGATTTAGACTTAATTTTAGAAATATTTTCACAAAAAACTGGAGGTAGACAGATTCAGCTACTAAAATAAAAATATTTTACTGTTTTAATTTACATAGTTATAGTATACAGACAATTAAATATAGATTTTATAATATAGTTATAATTTATTAAGATAATTGGTTGCCTATTTTCATTACTTGTGTAATTATAATTGTTATAAAAAATGTCTGTAATATGTCTGAAACACTGTACTAATTTATAATAGAAATGGGAATCTTTGTCAACATTTAAAAAAATATTGTTCTAATTTGCAAAAGAAGAAACGTAATTTTAATTATAACAACAGAACACAACCCATTGTATGGAAAATATCATTCTTACAATGATACAAAAAAATGTATTTAAAATTATCACTAAAAATTAACATAATTTTTATGAATAAAAGCAAACAGTTAATAAACATCGGTTTTATAAACTAAAGAGGTAGGAAAAAAGTTTACTGATAATATAAGCCAAGGATTGGTACAAAAATACAGATCTAGCCTAATATTTGTATTAAATTTTTCATATTTTTGTGTGCCCCCCAAATATTTTTGACTTGTATGTTGCCCCCCCACAGTCCCTGAGCCCTGTTTAGTCGATCCGGTTGAAAAACGCCATTTTGGTGATTTATTTATATGAAGATTATATATATATATATATATATATATATATATATATATATATAGTTACTCTATCGCTGAAGAAGGGCATACGCCCAATAAGCTTGCGTGTTTTTTGTGTTCGTGTGTTCAATGTGTCTCTGCGACGCCCCCAGCAGCCTGTCATCTTGGTCCCCGACTTAGTAAGTGTCCGCTGGGCTTCCTTCAACACCTTGTTGCCACCCTCATCACTACATTTTCATTTCCTAAAGTTTATATATATATATATATATATATATATATATATATATATATATATATATATATTAGGGTGGTCCTTATAATGGGGGGAAAAACAAACGTTTTATTTTGAATAGAGGCACCAGCTTATCTTGTTCCAGTATTAAAAAAATAATATTCCCAAAATTTGGTAAATTTTAGATGAAATTTAGAGGTTACTAACTAAGTTTGAAACGTTGTTTTCTTTATTTTAAACAAAATGCAATACAGTACAAAGCATATAAAATTTAGAGTTGGTAATTTCCATGCTACATTGTCACATGATGAACATAACAATACTGACACAGTGGTATATTAATTGTTTGAGGCAAGTGTTCCCTTCGCAAAGTCTGGATATCTTCTCCGATGATCGCTGACAACCTGCAGAAGAAATTGCTTTTGCTGTTCACCGTGGATGTGTAATCGATTGTATTCCTCGATCAGGGCAACTCCGCGTTCTGCCGTATCGTTAATGCAATTGATGGACCTGATGCACTTTCCTGTGGCAATGTAGTTACCATCAGAAACCCAGAGTTTGGGATCCAATTCTGTGAATTTCGAGTCAAGACTAAGTATGTCGAAAAATCTCAAAGTGTTGGCTGACATAAAATAGTCCAAATTTTTCTCCAAGATGCTATCCAGATCGACAGTCACTCTCTTTGAGTGGTCCTCATTACCATAATTTTGGAGAGCTTCAATCAATTCGGCTTTTGTATCTATTGATACTTTTTTATCAAAGAAAGAAAGGGCAACCAGCTCTTCGCTGAGGTACCACAGATGACGAGCAAGCTTCTTCAGAGCAGCGTTGGCAACTATTGAGTTTGTAGTCTTGTACTGTTGGAGGTTCTTTAACAGCATCAGGTAATTTAAAGGCGCAGCAATTGGAAGTGCAACTTGAAACCACGCCTTCAAATAGAATCTCACAACAAAAATTGCTATGTTCCTTATCCCAGCTTCCTCTTTTGTCTTCAATGGAAACTGTCCTTTGAACATCCACAGTTTGATAGCATAAATGGCTTTGGCCATCCAACGAGCCTTATGCATTGCACCAGGAGCAAGAAATCTAATTCCACGAGAAGGTTCACTCCCAAGAAAGGTGATAGAGACTTCCAGAAGTTCTCTGTAATCATAGGGAGGTTGCTGCTGGTTCAGTTGGTCTGTAGCAAAAGTGATTATTTCGTCTTTAATATCGACAACAGCACTAACAGTGAACTCATAATCAAGTGCAGTTCTGTATTTGGACTTATCCAGTGACACCCAATGAGCTTGAAATCGCTTGAAGATTAGTATTTCTGGGCTCGCTGATAGACTTATGATGACAGAGAAGACAGCTTCCGGTAACAGCTCCAATATGTGGTGTCTGCAGGGAATGTAGAGAAGGTTCTTGTCTAATTTCCGTTCAATCCAAAGACATGCTCCATTTTTTCTTCCAGTATTTGACGCAGTAGTGTCAAAACACATTCCTTTCACTTTCTCTGCTAGATTCCACATTTCCAAAGTTTCAACAACAGCCTTGCCCATTTCCAATCCAGTTCCAGCCGCAATTTTTGGAACACCGAGCAGTTTTTCTACTCCACCACCTGTGACTAAAATAGGAAGACGATCAACTACTTCCTTTCCAGTAATATCTGGCAGCAGCTTGCCATCCCAATGCACAACTAGTGGAACTGTTGGATTAAATTGAAAGATTATTTGTTTAACTGTTGCTTCCCTTTGCTGAATGCGACTTACACGAATTGAGGAACGATTTACGATTGTTTATGAAGGTTCTATAATGTTCTGGACAGTTCTAGATTGTTCCAAAAGATCTGATATGGACTATTACATAACACAAAGAGTGCTCCTGCAAATGGACTAACGCAGGATTTCTGAGGGGTACATCTGAAAGGCTATATCTATTGCAGTATTGCGTAACATTGACCAATGGGTGCTGCATCACAATTTTCAATACTAAGTATCTACAATTCACAATTCAATTCAAATTTAAACTAATTTAAAAATGAGTGCACCTATGTTTAGCATTATGATATATTGCGATTTTTCAGATCTTGGTAGTGACCCCTAAATATTATTCAAAACTAACTTAATTTTACCAAAATTATTTTTTTTTATAATGGAACAGATTCAAAACGTGCCCCCTCCAGTTTTCCAAAACTTAAATATATATATATATATATATATATATATATATATATATATATCTTATTCGATTAAAATCCATGCGGTCAGGTCTCTAGAAATACATAGGTGTAAAAGAAATATTATTTTACTTTTTGCTGTGGTAGCCCCGCTCTTTTGCTCCACTTTATACATCTTGATTTCATTATATGTTATTCAAATCTTATATACAAAATTTAATTGAAATCCGTTCAGCCAATTCGTTCCAAATCCTTAATTACTGAAAGAGATTTATTTTTAATTTTGGCACCCCTGTTTGAATGATTCGGACTGTATATGCTAATATGGTTTTGTATATATGTGTAAATTATAAATACTAAATTTGGTTAAAATTTATGTGGACAGTATCAGTATTTGTTTTTATTTATTGTATTGTGGCAGCCCTGATTTCCATTGCTATGCTAAACTTCTTGATTTTGTTATTTTATGTTGCATGCCTCCATTCTAAAAAATTTCGTTGCAATCGCTTTTGCCAATTTCATCCAAATTCAAAATTACCGAAAAGTTTAACTTTGCAATTGTGGCACCCCTGCTCAGTAGATCCGATTTAACTATGCCATTTTGGTCATTAATTAATGTTAAGATTCTATGTACCAAATTTGGTTGAAATTGGTTTAGCCAATTCTTCACTGATATATGCGTACGGACAGACAGACGGACGGACGGGCGTCACGAAGATAATTGAATAATCTAGCTCATCTTATGGCTGGAACCCGATTGATAATCAGCATGATTACAATATCCGTGAAAAAAGATCAGAAAAAACATTTACGCGTTGCAAGTGGTTATTCAAAGACTGTTTATTTTAAAAGAAAACATGAAATAAAAATAATTCCTGCTGGATAACTAAATGCAGTTCGAACGATGCGAAGCAATTTCACCACCAGCTCTTAAACGATAGAATTAACGTTACTTGAGAGTATGGGTTATGGCAGTGGCGTAGCCAGAAAGCTTGTTCGGGGGGCAAATACTTCAACACATTATGCAGATGTTTATTAATTTATCTGCAAGAACCTTCGTGTAATGAGAGAAGCTAATGAATAAAGGTACTGTTTCTAATTTGGTCACTTTCGATTCATCTCCTTTCCATCTAACGTTTGCATACTCTATTATTTTGTAAAGATCATCTCCGATTTTGAAGGGGAACCAAATGTCCGGTTGCCACCCTCTTGCCTGTGCCACTGAGTTATGGTGACAAAGTTATATTAAATTTCTCAAGATCTAAAAGAACCATAAAGTTATTTATTAATTTACTTAATTTAAATATTTTTTATTTTCAGGCAGATCAATACTAGAATACGCGCAGCTATCTATTTTGCAAAATTCTTTCTTCTTTGGCTTCCGTTAATAATTTATTTTTTCCGTTAATAATTTATATTTCCGTAGAATTACTCATAATCATCGCTTCTCTCTTCCTCCGACCAAATGGAACACAGGATCACCTCTTTAATTAGTTATCGAATTGTTCGAAGTATCCTACAATCCCCAGTCCAAAATATTTCTCCGCCAACCGAATGCGTCTATTTAAAAATACTGTCATTTTCAATTCGTTTGGTCCCAAGTGGATTTGTCGTTTAGCCAACTGGTGTATTATCTTACAGCGGCAAACGTTCTTCATAGATTTTCAAAATTTTCCCTAATAGAATTTGTTGTATACAAGCTTTATTAAATTTACTTTGAAATGTTATCACTTCAGAGTAATTGTATCATTCGTCTGTTTGCAGTATATACCGCATGCTAATTCCCGTTTACTACAAGTTCATCTCTCTAACTTTAAAAATTCGTGCCTAGAAATATAGCTTCAAAATAAAGTAAAATTGCAATTCAATCTCTAAACTATACTTTGCGGGATTTATATCTGTTTACTCAACAGTTGTAGCCAACTGTTGCTATTTTGCTGTCATTGTGACAGTAGGTATTGTAGAAAGGAATTGAAATAGGCTGGCGTGAAATTTTTTGTGGAAAATGGAAAATATTTAGCGAGGCCCCCAAACAAAAGATGAAGGAAAAATGATAATTTTTTGCAAACATATTCTAGCAAAGATAATAAGTTTTCGAGTAATAAGCTGTTTTCTCATTCTCCCATTTAACTCCATAGACAAAGGACCGTAATAGAGATTCATAGAAAGAAAATGATATTATAATATTCTTTTAGATTAAATAATATAGTAATAACATCAATTGATGCAATGTCACGACATTTTCACGAAATTCTAAATAACATACGCGGATATTCTAAAAAAAATTAAGGGAATATATATGATATTTTTGTCAAATCCCTCTTCTTTTTACCAACAACTCATATGAAGTGAATCCGTAAATTGCGTGTTCGATTTACACCTTCGCAATCGAAATACATTTCTCTCCCTTCACTCTTTGATAAAAAATCGTACGTGTTCCTAAGAAGCCACAACAGTTCTTCCCACCCCGTCCTGATCGGGCGAAATCGTCATTTCCCGCATCATTCGCTAACCACTACCGTATTCTCCCGACCAGACCGCATTTGGGGACATCCCATGATCTACTTGGCCATTAAATAGGTTTCCACTCGGCTTGATGGGGGACAAGTCTCGCAGAAAACCTGTTGTCGGGTCGACTTGCATTGTTGCAGCTTGCGGCGGCGATCCTCTCCCCAGGATATGAAGGTTTTTAGCGGTGTTCTCCCCCAGACGGGAAGAGGAGCGTGGGTGGTTGGGGGATAATGCAAGTGGGCCGTTGAGGGCGGTGGGGGGGGAGTTAGGTGAGTCGGGTTCGGGAGAGGTAGAAAGGTTGGATGAGAGGCTCTCGAGGAATGCGGAATGAATCCGACACCCCAAAAGTGTTCTGCACGACTCCTTCCCAAAAGGCGTCTGGTTTTGGGAGGTCAACCCTTTCTGAGACGCCTCCTCCTTCCCTGCCTCCCTCCCACTAGCTCTCTCTCTCCCTCCCTCCCTCACACTCGAAGGCGATTCTAAAGACACCTATGCCCCCCTCTGACTCCAACTGAAAACCCCCTCCGTCCAAGACCGCTGGAGGGGGCTCCTGTCTCCGTGCAGTCGGTTTGAGTCGGAGTTCCCGTTGTTGCGATTACCCCTCGAGACAGCCTCAGCCGATATATCTTTCTTATTTGAGTTACGCCAAAATAAATTCGGACAAAAACTATACCACTCCGCCCCTCCTCCTCCTTGTTCATATTTATCTTACATTGCCGAGCTTGTCGCGTTTTGCAATATCACTAGGATGGAGTTCTCATAACAGAGGGGATATTTATTTTCAGTTTAGAAAAAAATCGAGTATGTTTCATTTCGGTTTGAATTATGATATTACATAGACGAGATGTCTACTTGCGTGTCTGTTGTAGTAATAATTTATAATTCTTCGTTAAAATGAATTAAACTGCGGCTTTTGGAGATAGGTAATGGGAATTGGCTTGAATCGAGTAAACTGTCATAAGATAACATCATCACAAAGGACTATGAAGGCCAGATATGTGTAAATCAACGTTTCTTTTTATATTAAACTCTCAAAATTTGTAGAACACGCCTTTTGTTCATAATTGAACAGGCATTAAAAATGAATAGATATTTAATGATGAATGCTATTTCTTTAATTTGGGAAGGAAATATAGACACAAGTAAGGAAGGAGCTGTTGAATCACGGTCATTATGATGGCCTACTGAAGATGGAATCTTTGATTCCGAAATAAGTATTTAGGCATTTTAAAAAGGAAGGAGTACACGTGTGTGGTTGTGTGTTTGTGCGTGTGTTAAAGAAAGGGTCCCTGGCGTGGAGTAGTTTCTCCTGAACCCGGAGTGTATGACATTGCGTGAGTATTCGGTCACTGGCGTGGAGCAATTTCCCCTAAGTATATATATACTTCCTTTTTATTATTTTTACTTGCTTCATATACGAAGTATAGAGAAAGTGTTTTCATGAAAAAATCGAATTTGAGATTTCAACGGAAATGCATGTTTTAAGGTCCCCTGAACACGTTTCGACTATTTTCTCGATGATGTCTTTCGGTCTGTCTGTATGTGATAGGATTTTGTGTGCGCTCTAACTCAAAGACTTATGCTCGTATCAATACCAAATTTTATATTTAGAAAGAGTGAAGAGCTGATTTGGTTTTGGCAATAATCGCTCAACTAAAAGTGGATGTTTACTCTAGTCATGTTTTGATTTTTAGCAAATAATTTTTTTAAATCTTCATAAGTGTAAATGCTGTTTATTATAAACTTCATAGATAATATTATTCTCTATAATTTTTGTTTGAAACATTTTTTCGTAGAATGCATTGTTAAGGAGATATTTTTTAAATTTAATATTTGCTTTAATATTTGATGAATGTAAAACAGTACTGAAATAGAAGTCGTAAGAAATATGATTTTCTAGAATCTTTGTTCGAAACATTGTTGAAGAGATATTTCAAAAATAATTTTTTTACCTGCCACCACCACACCACCTACCGGCGACTATTGTAAACACATTACGCTTACGTCTTATTAACGCTCCTTTTTATTTTCTTAATTGTTGGAGTTTCGGGATTATATCCAATATCAGAAGGCTACGGTTTTAGTTTATTTCTGTTCTTTGTAAAGTGTTTAAAATTTTCTCGCAGTTCCTTAAAATATTTATTAACATTTAATATGGAGAAAGTCATGTGGTGGCCGCATCAGATTTTTTATGGTTATTAGGAGGATTCTTCATTTGCCATTACATCTGTCCCTTTATTATTCGCTTATATTTTTTTCTCCTCTTGATTTTTCATTCTTATAATACTCTTGTGCGTTAAATAGATTTGTTATATTTTTTACTAAAATTACATTTATATTTATAGATTATAATAACTACAAGATAATTTATCTCCTGATATCCGTATTAGACTTTAATTAACAAATTTGGAGAAGGCATTTCTCCACCTATACATGGATTACATTGCCTTGAGAAAAAACTGAATAAATTTGTCAGAAATATATGTCTCTTTTCATTTAGAATATTTTAAAAAATTCTATCACCCTTCTTAAATATACAGTAGGGACTTAGTATGGAAAATTACAGAAACCTATTTGAAACGTTAACTCCATATGAATAAACGTTTGGAAAGAAGTTTCACCCCTTCATCAATGTATAATTCGTATAGTTGATAAACGGCTTAGTTTGCTCAAATGTCCTCAAAATTCCTATGGAATGCGCCCGTATATTTTATTTAATATAATCTGTAATATGAGCTCGATAATTAATAATTCGCATGGTAAACATTTGTAAGACCTTAATTTCACATGAAATACTTTTTCTTGCGAGCTGAGATTCAGGTAATCGTTTAAATTAAAAGAATCAGTTAACCTCAACCTAATTTTCATTGATGAAACGTTGGATTTTGTGTTCCTTAAACAATGCGTGCCCTGGATCCACACAATCAATTTCCCGTTATTAACCAACCGCATTTCGAAGTTTTTCTTCCAGTTTCTCAAGTATATCTTCTTTCTTTTGGACGACGGAGTGAAATTTTCGAGATGACTGGATAGTGGAATAAAAAATACAGGAATAAAGAGAAAGAGAGAAAGAAAAAGAACGAGAAGATGGAAAAATAGAGAGTTGTAGAGAGAGAGAAAATGCGGCGGTTGACAAAGGAATCCCACGGAAAATGGCACGTCGATGATGGGTTATGATATTCCCATATATGACGCTTACAAAACACGATTTGACCAAGTGGACCGGACCGCGCGTCCTAATTACGGTGTTTTGCTGTTAATCAGAGGTCGAGTCACGATTTATACGCATTGCGTGTCCAAAAACGGTGGTTAAGCCGTGATTATCTTATCTTTTTTTCTCCGCAGCATCCCGGATTCGTAAAGGGGGCCATCGGAATCGTTTCGGCTCAATTTGATCCTTTTGTTAGAGTCTTACACATTCCAATTATTTGCCAATTGACGTTTTCTGCAAGTACTTAGCCAATATTACTACTAAAAATAATTCTACCAAATTAAACAGTCTTCAATTTATTCTCCAGGGAATTATCTAGCTCGTCTTATGGCTGAAAATAAATTTTTAAATAAGCACTTTAGGCGTGAAAATTTAAAAAAACAATTAATTATCTTAGGTATTTCAACAGCCAGTTATTTTTTAGATTCAACTTACGGTGAATCATCACTGAGGGCGGCTGTAATGACTTTTGAAGATACCTTAAATTAGTACTTTCTTAATTTTTTCAAGTATAAAATTCAAATGTATATGTTATAATTACACCTCAATATAGTTGGCCTTTAAAATTACGTGCCTCCTTAACGTTAGGAGAAAGCAACGAGTCTATTTTTGTTTTTTTAAACGTAAAATTTGTAATAAAACGTGCAAGCAGTAAAATAATGAATATTTCTGTGGTTTTTATGGCCGAGATATTAATCTTAAGGCTCTAAATTCGAAAGTGCGTCCAAACCGTAGGAGAGTATCTCATTACCCTCAAGCTGCGTATTCTTCTAAAGGCAACATTGAAACTTGTGAACTGTATCGGACTTTCTTCTATTTGTTTCGGTAGCCATTTCCAACTTTGCGGTGATACCAGTTTGGACGGTCTCAATTGTTTAAAATGAAAAAATTATTAGCACTTGCATTCCTGCGAATTATACTTTTCTGCACTCCATTTCTTCAGCAGTTTTATTTCAAGAACCTAAGCTCCTGTTTAGAGGAACAGTGTAAAAATTTATCCAGCAATGTACGTTCGTTGTAATGAAGAGGAACATTACAGTGATTTAAAAAAACAATTACTGGAAACTCCAAAGAAACGAGAGATAGGAAAATTTCCAAGCGCAAAAAATTACTATACGTAGTAGCTAGACTAAGCTTTTCAAATCCTTGATGACCTTTTTTCTCACGTGAAGAAATTGTATTTTTTTAAAGAAATAAATAAGTCGAAACGGAACGACAATCGTGGCCTTAGAACTTAAAAGGGTCGAATAAAACACTGAATTTGTACGTATTTTTTCTGCTATAGAAGCGATTTTATCGCTCATATTTCACTTCGCGAGACTGCTCGCAATAAACCCGCCTCCGCATCATGACTCTCACATTCCGGGTTTCATGTCAGGCGGCTAAATGGAACCCTTCTATACGGCCATTCCTCTACGAAACGCCGCTGTTGTATCTTCCTTCCAATACTCGGTCCGAAGTCGGTCCACTCATATCTCTCTCTCTCAATAACTCTCCCTTCTCCTTTCTATTTCCCTCTCTCTCACACTCTTTCTCTTTATCCCTTTCTTTCTCTCGATCTCCCGCTGCAAAACACTCAACGTCCAATTACTCAACCATTGTAATCTCAATTGTCGCAATTTCTCGCCGCTTCATAAATCCGCCACGCCACATCTCACAAACCGCAAAAATTTGGTTCGCTATTTTTCGGATACTACTACGGTATAAACCACCATTACAGCTGTAGATATTTCGGTTGCCATGGAGAGATCTCCCGTACGAAATCCCCTCTCCTCCTTCCCTTGAGGTAAAGACCGCTAAAGAGGATGGATGAATGAAGGCCACATTTCGTTTGGTGCGAGGGTTTATTTATGTATTTATTTATTTTTCATTCCTGCCTTCGATTTTATTGTGCTCCCGCCTTTGAGCGTGAAAATAGCCTTAAATTTAATTTCAATTTATTTAGTTTTGGGGATATAGTGCTGCGACTCTGTAAAGGAAAACAATTTTTTATTCCATTAGCATGTAAGGTGCATTCAAGTTATAAGGTCTCCAAATTTATTTCACATAAAGTACACAAGATACAGAAGTGAAACTTAAGTCACTTTTCAACATAGTCTCCTAGAAGCTGCACACATTTGTTACACCTTTTTTTTCCAAGCTGTGAAGGCCGCGGCAAAGCTTTCTTTGGAGGTGTGTTCGGCCCACTGGTAAATGGCAGAAGCAGCTGCATGTCGGCTAGGAAATCTTCTGCCATGAAGAGCATCCTTCATTGTCGGGAACAACCAAAAGTCACTAGGTGCAAGTTCAGGCGAGTATGGAGGATGTGGAATAAACTCAATTTTGTTGTGTGAGTGTTGTTTCACACAAATTGACATGATTGTCTTTTTGTTCCTGGGAAAGCTGCCTTGGGACCCACCTGGCTGACACCTTGCTCATTCTGAGATCTTCATGAAGAATGGTATGCAAAGAGCCAACAGAAATGCCTGTAGCTGTTACAATTGCATCCACTGTTGATCTCCTATCGCCCAAAACCATTTCCTCAACCCGGCGTATGTTGGCCTCAGAACGACTGCTTCGAGGTCTTGGTTCACGTGCTTCGTTCTCGCAAGACTCCTGTCTTTCACAAAACGCACCTAGCTACGCACATTTTTTTACATCCATAAGGCTTTCAGGACACACTTCTGATATTTCCCGATGAAATTTAATAGGAGTTTTTCCCGTGAGATGCAAATATCGGATACTCACACGTTGTTCTTTATGAGTGAAGACCGCAATTTTAAGTATTACAAACATAGTATACTGTTTGGAGCGCTGTAATTGATGTGAGGTATTGCATTGTCCTGCCATCTTTTGAGAACATTCAAAACTAACTGACAACCATTTTAAAAGCAGTCCCAATCATCTACATTGATTATTTTGTGAGAAATAAATTTGGAGACCTTATAACTTGAACGCACCTCGTATTGATTAATCGGAAAAATTTTTATCCGTTAGGCCTTCTGGTAAGAACTTAGTATTGCAGCCTACTAACATAATCATACCCGAATACAATTATCAGGTATTTATTAGCATAAAATGTAAGTACTATGAGAATTGCACACATTTTCATCGCATCTGAGCCGCAAATGTCAGGATATCGTTACTCATCATAATTTCGTTCATTTTTAGCGCGTTTAAAAAAAATTCTCTCATAATTTTACTTTGGCGTCTGCCTGTATGCTTGCTAAAATTTAAATTGTGACGAAATCGTAAATGATAGAGAGCTGAAATTTGGAGTTTATATTTCTATACTGCTGCCATTTGCTTTACTTTGGATTTGAGGTTTGAAATTACACAGGGTCGGATAGGGACCCATTTAAAAAAAGCATTTTTAAATATCTCCGAAGTTATAAAACAGGGGTCTCCAACCAGTCGATCGCGATCGACCGGTCGATCTTTGGCTGTTCTAAAGTCGATCGCGGAGGCTTCCCTCAGCGCTAATTCTTTTTATTGAATCAAGTGAGAAATGTTGAGACGATATAGATTTCGACTTTGGTTGATGGAAATTCTTATACATAGTTCATTAGTGAATGTAGCTTAGAAAGTGAATTCAGTACTTGCCTCCATATATTTGTGTGAATCAAAGTCTTCTTGGATGAATGGAACCAAAACTAGGCATCGCACCAGCTTAACAGACTGACGTGAGTGATAGTATTCGACTTGCAGTATCAAGTTACACACCAGAGTTTTCCAGTGCATATTGTAGAAAATATGCAGTGCCAGAGTTCCCATTAATTCAATCAATAATGCTTCATAACATATGATTTTTCTGTTACTATTAATAAAATTTTATTGTAAGTAAAATATTCTCTTGTTCAGAACGAAAATTCAAACAAAGTTTTATTCCGGTTTGCTTAACTCAAATCAAATTGGTGGGGCATGTTAAGTAGGACAGGTTATGATTAGAGATTGCAAATTTACCGAATTTTTCATTTACCGGTAATTCGGTAAATGTTTTCCTAATTACCGATAAATTACCGGTTTTCGACATTTTCAGAACAATGCTAATTTTTATTATAAAACGATAAATATATGTTTTGAGCAATGTGCATAGTCCGGGAAATGTACACATGTGCCGATTTCAACTTTTACCGTAGCATATACATATATTAAAGATTAAATTAAAGATAATAATTAAAACAAATGTTATTGCCGCTGATTCTCTTTTATTTATTGTCTCTTTGGTTGTTAAAAGAGGCTCGCAATAAGCATAATTTATCCAGACTTTTGTCTCCTAACCGCGACCTGATTTTTATGCATATCAACCCTGTCGTAGAAAATGCTCTTTCTGATTCGACACTCATTGGTGGACGGTCATTAGGCCATTTAAAAATATTTTTCTCTTAATTATTCTTCTTGAAAATACATCATTTTCTTTCTCACGATATGTTTTAGGTCTTTCGTTTTTTTTTTAGTTAGATCTTCATAGGCTACATCAATTTTTTTTCTTTATTGCCAATTGAAGTTTTTTCTTCATCGACAATGCAGCCGATATCGACGGAACTGAATTTGCAACATTCACGGAATCGGAATCAATGACTTCAGTTGACTCATTTGTATGATCTGTTTCCTTTTTATTAGAAACGCGTTTAAGTAGCACCACGATTATCTTCATTATTGTGGATGTGTTAGTTTTATTAAAAATTCCGCAATCTTCATCATTCGATTTCGTGGGATCATAAAGGTACTGTAAAACATCAGAATAAATTATACGTCTTTCCTTTATACGGGCAATCAATGCTTTTTTAAGTTCATTGCTTAAAATGTACTTTGGTTTGTTAGTTCATCGAGCATAGATTTTAAGGTAACATCAGCGATATACAGATTTACATTTTTGTTACATAATGCCTCTAATGCAACTTTTATCGGTTGAAATGCTAATTATTGTATTAGAGACCAATTTGAGTTCATTTTCTGTAAAATTGATTTCTGATTTCGTGTCTATGAGGCTCTTTCTAATACAATTTTTGACCATTGTGAAGCGCTCCAACATGACCAGAAAACTATTTCATCTAGTTTTAGAGTCCAATATCATTGAAAATTCCTTGCCAAATTCCTCCTTTACAGGTTTTTGGAGTATATAATCATTTTTTGTTGGTGACCTGTGGAACATTTTAGCCACTTTTCGTATATTTGCTATCACAGAACTCAGCTGTGCGTTTTGTATAGTATTTAACTGAGAATCAACGGATTTGTCATTCAGTACCTCTAAAGCATCAGGACCATGAATTTGATCTTCTTCTTCGTCCTCAGAATCAGCCACGCGCGCGTGAACCAATGTGCTGCGAGGTTTGTTCAAAAAAGGGAATATTATTTTTATTCTGCTATTTAATTACTATCTGTTAAAATTCAGCAGGGTAAAAATAAAATAGTTCTAAATAAATAAAGTGTGTAAACACATTTTTGTTCATATTAATAAAAGTACGATGTGTAATGAATTTTAAAATATTTTATTTAATATGTTAGTGTGTGCCCAATTTTAATATCTATTCTATCTCTTTATTGAACATAATAAATTATTCAGATATTTAGATCTATTTAAAAATATATTTTAGAAAGATAGTCAACAGGTAAAATTATTAAAATGTGCAATAAATACGTTCTTCTTTTACCGAATCACCGGTAAAAAACCGAATTATCGGTAACTTTAGTAAAGGATTTTTGGGTCATTTACCGGGAAACCGGTTTACCGGTATTGCAATTCCTGTCTCCTAAAGTTTGGGATAAATTTGCGGGGATTTTCCCATCTCCCCCCGCTCAAAACAGTATTTCTCGCATCATGGCCCATTTTGACATAGGTATATACGCCTTTGGATCGATCCTCGGTAAATTTACGAGCAAATAGTATATCTTGGGTGCTGAAAGGTTGGAGACCCCTGGTTTAAAAGATGGAAAGTTGACATTTGGAGCGTACATTTTCACATTTATACCACTTACAAAATAGGCTCTAGTGAATGAATATGTGGCGGTATAACCAAGCACATGGCAAATAAATCAAGATATGCTAAATTTACGCATATAACATATGTTTACTTTTCAAATTCTCCTCAGTTCGTCAATTAGGCCAATGGGAGAAATCTTAATAGTGATACAAAACACAAAATAGTACTGAATATCATAGCAGAAGAAACAAGATAATCCAAACGGAACTTATGATGCCTACTTTCCACTTTATTATTTATTTAATACTTATATTGGCTTTAATAGCTTTAAAATCACCGCGGATGAGTTGCTCTTTGTGTTCCCAAATTTCAAAATTTTGCGTTATGAAATATTACAAATACAAATACGAACGGAAAACTAAATTGATCACGCGTGTTTGTGTGGCAAATATAACGCGTGTCCAACAATAGTCGTTGCAATGGCAATGCTCTCGTAATGAGTGATAAAAACTGCTAAAACGCCAGTATTTACGCAAAATTCGAAGAAATACGATCGATAAGCAAAATTCTTCGATAAAAATTAAAATCAACATTTTTTTTCCTCAGAAAATAGTACAAATTTCGCTCATATTACAATTCTAAGATATTTTAATGTCCAAGAAAAAATTACTCTACACAATGGAGTTCAGATTTACTATTTAATTCAAAAGGGAAGAAATGTTCCTGTAATCGAACCCGGGACTTTTGATATTGGAAACAAAAACTATTCTCGCGAGCTCGGCCCAAGTAGAAAGACATTTTCACGAAGTTTCATGAAAGTCGGTCTATTTGGTTTAAAGGTTAATAGGGGGACAGACATACACAACGACGAAATTATACCCCTATTTTCATTCTGGAAAGTAGGCTAAAAATGTGCTAATTTCATCCATGTTCGTCTACTTGTTTTGCACAGCATCAATTAAGCTAGTTGTTGTTGACAAGCAAAAAGGAAACACGATTTTAATATATATTTGTTTCGTTAATTTGTCCAAACATATATGGCGGGAAATTTTCAATATAATTTTAAGTACTTGAGTGTAAATTGATATTTTTGACATTTTTAGCTATTGTTTAGACCAAATGCTCTCCTTAGAATTTATGAGAATAAACTTTTTCAAGTTTATCAAATTTGTCTTCCGTAAATTACCATTAATAGATGTACTGAGAAATTTTTTTAAGCATTAAATAACGTTCTATTTATGATTTATGTTCATCGCACAACTTTTGTATTAATTTGGCCTGTATGCCGTGTTTCAAATCCAAGAAACTAAAATGCTTTGGATACTATCAGTTAAGTTAGGAGTATGAAATGCTTGACTGTATGTAGGTTATAGCGTGCCTTAAACGTAGCAATTCGTAAAACCCATAAAAATGACCCAGGCTCGATTCTGGAGAAATGTTTCCACTACTCATTAGAATACATGGTAAAGGTGAGGAAATTACTTGCGAGCCTTTTGCTATCGCAATTTATTATGCTAGAAATTAAAATTTTTTCTTGTTAATAATGTTAAGTAGTTAACCTGGTCAAATGAAATAAAAGGAATATTTTTATATCAAGCAAAAATTGTTCACCTTTTATGAGCATATGTACTTACATAATTAATTTTATGGCGGGTTCGGCAATAAAACTACACCTCACTGTCCGTCTTTATCTCGTGGTGAGTGAGAGAGCACACATTTCTTGAGCCTTCAATTCATGTGTAGATTCAGCCATTCTTCAATTTAGACTGACAATAAGAGTAGAAATTATGGATCCAAGTTTAGTTGTTTTACTTTATCTTTATCCCATTTTTCATAGGGTGTACTTGTTAGTTTGCATAAATTCAGTGGTGTACGTATATGACATAAGAAATGAATGGGTATTCATGTAATTAGATAATGAAAGCGCCTACATATTACTAAGAGAAAACTTTGTTATTTTTGTGTCATGTAATTGTAAGCATTTATCGTTTAATGTTATCTGATGTTATAAAGTTTGCGTTAAGTATTTCAGTGACAGTTTTATTACATTTCATTATGAAAAGACGCTATCTATATTCTTCGCACTATTTAATTGTCTAGGTACATCTGATTCTTCAAGCCATGAAATAAGAACGAATAAGGCATTAAAATGCCTTCCAAAAAATTATGTGCATTTCTGAGGATGAATAGTTGCTCAGGAAGGATGATTGTATCAGTATTGAAGATCAAGATTCGCCTGTTTCTGGTAAGATATTTTATAATTATTATTTGTCAATATTATCATAAATAAACCAACAAAAAAGGGATGATCTGAACACACATGCAAAGGCACTTCAATGCAACCAGTTTAGTTACATTTCTTATTTGAAGTGCCTTAAATTTAACAAATATGAAAATATATAATTTTAATGTGTTTTGTTTTCTAATGGATACTTTAAAGCCATGACAAGACTTAGAGAATTAAATATAAAAGTATAGGTTTACTCAATGAGTTTGTTTCACTCCATGATATTTGTAATTGTACATCGGTGTAAGCGTAACTTGAAATTTACTTTTACATTTACTTTATCTGAACTCCTTTATTTTATGTTTTAACATAAATGAAGATATTTTATTTCGGGTTTAAGTACTAGAGTTTTTCATATTCGTACATTGATCATTGGTCTGAATTCTGTAACGTAGTTAATTTAGGCATTAAAAAAAATCGACCATATTAGTTCTCTTACGTGCATGGCAAGTTTATGCTTGGTAAGATGACTGATACTACAGGGTGGATCTTAATTAAATTAAATCCTTGACTAAATTTGCCGATAAGGATAAAAAAACTTTAATTGTTCTTCTTTAAAACAGTTCCAGTCCGAAGATCGTTGTTCAATTTCTTCTAATTTTAATTAGCAAAAGAATGAAGGCCTGCACGTCGAAAAATCGCTTTTTATGTGTTATCATACGGAAACAGAAATTATATCCTGGAGTCGAACACGGTTTTTTTTGGAGCTTGAATGAAAAGCATGATTAAAGCATCCCTGCAAAATTTCAATCGTCTTCCTAGTCGGGATGTTTATTAAAAACACGTTATATGTAAAAACGTCTATATTGAGGATAATGTTACTAATTTACATTTTCAGAAAAATAAATAAATATCTAAAACTGTTAAAGGCGTTATAATGATGGATCTGACTGATTTTGAAAAGTATAAAAACATCGAAGAGAGAATAATTAATAATTATTCTGGTGCGTGGAGACATTTTGTCCGGTTCCCATCGATCGCTACGACGATTCCATCGGCAAACATTAATTTTAAAACATTTTTCTCTCCCAAGCTCTTATATTATAGGTAGGCTTTGTGGAATTCGACGTTTATTTTTTTTAATCCACGATTTAAATCGACGTTTATTTTCCTGAGAGATGGTCGACAAATATCGACGCTTAAAATTACTACTTACATACATATATGGCTGTCAGTTTTCGGCTTTTCAATTCGATGATTTAAATTTACTTTTTATTTCGAAATTCTTAAATTTTAAAATGTTAATACTTATTAAAGAAAACACTAAATAACGAATTTATTAAAATATTATTTTATCTTTTACTTACAGTAAAAAAGTATACAATACAAATCAGTGGCGTATCCAGGTATCATCGTTAGGGGGGGCATCGGGAATAGGTGAGTAACATTTTTTTTGTAGATAGATCTAAAAAAAACTTATACACATATAAAAAATGTTTGATTCATTTATCTTTATTTGACTATCAAAAAAACCACATAAATAAATAATTCTTAAGTATTTATCACAAAAATTAATGAAAATAAATATATTATTTTCAATGATTTGGTATCAATATAACACAGTAATTAAACAAGATTATAAAATAGGTAACAATATTAACAAAGGAATAAATAATAGAATTATACAAACAAATTCACAAAGTAATGTTTAACTTTCTGTTCTTTTTCTGTAAGATATTCAATACATCATCAATATCTACAGGTAATTGTTTATAAATATATAAAAAAGTTAGCCCATTCAGTCTGTATTGTCCAGTAGTATTTCTTAGATACGTTTTCAAATATTTCAATGTTGAAAACGTTCTTTCAATGGTAGATGTTGTTACTGGCAGGGTAGTCAAAATGTGTAACAATTTATGTCCGTTTGGAAAAATATTTTCATTGCACAAGTTTAGATAATCTATAGCGTGATGAGGCAAATCTTAGGACTTGTAAGATTTAAATTTATCACTCCACATTAGTAGTTCGGAATTTACCGTCTTTACGTTCACACTACACTGCAAATCAGTCTCATAAGTTTCATTTTTCTTCATATTCGACTGGATAAGGTTTATTAGGTAACAAGATGTTCAGTGATTCCAAAATTTCTTTATGATCGGTAAACTTAGAGGTTAATTGAGCAATCATTGAGTCTAAAAAGGATATAAATAAGGTAATTCGATTGTAACTCTCTGAAGTATCCGCTTGGATGTTATGGCGAAAGTTTTGGCGTTTTGTCACTCTTGGAATAGGAATTTCATATTTCAGCAACTTCAAAGCTGTGTTATAAACGTTACCAAAATTTATATGAAAGTTATTACGAGTTTCTTTCAATTTTTAATTACGGTTTCTACCATTTTAACTGCTTCAACTAAGTCGATAGAGGGCGATTGTAGCATTCTACTCAACGGTAATCTATAAGAATATATTGCTTGCATGGAAAATAATGCAATCACAAACACGGGACTTTTTATTGAATGAAGTGATAAATCTGCATTTACCGTTGTTTTTTTATCTGTCCACTCCTTAGTAATTGGTTTCAAAGAAGAAACAACTGGCTTGAACAACTGTACAAACACCATGATTGATTCATGGCTTTCGACCTATCTAGTTGGACATAGTTGTTTTAATCTGTACCTTTCCTGGTGTTTATATCAGCAAATGAATCACTCATTTGATAATTATCGGTTTTTATGAACCTAAATTGTAATAATATTTGAATTTTGGTATTCAGTATTACTTGGTAATTAGAGTCGGTTTGTCATTTTTTAGGCTTCTCATTGTTTTTGTTTCTGCAAATTATTTTTATTCAACATCCTTCGTATGGCATGATTCATTTCAATGGACTCACATTTTTCTTCTACCAGTGACAAAAATTAAAGTCCCTATTCATGTTACACTTCTTCTACACAGTGGAATGGTCAAAAGATTGAAACAGAAACCATTACAAAACCGATTTTTATGATTGATATATTTTATTGAATAGTTTAAGGGAAGATCCTTAAAGATTCAAATGCTTTTACCGGACCCGAGCCTATATATCACCTCATTAAATCTGTGCTACTTAAAAAACAGCAAGACCTGGAGATTATCTTCTATTTGAAGATTAGTAATACTTGAGTATATTTGTATAAGTATTAAGGCTGAAATACTTTGTTAAAAGTTTTATATTTAACGCGGTATTGTAGCGGTAAGAAATCAGTGATTTTTTATAGTCTACAAAGGATGATTTTCTTGTTTTTATTGGCAATAATTAGCGCAAATAAATTCTTTAAAGCAGATCAAAAGGAAATCTCAAGGAATAACCTTGATAAGGAGTTGTTTGAAATATGAAGTTCATTTACAAGCCAATCGTTTCCATATTTTCTAGGAAGTTCATGTCATGCGATAGAAAACACGGGCTTAAAAATTGTTTTTAATACTTAGTTATTTCTCTATTATTATCAATAACAGATAATAGCCTTGAAGGCATTGATGCCACTAAATTCTGAATAAGCATCGGACAGTTGCTTAGAGTAGCCCAAATATCTCTTACGCGGTCTTTCACCATGAGGCCCCACTCATTTTCTAGGGGATCCTTGTCTATGCCCACAATATCTAATGTTTTATCTACGTTATCTTGATCTAATCTATTCACCTTGTTTAATAAATTCATAATAGTTTAATCTTTTTCACGTAGTTCATCTCTTAGTGGTACTGTAGTAATATTCAGATCATCAACGTTTTTATTATAACTATTCTATTTTTTCAGTAATTCATCATATTTTTCAACTAGAAAGTTTATACATTCCGTGAATCGTAATGCATTGTTGGCATGAGACTTGTACTCTCCTCCTTTTTATCTTTCTGGCGGCATCCGGGGCAACTCCAAGTTTCTTTTCTTATTGTTAACATCCCTCTGTAAGTTCTTGAACCCAGAACAGTAAAAGTGCCTGCGTGAATTACATCAATAACAGTTAGCGAAGTTGCCGTTCCTGGGCAGTTTACCTTCGCATCTAATGCACTTCATTAAGAGTTAATATTTGCAATAGGCAACAAGTGGGGGAAAGAAGGAAACAGATAAAAGCTAGACAATCTCGGTGCAGACTGTGCCCAGATCAAGTCCAGATACTGAGTTTTCAAAGATCGCTAAATTTAATCCAATTGCCACGCCAACAATACCAAATGTATCAAATATGCAAAATTGAAATTTATGCAACAATTCGCCAAGAGGAGCACAGAAAATTATGCAACTTAGACTATGATACGATATGAAAATAGACAGATAGACAACCAAGAAAAACAGTTGACGAAAGATCTATGATTCCTCCTTCCGTCCCCTCCATTTTAACCTTTCTGCTGCGTATTCGTAATTGTTATAAAATTCTCTTGTTGCTGCATATCCGTAAATTCCCCTCAGTCCTTTCTCCTTTTTGTTTCCTATTCGTAAATACCCCTCTTTTCCCCACCCCAGTTTTTATTATGGGGTGTGGGATTCTGACAACTGGGAATTCGAGGTTTTGCTACTCGAGCATTTGGGACTATGGCAAGTGGTATTAATGGCAACTGGGTTTTATGGCAAGTGAGATTCGAGCATTCGAAATCGGGGAACTGGGACTACACCGTTCCTACTAGCTGAAATTACCTGGCGTTGCTTGGGTTTTTACCGTAATTTTTCGATTATGATAAGCATTTTTTTCCTCAAATATTGACAAAAACTTAGTGTGCGTATTATACATGGTAACAAACGCATATAACTTTTTCTAGTAAGGAAATGATTTTATTTTCGGACATAAATTGATAAATAAATTGTACTTTTCATTGCATTCTGATAGTTGCGAGCAACAAATAACAACATTACATAACTTGACCTGCTTGTTTGAACGTAGAGACAGAAATAGATGATAAATTTAGCGGCTGTAATTTTTTATCAAATAATCATTATAAACAATCTTTTGAATCCCTTTTAAAATATCGTTATTTCACTCGAATTAAGTTCCAGTGGAAGAAACTGCATGATATAATGTGGTCGTGAATCTCAAAAACATTAAAAACTTGGGCAGGAATTGTAAGCTCTAGTGATGCAACTGGTGAAAACACGTTTGAAGATTTATTCAAATTTAGCTGATTTAGTGAGTCTAATTTGCCACCTGAATATTTTAATGTCAAACCTACGAAACAAAATGAGTTCCCCGACGTTGAAATCTATTTAGGCGATAAAAAGTATGTTAGTGCGGCATTGAAAGTATTGTTTTAATGTAATAAGTTCAATTGGCTTAATTGATGCATACCAATGTTCATTTAAAAGGAAATCAAAAATTTTGTACATATAGATGATCAAGGGAGGAAAAGTTAACGCTTGTAAATTTAATTGTAATTGTAATTTAAAGAATTATCATAGAAGTTTTCTTATTTTTACCGTCTGAGATATCTTTCACTTTTCTCATTTTCAATGTTAATGAAAAACATATTTCGCTGTCTATTAAGTATAGAGAATATGCAGAATACATAAAAAGGTTTTAGAGAACGAAATCACTTTAAATTTCGCATAAAAATTGTCTTCCACTTACCTTTGAAATAATTAGCCAGATTTAGTTTTTTTGGTGACTGTCCTTCTTTGAATTACCTTATTGTTTCTTTCTTCCCTACTTTAGTTTATATTAGGTATACATTATTTCTTTTAGTTAATATTAGGTATTAGGTATTGTTTATAGCGGTTTTTACGTAGATTTATAGTCCAACAATACTCTCATTCCCGGGTTATTTAAATTTCAGCAATACTCCCCAGTACCAAATTTCATGAAAATACGTCCAGCCGTTCCTGAAGTGAAACAAAGGAACATTGTCAACATGTAGGTCATAATGTAAAGTGGTTGTAATTGTTGTCTGATTTTAATCTAAATTGGAATCCGTCAACCAATCTTAGCAAAACTCCCCAATACCAAATTTCATCAAAATACGTCTAGCTGTTTCCGAGTTAAAACATGAACAGTAGGTCTTCATGTAAAATGGTAGTAATTTTTGTCTGATTTTAACCAGAATTGGAATCGGTCGACCAATTTTACTAAAACTCCCCAATACCAAATTCCATCAAAATACATCAAGCAGTTCCCGAGTTGAAACAAATCAACATTGTAAACTACATGTAGGCCTTTATGTAAAGTGCTTGTTATTGTTGTCCGATTTTAACCAAAATCGGAATTGATTGACCAATTTTACTAAACCTCCTTAATACCATATTTCATCACAATATGACAAGCGGTTCCCAAGTTGAAACAAAGGAACATTGGAAACTACATGTAGGTCTTCATGTAAAGTGGTCGTCATTGTTGTCTGATTTTAACCAAAATTGGAATCGGTCGACCAATTTTAGGAAAACTCCCCAATTCCAAATTTTATCAAAATACTCCAGAGGTTCCCGAGTTTTAACATGCAGACGGACGGACGGACGGAAACGATCTCTCCTATATGCGTTCACTTCGCGCAAAGAACGCATAAAAATGTAGTTCAAATTTGCTTAACTTTTTATTGCGGTTAAAAGTGGCACTTTCATCTTGCTTCTAAGTTCTGTAGTTGTTGCGCTATAGTTACACAAACAAACAAACCTCCCACCCCAGGGATTTTGTAAACTTGAACGAGCTGTATCAGCTGAGATTCCAGAAAGCGATTGTGTGTGACCAGTTCTTCCTAATTATAATTCATTTTCATTATTTCGCTACAAATCATTGAATGTACTGAATATTGCCGTTGTGTTATCCATACGTTAAGTTTAAAGGCGGGTATGATACACTTCGATAGATTCCGCTTTAATTATACTGTCATTTCTGTTTAACTAAAATTATCTAAACTTATTTGAAAATGAAATGATGAGTTTTATTCAAGTCCAAATGTTTATTAACAGAGCGTCCTATATAAACCCCGGATAACTCGAAAACAACGGTTCTATTCTGACCCACGAAGCGAGGTGCTGCCGGAGGCTCTGCCCGAGCAACTAGCTCTGACGCTGCCACCCGACCATAGGATAGGTGTGGTACGTTAATGACTAAATAAACTTCTTGAGTTTGATCCCAAGGTCTTCTTATTTCTCGAACCGCCTTTCCAAAACGGCGTACCCTCGATTACTGGGATTCAACTTGTTGAATTAATCGGCAAGGTAAGCCAGCTGGCATAGTGTCGTCTTTAAAAAACTTGTCATATCAGATTTCATTTCTGAAAGTAATCGTGCATCTTCACACTTTAATTCAAACAAACGAGTCAGAACTCATTCACGAGATAACCACCATACCTCTGCATGAGGTAGCAACGCTGTATGAGTGGATCCCATTTCTTCGCACATAACTGTGAAAAGACGAGAATTTAAGGCATGACTTTAATGAAGTTGACGACTTTTACTGCATCACACGTTCCATGAAAGGGAGCGCTCGTTTTCCTTGACACTAATGCCTGTTTGTGGATGATGCAGTGAACCCATTTAATATTGGGATTAAGTTTTTGAACGTGCGCATAGAGGCCACTTTTTCTGCAAGTCATTGCAGCAGCAGCACAAGTAATAATACTGTCACTGCATTTCCATTTTAGTCCGCACTCGTTCTGTATAAATTATACAGTACATCAAACAGTGCTTTCTCAGTAGGTATGTTCCTTTACAACTATACAAGGTAACATTTCATCCCTAATAACTGAATCAGCATTGTAACATCGTACATAAATTATAATCTGAGAATCGTTTGACACATCCGTTGACTTGTCTAACTGCAAAGTAAATCTTTCCTCAGTCTTGATATCATGTGTGATTTGCTATACAACATCATCTGCCATTTCTGGTATATGTCTGGAAATAGTGTCGTCTGATTTGGGAATTGATTTGATAGCACCCACAGCCTAACTTCCCAACATATTTTCTGCTATTATTAAAGCCCTTAGAATAATGACACTCTCAGTGGCCGTGCGGGCCTTCTTTTCCTTTGCTGTAAGTAAAGCTAATTAATATAAAGTTTTAATGCTCTCACTGAAGCTTGTGCAAACGGTGTTATCCTAACTATTCATTGAGCATAATCTATTGGTTTGTCTTTAAATTCTGCGTGGTTATGTAGCAAATGAGGCTGCAAAATAGAAGGCTGCATACTACTGTGGGTGTCGTGTTACAAATAACACAAACTGGCAAAAAAAGGCGTGGATTGATTTGAAACAAATCCAAACTGAATGTAAGATTCCTCATAAACCTACATTTAGTTTTAGAAGTTCCCTTTATTCCTTTCGTTCCCATCTCTTGGAGAAGTACCAGACACAGAGGCATTCTCGTTGTCTTCCTGTTTCGTTATATTGACACTGCCTGCATTGGGCCTATCAAACTCGGAACGTTCAACACTATCTGTATTATTAGGCTCAGTACGTTTCCTTTTCAAAACAAGCTTATCCATTTGGGGGTCTGTATATTTGTGAAATTAATATATTAATTGAATAACTGGCACTTTATGTTCAAGTCGATGAAGTTGAGTCAGGAGGGTACAGTTAACCATGAAATAACAGACCTTGGCTTATATTACTGTTTGATATTTTAAACAGACAATTACGATTCTCCTCTTTGTTTTGTATGTGTCAACAAACGTACACGCATGAATGAAAACACCGTTCTTGCAAAAAGTCTAGACACCCGAGTTTGAGACCGTATATCTCAAAAACAACCGCAACGATTTTAATGGAGTGAACATTAGCGGTTAGAGAATTTATTTCTACGTTAATTGATGAACAATTTAAATTTTTATTCTGTTTAATTATTTTATATTGAACTGTATTTGAAGAAAAGCACAGTTTTTAGACCTGGAAATCCGATAAGACCAATTTGAATGCTTACATCTCAGAAACCCTACAATGTATCAAGTTGCAATTTTAATAACACTTACCTAAAACTACTAGAAATGAGTATCCGGAAGCGTTATTATATAACTACAACATTAATACCCCATTTTGTAACATTTCTGAAATTCAGCTATTTCCGTCAATCCTGCGTTGTTTTCAAAGTTAGAGGTACCGTTGTCATCGGACAAATGTCTATATTACTAATATGTAAAAAAATAACATCAGAAATTTACTTCCCAAAATGATACCGATTTTTATTTCATCTTCATTCTGCCTCCGCATTATAGCTACCTCTGACTTAGCAAAACTGGCGGGAGAGAGAAGTAAAGTAGCAATTGCAGCGTGCGCTGTTGCCACGTCTTCTGTGTTAGGGAGTCATTTATATAACCGGGCGTGCAATGAATGCGGAGGAGGTAGCAACAGCGCGCGCTCTCTCCTCCTCCCTCCCGCCGTTTTACTACGCCAGACGTAACATTAAGACGGAGAATGAAGATGAAATAAAAATCAGTATCATTTTGGGAAGTAATTTTCGATGTTATTTTTTGCATATTAGTAATATAGGCATTTGCCCGGTGACAACGGTACCTCTAACTTTGAAAACAACCCAGTAATAACGGAGAGAGTCGAATTTCAGAAATGTAACAAAATGGGGAATTAATGTTGCAGTAATAAAATAACGCTTCCTGTTACTTATTTCTAATAGTTTAGGCAAATTTTGTTAAAATTGCAAGTTGATACATTGTAGGGTTTCTGAGATGTTAACAGTCAAATTGGTCTAATCGGATTTCCAGGTCTAAAAACTGTTTTTCTTCAAATACAGCCAATATAAAATATTTAAACATAGACTAAAAATTTAAGATGTACATCAATTAACGTATAAAAAAATTCTCTACCCACTACTTTCCCCCCCCCCCCATTAACATCGTTGCGGTTGTTTTTGAGATATACGGTCTCAAACTCAGGTGTCTAGACTTTTTCTAAGGACAGGAGATCCAAAGAAACATCTGCAGGCAGAGAGGAGATATGTAATAAACATTGTATCTCTTTCATTTCACTTCTTGGAGACGTTGTATCAAAATACAGCCCATCTCAGGTTAACCCCTCAAGATATTAAATTTAATTCCACCTGTCATTTTGAAGGACATTTAAATAAATCGGCGATTTATGTCTCTCCCTTGCCCCACCCCTTGCCTACAATGCTAAAACTTTGTATACTAAAAATGTCTTGTGTACTGATCCTCACTCACTACACTCATTTTAAGGTATTTTTTTTATTTTTCTCCTCTTTCCCAAACATTTTCCCGGGTCTGCATTGACGCACTGTTGGCACTGACGGCACCCTTGTCACTCTGGACCCCATGTAAGAAATTTTGTACCCCCAGGGGTATATGTACCCCCTGCTGAGAACCCCTGCTGTAGACGGCATATTTCTTATTTTCGCGTGACATATTCTCTGGCGGCTAAGCGCAATCCTAACTTGCTTATTGTACCAACGTGGCTCTTTATTGGCGACCTTCAATTTAATTAGAATGTATGTACCTATCGATGCCCTCTAGCATTATATCCTTGAATAATGTCCATATCGACTCAGCACCTGATCGTTCGGTCATATCACAGAAGCCTGGTAATATTTCTCGTAGACGCGATCTGAAACTTGGAAAGTCTGCCTCAGCAAATATATAAAACTTTCTTTGAGGCTTAGGTTGCCTCTAGATTTTTAACTTACACTCTGCATATACGGCCAGATGATCACTTATTCCGTCTTCAATGGTGACTTTGTTTAATCTTTCTGGGACGTTGGTTGCTAATAAATCTAATGTGTCGCCCGATCGCGTTGGCTTTCTGACTAATTGAAGGAGATAATGCTTGCAGAATGTTTCGATTACTGCCTCACAGGATTCGTGTTCTTTACTTCTAGATTTGAAACTTAGATTATCCCAATCACTTGAGGTTAAGTTAAAGTCTCCACCGACTATAATGATTACATCTTGATTAATTACCCTAAGCTATTCTAGTTGGTTCTCGAGATTTAAAATACGATTCACACCAGCGTTAGTTGGCCTGTAAAACGAGCATAAGAACGCCTCGTCACTTATCAGATTCTCATTGCTATCGTACTTATCTGTAACCGCTATGAATCCTCCGCCTCCCGATCTATTGGCGCGATCTTTTCTACAGGCAGGATAATCTCTAGGAAATATCTCCTAACTCAGAATCTCATTCGTTAACCAAGTTTCTGTGCCTATCACGACATCGCCGTGCAGACTGCGAATAATATTCTCGAACTCGGCAATTTTCCTGCGGATACTGCGGCAATTTAGTACGACGACGTTTAATTTCTCACTATCACTTCGCGTATTAATCTCACCCTTGCCTTTCGTTTCCGTTTTAAGATAACACGCGTTCTCATCACAGGTAATCCTACAACCCTTTGGCATCGCATTAAAATTGTAATTGCGTCCCATCGTACTTTTTATGGAACATTTTATCAATGATCAATCTCGACAGTGATGCTATATGTTGCAATGACTGTCCTCCTTATCTTTCGTATTACGTGTATTTACCTTACGCTCGGAGTATATTCTAACATTACATAATCTCACGTGATTCTTATTTTCTACGGATGCATCGATTATCCCCATACCCAGAACTGACCTATACCCTGCCCTACTCTCTTGCCGAAAAAATCCCTACTGTGTCCAAGAATCCTACGCGCTACTCTATGAACACTAATTTCTGTATAGCACCTTTTATGAAGACAGTGTTTCGTATTTATTTTGTCACGATTAAGTGCTTGAGAATGTATTTATGTCGCTATACTTTTTATGTGCTGGTTTAATAAAGATATTTAACAGAAATGCATATTTTTTTAAAAATCTGATATGGCCAGCACATGACTTTCTCCATTCTTTTATAATCTTATGCATAGTATGATTGCATTAAACATATCCTATGCAATTACTGAAAACAAATATTGATGAGTTTTCCCCAAAAATATTTTTTTAGTAAAATTTGTAGTTCATATTTTGTTGAAGTCATATGCTGAAATGCAGGTTTGGTGGAGCCAGTCATTACCGACTTCCTTAATCATCTTACCAGCAAACCTATAAAGCTGTCATTAGCAATTTAATCAATAATTTACGTTTTGCCCATCAGCAAGTGTTAGGCAGCGAGGCAGGCTGCGAAGCCGTTCTCAGTTGGCTAAGTCATCTGCATTCATAAGAGAAGGGAGGAGAGAAACCCAGTGCCGGCATTAGCCTACTCTTGCGAAATACACCAGGGGGGCCAACTGCTTAACGTCCCTTCCGAAGGACGGAGTGTCGATTTGTGCGATCTCCTTAATATTTCTCGTTGTCTCATTTTCTCATCCTCGTCACCTAATATCAATGCACAAATAGAGGGCCGGAATCGTAAGGTGAGGCCAACACTCAAACCACCCCGCCGGAGCCCTCTTCTATGAATTACTTGTGTTTTGCCCAGCGGCAAGTTATAGGCACCATGGCAGGCTGTGAAGCCGCACTCGGTCCTAAGTTATCTCTAGAACTAATTATAAGCGTGGGATATTTAAATACCACACGCGACCACTCCCGGGTTAAGAAAAGAACAAAGAAATATGAAACAAAGACAATGGAGAAAATAAACACGCAATCGACAAAAAATCGGCATATGCATACGTAAAAAGAAATGTTTTCAACAAACCTGTAGCACTAGGCTTTCAAACACTGAATTAACTCTCACAATCAGTAAACAAAATTGTTTCCTGTTGTCAAGGGTGGAAAACTGTTAGAGCGCAAACTGTTGGAAAGATCATTTCTTTATTTAAAATACGAGTTCTCGGTGCTTGCATACTGCAAGCGCTTAAAAAAATCACCATGCACCAAGATCTAAACTCGTAAATAAACCAACGCGATCTCCCGGGCAACGGCACTTCAGCCACTTGGAGGCTATATGTATTAGACAATAAGTTCTACGAGTTCTAGCAGAATATTTATAATTTTCTGCGAAATAAAGGCAACTAGTCGTAATTTCCGAATTCTCTGTCAATCAGCTCGTGTCCAAGTTTTCGTATTTCAAGTTTCGTGACTCAGATAGCCCTGCATGAGCAATAGGAATAATCTTCATTAAGACAATATCCTATACACTAAAATTATGGAAAAATTAAAATATTTTCTGTCAATATTATGGCATCATCATCCTTGACTTTAGCACTTAGTTGGATTTTTTAAATCACGTAATAGGTATGACGCCATTATATTTAACAATTGAAAGGTTAAAACTTCTCAAAAACGACGAGGAAACATTAAAATACTTTTCATGTTTTATTAAATTTCTTGTATGAGAAGATATAATGACGTCATCATAAGTTTAAGTCGTAATTAAAATCACTGCCATAATAATACATATATAAATAAGACAATAATTTTCATTCTCCGCGAAATCAAGGAATCTATCCGGAATTTCTAAATTCTCTGGCAATCGGCTCGCGTTCGAGTTTTCGAATTTCCGGTTTCATGGCTTAGATCATTTCAGTAATAGCTATAATCATCATTAAGAAAATAGTCTATACATTTATCACACTACAATTTATGTAAAAATTAGAATATTTTGTGTGTTAGAATTGTGGTGATATCATCCGTGGCTTTTAGTTCGTATCTGGATAAAAAAATTAATTTAAATTATCACCCCATCATATGTGTACGTCGTTGGCTGAAATAAAATAGATGCAGATCAAATAATTTAATTTAAGCATTAAATCAATGCTGTTGAAGTATAGATAATCAATTCCCATGCATTGTAGTTGTCGCTATGCTAGTTTATATTTTTCATTGTTGAAGACCGAAAAAATTTCATAATTTTATGATTAAAATGACACTTTTACACAAATTCTACATGGATTTGAATTCTGTCTTCAAGAAAAATAAACTCCATTCTTTTATGCACCGGACAGTGCATGTTTCAACTATGTATTTTAATTTTAAATAATTTAAAAAAGCAATTTTATGTAGCCCTGCACAGTTTCAATGCTTTTCTTATGGCTGTTTAAAATTGTACTTTGGTGTCAAAAACACCCCTTAAATAGAACTTTTTCGGTAATTATGGATTCTTTCCAGAGGTCGTACCCAATGATCTATCTTCACGAAATTTCAGCTCTGTAGCACTTCTGGAAGTACCTTAGATACTATATGATATATATATATATATTTACATTAGTAAAAGGTGCTAGCATTCTGCAAGCATTTCATCTCACCTTGAAAAAACATTTTTCGGAGAGATATTACATCAATGGAAATATTTTTTTAATTCTAAAGGTTTCACCTCTGCACCGATTTTCGTTCTTTCCTTATGTAACAATAATAGAGTAAAACAATATTATACTTGTTCCACAGTAGGATACTAAAGCCACACATTTCTGCCAAATTTTAAAGTTGTAGCTTATCTAGAAGTGAAATAATATTTATCTGTTTGTTTAAATTTCAAAATGTTTTAACGGCCGCAACAACATATTCATCGAGATTTTCAAATGTTTATTTGGATATGTGCACTAAGCTCTAAATAACTTTAAAATCTCAGCTCCAACACGACATTACTTTTTCACAATTCTCTAATATTTCCTGTTTTTGGATTTCACGTCGTTATAAGTTTACGTCGTAGTTTTAAATCAGTTACTTTATAATACTATTTACTAATTCTCTTTAGAGGAACCAAATTAAAGCTATTATTATATACAGTTCATCAACCCCCACAATTGAAAAGAAAGAGATATATAAAACTCAACCTGGCTGGCTGTCTGGCAGTCTGCCGTTTCCTTCAAATATTTATCGCTTAATATCTTCGGATATACTTAGCCTAACGTGCTGAAATTTTCAAAATCGTTAAACTCCCATGAGATGGTCCCTATAAAAGTCAAACGTCTCGGAAAAAGTTCCAGATTCGACTCCGGGAGACAATTACATGTTCCGATAAGTTTATACGGGATTTTCGATTTTTCAAGGTGCAAGATTTTTCTTTCATTCATCAAAATACGTAAATATCGACCAGTTTTCTCCATTTTTGCTTTATTCGACGGCTAAAACTATAAAATATCTTATTCTTGCACTGTTTAGATGTTATACGGTGGAATTTGTCAAAAATACGCATTTCTTTTCGAAATTTTATCGCTTTTTCGTACTCTTTCCGTGTGTTGCCAAGGCGTCCCGCATTGTTGCCTCCGATTGAATTAGCGTCTATTAAACCCTCAAATAGACGAAAGAATTACGTTATTTGCTTCGCGCTTTTTATGAAACATCGAAATTATTGTCAAACGTAATAGATTGCAACTTAATTAATTGCAGATAAGTTTGATTGTATGGTTTTTTTAACGGTAACCCCCAGAGTGTACCAGTACCTTTGAGTGATACATTTGTGCCTAAGTTGAGGAATAAATTCAGGTTAGATTTTTATTTTAGATTTTAGCCCACGTAACGTAACCATCCTAGCACCTGGAGGAAAAACAACAAATATTGTTTACAAGGAAGTATTATAAACGAAAGGTAAAGTATGATGATTTAGTATTACTATTTTAGATTATTTTCAGGCAGCCTCCGGTATCTGTTTTATTTCGTTCTCGGACTTATTTTTCAGTTATATTATTTAACCTTCAACATAATAAATACTGTGCCGCTTTAATATCCCGAGCGAAGCCGGGTACATCTGCTAGTATTCTATATATGTAAGAAGCAGCTATTTATAATGATATTCGCAAACAAAATTTTAAGCTAATGTTTTTATTTTTTATCTAATAAGTCGATCGTAATTATTTTCGTCGTCAGTTTTGTTAAATATGTTATTTTAGGTTATTTCCAACAGGTGGTGTCCGTGTACACTGGCAAGTTACGAATAAACTAAATATTTACGAAATTACAGGTTTTACGAAAATTGGTTTCAAACAAAAGTTGTAGAAAATATTATTCTCTACAACAAAGTAAAAACATTCTGATATTTTAGATTGAATAACGAGTACGGAAAATGCCCTGATTTTCTGTTACGAAGAGTGAAAAATGTCCGCATTTTTTGTTCTGGAAAGGTGGCAACCCTATCTGGCGGGCATGAAGGAATCTTCTTTCACGCGGGCCAAGCATACAGTGAGCTGTATACATTCTTATCTCGTTCTAGCATTCTATCTTATATCCGTTACCTGGATTAGGAGCGGAAGGTTTTGTCGGTTTCAATTTTGAGTGATTTCCTTCACCGGGTGCAGCATAGACTTACCTGGAAGATATGGCGCCTATGGCAAAATTTAAGGAAGCATTATGCTGATTATTATTTTTCCTGTATTTTAATAGAGAATAGTAGCATTTTATTAAAGATAACTTTTACATGTGAGCATTAAATTAATACTTATTTATGGGAAAATAAACTTTTGACATTTTTTGCGGGAACCTTTGGCGTCTTTTGCAGCCGGCGCCTATGGCAAATGCCACCTTCGCCATACCCTAGTTACGGCACTGCGGTGCAGTATGTTTACCTCTTCCATGCGCAATACAGAGAGAGTATTATTCCATAAAAATAATGGAATTCGAGAAATGGTCTCCGGAATGTTTTTACTATTTCGTCGATTATACCTGTATGTGATAGGAGTGTAACTGGCCATGAGATCTGCAATAAATTTCAAATTAAAAATTTTTTTAGAAATCGAAGTTCCGATATGAAATTGGTCATTCGGAAGTGCAGGGTTGTTCTAGTCATTTTTTCCCGTTTTTGCAATATATTCCCTCCAAGGCTTTGTTTCTCTCTATATTATAACCGCACTAATGCGTGTTACAGAAAACATTTCTTACTTCCGTATGAGCTAGAATGCTGAAAAATTCAGACTGATTATTCATTACTTATAAACAAAGATAAATTTGCGAAAAGGAAGTTTTTAAGTTTAAGTGCCCCAAAAGAAATTTTGAAAATTCGAAAAATTCCCATAATAATAACATTGGAGCATTGTTGCTGCCAAGCACGTTTCTAAAGGGGACTTTTAGATGCAATTTTTTGTTCAAACTCGGCATGTACGTGGTAGATAACGGGGTAAATAAATCGCGATAGGTCAGTCCGATTTCGACAAAACTAATTATAATACTCGGCGTGAGGTTCTGCCTGTAACAAATATGTAGTTATCTAACAAAAGTAGATGGATTCGAAGCCAGGAAAGTTTCCATTCTCCATTTGATTTACACGTAAAAGACTGTAATGCATCTCTATTATAATACACAAGATGAGGTGACTTTCGCCAAGCGCAGCTAGTTTTCAAAACCTCCTGTAGAGGGTGTTGATGAACAGTGGAGTGCTGCAACCTGGGAGGATGCCTTATAACTAAATGTAGAAGCCGTGTTCAGCTTATTTATATTATATTATACAAAGTGAAATGTTGTTTTGTTTACAGAGTTTGTATGATTACTAACAACAGACAGTAATGTTAGTAAATAAACTTTCATATTTGTTTCGTTTAACAGTTTACATATTGAAGCTGCACTTACGTATCCGTAAGAATTAAAATCACAATTCTTTTAATAAATCGAAAAGTAAAGAAAGTTTCAATGCATAGAGCATGCTATATTAATTTCAGTTAGTATTTAAACGAAAGCCTTATATTATAATATTAAATGAAATTAATATAGATGCTTTATATGTAGAAGTTACATTTGATTATCGGTAGGTTTATAATATTAATTTTTCAATTTTTTCCAATTAAAGTTACAATACAATCAAGTTTATTGAATCTGAAAAAGAACATTTTGATTTAACTCAAGAACTGAATGTACGATTATTTAACGTAAATAAGAGGCGCGTAGCACGGATTATGATTGGAAAATGTGAAAGAAAATGATGATTGTTTGATTAATTTAATGTAATTAATAAAGAAATTAATTATTGGAAGTCATCACTGGATCTATGGCTGGAATCCTTCACTTTCTCCCACGTATCAAAATTGACACATCAAATGATCCAGCAATTCCTTTTAACGTTCATTGCAGACAATTCACGATCAAGCTGTCTTATGCCATGACAATAAATAAATCGCAAGGCCAAACCTTAGCCAAAGTTGGTATTTTTACACCTGAATTTTGCTTCACACATGGAAATATGTAGGGTGATCAAGAATTTGAAATCAAAATTCTTTAAAATTCAAATTATATCAGGTCTTAAGCAAAAGCCAACTGTCACAAACAACATTCTATATAGGGAAGTTGTGTAAATATAGGTAATAAAACACATAAAAAAGAAATTTTGCATATTAAATAATAACTTTCGTTTACTTTTAAAAATTACTTATAATTGTCCTAGAAATTATAAACTTGATCCATCGCACATGAAAAAGAACGCAAATTTATGTTGCTACCGTATATTTTCAAATAGTATTTCAATTGAGTCATGAAATATTTCTGTAGACGAAAATTTTAATTTTTTTGTGAATAGAATATTTCGTTGCGAAGAACAACTAGCATTGTTGCCGTACTTTTAATAAAATAATAAAGGACCATGTTGGGAAAACGGAGGAAGACGGGTGTATGGGGGAAAAAAAGAGTGAATGATAGAAGGAAGAAGAGGGAGAGAGAGAAGAGAAAGAGAGGGAAAGGGGGAGGGAGAGAATGAGGGAAACTTGAGATTTGGAAAAGCGTAAGGTTTGATCGGAGGGAGAAAGGGGCATATAGGGAAGTTGAGAGAGGAAGGGGAATGGAAGAAAGGGAGAGAGAGAAGCCCGAAAATACGGCTAAATATAATTTTCTACCTTAAATATATGCCGAACTGAGGAGGTTCAGGGTTGTAAACGGGCAGCAGACGAATTCGCCTAGCTGAGCGAGGCACGGGGTTAACGCGCGTAGTTGTAGTTGTAGACAGTATACATGTTTAGAACTTTTCCTCTAAAAGTGTTTTCATATCTGACACATAATTGGTTTATTGCCCTTCTTCATTTATGTTCACTACATTGAATGTACGTAGCTTAAAAATTATTTTTATTGGTTTAGTATTTTATACAATGCAACATATTGAAAATGATAGCATGAAAACTTTTAAATAGACAATTTTTTAAGCTTAAAATGTATTTAATTCTGTATCATAGTGATAATCTTAAGTAAAGAGTTCTTTTTAGCAAATAAAACCTATTACAAATTAAACTTATAATTTATATTTTTTCGAATCAGTCCGTAGCCTACATGGTACGGAAATTCCAATGAAAAAAATATCGTTTATATTGCAAGGATTTATATAATATAAAGTAATAAATATATAAAGTAATAATATAAAGTTTTTAATTCGGATGCGATACCTATTTTTTTCTGCTCTATACTATAGTACTATTTCAAATTCCACAATGCGTTATCATCGTCATATTTATATGAGTTAGCGCATTTTCCAAGGCATAGATACGCAGTTTGACCAGCATAATTTTGTCATTAATTCAGTTAAGTAAGTAATTGGAGTTTTAAAGTCGTACTCGCGTGGATCCGTTAAAAAATCCGCCAAGATCAAACTCGTTTCATATAGAAAGCCACCCAACTCCGTGACCAATAAATATTCAACGACTCACGGCTAGTTGGTAACGAGGTTGTAAGCGAGCGAAACCGAACCAATTAAAATCGGCAGGAATCGCGACATAAATTAGCGACCGGAAAATCATTTAACGAGGTCTTTTTTTAACAAACGAGAACCGAGCTCCGAAATTTCTGGGTCGAAAGAGAGGTTGTATTTTGGCTCTTTTCGGCAATGGCGTACTTCCCGTGACCTATTTCACCCTTGCATGTAGGCGTGTTTTTGCGAATAATTGCCCCAGCGATAAAAAAGACTCTCTTCGGTCGCTGTTTCTGAGAGATGTTCCCGAAATGAAATAAATTCTTTCCATTTGACCGCGAGTGAGGAGGGGAAAGAATTGAAAAAAAACAATTGACGTTCAACCGAATGGACTCGCCCCTGCGCTTGCGCGTCGAAGCGTGCCTCGGATGACACACTAAAAGAAGGTTCGGGATGGTTAAAGGTAAAAGGGAAGGGGTAGGATTCAGTTTTTGGCTACCTGTCTAGATCAAGGGCGGATCCAGCCTTTGAGAAAATGAATATATATTTTTTTAGGAAAACATTTATTAAACTCGTAAAGAAATACAATATTCAACAAAAAGAAATGTTAGTTCTATAAAATTGTATCATAATACATAAAATACATAAACAAATACAGAAAATATATTTTGCGGCGAAAATCAAAGAATTATATAATGAAATCAAGTTTTCTATTCTTTTTAGCTCCAAATTTATTGAAATAATTCGGGACCCCTCTATGAATATCTTTATTATTTTCCAAGCTGAATTACTTATCTTTGCCTGTGTATTAATGAAGAATTTTCTCCTCCCTCAGACAGACGCAGCTGATATTTTGAAAAGCTTGAAATTATAATAAATTATATAAGTCTGTTCTTTTATTAACTTTAATCTATTTGGAGAAACGGGTTGAAAATATTATGTTTTGCATAACAATCCTTATAATGCCATATAGACAAGAAAATAAGACTTATCCATTAGTCTATGACATTGAGTATGTTTATTAATGTAAATGAAAGAAAATTGTATTTTTCCACTAACAAATGATGATGCTGTGTAACAAGCGAAACCGGTCGGTATAAATTTGTTAGAGGAAAAATACAATTTTCTTTCATTTAAATGATGGAATCTTTCCACAAAGTTGAGCCTACCCAAGTGGAATTTTTTGTTTATTAACTTACAGTTATCGGTCGACGCCGCTGGAGCAGTGGTTGAAATACTCGTCAATGGTTTCATTGTTGCGTGTTCGATTCTCGCTCGAAGTCGATGATATTTTACGGCTAAAAATATGACAAGTATTCCTTTGGAGAGAAAGTGAAGCTGTTGATCCCGTGCTGAGTACGATGTCGGTGGACTTCAAAGAACACCTTTTCACATGGAACATTTTCCTCATTGTCCTTGTCCATTAAAATGCATTGCAACGCTATAAGAAAGCATTAGAAAGTATTGCCATGCATAAGTATGTATTTTCTAAATTTTAGTAAAAAGGGGGGAGGGGTACAATGAAGCCTTAGGTATCGCGAGGGGAGAAGGTCACTCAAATGCTGACGGTTGCTGACATGAGGCGGCAAGGGTCTAAAATAACTAAATATTGGCTGTCTTAATACTTGAACCTCCTAGTGCAGTTTTTCTCAAACTGTGGGCCGCGGCCCCCCAGGGGGTCGCAAAATTATTTTGGATTCGATGACGAAAAATGAAGATTTCACGAATAATGAACATTTTTCGAAAAACGATGTGATAAAAATTATTAATAGTTACATAAAATTGAGACGTTTGCAATAACGTATCTTATTTTTACTATTTCCAATTCAAAGGGGTCCGCATGATATTCAAGTTGACCACGACAATTGAAAGTTTAAGAAGTACTGCCTAGTGAGTAAATACGATCTATAAAACTTTATGTGCCATCAGGGGCGGTTTGTAGTGTCAAAAAGGCCTCAAACAAAATCTACCTGCGTACCTATGAAAACAAAAACTTACTTCGTGATGATATTGGAGACCTAAAGTAGTGACTACCGGACAACCGATAATTGAAGTCAAGTCGTCATCCTTTTTAGCCTGATCATTGTACGCAGAGCTCATGCTTCACTTAACAAAAATATACACACGATATACACAAATAAGCACAATAATCTTCTCTAGCTGTAACACCCAAGAAGTGTTGACACATGAGAAAATACATTGGCCTAAGAGCGAGAGACGTCTGAAGGCATATAATCGTAGCCCATATCTTGCACTGGTTTTCGTGCCGAGAAATGCCTCTTCTCAGCGTTATGAAGCCGCATTGTAGAAGTCGCATTCCCTATTATGGGTTCTTAAAGCGGGCGTCAGACGCCTTCGTCAGTACGGTTTGAATGATTTGGGGCCCCCCGCATTGCGGAGTTTGCGGGTCCTATCAGTACGCCCCTGAGAAAATCAAATGGCTATAAATATGATATATCAATCGATTTTAATAACAAAACGAATTCAAATTAAAAAGAAGTTCTTCGACGAAGCTAGTGTTGAGGAACAAATCGTTAGAAGTGAATCAGAACATCTTAAAATGAATATTGTTTTTAAAATTTTGATTTTATTATATCACAACTGGTAAGTGGTACAAGAAAACTATAGAACCGAGACATTTTTTCAGTTTTATCGAATCAAAGAAACTTTTAATTTTAAGCCCATTTGAAATTTGTGAACACTCAAAAATATTTCACGAAAAATATAAAACATTTTTGACTCAAAGTTTACAAGACGAATTAATAGTACGAACAAAAAAATTAAAATTTGAGAATGGAATAAAGCGAGTGCCAGGACGTTAAGGTATTCTTGGAACTTCTGGTTATTAAATGGGGGCTAGAATCTGATTATTGCAATGTTTGCATAACACATGTCTTATTTGACTCTCCCTATTTCGGTAGCATCCAATGAAAGAAGTTTTTCAAAGATGAAATTAATTAAAAATTACCTGCGTAGTTGTATGGTGACAAAAAGATTTTAAAATCTAGCAATTTTGTCGCTAGATACCTCAGATTCTAAGAAAATATTATCAAATTTGGATGCAGTAATTTACAAATTTGCTAGCATAGATCGAGAAGGTTGATTTAAATTTTACATAAACCTAATATATAAATAAAATTATTTTGGATTTTTAATATGATGTAAATAAATAATTCCAGTTTTCAATATAAAATAAACGGCGCAATATACATTGCCCAAACTTTCTCATATACAAACGTATATGCATTTGGTCTCACTACACTCTTTGCCCGGAAATTCACTCTGTCCAAACTAGGACTAATGTAGGCTGATGTCCCGAATTGATTACTTATACCGAATTGATTACTTATATTCACAGGAAATGTTTCAGTACGTGTTAGTCAACCCAAGGAATTCTCATACCATAAATACCATTTGTAATTCATAGTTTATCAATGATAGAGAAAAATTCGAAAAAAATTAATAGATAATCAGGTTTTAAATACTAAAAGCTATGTCAAAATCTTTTTCTGGCATTATATTTTGTGTATATTTTTAAATATACGTATTCAATAAATGTTACTGTTTATACCCTAATATGTATGGATCAACTGTCCCTTTCTGAAGGATAGTAGGGTGGAATAGAAAATAACCCATTTGTTCACTCGTCTATGCTCAAGCCGAGATCGATAATAATCGTCTCCATGGCAACAATTCGATAAAATGCGATTTAAATCGCAAAAAACGCTAAGTTTTTAGTAGAAATTCAACAAAATACGATCAATTATCAAAATTTGATGATAAGAATTAGAATCTACATTCTTTTCCCCTTAGAACAGTACAAACCTCTCTCCGATATCACAATTTTAAGATATTTTAAAGTATTACAGAAGACATCTCTGTATGATGGATGTGAGACTTCCTATGTAAAACAAATAGGGAAAAAACGTTCCTGGATTCGAACCCGGGACTTCAATCATCGCCAAATAAAATCTAGCCCGGAGGTGAGCTCTGGCAGCCTCAGACCAAATTTCATGAAAATCGGTACATTGATGCAAAAGCTGTTAGTGGAGTACACACATATACATACACACAGACACGACCATTTTATACGGCTGTTTCCCTTGGAAACCAGCCTAAAAACACACACGAAGAATAATAATTGATTGAAAATTAACGGAAAAGGTTAACCTTTTTTGGTTCAGTTTAGACTTTGAGATTTGGTGTGATATAAGGAACTGTTAAATTTTTCTCGTATAAGTTAGGTGTTTCATATCGCAAAATTTTAGTAAGTATTATAATTTTTATGCAAATAAAAATATTAAATATATAGATGCGGTTATGATAATTCATTTTTAGGCGTTCTTTACCAACTAAGCGGTAGTAGCAGAACGCCTTATGGGCACGTCTCGTCCGTCCGTCCGTCCGTAGTAACTTTCATCTTCTAAACCGCTAGACGGATTTTAATTAAATTAATTAGGAGTCATCCTTATTAAAATTTATCGCCCAATTGTGATTTTGAACTGCATCCGTCAATTAAAACTTCCACTTCACGTAAACACTTTAATAAACTATACTCGTATCTCGTTAAATGGGATCCGTCAAGTAACAATTATAAACCATATATTTTTCTCCCTAGCTCTTATATGATTTGTAAGGTATAGGTTAAAATATTTATTCGGATAGAGGACTTCAGTTACCAGAAAGAAGTTCGCGAGACCACATAATTACGAGTTATAAATTCGGAGATAAAAATTCGAGAAAATCCAAAGCAAAACATCGCATATTTTGTTTACATCGATCGCTAAGACGGTTCTCTCGGTAAACAACAATTAAAAATCCATATATTTCTCTCCCTTGCTCTTATATGTTCTGTAAGGTATAGATTAAAATAAATATTCGGATAGAGCACTTCATTTACCACAAATAAGTCCACGAGACCACGTAATTACGAGTTATAGCTTCGGAGATAAAAATTCGAGACGATTATCTAGGCAAGTATTAATTAAATATCATATTTTTCTTTTCCTTTCTCTTATATGATCTGTAAATTATATACCTATTAAAAAATTATTCGGATAGAGGACAACATTTGCCGAAAAACTATCCGCGGGACCACATAATTACGACTGTAATTTCGGGTATAAAAATTCTAGAATCTTTCGATGCCGTTTTGTACCTATTTGTACCTATAAATGGAGTATACATTTCCATCTTGTTATATAATCGCTTGTTCATAAATTTATCTAAAAAAACTCCGCGGAATAATTGCGCGGGTCTAAGCTAGTTTGGTATATTTGGAGGTCCTGATATCTAATATGATATTCCTATCAGAAATTAATATTTACAACCATACACAAACAAGACTGATTTTCAAGTACAAACGACACTAATATTTTTACTGGTTTAAAGAAACCTTTCAATAGCAGAGTTTATTTTAAGAAGAAGAACTCGATTTTTTGTTTTGTATCTATTTTTATAATATTAAAAATAAATGTGTTATACAAAGTCGTTTAACATTACATAAATAAGAAAGTACCTAATTCATCCCCACCCCATCACACAGTTTTTGGTTCACTGGGGCCCTGCACTGAGCCCTGCCCTAGGACCCCGCGAACTCTTAATCCGGCTCTGGTCAAAGGCCTTAGGTAAGGTAGCTTAGCGTACATTTAATGTCACTGGACGCCATATAGTGACTTTTAGAAACATATGGCTTACGTAGTGTTATTTGTGACACCATGCTCTACAATTGAATTGATTTTAATAAAATTCCTTGGAGCCATTTTTGAGTAAATAAATTTTTCTAAAAATCGCCAAGAATAAACTACCCTTTATTTTTGTGAAATATCATTTTTATGAAAAATATTGTGTGCAAAAGATGATATGTTGCGTAAATACGAGATATCATTTGATTTTTATACACGCGTTTGGGCCTAGGAATGAAGTGATATGTTAAATATTTCAAATGAATTCTAAATGTCACTGTACACAATTCGTACATTTTGTATAGCGCTAATAAAAGCTACATGGACCATCTCCTCTATAGACTGACCTTGTTGAAAGCTCATACAAGCTATTTGACCCCAGGTAGCCAGATCATGTGCGGGTAAGCCCTCAGTCAACCCTCCTTTGAAGCGCTTATTTGAGAGGCACTTCATCGAGAAAATTCCCCCAACTGGCAAGAAAGCTAAGCCTCAGAGGCGTTGTGTGGTCTGCACTAAGCAAGGTCGGAAGAAAAAAGTGGGACTTTGTTTTGAAAAATGTTTCAAAATAGTCCATACAGTGAAGAATTTTTTAAATGTTGTAACTAATAAAATGTATTTATTTGTATGATTAAATATTTCACCAATGATAATAATGTACAACTCGTCGTTAAGAAATGGTTTTTGCAATAAATGTTTATAGGTAATCTGAAATCATAAAAACTGACCACTCCTACCGGGAAGAAGATAAATTTTGGAGACGTGCATCGTGCGGAAAAAACAAAATTTTTAAAATAATTATATAAATCCTACATGTTAAATTTATAACTAAAAGATAGCTAAGAGATTATTTTTACATCTTATTCAAGTTTTTCTGGTGTAAGTTGTGGAATTAAAGTGCAGTTATGCATAAAATATTATTTCATTTTTCATAACAAACGAACGTCACGAAATCATTCTTTAACACAATCTTTCACATAATCGCGTTTTAATTATAACTTTTCAAAGAAAATTGTGTATTTTTATAAATATGTCTTGAAAGTTTGACATTTATTGGATCAGTAGTTATTGAATATTGATAAAATAAATAAAACTGTAATTTTTCTTCAGCTTTCTGAGATCCAAATACCGCTTTGGGGTCGACGGCAGGAGATTTATATACCAGCTTGAGGGGTAAAAGAAATCTTTTTTGTTTATTGTGTAAGTATGCGCAATGTAAATAAATGCGCAATTCGAATATAGTATATTTTGTTATTATGTATTTAAAATGTTAAATAAATATTTATATCGCATTTATTAATTTTTATTTAATTTTGCTATGGGGGAACTCGTTTTAATCATTTGCCTTTGGGCCTCAAAACTGAAGTTACGTCTTTGATTGTAGATTCAATTTTTGGACGCTTCTGTATGAAGGAATCTAGTGTACCAGGTTTATTTTTCTTGTTCATTATGGGCTAAATAAATAAATTTAAATTATTATAATGAAGTAAAACAAAACTAAATCCATTAAAAACCTACAGTAAAAAGTATTAGGTATGTTTATTTTTGTGCCAATTATTTGCTTTTATTATCAGCGAGCTTCTTTCTTACCTCCTCAGTTTACAAGTCCGTCGTTTATTATCTATTTCTGACTTTTATGCATAGAAATATATGCTTATTTTTGTTGATACAGTAAAACTGCCGGTGAACAACTGACTCCCGCACTAACTGCCAAAAAATCGGGACACCAGTGTATCTTTTCGAAAATGTGGATGGCTCGGCGCCGATGTTCAGCTTGGTGGTTGAAGTATACGAAAGTGACGACAACAAAGTGTGTGGTGTCCATTAACAATGTTCGGATACACAAAGTCACAATGACTCACTGCTATAGATACATTGTAAAATTTCTTAGGGGGTAATTACCCCCATCTCCCCCCCACCCCTGGATCCGCCTTTGGTCCAGATCCTCCACAGTCCTCCGTCACTTCCTTTCAACGTTCCGGGATTGTTTTACTGAAAAGATATCTCTCCTTCCTTCTGAAGATTAACATATTATTTTTATACGATCTTTTTTGCAATCGAAGACTATGCATAATTAGTTAATTAATTTGTTCTCAAATGTTCACTGTTATTTCTTACGAAGCAATTATTCCAACTATTTTCATCATTCATCCAATTTCATTCATGAAACTTATCATTCATACTTTTACACAATTCGACGTCATTTATTTAACATGCGCAAAAAATAAATAATATTTAAGCTAAATAAAAACAGCTCTGTTTGCAACTTTAGTAAAATTATTAGCATAGATAAGTTCGTTATTTAGCTTAGCTAATAGGAGCTCAGCTTCACGAGGCTGCGACTTTCATTCGTATTTTATTAAAAATTAATTTGCGAGAATCTTTTAAGATATTGAAAATATATTAGATTCATGCTTTTTTGCGTTGAATTACATTTTAAAGTCAAATATATAAAGGAATTCCACTTAAATCATTTATGTATCAACATCTTATTCACGCCTATTTCTATAGTTTTGTTTCTCTTATGATTGTTTTTTGATGCAGCATTGAAAAATTGAATGTCACTGTGGTTAATAATTACGGAATTCGTTATAACAGAAATGCTGCTTCGATACGCAATACTCAAAATAAAGTGCAATAAGAGTGGAGAGGAGAACGACCTCTTTTCTAAATACATATCAAATATCAGTCAATACACGAAACATGATTGAAATCCACACCTCCAAGCCCTCCAGCACAAAAAAGACAGAATAGCGTGACTTTTTTGGGAAACATAGTACAGTTATACTTGGCAGAATTCCTTTGCGCCGGCCACAATGCCAACCCTGTATGTCATCCAACGATCGAATCGTTCGGTGACAATGCATCGCTTTTTTAGCACCGAATAAAAAAATTTTTGTTGATCATTGAGAGCATGAAATGCTTGCTTGCTTCAATTTTATATCGTTACTGTATGAAAAGAGAAAACAAAATTTAATTCACTATTTCAGATTAAAAACCGATAAATACTTGGAAGATCTATGAAGTCTATAGATTGATGTTATTAGAAAATAAAACATTTTTAACGCACATGGATCATAGCTAAACTCAGCATTATTATAAGTATTAGCACTATTAAAAGTTGAGGGTTATCCATGAATAGGTCGTGTTTTATTTTTTACATGGTTATAACGGGGCATATTTGGTCACTGGATCCTTGTTTGTAAGTGACATCAATGCGGAAATAGACGCTCAAAATTTCAGCTTTCCATCTTTTATAGCTTGAGATTTAAAAAATATATAATGAGACATTGTATAATTTTCAAAACACAAATCTAAAGAAAAACAAATGCCAGCAGTGCAGAAACCTACACTCCAAAATTCAGCTTTATCGTTTACGGTTGTCACAATTTCAATTTAAGCTAGTGCACAGACGGGCGGACAGATGGGCAGAGAGACGCCAAAGTCAAAATATAAGCGCATTTTTTAAAACGCGTTAGAAACTATTGCTTTGATAAATGAAGCATTTGATAAAATAAGATGGTTTCGTTAATGAAGCCGAAAGCTTTGTTTGTCAGTTAGGCATGAATTTCGGATCATTTTGATCATGCGTAGAAAAATAATATTTTTAAATTGTTAATATAAACAAAAGAAGTCGTAATGAATTATAGGTATTTGGAGTTGAGACTGATTTATATACTTTAGGATGTGTTTAAAACAAATCAATATTCGAAGTAGTGAAATAAGAAAGAGCTATTGAAACAGGTCATATCTTGCGTAGTTACATTCTAGCTGCTATCATATAATTATTATACTGAAAAAGCTTAAACTTAAAATGCTTAGCCTTTAATAAAAAAATGAGAGAATTATTTTTAAATATCTATTTCCTCGGCTAATTTCGTAAAAAAAAACAAAAAGTATATATGAGTGAGTGAGTGGGAATATATACTATACATATATAAAACCTGATGTGAGTCAATAAACCAACCTTAAAATTCGTGAAAGGTTATCAATAAGTAAAATAATAAACTTATATGAGATTTTTTTATTATGGTGCCATAAAGACAAAAATAGAGTCAGTAACTCATACACCCTCATAAACAAGTTCTGATGCAAAATTCTTGTATATTGCGAACCCGGCATTTTTCACATCGAGAGAATGTCATCTGAATAGTTATGTGAAAATGGAACGGTAAATGTAAAAACCATGAATTATATACAGGAGGTCTCCAGTTTTTTTTTTAGCGGTTTTAAAAATATCTGCTTATGAATTCAATTTGTCCATCTGCCTCTCTGTCTGTCTGACTGACTCGCTAACTCCTGCTAAACGAAAGCAGATAGAGACTTCGTTTTTTCGCCAATCGATTTAGTATTCCGTCTTATTTTTCACGTTGTCTTCTACCTGAAGACTGAAATGAGGAAATAGAAATATTTTCTCAAAAAAATCTTCGCGTAGCCACAGTTGAATATAACTGCTATACTGATCCGAAACAAAAAATAAATTTTGCGTACAACTTCTAGACGTTAACAAAAATAGTTGCAAGCATCTATTCCCACAGCAGGATACATTTGCAATTCAATTCATAATGTTTTTATTTTCCGGCACTGTTTTAAAAGTGTTTAAACGTATTATTTTCACTTATACATGGCCATTTTATTTTATTTAATTGGTAATTTTCCATGAAATTTCTTTCTTCGGAGATGGCATTTCCTGACATTTGCTCGAGACGGGAGGGAAAAACCCTGAAAAACCCTCCGCAAGGGCGAAATTTGATCCCGCGATTTTAGTATCGGGAGGCAGACACTAGCTACTCCAACATCAACATCCGAAGATAACTTCGTCCTTAGTGATTTATAAATTGTTTTAAGAGCGTTATCAAAAAATTTCAGTGATACCTTAGGTAAAAATAAAAGTTACGAAAAAATTTTTCCCTGGCGTTTTCTCTCGGAATAAGTCGCATTTCGCAATGAACTGAATTATGATTCCAATCCAGATGCAAAATTTTTCTTGCCTTTTTCCCTAATTTTAGCTAGTTTAATCGATTAACAAATATTTTAATCGGTATTTTTCGTTAAGGCGTTCATGTCATTTTCTTCATAAAAAGTTTCAATTACGCATGGTTCCCGACACTGCAAAGACCTTTATGCGACCTTCGTATTTTTCGGAAATTAACACTGTCGTGACGTCTTACTTTATTAACGAATTTACTTTGACAGTTTTAACGGAATTTTTCTTTATTTTTCATTTGACAATCTGCTTCGATTCAGAATGAAAATGTATCGGTATGAAGAGGTAGAATGTCTAATAAATTTTCCCATTATGTCCCTTCGCGCATCCCATCGTAATACTCGTTTACTCGGGGCGTATTAAAACTCACCATTCCACTCATCCGACTTTTCTGATTATGCTGGAACGGCCCTAAAATATGATAGGCAACATTTCCTCTTCACGGACTAATGATTTTTAGGAATATTTTCCCAGATGCAGGTCATCTCTACCTGCCTGGCGTTCATTTCCCATACCACTCACACCTCTTCTCTCCCTCCATTTGCTCCTCGTCCAACCCGCGCGCACGCCTAATTCCTGTCTTTCACCGTCGTCAATGTAATCACCGACCCAAAATCCTCGACCCCTTCCCCTCGCTGCGTCACCAAAAACGTCCGTCTCCATTCCGCTTTGCCACCATTCGCACGCAGTATCGCCATCTCGACGCTGTTTCACAAACCATCAACCGTACCACCTGAGTCTCAAATACCTTTATGTTGGCAGTGGATGTCACAAAGAAGATTCTGTCACAAATAACATGTTATTGATGATTGATTGGTTTATTTTATGTCGATAAATACAATTAGAAGAGAATTTTATTTACAAAGCCAAATGGCTCGTATAACAAAGGAATGACATTCCGTTTTGAATATCGCTAGGAGGTAGAGTTGAGTTGATCAACACCGGCTTAAATTTAACACCTTTATTGATCTGACGCTAAGACACGGTGTCCAAAATATGACTAGCTAACCTATGATGAGAAATCGACATCTGGATTCTTTGAAAATTCCATCAAAATTATTGTTAAATAACCGTGTTTTCTATGTTGTTAACAGAAGAGATCGTATATACTTGATTTTTAACTTTATGGTGCCACAGAATCTCCTAATTAATTTCAAATTTACGCTTTTATACGTCTGCCAAAGAACTCGGAATGCCCAATGTGTCCCTCCATGAAATGTACGTGCTTTCGCTAAGGCGCGTGACGAGAACGAGAAAGCATTTCGTTCGACTTTATCCATATAATTCACAATTGATTAAGCTCCAGTAAAAGAGCGATGTCAAGCATCTGCAATCGTTCAAAGGCTCAATGAATATATGAGTTTCCTATACAAATAAAATTTCCGTGGCTTTTGTCAATGGTGATTTTCACCGTGATCAACTTATTGCAATGGCGGGATTACCCTCCTGCCCAAACCATCCGTATTTCCTATCCTATGAAATTCAACAAATGACATTTTCTTCCGCTTCGTCATCGTGCCAAGTATATTATAAGATATCGCACCAGATAATCATTCGCATATGCTAATCGGGTTATAAGTCAGAGAACCGTCTTGGGCTGTCAGAACTATCCTATTGCTTTTTGCCAAGGTGGAATCTGGGTATTCAAATCATTCGCGCGGTAGGAAGAAGCTCTTAGTTAAGCACGCTTAATCGATGAGATACGTGCCGTTATATGTGTTGGGTCAAAACGCCTTCCTTCTTTGAGTACTGTTATCCAATAACGACTCCATTATTTATTTCCTCCTGTGTCAACATATGACATCAAATCTTGCCGATATCATCCTCCATTATAGTGAACATATTCACGTTTCTACACCGTCATTTTTTCCATTGGGCTAGCTCGCTCCTCGTCAGCAGCAACAACAACAATCATCTTAGCTTTCTTTTCGCAAGGGCATCTTGCCCTAGTTTTGTTTTCTAGGCCCGCTATTATAGACTTCAAATAGAGGGACGAAGCTCCGGTTTCCTTATGGAGCCGCCTTCTTCCCTGAGAAATAACGCGTATTTTTCCGCAGCGGACGAATTGATTTTTATCCGAGAGATCTCATTGCTCTACTAATTGCGAGCACAAAAAAGGGATGGTCCTTAAACTAGCCTATCGGTGGCTCATTGGTTTTCTAAATAAACCAAAACAATTAAACGGAGGTGATGTACCTATTTTATTACATCCTTCGAAGAGAAATACTTGTCTGTTAAAATTCGATTTCAGTTTTTTCATTTCATCACGGATCTTGTAATAGATAATTATATGTCGGAGAAATTATAATATAATACCATTTATTATGTATGAAAAGTTAATAAATATTTCTATTTATGCTCCTATTTTTTCATTCGGATGGATCTCGTATTCTAAATAAACCAAAAATACGGTAGACGTTTATCACTTTTAGCACAATAATTGCCAAGGCTGTGAGCTTAATTAAAGAGACCAATTCATTAAAAATTCCAGATAGGGACGACTTTTTAAAGACCCATCAGCACACATTTCGAATAGCTCATCTGAATTTCAATCAGTCATTATTTCGATTTTATAGGGAATCGAAAAAAATATTACCATGCGCCGCCTCCGCTATCATGGAGCATTAGCTGATTTCCTGGCTGCCTAATGGATTTCAAATTCAGTCACTGGAAACATAATAGAAAACGATTTTCTGTGGCTTCTTAAGGGATTTTCCGTAGGAAACCAATTAATGCCTCGGAGGATCTGCCATCCCTTGCGACCCCCTTCATCCTCCGCTAATCCCGTGAAGACCTTCTTTTCAGAAAAGTCACACCCTTTAATTGAACACTTTTAACCTGCTTACTTCCTGTTTCCAGGTTTTTCCACTCTTGTGAGCCCAAGGGAAACGTATGGAATAGTTTCGGAAAAGGGCATTCCTCTTCCTCCCCATCCCCTCTTTTCCTTCCATTCCTCACCGTCATCATATGAGAGATCCTCCACCACTTCTCGTCAAGCCTAAATTCTTAAGGCGTCATATTACCTATCTCTCTGACGTAACAGTGAATCTATCACAATATTTGCTACGCATGTTAATTTTATTTCTTTTTAAACATAGCGGAACATAAAAGGATTATTACATGATGAATTATTGGACTCTTAACTTCCGACCAATATTATTTTTCCGAACCATCTTGTTGCTAGTAATCTTAATCGTCAATTAGTGAAATTCGGGTTGTAAAAAAAACGCCAACCTTGCGCGACTTCATTTTTTTAACCGTCCATTTAACTGGCTCTACACAGAATCGTCTTCGAGACCGCCATTATCCTCCAAATTTCATTCGACCATTCTCCCTACCCCTTTTTTCACCTCTCTTCGTCCCCTCCTCATTTGTCCTCCCATCAATCCGATCTTCCGAAAGAGTGTGCTGAACAGTGGCAGCGTATCAACAGAAATACTCGTGTCACGTTCTGCTCCACCTACACCGTTCCGCCCCATGCTCCCATCTCAGTTCCACCTGGAGTGACTTTGTGTGCATTTTCAAGGCGTTGCGGGGACGTGATGTTCTTATTTTTACGAGTCAGAATTCATATCAACGGGACAGTATTCTTAACCGCCTCGCTAGCGGACCAAGTTTTCCAGAAATTCGCATTATTTTACCTAAACAGCTTAAGTATTTTTATTGTTCATTTCCCTGGAGACATTTGCCGAAATTCCGCTTTCCTGTTTTATGAGTCACCTTCGATACCTTATAAAGGTTGTCAATTGGTGTACATGATTATACCTTAATTTAACGCTGATTAATGCTCAAACTATGTGGATTTTTAGATGAGAAAATCTTTTTGAGATGGTTCTGCATTACTAAGAAGTTAAAGATAAAAAAACGAAATCGATAATAAAGACAAGTTCAGCACTTATTTAACTGTTGAAAAAACAGATGTGTTTCTGCTACAAAGCAGCTGTTCTCTAAGGTAATAATAATAAACACAATATAATAACCTGGAATGAGAATCATTCCAGATTTTATAATCAAGGATAGGTGAATCATCTTTGAGGCTGGTCGCTTCGTAGATGAAAAACGCATCTCGTTTTTCCAACCGTTTATTTGCAATTGGAGTAAATTTATTTAAACGAGTTAAAGGCAATAAAGTGAGTATGTTAACTCTTTTTTCAAAATAACGAGGCATAAATTACATCGAAAAGCTTTTTAAATCATATTTTTTACGGATTTTAATTTTATAGCGTACTTTTACTTGCATAATAATTTCCTTACTCAATACATTTACCAAAATCACAGGCGGCATGAAAACGTCCTCAATTTTTAATCCAAATCTTGGACATCTCAGACACGAAGAAAATAAATATTGGAAATTATCTGGAAGAGTAAACATTTACTGCTCCGTAATCTGGAAGAGTAAATATTTATTGCTCCGTATCTTTTCGTCCTCCGGAAATCCCGCACTTGTATCGGACCTTACATATTCTCTCATTCTGCTTCGTCGAACTTTCACTTAATGAAAGACTTCCGCAGACTGCTTAAAATATTATTTCATTTCGTTAAAGTGTGTTAGTGGAATAAACATTTCTAGAGTAGAGTAATATGGGCGGATGGATAAGAGCAAATGTTGAACAAATCTCGACACACTTTTACCCATAAGGTGGAAAGACGCGACGAAAAAACTGCCGCCGAAGAAAGTAAGGAATTTGTCGCCTCCGATATGAGGCCAAACCTAAATGACGAAGCGGTCTCTTTGTTGCCCCGCTCCTTGCATGGATTACTTTTCTACGAAATCGGCACAAGGCTCAGTTTTTACCGGATTACGTGGTGTCCCTGCATTACTAATCTAATCACTGCACTAAAAAACTTCTCTCAAGACCAAATAAAGTCATCTGGAGGAAAATTGATGGAGTGTTTCTGCATCAAAGTGGGGTTCTTTCTGATTTTCAATACAAGTTTCTTTCTTCAAACGAAATTATGTGTAACTAAATTTATTTGCCCATTTAATATCGCTATGTAACTGGAGATAGCTTTTCACGACAAAATCTCTCCTAAAAACTTAAATTAAAACATTAAACTACACTAAAAAATCCACGGATACTTATCATCAGATATTTTTAATTACGGACGTACGGAAATAATGGATAAATATAAGGTTACAGTAATTAATATTTTTATCCTTAAATTATACGTTTTATACTATTGGAACTAGGCAAACAGAGTGGTATAAAAAGAAGTATAACTATCTCCATTACTCTGTCTCTGAGTTATCAAATCGATACTAAATGAAGTTCATACGTTACTCCATCTAATAACTTATCAAAATACAAAAGTTGAGCAAAAACACTACTCTACCTGAATAATGGTAGCAAAAAGGTACCATTGGACCATGTGTTTAAATTGTTTTAGTTCTAGGAAACAGGAATGCTTACCTGCAGACAGATACTTCCTCATTTTTGTGTCAATACTAATTTTTTTTAATTTGAAACGAATTGATAACTTATTTGAACCACGATTAAAGCATGCACATTAAACCAAGAAATTTCAAGAAATTGGAGGCGTTCTCTAGGATGTTGAAATTCAAGTTCCGATCAGTTACATCAAACCAGCATCGAGGTTTAACAGAATGACACAGGTTTGGAAATGGATTTATTCTTTTCACAAGTCAAGGACCAAACAACAATCAAACCGCATGCAAATAAACATTATTACGGTGTTTGCCACAGACCGCTTCTGATGAGATAACAGTAATCGAATATGTTATGTCCTTCTTTGAAGTGTGATGTAGGCTAACCGTGTAACACACAATACGTGGAAAAGAACGCTTTAAGACGACATCCAAGAAGATAACCATTTTACCAACTCTCCGATAAGTTTTTTTTGTTTCACACAGAGAATGATAATGGAGTCGGTAAAATTTATTTTAAAAATTAAGCTTTATTAATCTCTTTTATATTTTCATTCTTCTCATAAACTGTAAAAATGAATAACGATTTCCGTTCCATCATAGACAGAAGAGGAATAGAAAATCACAATTATTTGGAAATGTTTCATTATTCACTAATTAAAGTTTGTATGTTTATTTAACTATCTGAAACGTCGAATGAAATTTTAAGGTATTGCGGTAGTTTTTGTGTTGCTGATTTATCATGATTACTGTATTTGATCATATAATAACTAACATCCAAAATTATTCTTTTATGTTATAGAAGTCTATAAGAATACGATCTATTAACTTTTTGTGTTAATGTGACCATCCCAAGAAAAATTAAAACAATTTAGCAATTTATTATATAAAAGTATAATATTCTATCGAAAATTGGATACAAATCATTATAAACTTAATGCAAATACGATCTTTAACAGGTTGGTAAAAAGTTGAAATTGTATTTTGAAGTATATAAATATAAACTATTGTCTTGTAGAAGATATTTCATCGTTTAATAAGATGCTTGTATTAGTATAGGTACTGATGCAAAGTTTTCTCTCCTTTAAATTTGGTCTTAAATTAATTTTAGCATTATTTTTACATTCATTCTTTTTTCTCCTGATCGATATTTCTTTTTGTATGACGTTTTTGTCTCTTTCTCAAAAATATTTTTATTAACATTTAAGTTACGTAAAAATGAGTATATATGTAAAATAATAAATGTATAAAGCGATCAAAATAACAATAGTGTAATTAACGTTTATGAAAATATGTTATTTATATTTTCAATTATAGGAGTGGTTTTCATTGGTTCCTTTTTTATAGTAAATACAGTCGTGTAATTAACTTTTTTCATCTTAGTTGATTTCATCATAATTAAAATTCTCCCTATTAATTATAAGAAGATATTAATCCGTTGTACGGTAGAAATATAGCGTTTGACTTCTATCACCATAATAACAGGAACTTGCTGATGAGCAAAATGAGTTCTGCAGCAATAAAATGTTTGAAATTATTATTGCATCGAGAGCCGTCTAAATCATGCTTTTAATTCAACCCCAGAAAATTGTTATTGAATCACGTGTGTTGGAACAAAATACATTTATAATTATTTTGTTATCTTGCTTTCAAAGACGTCTAACCGTTTGAAATTACATTTAGTTCTTGAAATTCCGACCTCGAAATAAATTTTATAGTTTACTAAAACAAAATGAATAAAAATGCAATTTTCAGATGCACAACCCACAATAGTTACAAATGAATCTATCACTTAAGTTAGCATGGCTCTAACGGTAAAACTAGGGCATGGAAACTTTCCCAGTTCATAGATTGCATCTTGGTCAATGTCCGTCTGCATTAAACTTGTGTATTTAATTTAAATATTAATAAATGACGTATTCTCATAATCCATTAATGAAAAAACAAATACTTGGCATCGAATAGACGGTAGCATTTTTTCAAATTCGTTTTTTCCTGCTCGATATTTTTACCGATGCTGGTGCTAAACGTTACACGACGAAAAAGTAATAATTCAGTCTCCTGCGTAGCGCTGAATCGACCTGTCCGTCGAACATTCCAAACTATCGAAGCAGGAAAAGGTCACTCCGGCGTTTCTTAGGGATGGTATGAGAGAGTCATCGGGGTGTAGAGCATCGAAAAATTCTGGTTAAACGGAGCGGAAACAGATTTAAGGGTCTTACTGCTTTTCCTTTTTCCATTAGCTCTCTGGTCGTAATGTTTTCCAAGCGTGCTTGCGCGGGAGCGGCGGTTATTGAGAACTGCGCGCGTTGGTAAAGCATAAGGAAGCGATTCCCAAACTTGATGCATCTGCGACCCTCTCATGAGGCGACTCGTCGCGCCCCCCTTAACCTCGAGCATCAACCAGTAAACTAAAAACGTATAAATTCGAAATATTATATCTATCTTATTCGAGCAAAATTTCATTTCATTGCAAATATATCCAAACAATTTTTTTGTAAAGATAGAACAAAACATCACATCCTCACGACCGTCTGCAAAGCTATCGCGATCCCCAGTTTGGAAACCATTGGCATTAAGCCTCCAAACGTAGGTTTACGGTATCGGAAATGGCGCTCTCTTTGGAAAGCGGCGGGAATTATGCCGACTGGCGTTGAGCAGTCGAGACTGTAAATGATCGTAAAACCGCAGAAGGATACACTTCGGGAATGGAGGTCTGTAGGGCGCGGACGATTTCTGCGGAAAAAGCAGGAGAGAGAGAGAGAGAAGGGAAGGAGGAAGAGAGAGAGAGAAAAGGGGGAGAAAAAGTGGAAACGACTATCTGGGATGAAGAAAAAGAGAGAGGAACAAATAACCGTGAAAAACGGAAATTGAAAAGATGGTCAGTCTTATAATATGCGCCAGCTCGGAGGAGACTCGGGAGTAAAATGGAATGAGGTGGTCCACTTTAATGGCGGATATATATTTTTCGTGCTGGGATTTGCGTGAGTGCTTTCAGGAACTCGAATCATAGAGAATACGATCATTTGAGGTAATTATAGTTGTTATGAAAACAGTTTATTGGAGGATTATTTTTAACTGTGTAGTGCATATCGAGTTTTATGATTGACCAATTAGAGACTATTCTAGGTTAACAGCTATAAATGGTATCACGGTATATTTTATAATAAACTTTTATAGTGCTTCCAGCTCTACCAATATTATTATAGAGTAGAAAAATATGCCAATTTTACGATAATTAAGTACATTTAAAGTCGCTTATTATACAGTCTTTGCAAAAGTATAATTATGTCTCTAAATTACTTTATCACCGTCAGTGATAATATATAAACATAAGGTTTGTTTATGTGCATTTCTGGCTAATCAACCTCTTCGATTATTATAGCCATAATTCCTTACACATCTAACACATACACAAGGGAGGAGGGAAACGCGGTGCCAGCATTAGCCTACTCTTTACAAAGAGCACCAAGAGGGCCAACTGCTTAACTTCCCTTCCGAAGGACGGAGAGCTGACTTGCGAAGTCTCCGCAAAGCACACAAGTGGGGACGGAATGATCCAAGGAAAAAAAATCCGAATTCCGCCGGATTCGAACCTGTTAACGCTGCAAGAATCATAAGATGATTAAATTCCAAAATGTATCATAATATTCTATTTATAACTATAAATAAATCCTGAGAACATTTTCAGCGAAGAAATTAACTTGACTGTTAGCTCGCGCTACAATTAAGCATCCCAAGTTGAATAAATTCCTCAGGGGACTCACCATACACAAGTACATACCGTATTGTCCCGAATATAAAGCGACCTCGAATATAACGCAACCTGAGATTTTTGAAGTTTTTCAAGAAAAAAATAACCTCGAATATAACGCGACCCCAAACAAACTTCAGCCAATCTAACACAAGTTCCTCGTTCATCCACCCCTTCTCCTGCGCGCGAAAGATCACACCTGACGGTAACTTTTCCTTTGGCATCATTTTACGATTTAAAATAACGTAGGGAGTCAGTTTTCGCCGTCGGCCGTGACTGCAAGCATAACAGTTATCCTTGATTTCTCATTTGCGACGGATTGTAACAAAATCGATTTAGCTCAAACTATTTTAAAATTCATGTAATAACTTCGTCGGATTTTTCTGTTAACTTGGGTTTTGGAAGGACCTTTTTTCTCAACATGATCGATACCCTTTTTGTCACCCATTGTTAAAATAACGGAAGGGTAAAAACTTGCTATGGTAGTTAGAAAGAATACACAGACGCACTTATAGCTTGAATTCAATGACTATCGAGGGGTCCAGCCGCCGATTGAACTCGATCTATTCTGGCCTCGGATGCTTTACAAGTACAATGTAACGTACACCTAATATGTCTACAATGTAACAAGTATCTTGTATCTCGTAAACAGACGTGCGGAATATATGGTGATTTTTTGAAAAACAATTTTACGAGCTTTTAAAATCACTAGTACTTGAATATACCGCGGAGGCTACTTTTAAATTTCATTTTTTGGAAAAAAATCATCGCGTTATATTCGGAAGAATACGGTAATTTCTATCAACTAAATAATCAGAGAAACTCCAAATTTTCGTTTTATCGTCATTTCTATGTAAACGAAACCAGGAAAAAGGGAACGAGTGCGATAAATAAACAGATACACGAAATTATTTAAACTTTTTATATATTTCCAAAGAAATAGGCGATAGTTTTAAAATATTTACCACAGGAGTCGTTCTGTATTGTAGATTTCCTAAAAGCATCGACGTATTCAGTAAACTATAATTAAAGTTGCTACCTCTCCGGGTTCGACCCGGAGTCTCCGGGTTTGACACATTGTTTCCGGGCTCCGGGTTTAGTTATTATTTCTCAGGGTTTGCGAGTTTTATTACATAATGTAAAATTATTCAAAATTTCGGTATTAGAAACTTTGCTTGGCAATTTTTAAAAACATGAATCAGTTAAATATTCATATATTATCAAATTCTGCGAGACTGAGAGCTAAACCGGGGAATCCCCTGAGTAGAACTGTCAGTATGAATTGGCCACGCCCACGTTTGCAGTAAATTTACAAATTTTGTAATACATTTATAATTATATTTTCAATAATCAATTTTGAACAACAGATTTATTTTATTTATTTATTATTATTTTGGGTTTACTTTTTAGAAAAAAATGCATTCGGATAAAGACGATGCGCAGCAGGAACTTCATGTTTACCATCAGAAGTTCCGAAGAAAAAAAGGAAAACGTGCTATGATTACGATTGTACATTTCAAGATGATTGGAGTAAGAGAAGCGAGTACAGTAAGTGGCTTAAAAAGGTCGACAAAATTACTGCAATGTGTACCATATGCATCGTTAGATTTACTGTAAAGCATGATGGTGAAAAGGCGGTTATTTATTTATTTATTAGCAAGAACTCAGAGACAGCACAAGGCCAATTACACTGAATATCAATAACGATTTAACAATATCGAAATAACAACAAAGACAATCACATACAACCATGACCAAGGCGGGATTCGAACCCGCGACCCTAACATTGGGAGCCAGACGCGCTAGCCACACCTCTGCCGAGGTCGTTGAGACGCATCTCAATAGTAAAAAACATGAAGCAATGGCAAAAACTCTCACTAAGAATCACTTATTAACTACATTTATTCCTATAAAAAATACGTCTGAAGAACTGAAGATTGCTATGATAGAAATAACACAAGTTTATCCTGGTGTAAATCTCCACCATAGCTATCTTAGCATTGATTGTGGCATGAGAATTAATTCTAAATTATATTCCGATTCCATTATCGGGAAAAAAGTTCATTGCGGAAAAACTAAAGCCGAGGCAATTTTAGAAAATGTCCTTGCACCCAAGTCTATAGAACTAACACTTATTGAACTGGGAACGGGCACTACTGCTCCTATTCCTTTTTCTCTGTGATGCTTCGAACAAAGGAAATCGTAAACTGTTTCCAGTTGCTGTCAAGTATTTTGATATTAAAAAAGGGGTTCAGAACAAAATTATAGATTTTTACGAGGATTGCGATGAATCTCCCGCAGAAATTATCAAACATTTGACTGCTTGTCTTAAGAAACACGGACTTGATATTGCAAATGTAAGTTCGTACACAGCAGAAAACGCGTCAGTGAACTACGGGAAACAACTCGGTTTTCCAAAACCTATCTACTATGAATTCGTCAATTATGAAAGTAACTGTAACTGCCACGTCATTCACAATGCCGCCAGAAATGCCTGTAAGGCATTATCATTCGATGTTGAAAATTTAATTTTAAAAATATTTGCGTAATTGTCTAACAGCGCAAAAAAATCACAATAACTAAAACAATGTTTCGAATTCTTAGAACTGGAGTATGAGGACGTACTACGACATGTTGTAACAATAAGGTTATCGTTGTGTATCTTTTCAAAGGAGAGGACAATTTTTCTCCTCTTTTTTCCTGGTGGAGCCATATGGCTTACATCATGCGACGCCTCATACCGAGAGAAAACAGAAAATAGGTTGAGAGCGTTAAACCAAGCCCCTTTCCAACTCCACGACCATCCACGACTCCGACCTCTCCCCGGCCCAAGATGTTGGAAGTGTATGAAGAAGCTCTTCTTACGCCTCCTCATGGTCAAAATGCGCAATTTTACAAAGGTCAGGGGGAAGGCAAATGACGCATCGGCAGTTTCGCCTTCCTCTTCGGAAGGAACTATTCCCTCAAAAACTTCGCAAAAGGGAAGCCCAAGTGCAAGCAGGGCTCCATTGGGTCCGTTAGAGGAAAAATAAAATAAACATAGGCCCGTAAAAGAAAATCGCCTTTGATGCAGCGTGCTCAGAGAAGGTAAAATACCCACGGTCAGTGGCAAAATGAAAAATATGCGATGTCAATCTGTTTGTACTTTCTGTTTTGAAGAATATCACACAAAACAGGATTTTTAAGTGTAATGCAGAATGAAATTGGTATTGTAACAACTATTCTTTTCGCGAAATTGTATCCCAGTTTTAAATAATTTAAAAATGCTTTTTTAGAAAGCCATGCACTGAACCCATGCTTTTCTTATGGGATATTGAAATGGAATATTGGGGTTAAAAAGACCCCTTAAATATTTACTTTTTTGTGATTTTAGATTTGTCTCGTCGGTTGTGCCACACGACCTACCTACATACCAAATTTAAGATTTCTATCCCTTCTAGAAGTACCTAAGAGTTTTGTGACCAAAATGTACGACGAATTTAAATATGGCTATAATTATTGTGACTACTGACAGATATAGTAATATTTCAACAACTTATTAGGAAAATTCATTGTTAAATCTTCATATTATAATTTTATTAAAAAGATTCGAAATATTTGCATGAGCTCACATTCTTAAACATTTAAATCAAACAATAAGCTTTAATCCTGGTTTCTTATTTCCTTCGTTTTCATTGTCCCTATACTCTGATACTTTCAAAATCATCTGTTTTTTCAGATAAAAATTCGTATTTTAAAAACCTTATTGACTTCTTGTTGCCTTTGCTCCTTGTACGCAGTTTTTAACTTCATCTTAAAAGCTTTTTTCCCTATTGTAGTTAGAGTTGCCACCTGCTCAGTTCTTCTGACCCGGAGATATTATGAGAGCGTGGGGGTGGCGGGGTAAAAATAAAATATACAATATAATTCTTTTTTATTTTTTATAATTAAAAATTTTAATTATACACATCAAATCACAGTACATAAGATCGAAATATCTTAGCTAATAATACTCGTTATAAATATTAATCATATTAATAAAATATTTTTTATTAATCACAAAAACTCAATATATTTCTATATTTGGTTATAATAATATTAATTTAAATTATTAATATTGCTCACAATCACAGTCACACTTTCTTCCAAGAATATATATTTGATTACTTATTGTACTTTCGACCTGTCCAGGCCTAGTGACAAAGTCGCAAAATTCTTGGCAATTCATGTCAAAATTTAGTTTGGTTCACCAACTCCACTCGCATTCTGTTTCTCCTTTCGCTCCACGCATTGCCCATTATAGAGAAAATTCTCTCCACATAGGCATTACCTACCGGAATTGAGAGAAATTTTGCCACAAGCTTTGGTAATTCGGTAAATGTATCCCGATCTGAAAATATTTTAACCAATTTTTTGTCACTAGACAAATCAAGTGCTTGTACTTGCGGAAGTATTTTATTAAGCAAATGTATGTCATCATAAAATTTATCCTCATCCGATTGAACTTTGGCAGAATTTACGGGGTACTCAAGTTTTTCATTTTTTTTATTAATTACGTAAAAATGTTGAAAAGGATTGTTTTCGAAATTATACCACTTCTTGAGATAGTAAATAGACTTGTGTTGCTTCTTTAACAAACTTTTGTTTTTCATAGACATTTAAATAACTTAAATTTGAGTTTACTTCCAAAGAATTGATCATTTAGTCCGTTTTCAAGCTTGTCTTTCTAAGTGCAGTTACCTCTCGATTTACGCAGATTTGATTTACGCGTTTTTGGAATAACGCGGTTGTTATTTTAGCCCTTAATGTCGTCAGACGTGCAGGGCATCACATGCCGTCGTCATACGTGATCTGCGCGGACCCTGTACGTTTGGCTTAATTTTGCTTTTGCCTAATCAAATATTAGTGTTTTTGTTTATATATTCTAATAGATTAAGGTTTGGCGTTTATTTTTATGTTAAATTTTGAATATTCAATGCCTTATTTGCAAAGATATTGCCTTATTATTTCGGTACATATTTCTTGCTGCTGCATGAAAATTTAGCCTTCCAAATTTATCAAATCTAACGTAAGATGAGACGAACTTCATTAGGATCATTTGTAAGTGATTTGGTAGTGTGGGCGAGATATTTTAGTATTTCACGTCACTTTTGTTTGCTTGTGGATAATATAATGAGATTGAGAGAGAGAGAGAAACACTTATCTGACATCACTGCACAAACAAACCGTTTTGACCGATATCGTGATCAGAAGGCATAGGAAGCGCTTGGATCGCACAAAAAATATTCTCTTGCCGCTCTGAAGAAGTTAGCCTGAGGGAAGATTTACGCTGTACGGAGGCAGCTATTTTTCGCTTTTTTCTGTGATAACTTTTATGTTAAATTTCTAAGAGGTTAAAAGAGTCAAAGTTATCATGGCGTCACCAATAGAAAAACAAGCCTGTTGATGAAAAATAGACAGAAATCTTATTTGAAAGTGATTCGGAAGAAAGTGTCAGTTCAGACAGTGATAGTGAGAATCATATTGAAGATCGTGCTAAAATTACTTAGGTAAAAACCTGTACTTTTGGAATTTTTTTGGTGAGTAGGCAAATACGAAACCTCCTCTCTCTGTTGTCTTTGCGCGCTTCTAGCTTCTTCGTTTATCTTTATTTGAATTTATTTTAACTTTCTCCATATTCAAAGTATAGAGAAAGTATTGTTTTTATGAAAAAAATCGAATTCGAGATTTCAACGGAAATACATGTTTTAAGGTCCCCTGAACACGTTTTGACTATTTTCTCGATGATGCCTGTCAGTCTGTCTGTATGTGATAGATTTTTGTGGGCACTCTAACTCAAAAACTATTAATCAGGTCCATGCAAAATTTTATATTTAACATTTTTATGAAACTCTCAAGAGTTGATTAGTTTTTGGTAAAAATCGGTCGACCGAAAGTGGGTTACTCTTGTCACTTACCCGTTATTTTGATATATTTGCTTTAATATTTGATAAATGTAAAAATATACTGAAATAAAAGTTGTAGGAAATTTTATTTTCTACAACCCTTGTTTGATACATTTTCCATATAATGCATTGTTTAAGAGATATCTTATATTTTTAGCTGCCACAACCACGCCACCTACCGAAGACTTTTGTTAACAATTGACGCTTAGTTACGTCTTAGTAACGCTCCTTTTTCTTTTCTTAATTGTCAACCGGAAGTAAATATTGACAACGATCCCAGAGCTAACAACATGTAATTTGCCATTTAAATATGGAGAAAGTCATGTGTTGCCCACATCAGTTTATTTCTGATAAACTTACGAGGGAGATGTAGAAATCTGCGATAAAGGAGTATATATGAAGTAATCCGTAAACCTGGAATAAAGACGTGCGATCGCTTCTGTGAATGCTTAAAATAATCCATCAAACCGTTTCACCCAAAATAAATACCTAAAAAAATTTAAAAATACTATAAATACTCATAGTTTTAAGCAAATTATAAAAAAAAATTAAAAAAATCCAGATGAATCCAATGAATAGGTAGCAAGTTATGCATTTTTTTACAAGTTTACTCCGGAATAGCTAATCCATTCAAATCTCTTCCGACCTCCGGGATGGTTTCGATTTAAATGCCCTCCACGCTTGAGGGGTTGATTTTTTTTTTTATTTACGCTGTTGTATTTTTGGAATAACGCGGTTTGAGCCGCGCTCCAAACTTTCGGTGTGGCCTGACAGCATTGTACGAAACTCACAGGAAGAGGGAGGTTTTTAAATTTTCACGATTGCGTTGCGAAAACGTGCGAAAATTCATAACTTTGGAAGTTTTCTCTCGATTTTTCTGAGTTTTTTTTGTGGATGTATGTAAAACATGGAGTTTGTAAATAATATATTTTAACCTTTAAACGCCGGACTTAAATGGCCCTTAGTAGACTCTCGCTACCAGATTTAATTTTGACCATTTAAAGTTTTTTTGCATTCGATCAGAAAATATCTTATATGTCGTAGTTCTATAATATAACAACGAAGAATTCAATAAAAAATATTAGTGATCCTTTTTATAGTTCATTTATTCATGCATTACAATACCAACCGATTGGTGAGTGTTTACTGGGCTTCCTCATCCCAACATCTTGTTGCCATATATATATATATATATATATATATAAGGTAGGTGCACTGAATAACGCCATCATATAAAGAATTTTTTATACTGATCAAATTGAATTTTGAGTGAGATTAAAATAATTACCTTGTGAAACAGCATGCTATCTTTCAGAAAAATTATACGAGTATGACATCTATAAAGTTAATACTCACTTTCCACCAAAAAACAAAATCCAAAAAGTGTACTTTGGCGTTATTGCAGACAGGTGTATGACAATAACGCCACTGAACTAGATGTGTCCCTTTTTTGCCGTACTTGCAGTTTTGCAAAGACACTCATTACTATAAGAACCTTATGAAAGACATTAATAGTTGGGGACTTGTCCCCTTGGGTAGTATTCCCATCTTGTCCCCTGGTGAATTGATTTTAACGTAGGAAATGGCCGGGAATTTTTTCAACTTTTTATTAACCAAGTCATACAAATAGAGAAAAGTAAAACGTCATTGTCAATCCAAAAATCAAGAACTGAGTTTGAAAACTTTGTAAATATTTAATATGCATGTCACCGAAACAAAAAATAACCTCAATTTTGAGTTCATTGAGGGCAAACAGTCTTTCGAATCTTCTTATGTAAACCTGAGCATATTGGGTACAGACTGATAAAAATTAAAAAAAAATCATCTTCTATATAAAAAACAAACTTAAAGTGTCTAAAATTTGTTTAAAATTCACATATTACCAAACATGAACATTCAATTTTGCGTACATGATGGCCAAACAAACACGTCTTTATCTTTCTTTGTCATTCCTATGTATTCTTCGTGAGCATAGCGTTGACACACTGCACAGAGCCTCATGTCTAATATTCTGTCTTTGTCGCACAGAAAACAATACTAACTGTTACTCAATTTCGTTTTGCGTTTTCGTTTTTCGGGATTTTTCTTCAAATTATTTTTGCTGGAGTCTTGGCGTGTTGTTTGACGTGAAGCTTTGCCTCGCACCTCTTCCTGGGCTCTATCTTCATCACCATTAACTTTTGAAATATTCTTAAATAAGGTTTTCAAAATGACGACAGCGCGACTGTTAATCGCTTTACGACCTTTTATAGCAGGTTTTCCATTCCTGTATGGGGTACTAAGAAGATCTTCGGAAGATACCTTCCTCTTTGCTTCGGGTTGGTATTCTGGCGATGAATCGTCACTATCCGAAGAACTGCTATCATCTACTGAGCAAAAGCTTCGTCGGGAATTTTACTTGGATTGAAGGGGAAATCTCTACAAGCTTGGAATCCAGCTTTGACATTTTTTTGGAATGCAGCTTTGTCCCAAGTTGGGGTGAAAATCAGTCCAAACCATGCCTTTGCTAAATCTCTGTCCTCGTATCGGGTCCAGAAATTTAGTAGTTAATCGTCCCAGTATGACTATGACTCGAAGGCTGAAAACACTGACTTATCGAATGGCTGGAGTTCGTGCGTTGTGTTTCTTGGCAAACAAAACAGCGATAAATCGAGCTCTTCTGCCTTTTCCGAAATTGATATGTCCAGGTGGCATTTGGCACAATCCATAATTATGAAACATTTACCTGCAGGTTTGAAATTGGAAAAATGCTGAAGGCATCGAACAAAAACTTCGGACGTCATGGAACCTTTCTGGGTCATCTCAATGACAGAACCTTCACGTAAATTGTCCCCCCACTCTTTCTTGAGCCTTTTCCCATTAAAAAGAATCATAGGCGGGATAACATTTCCAAGAGCATTACCACATGCAACTATAGTCTCGTTTTCTCCATGCTCTTTTCCAAGAACATGAACTCTTCTTGAGCCAGTTTTCGTGAGAACTGTTGGCTGCCGATGTAGACTCAGTCGGCAACCTTTCTCGTCAACGTTGAAGATGCGCTGAGGTTTGTCCATGATGTCAAGATTTTGCAGGGTACTTTTCAGTTTGTCAAAGTAGTCGTTTACAATAAAGCGGTTCGAGTTTTGGGCTCGAGCGTCGTTTAAATGTTGAGATTTTTCGCTTTGCAATTTCTGGGTGTCTTCGTAGAAATGAACGAAGCCATGTTCGCCCTGCCGAACTTTTAAAGCTACTAAATTGGTACTTAATACCGTTTTCCATACAAAAAGTGAAAACAGATTTTTTCAAAAGTTTTGGAGTCAAAGGAAAGCCTACATCGGCCAAGCGAATGATTCTGCTCAATAATGTTCTCTCTTCTTCCTTAGAAAGAGTTCGTTTCCTTTATGCTTTTTCTGAACGTCCAGATTGGAGATAGTCTCGCAAAGTACGTCTTGGGATGTTTCATGCTTGCGCCAAACACTGTGATATCAGCATTTTAAATTATTTTATCGCTGTTTACAAGTCTTCACCACTCCATTGACTCCTTATACCATTATTTCGAATTTCAGCCATGTTCTAAAGCAAAAGAAAAAGAGCTCAGTGACAAAAAATCTCACAAGGAGTTGACTATTACAAAAAAATATATTTTCAAAGATGTATAGCATTAACTACTTACGTTTATGATGATTAAGTTACAGCTCGATATTCGCTTGAAGAATTTAAGATACACGTGATTTCAAACGTGGTTCAAAGCAATAATGGCTGTCTACGTGATGCGCACTCCTCATAACTGCGGCCAACTATTGAAACACACTGCATTACATTCTCCAGATGTATTACTGGTGCCATCTGTTGAACAAAATATGTACAGGGGCCTCGGAAGGGAAGTGGTGTTATTGTATGACATGACGTTATTGAGCACACCTACCTTTTATATATATATATATATATATATATATATATATATATATATATATATATATATATATAAATATAAATAAAGCGAAGTTAATATAAAAGTTGGTAATAACCCATATGGTGATAAGAATTAGAATCTACATATTTTCCCCTTAGAACAATACAAACATCGCTCCGATATCACAATTTAAGATATTTTAATGTATCAAAGGAAAAATCTCTGCACGATGTGTTAGATATTTCCTATGTAAAACGTTTGTGGAAAAACTTTCCTGGAATTGAACCCGAGACTTTAATCTTCGCCAAATAAAGTATAGCCCGGAGGTTGGCCCTGGCAGCACGAGTCTCATACCAAGTTTCATGAAAATTGGTCCATTGGTGCAAAAGTTGTTAGTAGCGGACATACATACACACAGACAGGACCATTTCATAAGGCTATGTTTCCTTTGGAAACCAACCTAAAAACGGGAGCCCCGACCGACCTCGGAGATAGCTTTTACACGTAAAACCTGCGAGAAAACTCACGTTTTCCTTGGAAATTAAAAAATATTCGTACCGCTTTGACATAAAGGATATAATGTCACTATCAAGTCATCCTATCCTTTCGTATTAAATAAAATGGCTCCCGTAAACTTCCGATTAGCCTGAGATGGTGCGATTGTACAGTCATTACAGAAAACATTAACGAATATTAAGAAATATGCGTATATCACGCGTGCTGTTTCTATTCAAAAGTGATAACTTTCCGACTCCAAAATGGCTGTACTATGCTATCATTTTTAGTTGCTATCGTAAAAGAGCTGCTAGTATAAACCGGTATTTAAACATTTTTTGTGTTCCACTTTCTAAAATTATTACCAATTATAAAAATCATTTACTTTAATTGAATATTTTTTGTTTTGTGGTCTTTCTATCCTCTTGCAGCCCTTCCGAATAGTTAAAAACATAGATCCTTCTAATCTAATGCGAGCATTCTGTAGGTTTAAAACACTTTCAACATCATAGAGATGACTTCCAAACATTCAGCCCACGGTATTGACGTTTATTTTGAACTCTTCCAGATCAGTAAAAAATTAATAAAACTAGTTATGTACATATCAATTAACTCTTATATTATATGGCATAAGAAGTAGCGTTTTTTTGTAAGTAGTAAGTAATTCAGTGCCAATGTACATTATTCTTTTCTTTCTTTTATATACGCAGGATGGCGTTTTCTACCTGGCTGTCACTCCAGACCGCTGCCTCGTGCTTTCGTCCATTCGCCGATCAAATAGGATCAGCGCCAATTACAGCGTCAAGCAGAGTAGCTTAGGCATCTTCCGCACCTAAGGAGCGGACTTCGCGTCAGCGAAGGCCAAAGGCACGGTGGCGAAGGAGCTGATAGTGATTGACGGGGAAAAATATGATCGGATTTTCAGAAACAACTGGAAAAATTTATGCGAGCTGCTAGCAATAGACATCATTAAATAATTAAAGCCATTGAAGCCAATGTGTACCTACATGTTGTTTTGGCGACAAATTTTATTTTCAATGGTTGTTTCTTGTATGTAAATGCGGCACCAGAAATTTCTTCCTTAACCTGTGTTATGTATGACGTAAATGTAGGTTGAAATTTTGGTAAAAATAAAATTTGCAATCAAAGACATTATTTTTTATTGCATGTTCACTTCTAGTTTGTAATGGCGCGTTCCCTGAAGACGAGATTGCCTTCTCTCCGCAGTATATACTGGAAAAGGAAACCGATACAATAAAGGGAAATTTACCAGTATTAAGTCCGAAAGAAAAATAGATATCTAAATCCAAAACGCTATTAAATCAAAGAAACAGATTCTGAAAAAAATATAAGAAAAAAATTGTAAACTGAAGTTGGAATTGAACCCAGACCCTCGAAACCCGCGACCCTCGCATTGAGAGCCAGACACGGTAACCACCCCTCTACGACACCATCTGACGATACGCATAAGAAATGCATTTAAGTGGTGTAATAACACCACTGACAGGCCAGCAATGTCAAGGATATTTCCGAGGTGCATTTAGCCAACAATCCAACAACTAATTCGCTTAACACTAACAGTTTCAATAATTACTGATGTTATAATATCTACGTCAATGTAATATGAAAAACACATGCCTACACACAGGATTCGAACCCGCGACCCTTGCGTTGGGAGCCAGACACGCTATACATCTCTCTACCAACACCATCTGACGGAAACCCTAAGAAATAACTTTAAGATGCCCCTTTTTGACAGGTCGGCAATGTCCAGGCTATTTCTGAGACCCATTAAGCCCTGGGCTTGCTATCTTACGCTGAGGGTCGTATTCCAGAGGGGAGTGAGTTTTCTGGGTCACTGTAGGTGAAATGAAGGTCAAATACTGAGTGGAGTGAGTTTTTGGCCCGAATCTAGGTCAAATTCGAGATTTTCGCGTTTTGCTCAAAAAATCCAAGAAAACGAAAGTGAAAGTTGGTCGAGGTCACTCTAACTTCCCCTCTTCCACCCCTCTTACCCCCCTCTCCTGAGTTTACGCTTACTAATTCAAATGCTCCCTATTAGCCTTTGTTTTCGTGAAGGTATTGATAGCTCAGAGCTTGCGTACTGACCTGCCGATGCAAAAGTGAATAGTTCGATACCACGTGATCTTTAGTTTTTTATTTTTTCTCATTAGAAATGGTTCTTGCATCCAAGTTATTTTTATTCTCAAAATGTAGGTAATTAAAAGCGAAAAAGTATTATTAAAATTATGAGGCTAAAAATTTTAAGGGTTTTTGAATCCTCGAGTTTTTTACGCGCCCTGTATAACATACTATCGTAAAGTAATTAATAGAAAGACCGCCTTTATAATATGCTTTTATGGTCATTTAAAAGAAGCAAAATACACTTATTAATATTTAAAGTAGTAGTTCATTAAAATTTATAGTCATTATACTTTATTACTTTAAATAGTTTTTAAGAAGATAGACAATTGAATTAAATCTATCAGTGTGTATGTATATGTATACACACAAAAACACAGTTATTCCGTTGATCATCTGTTTTCTAACCAAAATTTTATTTTTACCAATTAAAATGCCTTACTATGATGTACGATACGTACCTGGAATATTGCAACTACACGGTCTCCCTGTACCTTTGGTCATGAATGGTTTTTCTCGAGAATATACTAACCGTGAACTCACTTTTATCTTGTTTGTCACACAGATGATACCATTTGCATTATTTAAAAGAAACGCCAATTTGATATTGAGAACATTTTATTATCATTATTGCAAGGGTTATATTTTGAGCAAAAGGTATACATGCAAACTAAGAAATAATTACAGAAATATACACAAAATTTCAAATTAAAAACATACAAATATGAAAGTTCACATAGATAATAGCAAACATTTACAAAATCATTCTAAAAGTAAAAACAGCTAAAGAAACGTTCAGGTTTTCAGGCTTCAAGGTAGTATTCACTTGTATGGAAGCGTTCCCGACCAATATACTCGTACGTCCTTATTGTGCATAACCTTGCCGACCATCCACATAGTTATCCCGTACCTGCGCGAATTAAAGAACAAAAGTACGTGAGAACATAATTTATAATTGACACCTGAAGGAAATTTTGGTCTGAAAGAAAATTAGTAGAGATTAGCACGTTTTACATACCACTTAACGCTAACTTACAGGAAGCATACATCCCGGAAAAGAAATACCCGTATTTTTCTACACATAAGTCGTATCCAATACAATGACCCCAAAATCAGCCTGCGTCTTATACGCCGAAGGTAAGATAATTGCTTTTCTCAATAGTGACACTAACGAACACACTCATCCCCAAAATGGAATAATTGGCAGTCATTCGTTGCAAAACTTTGAAATATACATTATTAATAATTAATAGTGAAAATTTTGTTAATATATACAGTAATAAGACGGATTTAATTATTGCGTTTTATTACATGCCCACTAGCAGTAATTGCAATTTCGGTTTGTTTTTTACATTAGTCATGTGTTTTATTTCCTAATTGGCACGTTGAATAGCGCGATTAATGCTACGGAACATTATAATTGCAGTGGATGTGATAAAACTTACAAGAACGAAAATATATGCCAATACTTTCACCTATAAGCTTCAGGTGATTCGATACGCAAAAAAGAATGGAAAACGAGTAGCAGCACGTCATTTCTGTCCACCTCCCACAGAAAAAAATTGTCCGTGAATGGAGAAAACGAGGAAAAACTGAAGCTGACGGGATAAGAGAAACATAGCCTTCGTAAGGTTGGTCTTAAATGGCCACAACTACAGAAAGTGATGCCAGTAGAACAGAGGAAGTTTGGTATTGCTGTATCAATCAACATCGTTACGTACGATGCATAAAGTTGCAGAAGAAAAGGACTAGTTGAGCGTACATTATCGGTCAAGGGTATCTATGCGTGCAACGTGTGCGGCGCACTCCGACAGCTTAATTAATACGACTGCCGAGTTCAAGCAGGGCACATTTAGCTATACAAGTCTCGAAGCAATTATTTGTTTAGATCATCCCTAATTATTTTAAGAATTGACTTTAAACGAAACGTTACATTCAACTGCTATCACGCCGTAATATTTTCTGTAAATGCTACCAGATACGGACTTAACGGCTGAAAATGATATACGACATGGCCTTGATGAACCATACTATTTTTTCCTGAAAATCTTCTAAAAAAACCGGGGTGCGTCTTATATGCTGAAAAAAGCGTAACTTAATTTTCTTCGCCATGTGCAGATAAATTCGTAATAATTAGGGGGAAACTGATTGGAATAATTACTGTTTCGAACCAGGAATCAGAGAACGTGAGTCGTACTAAGGTTTATTCGAGATTATCGCGAAGCACTCTTTGTTGCGACCAGCCAAGAGTCCAAGGCGAACGAATGATACTCTTGATACCAATAAACATAAAATGCGTAGAAAAAGCCTTCGTCGAGATAGGAATAAGCGACCACAAGGCTGTCTGTATACGTTGAAGTAAAACTTCAACTTGCAAAACAACTCAAACCATGCTCTTATCTATTCGCGAGCCGAATTCCCCAATTTAAAATCGTACTTGCGTGCTGCATATCCCCGTTTTCGCGAAATAACGACTATCAGAGGCGCCGAATCACCATGGCGCATATTTTAAGCAATTGTTCGCGGGGGAACTGATAAGTACGTACCAAAGAAATTTATGCTCCATACTAACTTGTGTAGTGCAACCAGCAGGTTAAGTACCGCTCAGACGTCTGAGAAAATGCCACTCCCGGATAATTCAAGGCAGAGTTCTTCCCCTACCTATCGAAACGAGACTGGATTGATTGCTCAGGAGAGTGCAGAGTAAGCGAATTAATCGAACAGATAATTTCAGAAATATTTTATTATCATGGATTATAGGGACCCACACAAGCATATAGGAATGCCTCTATGGATTACATAGCGCTTTCAGTGGCAGTTATCTCGCAGTTGCTCAAATCGATCAAACTGAACAAACCACCGGGTCTAGAGGAATAAAAAAGCTTTTATTTGCGTCCTGGATGTTCGCTGTAGTCCACTGAGTTCTTAATATTCCCCCTCTCTAAATTTAATTCCCAATTATAACTGAACAACACCAAGTAAATTGTTATCAACAATGGCAAAAAGGTTTATTTAATCGACGATAATATTATAATTAAAAAACCTAGATACATTCCTTACAAATATATTGATTCTTTCCCACCTAGCTGGTGCAGACTCCCATTCCTAGGAAACCTGTCAAATAAATTGTCCAATCTTTTTTCCTAAATTTAATATGAAACCGGCTTTCTACTCCCCAATTACCTCTTCTAAATTATTCCTAAATAAAAAGACCCTAAAAAGATGTCTTTAAGGAGTGGATTATATAAAGTTTCTTGTGATGATTGTAGTGCCATCTACAACAGCCAAACTGGGAAGCTTTGAGAAGAGGATTCATGAGCATAAGCAGTGTTCTCTTAAAAATAAACTTGAATTCCCAATTGGCATAGCACCTTTTAGACCATAAACATCAGTTCATTTAACCCTAAATTCCTCCATGTTGAACTGAAAGACTGCAAACTGGATGTCTTAAAAAAATTTAGATTTAATAATATGTAAAGATTCTTTTCTTTTAAACGAACTCATTTTTCACTATCATTCTCCTCTGTCAAGTTTACCAAAATATTTTATATATACTTTGTAATTTTGTCATTCTTTCACCCTTCCTTTCCCAACCCTTCTTTCTTCCTTACCATCACTTAAACCACCATCCAATCGCTTACTGTTAAGCGCCCCTCTACCTCCCCCACTTTCCTCCTGCCGATTTATTTAACTGTTGGATATACTTGTCACCTGGTGAGGTTAGGATCATAACGAAACCAGTTATGTCATATTAAAATTGTGGAAGATACATAGTTGATTTTTATTTCTATCTCAAATGGAATGTTTGCTGGTGTTTCAAAATCACATTTCAGGATTTAGCGCAGATGATAAAAATGCCAACTACAGCAAGTATAAATCACTGTATACTTTAAATTATAACATAATTAAGGCGAAGTGCCACTCCCACATTATTCAAGACTGTTTGCAGGTGCTTAGGATTTAATGCATGTTGTTGTGGGAAATATATTTCCAAAAATATACTCTCATTTTTTCCATGTCTGCTGAAAGATGAGAGACATTAAAAGATTTACGAGTTTCTTGGATTATGATTCTAAAGAAATACCGAGGCATGTAACCACTTACTGGTTATCTCTTCAACCATATGCAGAAAGATTACGGAAACATGGGTTGGCCACCAAATCATACTTTTTGAACTTAGGAAGTGTTTACCATAAGCAAATCAGTAAGCTGCTAAAGAAAAATGATATGCCTGTAAAAATTTGTTATATCATCGCCTATTACAATTATTATCCCTTGATTAACATGGTAGCTTGGTTCCATGAAAACATCGTACAATCCAAAATCATGTTAATCAAGATTAAGAATTGATACAAAATAGTGAGTTCAGTTCCTAAAAAATAATTTTTAAAATCCTTTATTTTAGCTTAAACATATTTTTTAAGTTTCAATGACTTTATTTTGACATTTCTCTTTAGTTCAAATTTTCATGTATTTATTTCATTGATAACATTACAAAAAGTGTATAAATTAACATCATACAAAAACTAAATTCAATGAATTCAAAACAAAAATTAAAACTTTTGATTATAAAATTTAATGAAAAAAATGTTATCAAATTCATTTTTGTTTTCAAATGATATTCTTTTCAATTTCATGGCTCAAAAAAAAATTGGTTTGTTAGCCAAGTTAAATTTTGCCAAGTTCTAGCAAAGAAACCAAGTTTCTCTTTTTGTTACAACCATGAAATTTAAAAAATACATTTACAGGCTTTCACTCTCAAAACTGTCATCACTCTCAAACACAGCTCAAGTAACTCAAGAAGTCTCGATCATCCCTAGAATTTTTATCAAACTGACTGTCCAGCATCAAATAAAAGCAGACTAGAAAATGATTCTCTCTCATCAACCACAAGGATTGGTAAAATCTCTATGTGAAAAGTAGATTTCAGTGTTTGAAAATAAGATGAAAATATACTTTATGTACATATGAGACAAAGGAATCCCCCCCTTTTAAGCGTTTTTGTGATTCGGTCCTAACTTTCGAGTGTTGACTCAAGAGATGTAATGCCTGTGAGAAAGGGAAGAAAGTTTCATCAGGGAACCCATTAACACTCCTGATAGTTTAGGAATTAAATGAATCAACTTTATGTTTGCTCTGAAAGCAGATGTTTCTTGAGACTAATGGATGGGAGGGATCAAATACCCAATCATAACAAGCCTGACTTAACATTAGTATCCCTTGTCACCGCCTGCTGAGTTTAATATTAGAATCATATCCTGTATAAAATTTAAGAAAATGATAGTTTGCAATTCCAGCCACAGGACCAGATGTGATCATGTCCCCTAATCACTTGCACCCTTAGGCAGTGCCCCTGCCTTTACGTAGATCTCCTGCTGAATACAAGATAATGCAACTTTTCTTGTTATTATGTTTAATTTCTTTTTTACACAAATATTTTAGCATTATTTAAATTTAATTTTTGCATGGTATAATAAAATTGCCTCTCATAAAATAAATTTTAATTAAACTTTGATTATAAATTTTGTGCAGCAACACATTTTTACCTTACATCAGGGCATTGAACCGGATCTGAACTGAAAAAAAAATTCTGAATCCGAAGTGAAACCAAAAACCAATATATATTGCATTCCCCTTTTTTCGGTTCGCATAAATTTTATGAACTATCATTCCTTCTCCATATCAAATGTACTCATCTTCAGCCAGTCTTTCCTATTTAGATGTAGAATAAGGATCATTTTGTTTTTGTGCCAGGACGAATTCATTCGTTTGTTAGTGGTTGGCACATTTTTGTATATGTATATTATACTAGCTGGTATACTCAACTTCGCTGGAAAAATTAAGAATAAATATTTTAAAATTGTAATATAATTCAATTTAATTGGTTTTGTCTCGGTTCTCAAATTTCTGCTTCTCTTATTTGGCCATTATTTTTGTAATTTATTTTGACCTGAAAATGGTAATTTTATTGAATTATGTTGATTTTTTGGCTTCTCGAGTGTTAAAAAGCTTTGATCATTCATTACTTGAATTCCAATTTTAGCTAATTAAAATCAAACTTGGGTCCTTGGAATGGGATGAAAACATGCATATTTCTAATTCATTGAATATAAAAGAAAGTCTTACAAAGTTTGGTTGTTGTAGACCTTTTCATTTTTGAGTTTTTAGATTAACAGACAGATGAACAAACTTCAAAAAAAATATGAGGTACATATCATGAAACAATCATTTTTATGGGACATTTTGTGAAAATGAAGAACAATCAAAGATTGATACATATTTTTATATATTCCAAAAAATTAAGCTGATCATCCTTAACTTTATGTAATATTACTATAACCCACAAAATTCATATTAACCCATTATAAACAGAATTATTTATTTCTTTGAATTTGACTAGATACAAAATGAAGCTGGCCAATGAAGAATAGATGCCACTGTACTTTATCTCCATTATAATACAGAAGGTGAGGCGACTATTGCCAAGTGGTTAGTTTTCAAAACCTCTTATAGAGGGTGTGGAGTAACAGTGGAGTGCTGCAACTTGGGGGGAGGCCTTATAACTAAATGAAGAAGTCGTGCTCAGCTTATCTATATTATATTACACAAAGTGAAATGTTGTTTTGTTTACAGAGATTGTATGGATACTAACAACAGATGGTAATGTTAGTAAATAAACATTCAGATGTTTCATTTAACAGTTTACACATTAAAGCCTCACTTACTTATCGGTAAGAATTAATATCGCAATTCTTTTTTTATTTTATTTATTAAAAGGGGGTGCCGGTGGTGTAGTGGTTAGGACGCTGGCTGCTACTCGCCTGCTGCTTGAAAAAGGCATTGGGTACGAATCCTGTGCAAGTAGGCCCCCTGTTTGTGTGGTTTGAGGAGACCATGCAAATTCAGCTGCTCCGTCCTTCGGAAGGGACGTTAAGCTGTTAGCCCCCCTGGTGTTCTTCGTAAGAGCAAGCAAATGCCGGCACCGGGTTTCCCTCCTCCCTTCCCCGGCTATTCATTGCACTACCTCTGAGATACCCACTGTGCGTAGGACAGAGGCAAATCGGCTGGGCATTCAAATACAAAAATTCTTTTAATAAACTGAAAAGTAAAGAAAGCTTCAATGCCTACAACATGCTATATTAATTTCAGTTAATATTTAAACAAAAGCCTTACATTATAATATTAAATTAAATTAATATAGATGCTGTATATGTAGAAGTTTCATTTGATTATCAGTAGGTAATCATAATATTAATTTTTCGATTTTTTCCCAATTAAAGTTACAATACAATCAAGTTCATTGAATCTGAAAGAGAACACTTTGATTTAACTCAATAACCGAAAGTACGATTATTTAATGTAAATAAGAGGCATGTAGCGCAGGTTATGATTGGAAAATGTGAAAGAGAATGATTGATTAATTTAATGTGATTTATAAAGAAATTAATTATTGGAAGTCATTACTGGATCTATGGCTGGAATCCTTCACTTTCTCCCACATATCAAAATTGACACGTCAAATGACCCAGCAATTCCTTTTAATGTTCATTGCAGACAATTCACGATCAAACTGTTTTATGCCATGACAATAAATAAATTGCAAGGGCAACCTTAGCCAAAGTTGGCATTTTTACACCTGAATTTTGCTTCACACATGGAAATATGTGGGGTGATCAAGAATTTGAAATCAAAATTCTTTAAATTTCAAATTATATCAGGTCTTAAGCAATAGCCAACTGTCACAAACAATATTCTATATAGGGAAGTTTTGTAAATATAGGTAATGAAACACATTAAAAGAAATTTTACAAATTAAATAATAATTGAAATAGGCCCCTAGTTTGCTATTGAATGTACTACATGAAACTTTCCGCTAAACAGAGGAAAGTAGTAAAACTTTATATTTTATCTGTATTATTGAGAAACTTGATGCAAAAGTAAAATATCGTCATGTATGATAAATCATACACTGGGATATAATGGGTGAATTAGATCTCTTGCCGTGCGTAATGCTCTGCTTTTTAAATTATCCGTGAGACATGTGTGCCTAAAAGCTGTAAGTTGTTTATTTTATTAAATAGTTTTTATTAACTTAAATTTAAACTGATATTTTGGATCTATCTTGAAACTTTCACGAAAAAAGTTGGAGTGAAAAAACTGGTTCAATGGTGGTTGCTGGAGCAAAACCAGAGCCAAACGGAAAATTTGTTTTTGTGTGAACTGGAACGAAAACCAGAGTGAAAAAGTTTTTGTGTTGATGCCCTGCCTTATGTACTACATATAGACGTTTATTCAGAATTCAAATAATGGTTAAATGCTTAATAAAAAATGAAATTTTCTGTGGTTTTTGTTAAGTTTTGGAGTCTGAAATGAAAAAAGTGAAAACAAAACCACGTAAAACTACGTCTCACACCATATTAATCAAAACCGGTTGCATTTTTGAGTGTGTAAAACCGATACACTAATTCAAGTACTGTGTTAATTGAGGGTTATCCATACTGCTAAGCAGTTAGAAGAAAATCAAATAACAGTAGTGGACATGTATAAAATTGACTAATTTTAAAAATAACTTTACTTCAGAATTAAGACAAAAGTTTTATGGTTTCGAAAACTCTCAGAAATATTGACAAATTCCATCAAATGAGCAACATAAAATTGAGAGATTTTATTTGTTTTTACAGGCATGGTTTAAATTATACATTCAAAATTTTACTGTCTATAATTGGTAAATTACATTATCTTACTTATCTCAGAAAAATAATGGTTTTCTCTTTCACTGTGACTTTTAAAAAATTACAGACAAAGTTAAATGAAATATTGAGTATTGGCATGAAAAAATTATTTGAAGATATCACATCAATTTCTGGTATTTTGAAATGGTATGCAAGCATGAGAAGTGGCCAACTTGTAAGGATACGAGTCAAAAATGCCAATTTATGTTGTCCAAAATTTCTACGCACACTAATTTGTGTTCAATAGTTTGTGTTAAGTATTCCTGCCAAAAGAGGCTTTTCAGAGTGAATACTTTCCATTATGAATTTGAAATAGAGAAAGAAATCGTTGCACAGCAGATTTTATTATTATTTTGTCATGTCATTATTAATACAAATAACCACTTCATTCTTAAATAATGCAGTGAATTAAGAGTGAAATACCTGTCTGTATTACCAACAGCGTGACATGCACTGAATTTTCTTAAAGCATAAAAAATTAAATAATTACTTAATGCAGCCAAAACAAGAAAATTATGTACAGCCAGTCACTGTTTCTGGAAACAACAATGAAAATTGGATCACTATTTTCCATAGACAATATTAAAATGAGGGATTTCATTCCTGACCAAGGACACTACTCAAAAATTCTCGGAAATACTTATTTTAAAATATTATAAGCGTACTGAGGAATAGACTAAACACAATGGCTACAGATGCAATCATTACTTCATATTTCAATAACATGACTTCAAAAAGCATTGTTGATAAACAAAATCGTACAATAAAAACCTCTTACTTAAATAATAAAACGAATTATTAAATCAACACAGATATGAATGAATAATTATGGAAAATCAAACAGTATTTGATAAACAATTACACCATGAAGATTACTACCATCCGAACTGTCAAGAAACCGCCAGATGGCGTTACTGCTGAGCATCTTTCAAAACAATGAGTAGCAAAAACAGTCAAAAGGGTGTAACAATACCGAGATAAACCTTAGTTGTTACTCACAAACATTACTTTTATTCAAACCATACAGATGACTTTATTAACTTCTAGCTGGAGATACCCGGCTTTGCTTGAGAAAGAATTTTCTTTTAAGTAGCAAATTATTTTTATTTCTTGTCGGTGCCCCCAAATTTCTCAAATGTGTTATTCGGAGAAGAGGCTCACAAGGAATTTTAACTACCACCTAAAGAAACCATTGAAAAATTTTAGTCAGGCTTGTGCATCATATAATCAAGGTAGACTGCTTTTTCAAGAATATTTGGCATAATCGAGCAGTTTTATTAAAATAGAAATTACTCCGAGTGCACCATAAGCCCTGAATTTTCATTTCCCATTCCTTAATTATGCAAGCGATGTTAACATTAAATTTAATATTTTATCTGTTGTACTGTAAAGTTTTACCATTAATATATTTACGCATTAACGTCTTAATTAATATCCACATGGATAGATGCACTGAAGCCTTTAAAGCAGCAATAAAATTGTGTATTATGTCAATACTATTGGCCAAAACCTAAACAATAAACAACATCTTGGTTACCGAACAAATGTAAGTAGATGTATCGATTTATGTTACGATAAATCTTTCAATGTTAATGGTAAAAGATAACAATGTTATAATATTCCTTAAAAATCATTTGACTCACTTTAAAAGTATTTATACACTATATTTAATCCATTTGTACCCTTTATCTTGGATTTGGCTATTCTTCCTCTATGGCTCGCCACGGCATGGACTTTCCTTGCATTCGTCTTTACTTGGCTATCTCCCTTTGAGGAGGACAACCATTAAGAATTTTAACTTTGTTGCCACCTGGAAAATGTTAATAAATTTTGCGTTTAAAGGATAATTTCGAGAGATTTAACAAGTAATATGACTAAACATGAACAGAATTAAAATATTCAGTCTTTCGTGCATAAAATAAGCCATTTTCCGTGATTGTAAGTTAATATTTAGGGATATTTATATCCACATCAGTGAAGGACTGCATGGCATTTTGGGGTTTCTCCACACCATTTCCCATGCATTCTTATGGAAATAGTATTTTGTTGACCCCATGGGGTATAAGACACCCCACAGTCTGCAAACCTAGACCAAGTTCTTCCTTTTGTCCATAGGATGGCCCATGAAACTTTTGAATTCGATAGTTTCAACAGCGTAAAAACATAAGTACATACATACATATATACACAAATTCATTTTTATATATTAGATACATAACTTCTCAGATACATATAACAATTGATTACATAGGATAGATAAATGAAGAGCTATAGAAATAATTATACCAACAGCCACTGCCATTATGCAGATGTGGTATACTCCCTCCATGTAAAACAAAAGATCTCTTTCCAATTCAGAACAGTGAACACACTCACTGTACATTCAAATACTATTAATATTTCAAATACAGGTTAATAAGTATTGTTATCACTGTTAATTGCATTTATGCAGAACTTTTCACTTCATCTAAAATCATGCCTTTTTCTTTAATTACTGGCATAAATGCCTGTCAAATATGATGGGATCATAATAAAAGTATTCCAAAGATATTTGACTATGATCAGTGATGGGGAGTAATCGAGTGTAAGTAACTGAGTTACTTGTAACGATTACTTTTTGAGTATGTTTTACTAGTAATCGTTACTTAAAAAAATGTAATTAATAATTGTAATCTACCTTTATTGCAGACTGAAGTAATCATTAAATTTCTGTAATCGTCACTTGTAATACCTATTATTTATTTTTTATGAAAAGGTACAGGTTCGATATAGCTATCGACATGATTCACAGTCGGCATGCAGTGTGATGCCAGTCAATGGTAGCACGATATCGAATTCGCTCGATATCTAATTCAACTGGAATTGCTGTCATCGATTATTAACAATTAGATATTTTATAAGGCATTTACTTATTATGCGTTCTTTTCATGAAGTGAAAGCATATAGGGCAGGTTGTTTCCATCCGTCCGTCCACATGTTTAAACTTGGGAACTGCTGGACGTACTTCGATGAAATTTGGTATTTGGGAGTTTTGCTAAAATTTGTTGACTGATTCCAATTTTGGTTAAATATATGACAACAACTATTTCTTCCCACTTCCCCTACTTTTTTTCCCCTCCCTACTGTCCCGAGTGTATATAGTATACTCTCTACTTCCCGTATTTCGTCATCTTACCGATTCGCCTACTGAGGATGGAATCATTGATTCTGTAATGCGTATTCAGGCATTCTTTTAAAAAAGTACTTTTGGTTTATTTGCATGCGTGATTCATACACATGTTAACAAGGGTCCCTAGCATTGAGTAGTTCCCCTAAACCCGGAGTGTGTGTGTTCGGAGTAATTTCCCCTAAACCGGTGTGTATTTGTGTACTTCTTTTCTTTACATTTTAATAGAAACTTTACTTCCCATTTGATCACAGGAAGGTGGCCGCCCTCACATCTGGCCTCCCGTGTCTTTTGTCCACATTGCCCATGCCTTGGGCTGACCCTGCGTATAACTTGAGCGATTTCGTATTGTAGGCGAAATGTGTCAAAAATAATAACAAACGTTATTTTTTTTAAATGGTCCAGGTCTGAAGATCGTAGGTCAATTCTTTTTAATTCTAATTTGTAAAAGAGTAAAAGCGTGCAGATAAAAAAATCGATTTTTATAGAAAAGAGAAATTATCTCCTGGAGTCGAACCCAGGTCTTTTTTGGGGATTTTTTTTGTAAATGGCTTTTACTATAAGAATCAAACAATCGAGCTTCATATTTCACTCAATACAATTCAAAGCAGCATTACGGCAGATGGATGGAAAGACCAATGGACAAGATGCCAGACAGACCAATAGAATTAGGATATTATGTATATAATGCTAGCTACAGTAGTACGAGGCAGCTCAAACTTACAACATATCTTAGTAGTTGACATACCATCACCACAGTTTTATTTTGGATTTAATTTCCAAACACCCAGGCTTTCTAGAGTGCTTTTTGGCTAATACAACACACACACTATAATTTTCCTTTTTGCCTGCCATTACAAACAGGAAAAATCTGATGTGGCCACCACATAACTTTCTCCATACCTGTAACACTTCTAAAAAGTACAAACAGGTTAAATGATAATAAATATTTTAAAGAACTGCGAAAAAAATTTAGACTACAAAGAACTAAAATCAACTGAAATCATAGCCATATCCAATAGGATATAGTCGCAAATCTTCAACAATTAACAAAATAAAACGGAGCGTTACTAAGACGTAACTAAGCGTCAAGTTTTTATAATAGTCACCAGTAGGTGGTGGTTGTGGCAGCTAAAAGATTTAGTTTTTAAGATATCTCTTAAACAATGTTTTATATGGGAAAATGTTTCTAACAAAGGTTGTAGAAAATTAAATTTCCTACAACTTTCATTCCAATACTTTTTTACATTTATCAAATATTAAAGCAAATATTTCATAAAAACGGATGTGACAAGAGTAAGCATTCACTTCCTGTTGTCTGATTATTACCAACAACTTCTCAGTTCTTTTCTCTTTAACAAAAATTTCAAATATAAAATTTTGCATTGACCTGATTAATAGTTCCGAGTTAAAGCACCCACAAAAAAACTGTCACACACAGATATCATCTGAGAAAATAGTGAAAATGTGTTCAGGGGACCTTAAAACATGTATTTCTGTTGAAATCTCCAATTCGATTTTTTTCATGAAAACAATACTTTCTCTATACTTGGTGTATGGAGAAAGAGAAAATGCAAGAAATCTATATAATTACAGTACACCCAGTCCCCGACTAACATGATAGATGTGTTCTTAAAAAATTTCATGTAAGGTGAAATCATGTTAGTCAGTCAGGAATTTCTCAAAAGAAATAATGTAAATAGGGGGAGGGGGAGGGGTTTGCGTTCCAACATCCAAACCTGATTGACATTTTTAATTTTATTCCTTTATTATGACTATACTTTGGTTAACACTTTGTGTTTTTTATTTGTTTATGTATATTTAATACATATACTTCATTTTACAGAAAAGAAACGATGATAACGCAGATGGTTCGTTGCATTGCTTTGTTAAGACATGTATGATGAACGATATCACATGTTCATTCATTGTTCTCATAGCACATAAGTAAATCTAGTTTTTGCTCTAGCGATATAACCTTTCTCATTTTCTTACTCCCACCACCAATAATATGTGAACCATAAACTCAAATGTATTTTTCAATGTATATGACTGCTTTTTGAATCAGCTGTTCAAATATTCACTATTTAGCAGACGTTATTTAGAAGATTTGTAAAATGATAATTTTAAACAACAAATAACTAACAATTAACAATTTTTGTTTTAATACATGAAATATTTTTTCAAAAGATAACAACATATGATCTATAGAAAATTACAAAAATGGTCAAAGGAAATTAGTTAGGTTAGTCGAAAACCAGCCCTACTTTTAAAATCGTGTTAAACCAAAATCATGTTAGTAGAATTCATGTTAGCCAGGGACTGGGTGTACATATGTACTACACAAACAACAATAGTTCCCGGAGCAGATCAAAACGTGTACTGGCCCCGACGAATCAACTTATTCACAAACTGATGAATAATTATGACAATGTGCATAATAAGCAGATCACAAGGATGGAATAATGAAACAATGCTGCCAATTAGGAACTTGCATATGAGTGGAACAATGAAAAGCAGAATGACAAAAACCTACAGTGTCCCAAATTAGCGGATTGCAAGGATGGAAGAATGACGTATGGGCGGAATGAATAAAAGCAAAATGATGAAAAGTGGGGACTGCCTGTATTCCAAGTGTAGGAATAACATAAGGAATTTCTTGTAATAACTAACTGTAACATCTGTATCCTGTACTTAATTGTTACCAAGTGCAATATCTGATCTTGAATACTGTTAATTTACTTATGTAAATATACTATATTAATGATTATAAACATGCTACTACCCTAAATTGAAAAATCTGGCCTATATTTTGGAAATGTCCTGCTTTACTTAAGCATTGGAAATGTCCTACTCAACCATCATGAAAAACTGGCAACCCTAGTGTTACCCAGTGAATCTGATGCTAAAATCTTTGGTATTTTAGATAATCCCATGAATTATAAACAATCAGCTTAACTGCCACAACCTAGTGTTTACATTGTATAAATTTAAATTCATTTCCCCAGGTATCATTTTTGTTGAAAACCATACATATGGAATACATTTTAACCCTTCCAAGAGCATGCCCATAATGTTACTATTTACATATGCTTTTGTGAGAATGACCATAAATATATGCTTTCATAACACTAGAAAGAAATATTTTTCTCATCATAAACTTTTATTAGACTTAGTCTAATGATATAAAAAAGAAATCTACCATTTTGGCAAATTTGGTTCACCTTACCTACCCTGTTCTCACCATGTCATATACACAAAAAAATGCAAATGAAAGGATAAATACCATTTCATAAAAAATTTTAATATCCTCCCAAAGCTACTTGAGTAAACAGGTCTAAATAATTACGTTTTTCATGCATCTTTTATTGGTGCCCCAATTAAGTAGATCCTGGGAAAAATTCAGATCAGCAAATATTTCCAACTACCGTAAATACCCGCGTATAATGCACACTTTTTTTTCCAAATATTTGAGTTAAAAATTAGGATGCGTGTTATACGAGGGTACATAATCTTTCTATTTTCATTTGACCCCATATTTGCACAATTTCGGTACAGTAATTACTGCCTGGGTATCCTCATATTTTTATTGGTGATTTTTACGAAAAGTGAGATAGATAATAGTAAAAATTTATTAACTAATTCTATAAACATAAATTAATTAGATATGAAAAGAATGAATTCAGTATTTATTCATTTTAAAAGCCAAGAAATTCTTCGTCACTGGACTATTCTTCTTCGATGTTGTTATCGGAATCGTCATCTTACACATGACGTCACCCTACACCGGCGCCCAGCCTGGTGGTGAGGTACTGGTACTACTTACAATTAGAAACAATGGCAACTGATGCCTTTGAGTATGCTGGGAGTTGATGCTTCTTGTAGAACTAAATAAAGTTATCGTTCCCTACCTTTCTCTCAGCATTCATACGTGATTTATTCTTGAGTCTTAGAGTCTGTAGTTAATTATGGTTATTTGCTATCGTGTTTACGTGCTCCCGAGTGTTCTAATAAGGGTAAAACTGAAGGTTGGGCGAACCCGTCCACCTCAGGCGTGACAAAAACGTATGTAAAAAGCATAGGATTATCGTCATTCCTTCAATTTATTAGCTCAAATAATGTCATATGACCTACTATGAAATTAATAAAATTCGATTTATTGAGTATATCCTAATATCACCTTGTAAGTAAACAGAGTATGTAATGATTGAGTTTGCTGATGTTCTTTTGGAACCTTATTCAGAAATTTCATTTCGCACTTTCATGATGTTACCAATACATAATACCAATAATTCGGTCATTGCTTTAGAACACGTTACACCATCTACTTTATTCTGGAACAATAACACTAAAAAAAATTGTGCGCACTATATGCGGGTATATAGAAAAATCATAGATTACGAGGCTGAAAACCCCCCTGCGCATTATACGTGGGTATTTACGGTAAGGATCTTTCCAAGACAGAATTTCAATAAACTGATGTACAGAGCCATTGCACAGAAATCTGAAATGTAAGTTTTGAGTGTTCTACTATTTAACACAAATAAATATTATTCAATGGCATACTGAAAACATTCTCCCTTCCTAACCATGGTTCATATTCTTTGACATTGGGCTCCTTTCGGTCGTACTCCATATCCATCACCACAAAAGGTGCCACCAAGGTTCATGTGCATCTAAGCTAGACAGGGGGCTGCATTGACCTTTTTTCCTAGATAACAATCAGTTTAGCTCACTTGGATCTCTAATCCTCATATCTGCATCAGCAATGGAGGTCGTAATACAGCGGGGTGAGACGTAGGGCCAGGCTATACACAGTGGGAGGTTGAAGGCATCAAGTTATGATAAACAATGGAAATTCAACATTACTTTTTGTTGACTTATAAATCATCAGCATATTGGTATTGTCACACTCGCCATGTGCATCTTTTAAGTGATGTTTTGCGGTTAGTATTAACCCTTTCGCTGCTGTGGACTTTTAGCTTCTGCGTCAGCCGTGTGCGCCGAGTTCAGTGACCTTGAAGCATGCCTGTGCTGAATACTTTCTCTAGGAGCTCCGTGTCTACATTCTTTCGTTCGTCTTTTAGTCTCTTTATATTTTAAAAGCTATTGCGTCAACCATTTACATTCATATTGATTATTAACCATCTCGAAAAAATATTATCATCTTTTTTGAGCAGCGAACGGAAAAGCTTGAAACGCATATATGCGTCGTTAGCAGTCAAGGCACCGCTCTGCCCGCCCACATATATGCGTCGATAGCAGCAAAAGGGTTAAGAAAGATGGAAATATATCAAAATTACTACTGACTTACGCACATCAACATATAAAGAATGCTATACATACTAATGGAATTTTATCTCTACATCAACTGCCTCTGCAAAAATTATTTATAATTCTACTAAAAGAAAGTTATTTATTTATCATTGATACTTTTTATAATAATAATGAGGCTTACCAGATATTCTCCGGCTTCTTGGAAGTAATGTATGCAACAACAATGCTCGCTATAAGTGTTTCATAGGTAATAAAATGATTTTTGATGTAGTGGTAAAATTCCATTGGCATAACACTAAAAACATTGAATTTATCAAAATAATGCATTAAGGAATCATTTAACTTCATCTATTGTTAGTACATACTAGTAGTTGGGGCTTGCATACTGCAAGCATTTCATCTTACCTTGAAAAAACATTCATTTTACAGACAGATATTTCATCATTACAAATAGTCTTTTATTTCTAAAGATTTCACATCCGCAGCGATTTTCGTTTTTCCCACATGTAAAAATAATAGTTTAAAACAATCCCCAAATGTTGCAATTTTATACATTTTACACTTTCTACATTATGGGGTACTGATGCTACACATTTCAACCAAATTTTAAAGTTGTACCACTTCTAGAAGTAAAATAACATTTTTCTAATTATTTATAATTTAAAGATTTTTAACGGCCGCCGCAATATATATATGGAGAGATTGAAATGTTTATTTGTGCAAATGCACTGTTCTGTAAATAATTTGAAAATTGCAGCTTCCTAGCTCATCCCGTATTACCTAAAAAATTATAAAATTATGTCCAGCCCAAACTACAAAAGCTACAGAAACTCTGTTTTTGTAGATATGATGGAGAAAACTTCAGATAAAATGAGACTTCTTACCTAAGTGACATGAGTTCGACTCCAGAAATTCCGAAAGTTGCATTTTTTTCCCATAAGAAAAGCATTGCGCCATTTTTGTAAATTAATTATGGGCACTTGCCGGTAAGCTAGAAATATGAAATTTTCAGTGTTGCTAGAGGGCCGTAATATCTATTAGGAATTTTTGTCACTTTTGCTTAGAGTGTCTTGGGTTCGACTACAGAGACCCCGGAATATCTCTCATAAGTTAGCATGGGAAAACGCAATCCAGTGTGTAGACCATTCTAATAAGTTTAGGAAGCTGAAATTTTGCAACATTATAGAACTTTTCTCATAATCAACTATAAAAATCGAAAATTTTAAAATTGTAAATTTTAGGGGTTGTTTTTACCCCATTTGAACATTAAAGTTTAATAATTTTTTGGGTACTACGGGATGAGCTAGGAAGCTGCAATTTTCAAATTACTTACAGAACAGTGCATTTGCACAAATAAACATTTCAATCTCTCCATATATATATTGCGGCGGCCGTTAAAAATGTTTACATTTTAAACAATTAGAAAAATATTATTTTACTTCTAGAAGTGCTACAACTTTAAAATTGGGTCAAATGTATAGCATTAGTACCCCATAATGGAGAAAGTGTAAAATGTTTAAAATTGCAACATTTGGGGATTGTTTTAAACTATTATTTTTACATGTGGGAAAAAACGAAAATTGCTGCGGAGGTGAAATCTTTAGAATTAATAGAATATTTGTAATGATGAAATATGTCTGAAAAATTAATGTTTTTTCAAGGTGAGATGAAATGCTTGCAGTATGTAAGCACCTTCTACTAGTATGTTATATCCTCCTCCTCTGTAAGAGTCGTCGATATATAATGATATATAACATATAGGAGGATACTAATGTCCAGCCCAAACTACAAGAGCTGAAAGTTTTAGGTTTTGTAGATATGATAGAGAAACCTTCAGATAAAATGAGAATTTTTACCTAAGTGACATGAGTTCGATTCCAGAAATTCCGAAAGTTGCGTTTTTTCCCGTAAGAAAAGCATTGCGCCATTTTTGTAAATTAATTATGGGCACTTTCCGGTAAGCTAGAAATATGAAATGATGGCCACAATATCTATAAGGAATTATTGTCACTTTTGTGTACAGTGCCTTGAGTTCGACTCCAGAGACCCCAGAATATAAGTTGGCATGGGAAAACGCAATCCAGTGTGTAGACCAATCTAATAAGTTTAGGAAGCTGAAATTTTGCAACATTATAGAACTTTTCTCATAACCAACTATAAAAATCTAAAAATTTTAAATTGTTAATTTTTAGGGGTTGTTTTAACCCCATTTGGACATTAAAGTTTAATAATGTTTTAGGTACTATGAAATGAGCTAGGAAGCTGCAATTTTCAAATTACTTACAGAACAGTGCATTTGCACAAATAAACATTTCAATCTCTCCATATATATATTGCGGCGGCCGTTAAAAATGTTTACATTTTAAACAATTAGAAAAATATTATTTTACTTCTAGAAGTGCTACAACTTTAAAATTGGGTCAAATGTATAGCATTAGTACCCCATAATGGAGAAAGTGTAAAATGTTTAAAATTGCAACATTTGGGGATTGTTTTAAACTATTATTTTTACATGTGGGAAAAAACGAAAATTGCTGCGGAGGTGAAATCTTTAGAATTAATAGAATATTTGTAATGATGAAATATGTCTGAAAAATTAATGTTTTTTCAAGGTGAGATGAAATGCTTGCAGTATGTAAGCACCTTCTACTAGTATGTTATATCCTCCTCCTCTGTAAGAGTCGTCGATATATAATGATATATAATGATAGGAGGATACTAATGTTTAGGTACTTCCAGATTTCCTGAAGATTCAACATTTTTTTATTAGGTAGGAGTTTGTCCAAAACCGACTAGAAAAAACGTAAATCATGAAAAAGTGCAACAATGCGGCCGCTAAAAATTCGCAATTGTTTAAAGAAATTTTCAGGGTTTAGGCATTTCCGAATGTGCTACGAAGCTGAAATTTTTTTATAAGTAGAATTCCTAAAAAAACGAAATAGGTATTATACAAATTTTGATATTTTAATTTGTTTGGCAGTTAAAAATTCTTAAAGTTAAAACAAATAGATAACTGTTTAGGTACTACGGGATGAGCTAGGAAGCTGAAATTTTCAAATTATTTACAGAGTAGTGAATTTGCACAAATTTACATTTCAATTTTACCATATATGAATTGCGGCGGCCGTTAAAAATTATTTAAATTTAAACAATTAGAAAAATATTATTTTACTTATAGAAGTGCTACAACTTTAAAATCGGCTAAAATGTGTAGCATTAGTACCTTATAATGAAGAAAGTGTAAAATTTTTAAAATTGCAACATTTGAGGATTGTTTTAAACTATTATTTTTACATGTGGGAAAAACGAAAATCGCTGCGAAGGTGAAATCATTAGAATTAAAAGAATATTTGTAATGATGAAATGTCTGTCTGAAAAATGAATTTTTTTCAAGGTGAGATTAAATGCTTGCAGTATGCAAGCACCAACTACTAGTATGTTATATCCTCCTCTGTAAGAGTCATCGATATATAATGATTGCATTCTCTATATTTTAATGGACGGAAGTTGGTAATAATTTCGATATATTTCAATCTTTCTTAATACTAACTGCAAAACATCACTTAAAAGATGCACATTGTGAGTGTGACAATACCAATATGCTGATGATTTATAATTCGACAAATTTTGATCAAAAAGGAATGTTGAATTTCTATTGTTTATCATAACTTGATGCCTTCAACCTCCAGCCGTTTACAGCCTGGCCCTTCGTCTCGCCCCGCTGTATTATGACCTCCCTCGCTGATGCAGGTCAACACAGCCTCCTGTCCAGCTTAGATGCACATGAGCCTGCCTCTGATATTTCCTATTTAAGTATAATCCAAACTGTCTCCAGTATCCAAAAATTTGAAGCACAACCTCTGAATCTAACATGTCAAGTCTATACCCATATTTACATGATCAATGTTTCTTCTCAATGTGTCTCTTCTTCAAAGTCCAATTCCTAGATTCCCATCTTAAAATTTTTCTTATCATATTCCAAGGAAACCTACCACATTATCGTCAGTATCATCAAATTTCCCTCCAACTTGATCTTCAACCACTTTGTAAAACCATGATTCACAAATTAAGATTGCATACCATTAAGTACTTTTTAACTGCATACCATGCTTTGCTAATGTCATTATGAAGCTGATTCTACTGATACAACAAAACTAAATCTTACATGAATACCTAAAACTTCAGTTTATGTTGAAATGTTGTGACTAGAAATGTGACCACTTCAAATACTATACCATGAAAAGATCACTTTATCTTAGCTAACCTACTAACTTTCAGTAATTACTACAACTATATTAAGAAGCACAAATAACTACTACATAAACCATTAGAAATCTTAAAAATTGTACAACACAATAAGGAAGTTGAAAAACTTGGAGAACAGCACAAATTCTTGTTTTTAATGTTAAACTTCTTAATTGAAAAATTGTTAGATTATGGCTCTCAGTAAATACGACAGTAATGTCATTACTCAGTCTCATCTAAATTTTCTTTAAAAAATTTAGCATCAATTGAAGCTTTGGCAAATATTTAAAATATACACATACTTTCCCATTAGTAACTATATTTGGATCCAAAGTTTATCTTCAATAAAACATTGCATCGTCAGGTTGATGAATGTCGTTCAGTTTGTTGGAGTATTCTGAAAATAAGAGAAATCCCTCAAAATTTAAGTTAATAAACACTACATTTTGCAGAAGAGTATTTATTGAAGTTGTAAGGGATTATGTAAGATACTATGAAAAATTTCAATTTTTTTCACTAAATATTAAGTCAATTTCCAATGAACAAATGATCAGATGTTTCATAAGATAAAGTTTCTACGAACGAAGTCTAAAATAATATTAATCACCAAACTCAGTTATCTGTCACATTTTCTTCAACAATTGGCAAATAACAGAAAAAAATTTGATTCTATTATGTAATAATAATAATTTATTTTTGTCCAATGACAACATTACAGTTGTATAGGATAAGTCATATTACAAGAGAAAGAGAAGTTAATGGCACACATCTAATTAAGTGATCTATTAAATAACACAAATTACAGATAACACAAGTAAAATATTTTAAATAATACAAAGGAAAAAATATTATACAAAAGAATAAAAACATTATAAATATAAATTAAAATATAAATAAACAAAAGATAAAAAAATTAAAGATGAAAGTGATAGTTCATATAAAACAATTTTATGGACAGTCTCTAAGTATATTTGAAGTTTGTCATTCATGTATTCAAAGCTTTAAATTCCTTAAATTTATTTTTGACTTATCATTTAAATAATCTTCTATGGAGTAATAGTACTTTTAATGTAGAAACTCTCTGACTGAGGTTGAACTGCAACAGTTTGTTTATATCTTTGCAATGCTTTGGAAGTTTATTGTATAGGTGAAGGCCTATTACTTAAGTCTAATACTAGCTAATTTGGTCCTTACGTAGCTTAAGTGGAGGTCATTGCTTTGACATGTGTTGTGACTGTGAAAAAAGTATTTATTTTATAATCTTCAATGTGGGCTTTAATGTACACTACTAAAGATAAGATATATATACAAGCTAAAGGTAAAATATGCAAGTATTGGGAGATATGAGATCTGATTAGTTTGAATGCAATGATGCGCATAGCCTTCTTTTGGATCCCGAAGATTCTCAGAAACTTTGAAGATAAGCCCCAGAAAATAATGCTAGATAGAATATGGGAATAAAATTTACCATAGTAAAGATATATTAACACATCCCTACTTACAGTGTGTTTCACCATCCTCAGTAGGAAACATGTCGAGCTAAGTTTATTTACATGCATGTCCCAAGTCATATGGGAATCTCGGTGTAGGCCTAGAAATATAGTAATACTGTCTACATTGTGTGTAGATTTTCCATTAGATTTGAGCAATAGGCTTTCATGCAGATTAACATGGGAAAAAATGGACAGCTTGTAATTTGTCAGTATTCAAATAGTTACTGTCACACCAGTTATGTAATAGATCAATTACTAGATTGCTATTATAGATTAAATATTGCTGAGATGCCGATGATACAGGGACATCAGTATCATCAGCATACAATACTGTTTTCACTCCTGATATGTTGTTAAGGATACTTGGCAAGTCGTTAATATACAATAGAAATAGTACAGGCCTGAGAACAGAGCCTTGAGAGATTCCCATTGATGATAATTTGCCTGAGGCAATATAATTCTTTCCCTGGACTTGAATAAAGACTGAGTTGTGCCATCGAGGTATGATGCAATCCATTTATTTGGTGCTCCTCTAACTCTATATCTGTGTAATTTTAGTAGATGATGATTAATATTGTCGAAAGCCTTTGAAAAATCAAAGACGAGCCCAAGAGCATTCTCTTTATTGTCGAGTGATATTAGTAGAAAATCGATAAGCTTTTGTAAATAAATATTGAAGATATAGTACTTATTTTAGGCATTTAACTCACACATGCTATTTGCCAACGCGGAATTTTGTATATTTTTATTCTTAGAAAATCCCTTACTGTTGTGGATAGAAAAACTGACACTGAATGAAATTCCCATCTTAATTTTAAGGTTGGTATCGTTGTTACGACATTTTTAACTTTGTGAATAATTATGTAATACATGTAAATGAAGAGAATGGTTAAATAATTACCTCCGGTAGTGTAAATTCGAACTGCATGGATGTGAAATAAATCAGCCTTAGTCGGAACGACGAATTTCTCTAATTTTTACTTAAGCTTTTGCGACCAAATTCTGTAAACATTCGACAAAAAGAAACGAGTACATATTCATACACAGGATAGCTTTATGAAATAATTAAAATATAACACCACCTTAAATATCCAGGGCTGGATTAAGGTGGTAGAAGACCCTGGAGCAACTGCGTTACGGTGAACACCATCGGGCGAGACCCGATCGCCGGCAGGAGCCCTGGAGCAACTGCTCCATTTGCTAAATACCCATTAGAGAACAGAAAGAAATGTCATGAAATCCTTTCATGTGCAACAACTGAACCTCCAATACACGCTATTTATTAATTATAAAAGATAATATTTTAGGTAAACCTCAGCCGACAAGAAGCAGCATCCCGCCGCTATCACACCACATGAAGTTTAAAATAAAATATTGAAAAACGCTCGCCGAACAACCGTAGGTATTCTCCTATTCGCTGACCGTTCCACGGCGGCGTGATCAAATAACCAACAAGCGAAGAAGGAATTGCAATGCAAGTTAAGTGATTTAATTTTACGGTTTTACGGTGATCACATTTTACTAGTTGCAATAAAGTTCTGCCCAACGAACGTTTAGTTACAACGTATTCGTTAATCAAATACATATACTGAACAGAAAAGGACAGATCGGAAACGAACTTTTATTTCAAAGACTTGCTAAAAGAACCTTTCTACAACTGATGGTGATCAAAAACCCATAAAGTATTGAAATTGTCATGAACTAATTGATTCTAGCATGAGCATAATCCTATTTTTAAACCCAACCGTTTTATTTACAGCTGTGAATCATAACCTAATCTCAACGATTATAATCTATCATGGGTACATTTTTGTTTATATGTTTGAATCGTTAAAACTTTGTCTCGCAGCAGTCTATTGCCATCTGCTGAATAATAGAAAACTTTATTAGTTCTATTATTGTGCTGTTTGGGGTTTATTTTTGGCACAAGCTCATGAAAAAAGAAATAGGCGCACAAAGGGTACATATGTATTGGAAAACCACTCTTGTGCCGCAGGTTATTGAGGAGCGCTCTCGAACTAGAACACAAGCAGGATGCAACCCCACGAATTGAGTGGAGGGGGTGCAAAAATGGTTAGAAGACTCACTTAATTGAATGAGCAAGAAATAAAAGAATGTTCGAAAAAATTTATAAGAAATTTTGGATCTTGTTGGTTATAGCCATAAGTGATGTAACTGAAAACATGTTAAGCGAAAGGATAAGAGGAATAATTGCATTCCTTTAAAAAATTGACTTTTAATTATTATATTTATATATTTCTTATAAGCAGTTGTTATGCATCAGGGGAGATAAGATAGACACTGTCTATCCAAAGTATTCAGTCAGAGATGGAAAATTATTGTGGAGACATTTGTTTTTGTATCTTGGAGGAGATTGGCAGAAGACACAAGAGGCATACTCCAAATTTTGGGTGAATGGATTAAGGAGACTTTTCATATCATGAAATAGACCTATGGGGCCTGGGAATTATCGGATTTGGTCGAGGTTGGAGACTGAGGGCAATAAACTGATTGCATATATTGTTATGTCCCGTACCTGTGGCAACTCGGTGTGGGTCCTTAAGACAATGACATAAGATACCTTAGAAAGTAAGGTGTCGGGAATTCAGTATAGTACTTATGACAAAAGCTGATTTTTCTCTTCCATTTCGGAAGTTTGAGTGTTATAAACCTATTTGTAAATTATGACACAATCTCATACAAAATGTGGTGGTGAAAAATAAACATCCACAACATTTTATTTCCATCGAAATTGAAAATTTTCTGTTTATGAACATTTATCGATTTAAATCGAAAACCACCACATGCAAAACAATAATATAGTATTATGAAAATCAATGCTGAACAGCATGTTGATTTAAAGCGTAAAAGTTTTAATTCTAAAGTGTATTTACTGCAGAGGATCGATTTCAAAGGCTTAACACCTTGTTGAACATTTAGACTTGTGTGTGTCGTATCATATGTGACTACGGAGAATTTTGGGCTGAGACAGTATCCGGCAGTTTACAGAGTCATTTTTTTCGGAATTACCTTTTATTTACAGCGTACGTCTAGGAAAATTGTGTGAGATATAGTTCTCAACTTTTTTGAGTTCACAGAATAACCACGTACCAACCAACCATCATATTTCGGTAGCTGGGATCTACTTTCTTATACAGCTACATATTAACCATTTTGGATCCTTGGTAAAGTCCTGCCTTCACCACGATCGTTCCTTTTTTTACTCCTTAACCTCCTACAGAAACCATCATTGGTTCATGAACCACAACAATTTTTAGTGGGAACGATGGTTCACATAAGCCAATTGTCATTTAAACTTTCACTATGCAAAGAGGTCCACATTATTAAAGACCATTGGCAAAAAAAAACCCAAATGTCACTCGGAGTGTTGTCCCATGATCGTGTGCTTCTTCATGGCTGTCACCTGAGTGGAGTATTAGAGGCAACCACCTCAGGTGACACTTTTCTATGGACGGCCTCATTGCAATGTCGCCCCCTATCTACACCTATTTGTCATTTACTGAAGAGGCTTTTTGTCTCAGACGGCAGATTTACATGCAACGGTCCTGTGCTACAGAATTTAGATCTCAAAGCTTTGTCAATATCATAGTATATTTATCACCTATGAGCATAAAAATCATTGCTCTTACATGGAAGAGAAGGTGAATATCAAGAATTAAGGGGCCCTCAGATGATCAATATTTATTGCTAATACATATTTCATTATTGTCAAAATTATTGAACTTCTGAGGAGATAGATTGAAGGATTGTCAATATACAAAGTCAATACTGACAATAAATATTGATCATGTGAAGTTGAGTATTGACAATATTATTTTGTTCAATTGGTATCTAGAGGTGCTACCAAGTTGAACTATCCAAGCCATAGAAGAAAAATAAGAAGTGGAGCTAGTGTTTTTCGAGTTTGAACCTGCTTACAGTGACATCATGGCCAAAGATAACTCACTGGATTCAAGTATAGATGAATCACAGAAAATAACTGATAACCGTGAGAATTTATTACTGTTTATTGAAACCTATAGGGAACTCCCTGTTTTGTGGAAAACCTCTTCAAAAGAATACTCAAACAAAGATAAAAAGAATCAGGCCTATGATGAACTGCTCAAAAGTTATAAAAATATTAAGAAAGATGCTACCAGAGAGGATGTCAAGAAAAAATTAATTCCTTAAGAACTAATTATAGGAAAGATTAAAGAAAATTGAAGCTTCCGAATGATCTGGTGTAAGTGGCGAAGATGTATATGAGCCCAAATGTGGGACATTTAAAGAATTAAGTTTTCTGAATGAATTCGCAAGTTATGTCGCCCCCAGTATTTCCTCAGTAAATCAACAGGTAAGATAAAAAATATATGTTTCAGTAATGATTATTAATTGTTTTGATAATAATTATAAGACAGTTTCAAGAAAACTACAGCTTTACATATCATACTTCATTTATTAATTAAGATTCAGTACATCATCTTGCCACAGAACTTTGCCTTTATTGTTGAAATAGTTACAAAACCTGTTTCTTATTTCTTTTGCCTCTGCTGTTGAATTTAAATTGTAATTGCAATAAATCGAAGTTTACTCTTTCTGGCCCTCTATCAACATTTCCCGTAGTAATATCTTCAATGTCTAACATATCTTGTGTATAATGCTCACGATTCTTCTTCATAAGATAATTGTGTAAACAACAACAAGCCATGGTAATGATGTCCACTTTTGTGGGTTCAAGGTTGATTTTTCTCTTAAATATTCCAAATTTTGATACTAGTATTCCAAATGTGTTCTATATTACTCTTCGAGCACGAGAGAGCCAATAATTGAAGGCTCTCTTTCTATTATCCAAAGAATTCTGACTGTATGGCTTCATGAAATTTGGTTTTAATGCAAATGCTTCATCTGTTACGAATACAAATGGAAACTTTTCATTTGTATGAAGTAAATTTGTAGGTTCGGGAATTCCCAATTGTTTATTTTGATATAATCACCAAAATTCGGTGTGCTGCAAAATGCCTCCATTTGATATACGACCATTTACTTCTACGTCTACCCAGAGAAATTCATAATGTGCATTGACAATAGCCATTAACACAATGCTAAAATGACCTTTATAATTATGATACAGAGAACCTGAATTTGTGGACTTTTGAGGGACAATATGCTTTCCATCGATAGTGCCTAAGGCATTGTAGAAGTTCCATTTCATCCCGAAATCTCGAACTACTGCTTTCCATTCCGTTTCGGATCGTGGAATCTGAAAAAAATACACACACATATATATAATATATATATTTAATTTTATGTTCATATTAACAATTCATTGTAGTTGCATTGTTACTCAATCTTCTATTGCCTTGAATTCAAAGCCAAAATGTTTGAAAACGAAAAGTACATAAAACCAAGAAGAATTGTTAAATGTTGCTTGTGAGTATTTGAAGAAAAGTGACTGTGAAGAAGATTCAATCGCTAGAAGTTGGACTTTCAAGTGGCAAGAATGAAACTTGAACAAAGGCTTTTGGCAGAGAAATTCATAAATGATATTTTATTTGAAGGAGAACTTGGTACATTGCATAGACATTATGTTTCTATTAATCAGTATGTATCAGCACCATCCCCATCACCCTCCACATCTATCCAGTAGTTTACAATCAGCATCTAGTTCTGCAAAGTTTCAGCCTTTACATGTACAATTGCCTGATTCGGATAATACCACAATTCAAAGTTTCCTTTCAGAGTTTACTGATTTATAAAATTATGTCTTTTTAGTTTCTGAATAAAGTATATTGAAATAAAAGTAGTTAATAATTCCATATTTTTTCTACTTACCTTTATATTATCTTTTAAAGCTGATATGATGGCTTCATGTTTCCATCACAATTTGACTTATAGTGTTGGGAGTTACAATAGTGGAAAACTTTAAGCATTCAAATGATTTCTCAGTTGCTAGGAATCGGAGGGTTAATGCCAATCTCCCTTCAACTGGAATAGCTTCTCTCATAACTGTATCTTGGTTCATTATTGCTGGCCCCACCATATTCAATAGTTCATCATAACAAGAGTTGCTCATCCGAAAATATTTTTGGAAATCTTTCGAAGTAGAAATACGAATTTCACGTAATAAATTCATGTGGGAAAAACTGCTTCTCTTTAAGAGCCATTCCCTGGCCCACTTTCTCTTCTTACTTGGCAAAAGCCAATATAATGGCTACACAAGCTTTCCCTCAAGATGACATCATAATATGGATGCAAAACAGAAACTGAAAATAATATCAATAAATATTGACTGTGTGACGTCTGTATCAGTTTGTCAGTATATTGTCAATACTGGATTGACAATAAATATTGATTGTCTAAGAGCCCCTTTAGAGTATTGTCGAAGCTGAGGTGGAACGGGGCAAATCGGAGGTGTCCTCGCATGGTCCATGAACTTCCTGATTTGCACTGGTTTGTGTCAGCAAGCTGTACAAACTTATAGCTAGCTGTATACAATCGTCCAAGTGATTATCTTTTAAATTGGACTGATGCTTGGATTTTTATCATTTTCATGCTAGAGAATGGTGACTTGCAAAGATGGGTGGAGCCAAAAAATGCTGCCATATGCATAGCACTTTATTTCCCATTTGGATATTTTTTTTCCATAAGAAGACTAAAACAATTTTTCTGATGATCTTAATTTTTCAGGTCACTTTGCAGTATTAGAATTTCATTTTGAATGTTAGAATTGACCATATGAATTAATGGAATTTCTCCAGTATTTATGTTGGCATCATATAGAAAACACATAAATGTTGCTACAGGTTCTAGCATTGCAAAGTCTTGGAAATGTCTGTCAAACTCACTTATCAATATATTCAGCTGTTTTGCATACCAAGTCAAAATTTGTACATTCTTTTCCTTGGCTTTCTAGCTCTGATAACATGTTTTGGAAATGTTTCAGTTTGTTTTTCTGAAGTTGTGTGAAGAGTAATTTTAAATTTTTTTGTAAAGTCAGTCACAGAGCTTATCATCTGAATGATAATTTTATCTCATCCTTGAAGTTCAAAATTGAGTTCGTTCAGCTTAGCAGTGATATCAGTCATGAAAGCCAAATCTAACAGCCACACTTTATATTCAACCCTGCTTTCAACCTCACAGGCAGTGCTTATCGTCCTTCCGTTTTGATTGCTAAAACTTCTTTCACATGGGGCAAATATGTTTCAGAGATCTGCCTAAAACAGGTTGGTGATTGACGTCTCGAGCACTCCTAGTATATGGAATGTGGTAGATTAAATGGGTGCATACTCTAAACAAGGTTTTTTTTTGCTTAGAACTGATATAGGCCGCAAGATGGACTTGAAGCCTTGAGTGAAATGAAACTACGTAGTGTACACACATAGTTTTACGCATTTGCTTTGCTTCGAGAACCTAATCTGCGCTGGCGTTGCGGGGACATTCATGTAGGTGGGTGCCCTACACGACTTCAATCTCCAACACAATTTTAAAATCTACCCATACTTCTTGGTCTGGGTTAACTTCCATTTCATAAGAATTACACCACACTTATTGAAAAGAGAACTAACTGAACTAATGTTCGCCTTTGACTGTTTTGTAAATAACTGCCTTTGTCATGTTATTAATCACAAGTAGTTCAATTTCTCGCCTCTTAAGGCGCTAAATCCATCTTGCGGCCTATATTTGTTCTGTTCCTTTTTTCTTAAAATAGGTCTATTCAATATTGCGGTCATGCTACAATCCACAAAACTTGCAACAACTTTCTATTATTGATATCAAATTATAAATTGTTACTTTCTCTACAAAATATAATCGATTGTCAAAATTAGTCCATAAATATGATGATATTAATATTTACGATATTCAAAGAAGGGCATTTATTATTTTCAAAGAAAGTATCTCGAATAAAAACACAAAAACTATACAAATATTTTTCTAATTATATCTCCATTTCTTCCATTATAAAAAAATCATGTTCTTTACGCCCTCAATCACTTTGTAGACTACATATATCAGTTCATATTTGTTATTTAATTTTTTGATTGGCTAGTTTTATTATATTTTTCATTATTTTTTTCGCTGAAAAAGTAACAGTCTATTTGAAATGTAAAAATCGCCAGTATTCCCGGATCTTCTACGTCTCCACTTCCCTGCATTAATCCTAGCATACTTACTTCCAAAATAGTTTGCTTATCTTGACCCAAAATTGTAAATTAGCACCCCGGTTCTATCTATTTTCTGCAGCCATTGCTGTACTTTGCTTGAAAGTAATTTTTAATTTCCCGGTCTCCCCTTAGATAATACTTCCGTTTTCCGTTGGAGGAGTATACTGTCATTTTATTTCTTAAAGTTAAAATTATCAGCAAAAATTTTGTTCCTTTGTTTATATTTATCTTAGTAAACGTTGATAAGCATCTACTCTTCCTTACATTAGGCAAAATAAAAGACAAAAGTTTTAGCGTTAAAAATGAACATCGATAGCCTCCTGTCGATAGCGAATGATAGATCGACTGCTGACATCCGGTCGGAGAGGTCGTAGCTTCCGCTTCAGTGGAACTTATTTTGTTGAGTTTTATTAAGTAAGGGTTTAGTTTCAGTTAACTAATATGGTTGAGGATCCAGCTGTGCCAGATGAAGAGATAGCTCATTTCAAAGCACCTGTTATTCAAGATAATGTAAACGGTTGGGGACCATGCGATGTACCGGATCAATTTAAAGACATGCCGTACCAGCCGTTCTCGAAAGGGGACAGGCTGGGGAAGGTATAGCTCCGCATGAATAGTCAATATGGCATAGTTAATGACGTATCATTAGCGGTTTTCTCATATTGCGATTGTGTTACTGTTTTATTAAGCTAGTTAGAGTATTTTTAATTTGCCGATAGTTACTTTTTGGACTTGTTTTTTAATTTATAGATATCTGATTGGACTGGAGCGGCATTTCAAGATAAGAAATATGCCAGTAAGTAGTAAAAGAATAGTAATAATAATTGAATATATTTATATTTAATGTCAATTTTTTATTTTCATTATATTTCAAATGCCATCATCATAATTTATTTGCCATTTTAGTTTATTGCTCCAAGCCCAAAGAAAGTTTATATACATTTGTTATGAAATATGAAGTATTTAGTTACTAAATTTGTAAATTATATGGTGTGTATGGAGTAAATATTTTCTTAGTTAAATGGGTGAGTAATTTTTATGGCAAACCCGAAAGTTTTATTTGTGCATCTAAATAAGCGTATTTTGATTGCTGCAAAATCATCTTAACAATCCTTTCTGCTTTTAAAAATATTTTTGAGAATATGCCCTCAATTTGTGAGTCATCCGCTGTCTAAATTCCTATATCCTGTAGCTTTATTGAAGATGTGCAGTATTTCATATTACCCTAGTCTTTTCAACCACTGTAAATAATACTCTATAGCACACTAGCATTTAAAATCTGCTTTGACCGTGTTTATTTTGTATTCCGCATATGTTGACAAGAATTATTAACATTTTTTTCAACAGATAAATATGCATCTCAATTTGGCTCTGGCACTCAGTATGCATATTATCATGATGAAGATGAAAGTACCTTCCACTTGGTTGACACAACGCGTGTCCAGAAACCACCATATCAACGTGGCCGTTTCCGCCAGATGCAACGTGCTATGAGAGGACGGCAGCTACCTCGGCATCTTAACTCTCAGTTGCAAGTATTAGCAAGAGGCATGAAGACAAGGGATAAGTGAGGATATGCTATTTCATCTCTTGTAATGATTATGTATGCTGTGCAGGAAGTGATGAGATTTATAAAATCTCTTTGCTTCAGCCTGACTTAAAGTTTAAATGTTATGCATGGCAGGAAAAAATAGTAAATGTTATACTGTCAGTATTCCAAAGTAAGTAAAATGATCCCTTGTCTTATTCTGCTGATCATTTTAATTTTTTTTTTAAAGATAGGTTTAAGTGTATTGAATTCAATGCATGGAGCACCAGACAGTATCAGTTATTCTTGAATACCATCTTTTTCTGCAATACATTTAAAATGATTTATAACGCCATTATTATTTATTATTAGTAATTGAACTTAAAAATATTTGTTTAGTTTTAATTTTCATTATGCTTAAATGTTGTTTGTTTTGTATAATCATTGCCATTGTTGCTATTTGTCTTACTCATTTCAGATAATGTTTTCTCTGGAGATGAGTAAATTTCTGAGAAAATAATGGCATCAAAAGTTTTTATCTTATTGCATTTGGAATTATTTTGGACGTTTGTACATAGACACTTTTCTTTGTTAAGGGATCGACTTCGCAGCCAGAGGAAGTGGGCAAGGCATCAAGGTATGAGGAATATGCGTAACCAGCCACCGATAAAGAACAGAGATGCCTCTGTTACTGTCCGGTCAGACTGGGTTACAATAGAGGAAATGGACTTTCCTCGTCTGGCAAAACTGTCATTGCCAAATGTTAAAGAAGCTGTTGATGTGTAAGTTAATCAATTTTAACTTGGCTATTTAGTGTCATTTCATTTCTTAAAAATTTTATGCTTGCATAGTTTTTTAAAATGTGAAAAAACTGCCCTCAACTTTGAAATTTAGATTGTTTTATGCAATAGAAAAGTAAACGTCTGATGTTGATTTAAAAAATTTGTTTTATACTTTTGTAAAAATACATTTTCTAGTCGGCCTCAAGAACAATTTGGTTTTTGTAGTAAATATTATCAGGTTGTTATTTTTATATTAATAGTTAAATGGGTGTTGTGTTAATGCTTTTTCAGCACTTTATGTGGATCTTTGGAGTATTATGATAAGACCTATGATCGAGTAAATGTGAAGAATGAGAAGCCACTGCAACGTATTGATCGTATTTTCCATACTGTAACCACTACTGATGACCCCATCATTCGTAAGGTTAGCAGTACATTGAGTTGGTGCTGTTAGTATGTTTTATTCATCAATAAATATTTTAGCATTAATTCAAATGATTTTAATTTCCTTCTCAGCTTTCCAAAACTGAAGGTAATGTTTATGCGACAGATGCAATTTTGGCCACAATCATGTGTTCCACCCGATCAAATTATTCCTGGGACATAGTGATTGAGAAAATAGGTGACAAATTGTTTTTTGACAAGAGAGACAATACTGAATTTGGTAAGTAACTTTTTTGGTATTCTTAACACATTCATTTTCAGGAGTTGTTAAAATAAAAAAATAAAATCCATCTTTGTACTTGCGGAGATTTGAATTGTAATTAAAAGGTGTTTAAAGCAAAATTGATATAGTCTGGGCTTCATAATGCTCATTCATTTGTAATGAACTTAAAAATTTGTTTCAGTGAAAACTTTTTCATTAGCTATTCTATTTTAACCATTAACTTGCATGGGTTATTGGAAGCCAGCCAAATGATGCTGGTCTAATTTTCAATAGCCAGTTCGCATTCTTCATAGCAAAATGATTGTTTTCGTGCATGGTAAAATTTTATGATATTTAACCGAGTATTGGATGACCTTGAATATAAGATGAATACCCTCGAGAACAATGATCCCTAATGTTGGCTGTACTGCCTCCAGTGAGTATTCAAGAATTTAGCGAGGGACCCTGGGCAATGAGAGGGTTGCAGATGAGAATTTAAGACACTGGCATTATTTATCATAGTATTAGGGTATACGATGTAGATAGTCTATAAAAGCCAAAATTGGTAATTGTATGTTATAATAATACTAAATAATAGAAATGTAGCATATGGCATAGACAGCTGATTTTAGACAAATGTCCAAGCTGGGCAGTTCGGCTTTACAGGAATCTACTAAGAAAAGATCTGCAGAATAGTATTCATAAAGGAGATGGTGGAAAATATTTTTTGGAAAAAGGGAGAGGACTGAAAAAGGTTGGGAACCACTGCTCTAGAATGTAATATTTACAGAAAAAATAATTACTCTATATTCCAGACCATAAGATGGACCCAGATTTAAAAAAAAATAATTACTCTATATTCCAGACCATAAGATGGACCCAGATTTTAAGGGAAAATTTGGGGAAAATATTTTATTGCATATATTTAAAACTAAAATTCCCTAGTACTTAGAGAACAGAATGACAGTGCAGCATGATTAAATAGCACTGAGGCATGAAGCTTTTACATGTCATAGATACCAAAAAATTCTTTCTCATTACTCATTACTCATCATCACTGAGGCTATTGCCAGTACTAACACATTTTCAAAGAATGCATCATCTTCAGTGTCATGAAGAGCATTGCTGATACCACAGTTCTTGAAAGACTTAAAAATTGTCATGTTTCACTAACTACCACAAACTTTTCACTCATTTCTACACCTGTGAAATGGTGGGCTGCTCCATTCTTTCTGCTGGTGTCAAATTGTAATTGGATGCCTGAATCCATTTGGTCCACTCCTCATGCATGAGTACTTTAATGGGTTTGTTAATGGAGACATCCAATGGCCATAATTGTCGTGAGCCCACCTGAACTCATTACACACTAAAACAGCTGGCTTTTTGAGAGGGGCAACCTGGACGTTTTGACGAAAATTCCATTTGGAATTTTATCTTTAGGCATCGTTTTTCTTTTGAATATTAACAGGGAAAGCAGCTTTGTGCCATCAGCACATCATGCTGAAACACTGGCATATCATGGCGATGCCGGTTCATGGTTCAAGACTTTATTATGGGCCGCTTCATATACCTTATTAACCTGAAAGGAAGACAAGGTTTTTTTTTTCGAAAAGTTTTGCAAAAAATTATGGATTGTCTTAAAATCGAGTACAAAGTTTTAGATGCCCCACAACATCTCGATGCAGATTCTGTCCATGAAAAAAATATTATTTATGCATTCATTCCATTTTATTTATTAATGCAATACATTTACAGGTAAACTCCATTATAGTGTGCTCGGTTAGAATGCGAAATCCAGTACAACGTGGTCAGTCCATGGACTCAATTTTAACATGGAGTTCGTTATTACACAGTATCAAATTTGCGCTATTTTCTAAATGTAAATCCTAAATTTTTGTGAGGGGAAAAAAAGAAGTTATTTT